>CM051822.1:105423233-106023233 GCA_028451465.1 Erethizon dorsatum
TTTTCAGAAACATCAAGGTTTCATGTTGAGCTTAATTAAAATTCCCAACATCTCTTTGTTAAATATTAAAATTCAAAATTGATTTAGAGATTAAATTCTAGTACAGTGTTTTTCCAATTTTTATTATACCTCATAGTAATAAATACATTTTATGTCACAACGTTGTAAACATATATACAAATACAAGGCTAGAATAAAAATTTTTATGATATAATGCTTACCCATGTTCTACTTTTTTTTTTCTTTTCACTACTTGGGTCTGAACCTGGGGCCTTTGTAATGAGCTACATCCCCAGCCCTTTTTTATTTTTCATTCTGAGATAGGATCTCATTAAGTCACTAAGTTACCCAGGTCTGCTTTCATTTTTTAAAAAATGATGCTCCTGAACCACCAACTGGGCACTTTCATGAACAGCAACTGGGTCACAGCAGAGAGTCTGGAAAACACTAGTGCAAAACACATCACAAAAAATATTGCTGAAAGTCTCTGCACTGTTATATTGCTTTCCATCAGAATGCATCTGTACTAAGCTGGCTACAAGAGCCACAAGATGAAGCACCACATAGGCTTCAAGTGAACACTGCACTCAAAGTGCAGTGTCCCCACTCCGTAAGCTCATGGGGAGGCAGGACACGAACACATAAAGTGTGAGGAAACAAGCATTCCTGCTTGACAGGGTTCAAGGAGGGTATGAAGTTTAACTGGGGGGGGGGGGCTGAGTATCTAAGTCAGGATGGAAAGGAATGAGAACAATCCAGATAAAAGGAACAGCATAAACAAAGACAGAGTTGGGCCAAGTAGATAATTCTGAGAACCAGGAAGGAGCAGGACACTAAAGCAATGGAAAGGTACACTGGGACCAGATTCTGGGAGTCTCAAATGTGTTTGGACTTCATTGTAGACGAAATGGGAAGGTTTCTTGGCTGAAAACATGAGTTTTGCCCTACATTCCAAGAGGATCAGGTGACAGGATAAAGACCAGAATTCAGGTCTCCAGCTCTTGATCTTCCTGGCATGTTCACTGCATTGCTTACTGCCCTAGAGCATTAAAGGGCATCTGTACGGAGCAGTTCCAGGTGATCTACAAACTTGTCTAATGCCAAAATTCATGACAGGATTATCTAAAAATGAATTAATAATTGGAAAGTATAATAGCCAGATATTCCATTGCTGTGTATCTTATCAAAAGCAATTAATTCCACTGCTATCTTTCATATCAAAGCAATTCATCTCTCCATTAATTAGAAATTTTATTGGGGAGAATGAACAGTATGGTGTAATGCTGTCCATGCTGTTAAACTGAAAAATAGCCTAAAGCAGCAATTTTACATCTTTTTTTTCTCTTTGGTTGATCATTTTGAAAATCTGATGAAAAATATGCCAAACATAAAGGCTAAAGCTATAAAACTTCAACTAATAAAAGGGATTAAATTTTCTTGACCTTGGAGTATATGAAGAATTTTTTTTAGTGAACAAAAAGCACTAAGCAATAAAAGATGGAAAAAAAAAAAACTAATGAGTTGGACTTTATAGAAATTGGTCTTCAAAATATTTAGCCAGGCAGGGCGGCACATACCTGTAATCCCAGCACTTAGGAAGCTGAGGCAGGAGGATCGCTATGAGTTTGAGGCCAGCCTGGGCTACATAAGTGAGTTCAAGGCTAGCCTGCACTCTGCACTACATAGCAAGACCCTGTCTCAAAAATAAAAAAATGAAAGAAAGAAAACAAATAGGCAAGCCAAAGACCAGAAGAAAATACACATCAAACATGTAGTAGTAGACAACAGATTTGTATCCAGAGCATATAAAGAACGTTAACAGCTCATAACAAATTTTTTTTAAAAAGATAAACACTTCACTGAAGATAAATGGATGCCTAGTAAGCACATGAAAGATGTTCAACATTTTCAGTTGCTAGTAATGCAAATTACATCCATAATGTTACTACAGTGTATCTTACTCAAATTCAGAAAGATGGGGGAAAAATCAAGGATTTGGATTAAGTATAATTTAGATAATGCTGGTTGAAAATGGTAGTCAATTGATAAAATACGTGTACTCTTTCTTGTACATGTCATTTGTGAATGTTTCTAGGATAAATTCCTTGAATTGTAATTGGGTAGAGTTTTACCATAAAAAGTGCCAAATGACTTTCCACAGAAGTTGTGTCATTACATTTCCATCAGCAATGTAAGGTGTATCCAAATAATTTCCCCCACATCTTTACCAAAGCTGTACATTATCGAAACTCTATCTTCACTAATCTGAAAAATGGCATTTTGTTGGTTTTAATTTTTATTATATATCTTTCAATATATGTAAAGGATTTGCCTTTCCTTTTCCATATAGTTGGCCTATATTGCTGTAGGTCTTTTCTTAGTAACTGAAAAAACTCTCTATATTAAGGAAATTAACTCTTTGTTCATAATATATTTTAAGTATTTTCCTAGTTTGTCTTTTGATTTGCATGTTGTACTCTTTTGCCATGTGCAAATTTGAGATATGGTCAAATTTATCATTTTAAAAAATGACATGTGGGGTTTGCACAATTATAAAGACCACTCTCATGTGAAGATTTTTTTTAAATACTTTTACCTTTTTCTAGCATTTTAATGTATTCAATACATTTACATTTATGCTCCATCTTAAATTCATTTTGGCATAAGAAAAAGATCTTTAATTTCTTTCAGATGTTTACTCAATGGCCTCAACATCATTTTTTGAACAATCTTCATTTCCCTCACTGATTTAAAATGCTTCTTTGATAAGTTGCTAACTTCCACCTATGCTGAGTTCTCTTTCAGAACTTTACTCTGATCTATCAGTCTAGACATGTGTCAGTGCCAGGTGGTTTTAACTATTGAAGTTTTATAGTATATTTTAATATCTGGTAGATCTAATCATCTCTTACCACTCTTCATTTGCTGAATTTTCTTGCTTTTTTTCCTTAGTCTAGAATTCCATACTTGGTGAAAAAATATTACCAACATAAAAAAGGAAACAGCAACAAAAATGGAATGCCACTGTGATGGCACAATATAAAGATAATCCCAAGAATGTCTACTGAAAAAAAGAACAGACGTGTATCATCTTAAGTTTAAAAAAAAAATCAAAATGTATAAATGACACAATTTTCTACTTTAAGGTGGAAGGTAATGCTAGCTTGCTAACGTGTACAGGGCAAATACTAGAGTGGGGTTGGAGGTAATCGAGCCTCAATTTTGAATCCTGAAGGTTAAAAAAAGACCCAATCTTCCCTATAAACACATTCTACACCGATATGCAGATTCATCATCAGCCACCTGAACCCAGTGACTGCATTTAAGAATGATACTGACAATTAAAGATACTAAGTCGATGAACATTAAATGAATCCTCACTATGTGATAGCACTAGTTTACTGGTAACAAAAAGATGAGCAAATGCATGCCTCTAGATGATTCACAATCCAATGGGAGTGACAAAGCTATACAAAGATGAAGTACCATAAAAATATATTAAATGTGATAGGGTACAACTATTCAAAGGTCCTAAACTTTGACAATGTTCTTTGAAGGTAATACCTGCTCATATGTGTATTTTTTTTCTAAATACTCAAGTTATCTTATTAAAAAATTATAAAGGTATACATTTTGCCTTCTGCTCATCATTTAAATCAAATTTTTACATGAAGTTAAAACACTATTTTTTTTTTCCCAAAGTACGTACAGGCTTATTTCAGTACTTCACATATTCTGTCAAGCCCTCCGAGAACGCAGTTTTATGAAATAAACCACTTTGAAATGTTATGCTTTCTAAATTAAGCTGGTTGAGAGTTGAATGACCAAAGTGCTTAAACTCAATTTAGAGTCACCATCACACAAATGAAAAACACAGGGATTTGAAAGCTACCCTGCCTTTTCACCATTGTAAGAAAATGAGAAATGTTTGTATTAAGAATGTAATTACTTAAGGATTTGGACATACTTTCCTGTGGTAAGAAGAAAAAATATTTAATCAACGTCTAAGTACATTCATTCAGATTGGAACAATGAGGTAAAAGTAGATTAATTCTTTCCTAGGGTGCTGACTTTTTGTAAATAAGAAATCTGAGTTATCACAGATTTCCTAAGTACTCAAAATTTTGAACACATAATTGTTCAGACAGAGTTTACCTCACAATGTTTTGGAGAGTTCTTTCTGTGTAATGTACACTTTAGAAGATCAGTTCTGGACCCCCTCTGTGCCACCTCACAAACCCAACAACAAGAACAAAACAGATCTTACCACTAAGGGCACTATGCCAAGGGGTCAGCGTAGGCAAGATAAGATGCCTGCAAAGTTAAACGCTAGCTTTAAAAATCCTAAGAGGATGTAATGCTCAATTTTCATATTAATTAAAATGCTAAGAGATGGCCCCTTAGTTCAAAGTCCTCAAAGAGAAAAAGCTGAGCAAGTGCTATGATTTATAACTTCACCAAACTGTTAGAACTTCTGCAATTATTTACAAACTGTTTTGGAACTGGAAAACAAAACAAAAATAAAGAAAACCAACTAGCTAAGTGCTGCTATATTCTTTTTTTTTTTTTTGTGGGTACCGGGGGGTCGACCTCAGGACCTCACGCGCCAATAGGCACCCGTGCCGCTGAGCGATATCACCGGCCCCTTTTTCGTATGTGGGATCTGGGAGTCGAACTCGGGCCCTTGCGCTTGCAAGGCAGGCGCTTACGCCGCTGAGCCATCTCACCAGCCCAATGTGCTGCTATATTCTGAGTGCCAAAGAAGAGTTAATGTTTTCTCAGAGAACAGCTATAATACTCAATAGTTTCCTCCATAATGAAAATCACTTAGACTACTTATAAAACCCAAATTATACTATGCCTCTCCCCAAGTAAAAAGAGAAAAAAATTAAAATATAGTTACATAATATTTCAATTTTACTACATTGTCAGAAAATAAAAGTCTACGAAATGCCTAAGTTAAATCTAAAATGCAAAAGAAGAAGAAAAAGACTAAAAACCATAGCTAAACACATTTCCTGCTATATTTCTATTAGAAAAGACTGTGTCTTCAGGAAGAGAATATCATGCAATTTTGGTTTTGGACAATGGAATGAACAAAGGCATTCTTCTACTTGCATGCTTTAGATCATAATTTGAAGAGCACTACCATATTGATCTAATTTTCTACCCCTTAAAAGAATCACAAAATAAATTATGTGAAAAATATTTTCATTTAGCAAAATGTAATAGTCTGAATTCATACTAAAAATGACATTACCTGTGATAGTCAGACGTTAAACATACCTCACTATCGTATCTTACTGAATAACAGTTAATCAGTATGTAAATGATGTATGCAAATGGAAAGGCTTGATTTCAAAATCAGTAATAATTTTAGCAAAGATGCTTTAAAATAAATAAACTTCTTAAAAACTTCAAATGAAAACATAGCAAACAACACCAAGAGATTCTTCCCTCAGTTAAAGATGTATCTGGTTAGAAATCTGAATTTCAAAGACAAAAGTCATACCAATGACATGGAAAAGGAGTAAAAAATAGTACTAGCGAACCATGGCAATCAATTTTTTTTGCAATACTTTTTATTGATGCAATTCATAGACCATAAAGGTCACCCTTTTAAAGTATACATTCAGGGTAAAGAAGATGTGTTTTTTTTAGACAGTGGAGTAGTATTCTGCCATAACGAAGGGTAAGCTTGAGACATTCCTAGGTAAATGGAAGCACCTTGAGACAATACTGTTAAGTGAAATAAATTAGACACACGTGTAAATACCACATTGTTTCTCTGGTGTGAGAAACTGAAAGTGTAAATGAGGACAAAAATGTGTATTAGGTAATGTGAAACAAGAAGAAAATGCTCAAATGAGGAGGGTAATAAGGGAGGGGGAAGGGGGAAGGAAAGAAGGGAAAAGTTTTAAAAAAGTGAGAAAAGGAAAAAATGGAAACCGCTTTTGTAAATAGGGAGGGGAGGAGAGGTTGAAGGGTTGAAGGGAGGGTAGGGGAATGGGAAAAAAAAAGAATCAAGTTATATCATGTACAGGTACAAATTCTCTATGATGAATGTAATCATTACGTATATCTAAAATGTACCAATAAAATCTGATAAAAAAAATTCAGCATTTTTATTATATTTCAAGGCTGTGCAATTATCATCACTATGTAACTTCGTAACATTTTCATCTCCCCCAAGACATCCCATACTCGTTAGCAGTCACTCCCTACTCCTTCACCCCCCGCCCCAACAAACACTAATCTACTAGTTGTTTATTTCAAAATGGTGTATTTCCTCACACTACCATGTTTCCCATTTGATTCAGAGTAAAACACAGAAATGACACAGCCTACACATGCCTAAGTGATGTAGCCCACATTACCTTTCTGGCCTGTTTTTCTATGACTTGCTCCTCCTCCACCCTGCAGCTTGGCCACACTGGCCTCCGTGTGGTTCCTGGAACACACCAGGCTGCTCCCACCTCAGGGCTTCTCACAACTGTTCTCTATTTTGGTCTTACATATAGTCTCATGGCTAACTTGTCGTCTACTTTTTTTTTTGGTTTTTTTGGGTTTTTTTGGGGGGTGGGTAGCGGGGGTCGACCTCAGGACCTCACACGCCAGCAGGCGCCCGTGCCGCTGAGCGATATCACCGGCCCTTTTTCATATGTGGGTTCCGGGAGTTGAACTCGGGCCCTTGCGCTTGCCAGGCAGGCGCTTACGCCGCTGAGCCATCTCACCAGCCCTTTGTTGTCTACTTTTAAGTTTTGCTCAATGTCACAATCTCAATAAAGCCCAGCTCTCATCTCTCTTTTTCTTCTACAGGGCTTACCAACTTTTAACACTCTTATTAATTCCCTTACTTGTTTATATCTATATGGAATTTCTTGTTAGAATGTATGGTCAGGTATTTTTAGTCTGAGCTGTTCACTCCTATGTTTCAAAATCTTCCCAGTAAATAACTGAATGAATGAACAATGAATCTAGCACTACACCCCGCCTCTACCATTTCTGCTTTCATTCTCTTAACACAGTGTATGTTACTTTAATACCCCTGCCTTATACATTAACATGGCATGCATGAAGCAATCCTTATTTGCTGAACTCCTATTTATGCTACCGTATTTTTATGTTTCACTAAAAGGAGTGGGGCTAAGTGGGAAATGTGCCTTGAGAAAGGGACTCTTCCACTAGCAGAGTTGAGCACTGCCACCTTGGTGGGTAATGACAATGACAATAATAATGATTTCTCTCCATGTTTGTTAAGAGCATCATCCTATAACAATTCTGCATATCACTGTGTTAAAACTCACAATAACCTTAAAATGTAATGAAAGACATTATTTCTATTCTGCAGGTAAAATAAGATCATACAATGATAATGAGAAACTCTGAACTAGACTCTTGATTCCCTTTCTCATTCCATACCTAAATCTAAAAATATTCATAATTCTTTAAAGTATTTACAAAATAATTTCTAAAATCTTGAAAATCACAGCTTAGTTCAATATTCACCAAGACCTTGCTTGGTATCCAGGACAGGAAGATGAACTGGGCCTTGGGAAATACTTGTTATCTGCAAAAGGAGAGGAGGCCACTATGTCCAGTGACCTTCACAGCCAGCGGTGAATGCAGGACGATGGCACAGGGCACTCTGCAGGCACAAAGGAGCTGCCTCAGACAGCAATACTGAAAAAGAGGCGCGGACTACACACAAGCTGTTGGTGGAACTCAAAGGTGAAAAGATCAGCTTTCTCTGGAGCAGCAGCAAAGGTCCATTCTACAACATGTCTTCAAGGCTGAGTAGCATCGTGTTTAAAAAATAAAATAGACATTCACCAACAGTAAATACAGATCTAAAACCTACATGGCTGTCTCCCTCCTATACTCCCAAATACATGTCCATCAAAATTTCACCAAATAGGAGATGAAAGGACACACACCTGTTTCATCTTTACAGCTGGAATGTGCTCCTGTGTCTTCATGGTTTAGGGAAGATTTCAAAATAAATTTATCTTTAGTTTTACATTCAAAATGTTAATGTTAGGTTAGCTACAAAGAGTCACTCCATCTTTTCTCTGAACAAATGCCAATTTCCATAAATTCAAATTTATTACCAGTATCTTTCTTCTTAATACAAAATGATGTATTTGAAGCATGTTTCAAGTTCATGAATACATCCATCTACAATCTGGTATTATCTGGAGAAATATGATGAACCCCCCCACGGTTTTTAAATTATATTATAGTTTCTTTTATCTTCTTATATTTTCTGTTTTCCTAGACTTCCATCAAAGTATTTCTTATAATTGGATGTACAGTTGATTATATTGCAATGGAAAATGGCCTTGGAAAATCCTAAAGAAAACACTGAAATGACTAACCATTCCTTTTTAAATGAATTCAGTGTTTAAAAGGTCTACTCTTTGATTACAGTAAATACAGAAATACATGATTTTAATTTCTGAAGGGCTTTAACATATTTTAAAATTTTTTTTCTGGCCTTTTAAGAAGAAATATTTGAACCCCTATGTATTCAGGACTACATGTTTGCAAAGCTGACATATAACAATTCCCTTTGAATATTATGTTTTTCATTGTATAAGTTTAAACATAAATGAAAAGTTATTTCTTTAATTAAAGTTAAAGGATTTGAGACTTTGTTATTTTTCTCAGGAAAAAAAATCAAGAGAAAAGAAATGCTTTCATATGATATTCACTCAAGTTAGCATTCTTGGCTTTTAATTGGAAACATCTGGGGATGGGGCTTGGCCGATTGCAATAAAATTGAAGTTACCAATTCACACCCTGCCATTTTGAGGGTATTTTGTTTTTATAGTTTTCAAATCAAAACCAAACGGATTTTCCTTTGAACTCTGGTCCTGAACTAAAGATTTTTATGAGATTTTTACTCTCAAGAATACTTTATAAACATTTTGTAAAATAGGAAGGATTTCATGAGTATTTGAGGAGAGGCTAAACCAGAAGTTTGTTTTGAAAGTTCAAGTTAAATTAGAATGTAAGTACACCAAAAAGATGAAATTATTTAAATACACATAAACCCCCCTCACACAGAGTGAATACCAGTAGCATTAAACAAAAAAGGAAGATTAGTATTTAAGTCTTTTATCAGGTAAAATTGATCAGTGTCCCATTTTCTGTAATAAACCTTTTGCTAAAATCAATTGCTTAAAGAGAAGCTCTAACACTACCTAAACAAAATAGTTCAAAATAATCCATTAGAATGGCCTGTACCCCCCAGAGAAAGCAAGTCAGAATAAAGGCTTATTAAATCCAGTCCTTTCCCTGAAAGACACCACCAATGGAATCCCATCCACAAAGTACTACAGCAGACCCCTTGCTCCTGATTTCATTACACAAACAGAGAATGACTTTATCTGTCCCCAGGAGAGTGCTTCAGAAGTAACTCTAGCTGCTCTGTTTTCAAAAACTGTGTTTGGGTTGTGCCACGCTCAGCTGGTGAGGTGAGTTGTAAAGACAAAGGGCCTAAACATCTGAATCCATTTGTGTTTCCCAAATTCTGAATACCAACAGATGTACTCCATGTGCTGCTAGGCTAAGCTTTGAAAATTTAAAAATACATATTTTTTCCACTGACAAACAAAAAGTGATGGTAGTCTGTGTTTCTTTAATTAAAATCCAAGGGTTCTCAAAGGCTCCTTTAAAGCTGCTTTAAGACTGAGCTATTTATTTTGCTATTGGCAAATAATACAAAATAAAGATTCTAATTCAGTTTTAACCACAATCTTTACTTTTATTTTGGAAACCCTTAGTTAATCTTTTTTCTTCTAAAAATACAAAGAGAGCTTGTGAAGAAAAGATTCAGGGAGTCAACTTACACCCAAATTTAATTTCAAACTGAAGGGTCACAAGTTGAAAGGATGAGGAAAAAAACGTGAAAGATGAAGACAAAATAATTACAGAGAGGAAAAGAAAACCCCAAAACTTCAATTTCTGTTAAAGTCTACGTGTTCATATAAATATTCATGTATGTACATATTTGGTGTTCACCATGTTGATAAGAAGATTCAATTTAGGTGTTCATTTGCTTTTTTAAGGCTACTGCTAGGAAAACAGCACTCAAAGGCACTGGTTCTGCCATTACCTCAGCAGAGGCCATCCTCACCTGGACAGTTAAGAAGGGCCGATTCTAAGTTCTCCTGCTGTATCCATCCTCCTACAGCCACCAGACAAAACTGACCATGTAAGGTCCCTACTTAAAACCTTTACAGGCTCTCCAATACCTATAGTAACTAGGAGGATATTTTTAAGTAAAAATATTTCATAGGCCTTTATATGATATCACTGTAATTTCAGTTATAGCTACTGAGAAATTATACAAGATAAAAAGCCACCACAAATTCAATAATGCTTTTAAATGAGTTTGGATTTTCTAATTACAACAGAACTCATATGACTGTAAAATAACAGTAATGTACTCGCATGTGTATTTCCTTAGTCCATAACATGGTATATATGGATTCAGACCTTTCATCGAAGCTCCCTAATTTAGACATACCAGGGATGTATCTGAGTACTTGGTACAAGAGGTGCTTTCAGTCTACTTTCTTACACACAACACACTGTAGGACATTCCTAGCTTGTTACAAGTTATCTTCCGCATGGCTGGCTATCCATTTGATGAGACTATCTACTCCACTTTTGAGTGAGCCTAAATACTGCCTACTCCTCTCCACTAAGCCTTCCTTGGACTCTGCTTCACCTCACCAACAACTGCTCCTGTCCCCAGGCTGAATCATGCCCTGGACTGTCATTCCTGCTGAATGCAGGTCCTGTCAGGTTCCACGCTAAGGCCCTGGGCACACCATGATGAACAATAACATTGCCAGTGTAAGTGTTTGGGTGCGTTCTCCCATAAAAGGGGAGACAGACTTTCAGGACATAATCACACTGAAATGTATTATTATAAACTATGATAAATGCTAAGAAGAAAGAGCACATGACTACAACATGGAAACCTAATTTAGACTGGGGGGTAGGTGTCAGAGCTGATGCTTTGGGAGATACTGCCTGGTTTCCCACAGAAGTATGTTCTAAAACTTCGCACAGTCTTCACAGTCATCTGTTTATATACTCTATTTTTCTAATTTTTGTAACATCACAAAGGAGTTTCCTAAAAGCCAGGAGTCCATAATTTCTTAGCATTCCTTGTGCCTAGAATTACTTGTATGGACTGAATTCTCACTAAATACTTATTGACTATTTATTGAATTAAGTTAAATAGTGTCAAATCATTTTTCTTTAAAAAAAAAAAAGAATGAGAGAATCCTAAAACTGGATGGGGCTTAAACCTCCCTAGTTTTTAGTTTCATTTCACTATTTAAAAAAAATGAGAGGGGAGACAGAAAAATTGACTTGATGGAAGCTAATTACTGGTAAAGCCAAGATCAGAAGCCTAATCTTTTTTTTTTGGTACCGGGAATCGAACTCAGGACCTTGCACTTGCCAGGTAGAAGCCTAATCTTAATATTCTTTTTCTGTTAAAATCCCCAAGCAAAAATTAGACATAAATATATTTAAATTATGTCAACAATATCCTATATCCCTGTTTATGAAGACTCACCTAGCTAGAATCATTGAGGATCTGGTCCCTTAGAAACATTATTTGTTGTACTTTGCACCACTCTTTTTTAAAGTGATATACCCTGAATCAAACATACATTAAAAAACAGTTCCCAACAAATGCACAACTTTATAAAACCAGTAAAGTGTCTCTAACTGATCACATTTCTAATTGCAGCTGTTATTTTTTCCAGAATATGAAAATAGTAAACATTTTGCAATGCCTGAAAACCTTAATCATAAAGGTCTGTTTAGTGACACTCCTGAGGAAAATAAGAAGTTAGCTATAACCTTGTATTTATCGCAGGGGTGTGATCTTTGGTAATCATTCCTTTTTTTCCTCCCACCTGATGGAAAATTCATCTCAAATGACTTTAAATACCTCAAGTTTAAGTATAATCATTTTTCCCTCATCTGTGCAGCAGTAGGGGTCCTGGTAGAATTTACATCTTTTCCCATTGGATGTCACCCATATTCTGTGTTCTCAAAGAAACAACTTAGTGGAAAGCCAATGAAACAGTTTATGTGGAGTTCCTCCACATCAGGAAATTCAAAAGGAATCTCACATACAGTGAGCAAATCGAGCCCACTTCACAGAATGGTAGTAATTTTTTTGTGTGTGAAAAATGTATGACATTACACCACCAAAGATTTTTGGATGACAACCTGGCATACCCTACTTCTTCATTCCTTCTCAGACACACAGCCTAAAACATCACATTCATCTAAACTCAACCACACTGTTAGTACAGATAGAATTTAGAGTCATAAAGATCCTCAAGAGTACAGGAATCACCATGTAAATGTTATACTTACATCTATTTATTAGCCCATTACCAAAGCACATGTATTTCAAACACAAAACACCTTTACAATATAAGGGTTGTATACAACGAAAGTGTTAGGACTTTATATTAAAATGCATGTATACCAAGGGGAAGCTTCCAATGGCTACACCATTAAACTACTTGTGTAAAGACACCTATCTTGGACTCTTTACAAAAAATGCATTTCCCTAGTTTTAAGGAGCCAGCTAGAAAGCCATCAACTTTCTATCTAGTAAAAGTTTGGAGAAACAAAAATACATTAATTATCCATTTACCACATCAGAACTTTTTGGAAACAGCATAAATAAATTGAACCTGAAATCTATAACTTCCAGATGTGGAAAAGTATAATTTGGACAAGTTACTATTGTGGATGGCCTGAAATCATGTAACAGTCATAGAGAAGGTTATGGTTTTGATGTTAAAAGTTTGGAGTGGTGAGAATATTTAAAAGCTGCTGATCTACAGGCCCAGATCTATCAGCTATTAATCTATCAGCATCTGGTGATGCAGCATCTAAGTAACAGAAGGTGGTGCACAGCACACATTCTAGCAACACTTTTTTGTATCATTATGAGCTTCCAGATCTGAAGATATTTAATGTGTTTGAATCCACGGCAGTTATCCTTTTTGATGCTCAAACTGTCCACGTTCTGGCCACTGGGAGCCAATTTAAGTTGTCTGAGTGCTTCCAATACAACCCTAGTAGTTCATGATAGGTTCCACGCTTGCTAACTTCTTTTTATCTTCACAGAAACTTTTCATTAAAGGAGTTTTACCTATCCTCAGACTTCACTGTATGTTTGTGAGCAATGGATTTGGAGACCTATCACTAAACAAGTTACACTTGCATCCAATTATTTCATTTTAGTCTTGGAGAAAAGTACGATCTATAAGTATCTGAGTCTCCTCTTTGAAGCACTTACACCACAACTATAAAGAATAGCACAAAATGGACTTAAACACAAGTTGTCCAAAGTACTTTTAGCAAAATATCTAGCCCTAATGTGAGGGTGGGCATATAAAAAAAATCTGAAAAGTAGAATAAATCAAATATTTACTTTTAAATGTTTAGTTTTTAAAAAATCAAATGTCCAATTTTTCTTCCTATAATGCTGTTAGAAATTTTTAGTAAACAGATATAATATTAGTGTTAATAAAAATAATAACAAACTAATATTTATTGGTTACTATAAGCTGAGCACTACACTACTTTCCATGTGCTACCACATTAATCTTCACAATGATCCTATAAGGAGTGGTGATTACTGTCTCCATTTTACAGATGAATACAGTGAGGATTATAAAGGCTGAACATCTAATGAGGTACAAAATCAAGATCTGAACTCAGCGCTTCTATCTTTAGAACTAGATCTTCACTCTCTGTTCTTCTAGTAAAATGGCAATTTAAAATGTTTAAATTCAATAAGGAGCTGCGGATATAGCTCAGCGGCACAGCGCCTGCCTGGCAAACACAAAGTCCTGAGCTCAGTTCCCGGTACAAAAAAAAAATTCTGTAAAGAAAATTACTTGTGGTACAAATTTCATCTAGAGAATACAAAAAGAGTTATATATAAAATATTTACAAACAATTGGAATTACAGAATATGTTTTAAAAATCCTAATGTTCAAAAGAAACTGACAAAGAAGATTCTACCACGGGGTAAAAGGTGTAAGGACTAAGATACTCAGTCTCAAAGCCCACAGATACTGATCACAACTGGAAGAAGTAGCACTCTGTGGAGATCTGGCAGGTACCACCCTAACCAAGGGAGAAAACGTAACATCACTGATGCTGACACAAACTAACAGTAAAGGACTCTTGACATGAGGTCCTGAGGCTGATATGGCATCACCTGGGTAGTAAGAGCCCCAACAGCTACACCAGGATGAAGCTGATCTACCATACTGCAGCTTCAAGGACAGAGGGTCACACTGACAAGGTGCAGCTGCAGATTAGGAGACCCCAATTAGCAACTGAAAGAAAAAAGAGGAATGAAGACAGTACAGAGCCACCGCTGCATTGGATGCTTAAGAGAAAATAAAGAGTAGAACAAAGTACATAAAGGGAAAGATAATTATGTGTTTTCATATTTTTTGATGTAGTCTTCATTTTTTCTTGCCAAATTGTCTCCTTAAGAGAAACATTTAAGAAGAGAACTTATTTCCCTTATTACAAAGGGATTGATGTCATTGAGTTATTCAATTTTCCTTACAATCCTCTTGAGAACTTTCAAACTAAGCTTGGGAAGTACTGAAAGAACGAAATTAACCTTTTAATACAATTTGAAATTAAAATGGCCACCAGAGATCAGCACAATTGCCTCCTAAAAAGTAGTATAAAATGTATGAGCACCTAAATAAATCCAAAAATTATGGGAATAGAGAGACAGATTTACATTTTATCATTTTATAAAAACAACTAAATGGCAGTCAAGTTAAGTGAATTTTTAGTGTAAAAATTTTAAGAGATACATAAAAATTAAAATTGAAAATCAACTGGTTTATTTCTTAAAACAGGAAGTATCTTTTGTTATATTTTATGTATGTTTCCTGTTTAATTTTAGTAGCTTCTATTGAGATTTTGCTCTACTATTCTTGAAAGATTTCCCAAATGACTGGATACACAACCACAATGGATTCCTTATATTTAAGATGAATATGTTAATTAGAAAAGAACTAATTTTGTGATAGAACTAATTTTGATAGTCTCTAAAAGAAATATACAGGGCCGGTGAGATGGCTCAGTGGCGTAAGCGCCTGCCTTGCAAGCGCGAAGGCCGGAGTTCGACTCCCGGAACCCACATACGAAAAAGGGGCCGGTGATATCGCTCAGTGGCACGGGTGCCTGTTGGCGCGCCAGGTCCTGAGGTCGTCCCCCCGGTACCCACAAAAAAAAAAAAAAAAAAAAAAAAAAGAAATATACAAAAAGAAATTTACCATATTTACAACAAAAAAGGAAAGAACTGTGACACTGTGTAATATTAGAACATTTTTTGTGTGTGTGGGTACCGGGGGTCGACCTCAGGACCTCGCACTTGCCAGGCAGGCGCTTGCGCCACTGAGCTATCTCACCGGTCCCAAAATTAGAACTCTTACAGTCATTCAAAATCATATATACTTGGCAGAGTATGGTGGCACACGCCTGTAATCCCAGCACTGGGGAGGCTGAGGCAGGAGGATTGTTGTGAGTTCAAGGCCAGCTTGGGCTACATAGTGAGTGCAAGGCTAGCCTGAACTACATGGTGAGACCCTGTCTCAAAAAAAAAAAAAGAAAAAAAATCTTATGTACATCTAGGAGAGAAGGTAGAACAAATTGTACGTATCACCTAAAAACAACAAATAATAGTATACATCATCTAAACAACAGTATGTATATTTAAAGACCAGTATGTATATTAAAGGAAATACAACAAAATGTCAACAGTGATTAGTCCTGCATAAGAGAATTTAGACAATTTTTATTCTTTTTTTCTGGTACCGGTAATCGAACTCAGGACCTTCTGCTTGCCAGAATTTTTATTCTTAATAATGCCTTTATTTCCTTTCCCCCAAGGGGAATTAACTCATTTTTCTTTTTTTAAAGAGCAGACTGGAGAAAAGCAAACAAAATAAAGAAGGGAATAATAATTTTAAGAAAGGAGCAGGGTGTGGTGGCTCACGTCTGTCATCCCAGCACTCAGGAGGCTGAGGCAGGATGATCGCCGTGAATTTGAAGCCAGCCTGAACTACATAAGCGAGTTCAAGGCCAGCCTGCACTACACAGTGAGAGTCTACCTAAAACCTCCCGCCCCCCCAAAATAAACCCAATTTTTAAGAACTTCTACATTGTACAAGATATTCCACTCAACCCCAGAAACAATACAACTTCAAACAGTAAAAGAGGTTTTAGATGTTCTTCTAGGAATTGACATTATTTTACTTGTGAAAATGTAGCATGTCTGGTCTTCAAGCAGGTATACAAGATTAAGTAAAATGCCCCTCCATCCCTTGGAGCCAATCCAAAATAAGGAAACACAGACTGAATTATAAAATGGACAAAAGATCTGAAAGGGCACTTCACCAAAAAATATGTATAGCAGAAAAAGACACAAAAGATGCTAAACATTATTTGTCAATCAAGAAATACAAATTAGGCCCAGGGATATAGCTCAGCAGCACAAGCACCTGCCTGGCAAGCGCAAGGTCCTGAGTTCAATTCCTAGTACCAAAAAAAAAAAAAAAAAAAAAAAAAAATTAAAAATACAATGAGATACTACCATACATCCAGGAGAATAGCTAACATCAAAAACACCAACAGTAACAAATCTTAGGAAGGATGCAAAGCAACAGGAACTCTCCCTTGTTGCTGGTGGGAATGAAAAGAGGTTCCTCTACTTCAGAAAATGATTTAGCTGTTTTTGATGAAGTTAAATACAGACCTATATAAAAGTCAGTAATAACATTTTAAAATGTTTCTGATGTGATCTGAAATTGGATGATCAGACAAATATCAGTACAGAAATGTTCATAATGGTTTATTCATGATCACCACAAACTGGTACCAATCAAGATGTCTTTCAGTGAATGGATAACTGTGGTACATTTATACACTGTACTACTATTCAGCAATAAAAAGGGACAAGCTGTTAATGCACAAAGAAAACAAAGAGAATATAAATGCAACTTAGTAAGTGAGAAAACCCAATCCCAAAGACTACATATTATATGATTCCATTTATAGAACTTTCTGACAAAGGCAAAGCCATAGGGACCAAAACCAGATTAGTGGCTTCCACAAAGGAGAAGAACAGACAAACTTTACAGGAAAGAACAATTCTGCATAGCACCTGTGTAATAGATACCAAAATCCACAGAACTGGATACCACAAAGAGTGAACTTTACTGTGTGCAGATCCATTAAACATTAATGTGAACAAGGAACATCAAGAAGGACACTGGGGATCCTAGGATAAAATGTCAATTACAATAAATGAATCTAATTGTACTACAGATATATGACATAACTGCATGAAAGGAGCTGGGGAATAAAGGTGCTGCTCTAGTAATACTGGAAAACAGTGTTTTGACATGAAACTGCAAGAGTAAAGCCTAAAGGACCTGTACATAAATACTGTGTTCCAGCTGATAAACTTGCTTTTCATGGAATACAGGTTAACAATTACCAAAAAATGTTCAGAATGTCTATAGGATTGAACATACAAATAAGTGGGTGATAGATGGTAGAAACCAGGTTTCACACTGTTGGAGAAGGAAGTTACATTTAAACAAGAAAAGTTAAAACAAATTCTCTAGTAGTGGGTTAGACAGTATGAATTCACTTTTAGCTTAATAGAGAGACAGAAATAATTGGCATGTGTCTATTCAGGCTTAGTATATATACACATATTACCTAGCTCTGCCCCAATGAAAGGGCCTAGAAGTAATGACACTATGGTAACAATGACTATGCCCAGCATTCAGTTCTTAGTTTCTAAATACCATTGTCCAGTAAAAAGTACCAAGGTTCCTTGGGGAAATGGAAGATTCTATGGCTGAGGCAGGGAAAACACAAGACAAGCCCAGAATATTTTGTAGGAACAGAAAGTAAGGAAGTAGTATTGCAGATAGTTAAGTCAGGTAGAGATTGACAGGCAGTTAGAAAGGCTCTGGGCACAAAACAGAGCCAGAATAGAGATGAGGCAAACCAGGCCTGTGGTCCAGGGCTGAGTTGACTGAAAGCCTCCCCAGAGATAAACAACTGTCCAAAGCTGTACTGTAGCACCATATGGTCTAATAAGCCTAAATAATATAACAAGTAGAAACAATGTAACAAACACGTAGAAACAATGTAACAAACACACAGATAGATGATCAGGACAGTCTGATCCTCACTCCTACCCCTTCAAATGTCTTTGTTCTTCTCCAAGCTATGTACCCTTGCTAGGTACCTTGTTTTTCTACTAGATCTGTATGAGCTAAGTGACTGTACTTGTAATCCTACAGACTGATTGTAAGGAAAATGTTCTGTATGAAAAAATAGGTGCCCTATTTTTACAGAAGATGAAGTAAAAATAAAATATGCTATACATATGAATATATATTAAGAATTTAATATATAAAGAAAAAACAGAGAGAGAAAGGCCTAAGTTATGATGGAGCATCTTGGCAAGCTAGAAAAACTGACTTTCATTCTAACATTAAGAGCAAAGCAGAATACTGTACTATATAGTAGTCCCTCCTTGTCCATGCTTTTATTTTCCATAGTTTCAGTTACTCACAATCAACAGATTCAAAAAATATTAATGGAAAATTCCAAAAATAATTCATAAAGT
Source organism: Erethizon dorsatum (assembly GCA_028451465.1). NCBI lineage: Eukaryota > Metazoa > Chordata > Mammalia > Rodentia > Erethizontidae > Erethizon > Erethizon dorsatum. The sequence continues at coordinate 105,441,973 of CM051822.1, forward strand.
TTAAGTTGTGTGCTATTTTGAGTAAAATGATGGAATCTTATGCCACCTCACTCTATTTTGCTTGGGATCCGAATCACCCCTTTGTGCAGATCATCCACACTATTCAAAGAAAAATCACAAGGTGGTTCCTGTGAGTAAACGGTGAAAACAGTACAGTAAGACATTTTGAGAGACTACATTTACATACATTTTATTATAGTATATCCTTATAGTTGTTCTGTTTTATTATTAGTTACTGTTGTTTATATCTTACTGTGCCTAATTTACAAATGAAACTTTTTTATAGGTATGTCTTTATAGGAAAAAATATAGGGTTTGGGATTAACCATAGTTTGAGGCATCTACCAGGGGTCTTGGAATATATGCCCTGTGGGCACACAGGGACTAATGTATTAGGCAAGACAGCAAACCACAACAGTTTAACACACTTACACACATGTTCTTCTCTAAAGCAGTTTAGATTTAACCATGGTACACTTAAGTTAATGAGCATAAGATACACCAAACATCTCTGCCTCAAGAAAGCCGAAAATGAGTATAACCTCCTATGCTATGTATAGGCCAATACAATGCTCTTCGTACTACAAAAGATGAACTGAATTTAGTGCTTGGGTGAAAATAATCCAACTCACTTTCTGCTGTCAAATTTTTTTTTCTACTAAGGAAAACAATGACTCAAAAATACTAAAAATCAGACCACACCATGTACACCAGACTGGAAAAAGAGAACATAACATTTTGGAAACTTCACATTTGTTGCTGCTGCTACTTTTAAAAGACCTCAGGATCTGCTAGCCAGATCTCATTGCACAGTATTACCTTTAAATTGGCATGAAGGTCACACACAAGCCCCCCCAAAGAAAATTTAAAGTAGTACTAGGGTCATCAGTGAGTTTACGGCTGCACAGGGTCATGAATTAGACACAAGAAACTTCTCTCTGGTGTGTCATATAGGACAATTTATTTCAAGCTCCTTATGGTGAATTCAAAATTAATCTTTCTGTAAGTTTCTTTTTGACAGCAAGAGTCAAATTACCCACAGTAACTCTGAAACTGTGAAGCCATAAGGCTTCACTAGCAAGTCAGTAATACTTTAAACAGGGTCTGTCAACCCTGACACTACTGACATTTTGGGCCAGGGAATTTTTTACTGTTGGAAGGTATTCTGTTTGCAGCACTACAAAACGTTTAGCAGCATCTCTGTCGTCTTCTCACTTGATGCCAGTAGGTCATGGCCCTCCCACTTGTGAAAAAAAGTCTCCAGATAGATGGGATACCAAACTGCTCCCTACAGAGAATCACTATTTTAGGGCAAGCAGAAAAAAGAACTCAGAGTGGAACCCAATTCATTTCACTTCATTGCTTATTAGCTAATATGTTAGATCATGAAACACATTGGTTAATTTGCTAAAATGGTTTAAATTTGTATTACATGACAATCTAAAATTTATTATCATACTACCTAGAATAGTTTATACTGTATTCTAGTAGTTATTTCAAAGATTTTTTATTTATAATGGATCTTAATTAGGTACTGCAAAGGTTTGAATGTGTCCCATCCAAAATTCATGTTAAAACTTAATCTCGACTATGGTGGTTTTAAGTGAGGCCTTTTGAGAAGTGATTAAATCATGAAGGCTCCACTTTCAAAGTGTCATCTTGAAAGCAGACAGATTCAGCCCTCACCAGATACAGAAACTGTCAGTGCCTTGACCCTGGACTTGACAGCTTCTAGAAATGTGAAAAATAAATTTTTATTTATTATTTTTAAATTATACAGTCTCAAGTGTTCTGTTATAGCAGCACAAATGGAGTAAATTATTTCTAAATTAACCCATTTAAAAATAAACCTTCAATTCAAATTATGCCACCTATTCAAAATTCAATTTCAATTTATGCACATGTAATATTTATATAGGATTATTTCAGAATTACAATGTTCTAATTTACAACATCTAAGACTCTGAAGAAAAACAGAAATGCAAGAGTATCTCCACTGTTATTTATCTGACAATTCTAATAACTTTTGGATTACTTTAAAAAAAAAAAACCTTTTAGTAAACTTGTCTTTGATTAATACTGCCAAAATTACAAAAAGATATCCTGTAGAAATGCCAAACAATGCACTCTGACATACATTTTCCCCCATCCAGTAACCAAATGATTCATTATCCTATTTATATCCATTCACCCAAAGATTTATTGAATATTTACTGTAAAGCAGGGATTACTGCTAGAAAAAATAATAATCTCAAATTCCATCTCTGTAGAAGTTTAGACTCTAATGAGACAGACAGATGGGGAAACAAGCACTTATAACACAATACAATAAATGCCAATATCAGCAGGTAAGTTGCAATGGAAATAATACACTTGGGTCAAGGAGAGTTAGGCAAGGTTTCACAGAGGAAGCAAACATGAGATAAATTTGGAAAGTGAAAAGGAGGAAAGGGAGGATAAGGAGAACAAAGCTATCAGCTGAGGAATAAAAACATGTTACACAAAAGCAGAACCAAAGGGTCACAGTCCAAAGTCCACAGACACATTCCTCTAACAAAACAAGGATGGTTCTGATCCTAGGTCCCCAACTCAAGTAACGGAGGGCTTAAAAATAAGACATCTCACATAAAACCTCAGGTGTTTAAACATCACAACTAAAATTTATTTGTTTGTTTATTGCTGTCATCTTGAGACAGAATCTCACTATGTAGTTCAGGCTGGTCTTGAACTCACTATGTAGTCTGGGTTAGCCCCAAACTTGCAGCAATCCTGCTTCAGCTTCCCAAATTCTGGGATTACAGGAGTGTGCCAGCATGCTCAGCTTCAAAACTAAAAATTTAATTTCCCTTTCAAAATAACTTTATTTGGGGTAGAAGTTAACATTAAGGACAGTCATTTGCTCAATTTCAGCACTGAGTTATTGTTTATTCAGTTAGCACACCATTTAGAGTCCATTCACTTTTTTTTTTTTTTTTTTTACATGCGGGTACCGGGAGTCAAACTCAGGACCTCGCGCTTGCCAGGCAGGCACTTATGCCACTAAGCTGTGTCACCGGCCCTTCACTATTGTTTTTACAGTAAATGTAAAAATATTCCAAAAGAAAGCAATTTAGAGCAATCAGCTCTTAGGGCAGAGACAGGCACTCAAACAAGCCAAAGTATAGCATCTAGAATAGTCAACATAGCCAGATATGGTGGCACACACCTGGATCCCAAGTTCAAGGCCAGCCTGCACAACCTAGTGACTTAAATCAAAAATTAGGAAGGGAAGGAAGGAGGAAAATGTAGCTCAATATGAAGACACTGGGCTCAAACACCAGTACTGCAACCAATAAAACAAAAAAGCAGAGCAGTCCACAACCATTTATGGAAAAAAGAAAAATCTATCCTTTATTTTTAAAAGCACACATTTAAAAGTGTGTCTTTGTTTGAAATACAGGCCACTGTGTTATCATGGGAGAAAGATACTGCTAGTAAATGTGAGACCAACCACCTTGAAATATACTCAAAGAATTTATTTAAGAACTTATTTAATGACAAGACTCACGAATATATAAGGGTTTAATTCATTTTCCTCACTTGAGCCTTTTAAGTATAACACATACACATGACAAAACTTGCTTCAAATCACAAAAGTTAGAAAACAATTTACAGTGATAACAACTAGATAAGCAGGGAAAGTAGAATTGTTCTTTAAGGAGATACTGATATATTAAAAAAAATGAACTTGAACTGGCAATCACCATGACACTGTAAATATTCTAGCACTGAATTAATGTTTCTGTAATAGGATAAGGTGCTCAGGCTCTCTGGGTAAAGATGGCAGAACGCAGTTACAACTTTTCACTGACAACCTTCAGCCCATCTGGTAAGCTTGTCCAAATTGAATATGCATTGGCTGCTATAGCTGCAGGAGCCCCTTCAGTGGGAATTAAAGCTGCAAATGGTGTGGTATTAGCAACTGAGAAGATACAGAAGTCCATTCTGTATGACGAGCAAAGTGTACACAAAGTAGAGCCAATTACCAAGCACATAGGTTTGGTGTACAGTGGCATGAGCCCAGATTACAGAGTGCTTGTGCACAGAGCTCGGAAACTCACCCAGCAGTACTGCCTTGTTTACCAGGAACCCATACCCACAGCCCACCTGGTACAGACAGTATCTTCCGTGACCCAGGAATACACCCAGTCAGGTGGTGTTCGTCCATTTGGCGTTTCTTTACTTGTGGTTGGAATGAGAGGTGACCATATTTATTTCAGTCAGACACATCTGGAGCTTACTTCGCCTGGAAGGCCACAGCAATGGGAAAGAACTATGTAAATGGGAAAACTTTCCTTGAGAAAAGATATAATGAAGATTTGGAGCTTAAAGATGCATTTACACAGCCATCTTAACCCTAAAGGAGAGCTTTGAAGGGCAGATGACAGACGATAACATAGAGGTTGGCATCTGCAATGAAGCTGGCTTCAGGAGGCTCACTCCGACTGAAGTTAAGGACCACTTCGCTGCCACTGCGTAATAATGAAGTGATGGAGTGACCTGAAATTTCAGATAACCTATCTACTTAAACATATTTAACGTATGTTTTGTCTTGCAGACTTTTTGCATACTTACTTCTACATGATTTAATAGATTGACGTTTTTAAAATGACACTTATAAATCATAATACACTGTTAAATCCAAAAAAAAACAGGATAAACTTCAATTTCTAGTCTAAACACAAGTGTATTGATAAAGGGAATAATTCACTATTGTACATCAATCGATTCATTTCATCAACCTGAAAATTACATTATCACTTAAAAGTTAAATGAAGTATATTTAAGGGAAGGGATGTGATGATAAGTTAACAACCACCATTCTCTTTTTTTTTTGTGGGTACCGGGGGTCAACCTCAGGAGCTCATGCGCCAGCAGGCGCCCGTGCCACTGAGCGATATCACCGGCCCATTTTTCATATGTGGGTTCCAGGAGTCGAACTTGGGCCTTCACGGTTGCCAGGCAGGCGCTTATGCCCCTGAGCCATCTCACCGGCCCTTTTTAATTTTTTTTTTTCATTCTTTTGCTATAGAATACATTGCTAGTGGGCATTTGACCCTTTTAAACTTCAAATAAAAATAGTTTTACAAAATAATTATAAAGATAATAACATTCACTTGAAATCAGCACTGTTAATATTTCAATACATATCCTTCATACACACACTTTCTCTCACGTGTGTGCTTTATACACAGGGGATTGTAAAATAATACTGTTGCACAGTTTGATGTTCTTACCTAGCAATATAATGGAAATTGCTATATCAACAAATTTAGTTATCCACATTTTTTTAATATGTGATGTAGACTCCCCCCATGTGGGGTGTCACCATATTGCCCCAGGCTAGCCCCAAACTCCTGGGCCTCAAGGGACCCTCCTGTCTCAGCCTCCTGAGTAAAATGTACTGTAGATTTGATGTGCCCTACTGTATCCGGCTAACAAGGTCTTTTTTTTTTTTTTTTTTTTTTTTGTGGGTACCAGGGGTTGACCTCAGGATCTCACACGCCAGCAGGCGCCCGTGCCACTGAGCGATATCACTGGCCCTTTTTTTGTATGTGGGTACCAGGAGTCAAACTCAGAACCTCACATTTGCCAGGCAGGTGCTTATGCCGCTGAGCCACCTCACCGGCCCACAAGGTCTTTTTAAAGCATGATTCATTGAGAAGCCAGAAACTTTAAAAGGAAGGCTTCACAACAGATGAAACTACATAAAAATTTAAAACTTCTATATAATGAAACAAACATATATACCATAAATTTAAAGACAAATGACAAAAATAGGGTGATAATTGAAATCACAAGTATTAATATATAAAGAGCTTTTCATTATGTTTTAATCATTCTCTTAACTAATTTCCACAAACACATTATTTTATTTTAATTTAAAAGGTTCTTCCGGATTTTTGTTTAAATTATTTGAAACAAATACACAACAGCAGAAGTAGCTTGGTTGCACCCATTCAGTACTTAACTCAAGCATTTGCTGTATAACACACTGGCCAATTATCACTAAGTCTAAAGTTAAATTAATAATTTGCTCATTTAATAAAATCAATGCTCAGCTTGACAAAGGGAAAGCCGAAACACTTTACTGTAATACAAATATAATGGCACAGAAATAATCTAAGTAAAATAACTCATTAAACTGATAACGTACATGGCAATATCCTTAAGAGGCTACAGGTGATTGATTATCTGGGAAAAAATAATCAGATTTGAGCCCTAATTCACACCATACACAAACATCAACTTCAAATAAATTGATAAAACTTCAAATGAATAACTTGTAAAAAGTAAAAGTATAAAATTCCTAGAAGAAAATAAAAAAAAAATTTCCACGGCTATAGTGTAGGCAAAAATTTCTTAACAAAAACATCAAAGTACCAATCATAAAGGAAAAAGCTGACAAACTGCTCCACACTATAATTTGGGGGGGCGGTCAGCGATAGAGCACTTGCCTAGCAAGAACAAGGCCCTTGATTTAATACCCAGCACCACTAAATTAAATAATTAATAAATTAAGTGAATAATTAATTTTAAAAACTTTTAAAAGGAATTTCTATTCATCAAAAGATACAATTAGAGAACAAAAAGGCAAACAGTGAGTGGAAGAAGTATCTGTAAAGCATTTATCCAACAAAGGATTCTTACCAAAATGTAGAAAGAACTTCTACAAGTAAGTGAGACAACAGATCATGAGCAAGAGATCTGGCTACCTGACGAAAGGCCAACAGACATACAACAAGGTGACACTATCAACAGCAAAATGCAAATCAAAACCACACCCTTACACACTCTTCAGTATGTGACGTAACGCTGCTGGTGGGAGTGTAGAGTAGGTACAACCACTTTTTTGAAAAATTATGGGCAGTATGAAGCTGGACATGGTGGCGCACACCTGTGATCCCAGCACTCCGGTGGCTGAAACAAGAGGACAGCCAAGAGTTTAAGACCAGCCTGGATTACATAGTGAGTTCAAGACCAGCCTGAATGTTCACATTTGCACTTGGATTAGCCAAAACCTAGAAGCAGTCTTAACAATGAGATTCAACTACCATGCCTGATCATCTTCCCTTTTGCCTTGGCATTTAGCAAGATGTTTTACACAGAGCAGGCACACCATAAACACTGAGTAATCATGTATACCTACGAGGTAGAGCTCAAGAGGAGCTAGAGATGAAGCACTCACAAATGAGAAGAACCCTCAGAAACAGGGAGATTACCTCTAGGTCCAGCATGTAAGAGTGAGTGGACAGTGTGAAGTGGGAGAGATACAGAGACTGGTTTCCTAAGAGCAATGGTGCATGAGCTTGGTCTGAAAGGGAGGCTCCAACCTGCACGTGTAGGGGTAAGTGAGATATTTCAGAGGCAAGACACAGCACAGAGCTTAGAGACAGGAAGCTTAAGGCACGTTAAGATAGTGGCTGGCCTCCACAGAAAGGGCCATGTGTAGGAGGGAAGCACACCTCCTTCTTCAGTAGGAGGGTAGGTAGAGCTCAGACATTAATATTTTAAAAGTTCCATAGATGACTGATAATTCTCAAAGGCTGAGAATCAGGCACTATCCCAAGCTTTCTATTTCATTGTGTGAGAAAAGAGGAAAAGGAAGGGGAGAAATATGGCACAGGATTAAATGTACCTTTATTCCCCAGTTAAAATTTACCTTTAATACAACAAGCATTTTAGGACACTCTAGAATTAAAAGTTATATATACATTATCATAAATCTAACAATTTATATGAATTTCAATTTTTAAGGTTTGTTTTTTTGTTTTGGTTTGGTTTGGTTTTGGTTTTGGTTTTTTTGAGACAAGGTCTCGCTATGTAGTCCAGGCTGGCCTTCAACTCATGACAATCCTCCTGCCTCAGCCTCCCAAGTGCTGCGATTACAGGTGTGAGCCACCACACCGGGTTAATTCTTAAATTTAAACTCTCCTTAATGTTGGTGAGATTAAAATGTGAGTTAATGTGAGCCTTGGGCAAGTCAATCATCTTGAGCATCAGTTTTTTCATCTGTAATAAGGTTGGAACAGACAACCCTTAAGGAACTGCTTTCAACTCTGATGTGGCATAACTTCATGTGACAATTTTAGAAACAAGAATTTTTGATTAGTAGCAGAATTCTTTTACTTCCCACTGCCTCTAAGAGGCATTAAAAAATCCCTTACTAAAATTATTCTGTGGTAATTTTTTATTGACTATGTCTAATCCACTGGACATTTGACATTTAAAAAAACAGATGCTCAATCAAAAGAATACAGTATTTTGTGCTGTGCTGTGCTGTGCTGTGGGTTACTGATGAGATCATTTGTATTCCTTTTAGCACAGCAGTAGCAAAGTCACTCCCACGTGTACCCATATACATCCCCCTGGACTGCTGGACTGTAGTAAAAGAGCATTTACTAGTTTTTTTGGTCAGGAAACTGAAAAGCTTGGAAGCTTGGGGGTTTCAGTAGTGCACACTTTTGCAAATGCAGCTCTGCTAACTGCAATATTTTTCTTGGTAGTACAGAATTCCATGGGTGCTATTTGACCACACTGAAGCTGCAGCATTCAATATAAGAATGATTAATCACTGATGAATCAGTCTTTTGTTCCTTTTCTGCCATTTCAGAACCCTTTCTGATGTTTTCACTATCTGATGTCTGGTCATGTCATACACCAAAGCAGACTGCCAGAAATCACTCTGTTTACTTTGGTCTACATTCAAGTCTGGATAAAGAATTCTATCCAAACACTTCTTTCAGATCACAGAAAGGCCTCTCAGCAGCAATCAGAGATAACACGGAGAAGAATTTTTTTAAATTATGCCTAACAACACTTCTATATCCTCCAATTTTCATTTTTAAAAGCAATCAAATAGTTTTTAAATGTATCAGAAGGGGTCACAAAAAAACAAACTAAGCTTTACAAGGCAAACAGTAAACATTTGGACAGTATAGAAAAACTAGGTTTCAGCAAACTAAAAAGTTCAAAGGAAAAAACATAAATAGCTGTTTTCTAGCATAAGCAGAAAAGATTAAAAAGGAAAATTTTGAAATGCAAAATTAACTATAGGATTTAAAAAAGAACAATGTACCAAAAACGAAATGATAGGAAATAAAATTGCAATGAGATTAATGCCATGAAAATCACTATACAAAGAATTAAAACCTGAACAAATGCTGAGAGGAATCATTTTTAAGAAAGGCTTATTTCTTCCATAACAACAGAGATTACAATAACATATAAAGATACAGGTATGTTTAAATCAACAGCACCATTAAAATATGATATAAAAATATATAAATCAACATCTCAGCTAAAAAAAAAAAACTGGCCAATAGGCAGAATAAAAGATAAGCTGTTCATGGGCCGGTGAGATGGCTCAGTGGCGTAAGCGCCTGCCTAGCAAGCGCGAGGGCCCGAGTTCGACTCCCGGAACCCACATACGAAAAAAGGGCTGGTGATATTGCTCAGCGGCATGGGCGCCTGCTGGCGCACGAGGTCCTGAGGTCGACCCCCGGTACCCACCAAAAAAAAAAAAAAAAAGGTAAGCTGTTCAGATGTTCACCCTACCCAGTGCCATATGCTCAAGGAAGCAGCTCTTCTCATTTCCAATCATAGCTGCCCTAAGTCAACCCTATCCCCTTCAAGGAAACAGCTCACATAGACAAGACACATAACTCTGATAAATGAAATGTATGACGTGGGCTAGGAGGCTTCTCTGTAAGGGTTTCCTTGATTTTAAGAGACACCTTACACCCATTAGGACAGCTATTACAAAATGAATGAATCAATCAATCAATCAAAAAGCCAAAATATTATCCCTCTGTACTGTTGGCACAACTGTGAAATGGTATACACACTATAGAAAACAGTATGGCAGCTCCTCAAAAAACTAAAAATAGAAAGCTATATGATCCAACAATTCTGAGTACATACTCAAAGAACTGAAAGCCATGTTTTGAAGAGATATTTACATACCTATGTTCACAGTAGCATTATTCACAATAACCAGGAGACTCAAGAGACAGCCCATGTGTCTAATAAGAGATGAACGGATGAACACAATGTAGTATGCACATACAATGGAATATTTTTCAGTTCTAAGAAGAAAGGGAATCCTAGCACATGCTATAATATGGCAAAACCTTGAGAATATTATGCTGAACAAATAAGCCAGTTGCAAAAGGACAAATACTGTATGTTTCCACTTAAAAGACGTACTAAGAATAGTCAAATTTTTAGTGGATCTGGAGAGAGAGAAATGGGGAATTATTGCTTAATGGGTACAGAGTTTTGGTTTTGCAAGAAGAAAGAGTTATGGAGATGGACAATGGTAGTGGTTGCACAACAATGTGAATGTGCTTATGGCACTGAAGTGTACACTTAAGAAGCAGTTAGGTAAATATTTTGTGTATTTTGCCACACTTAAAGTATTTTTTTAAATAAAGTCAGGTGTGGTAGCACATGACCGTAATCTCAGAATCCTGAAAGGCTGAGGCATGACGACGGTGGGGGTGGGAGGAGAGAAATTAATTACTTTCTGAATCCGGTCACTGATGACTTGAGATGCCTAGATGAGCGGCAATCATGCTTTCGGTTGCTGTACCCAAATACTTAAGAGCAACCTACAGTAGGAAATATTGCAGTTCATCGTTTCAGAGGTTTCAGCCCATGGTTAGCTGGCTCCAAGGAAAAAACATCATGATAGAAAGGGTGGTGGATAAAAGCTGCTCACCTCATAGCAGCTGGGAAGCAGAAAGCAGGAAGTGCCAGAGAAAGAAAGGATGGTACGAGGGACAGGAAATACCCTTTAAAGGCATGCCCCCCGTGGCCTACTCTCTCCAACTGGGCCACTTCTAACAGCTCATTTACCTATAAATTCATCACTAAATTAATCTATTGATGAGGTTAACAGCCTCATGATCCAATGCCTTCCCTAGACCCCACCTCTGAATATTGCTCCATTAGGGATGAAGCCCCCAATAGACTAGTCTTTGGGGAGACCTCATATTTAAACTATAATGAACTACATTGGAACTGTGTGAGGAGCAGATCAAGAGTATGAGCACCCTTAAGAGAGCAGCCAGAAAAGCACTATCCCTTTCTTCTTCAGCAGGAAGAACTCTTCTAAAGAAAATCTCTTACACTGATAGAATGTTATGGCTTGTATCTAGATGTCCCCACAAAGCCTCATGGGATCACAAGTGGGGAGTTTCAGAGGTAGCTAGTTAGGTTGTGTGAATGTGGATTAAGGGTGTGGATTATGGACGTCCTACCCTGGGTATGGGTGACACCAATCAATAGGCATGTAGCCGGAATAGAATATAAAAAGACAGAAAGAAGGCAGGCTTACTGCTGCAGCTTGCTGTTTTGGCTGCTTGCTGCCTCCTGCCTGCCATGCCATGAATTGCTTCTCCTCTGCAATGCTCCTCTGCCATGCCACCTTGCCTTGAAGCCAGGCAACTAGGGACTGAAACCTCTACAAACAGTGAGTTGAAATAAACCTTTCCTCCTTAAACTTTAGTGTTAGGTATTTTGTCTCAGCAACAAGAGTAAAGTAACAAAGAAAAATTTTGGTGCTGGGAGTGGGGCCATTGCTGTGACATTGCATGGCCCTGTAGTTCAGCAGCCTTTGGAACTGGCCTGTGGGTAGATGTTGGAAAGGTTTGGAAGTGCTGGCTGAACCAGCAGCCCTGGAATGCTGTAAGCCAAACTTGATGGGAGATTATGGTCAGAGCTGACAAAATGCTGACAGAAATGCAGCTGGTAAAAGACCAGGCTCAGGAGGTTTCAGTGAGGAACAAGGACAGGACTGGTTGTTGGACTTCAAACCATGGGTGTTATACTTTGGCAGAAAATCTGTCTGCATTTTGCCCTTGTCCAGAGAATTTGCCTGAGACTAAGGGCAGTGGACTAATTAATTCTGCAGAAAAAATTTCAAGGCAGTCTAATGTTGAGGTAGTGTCATGGCTACTGTTATGGGCTTCTAGCCAGATCTGCAAGCAAAGAGCCCAGCAGAGTGATTTAAACAGTTTTGAGTTTGACCAGAAAGGAAGTGCCAGTAGCAAAGCAGAGGAGAACTTGGTTGCTGAGAAGTAAGAGAACAATAAAAAAGATGGCCTGAGGACATCACAAGAACCAGCAGTACTCCACTCTTTGCAGCCTCAAAATTGCAAAGGTAAGACTTTGCTTTGAGAAGGGAGCCAAACAGCACCATGTTCAGAATGGCAGTGGCCTAGGGAATTTTTTTCCTCAGGACTGGGTTCACAGCACTAAGCAATCCAGGCACTTGACTCCTATGACCAAGAGAGCAGGAAGTCTAGCTACTGTTCCAGCTGGCAGCAGACTTTGGCGTCACCCATGTGGTGCTAGTTTTAGGTGCATGCAGAATGCAAGAGTTGTGGGGTCAGAAAGACTTTCACCCACATTTCAGAAGAAGGTCTGGGAGGTCAGGCAGTGTGCTGCTGAAAGGGCAAGGTGTGAAGCTATGAGTATGAAGCTGAAGGTGCAGTCGAGACCCTAGGTTAGAGAAGCCAGGAATGTGGATTATCTGAGGAAAGTCACAAGGAGTGAACAAAACCAGCTCAAGAGAGAGGCCACGGGAGCTACAACCACTGGCTGTGCCATAGTTGTGGAGCCACCCAAGCTCTCTGGAGTTCACAACTTGCAGAGATTATTCCAGATGCTGGACATGGAACTACAGGACTTAATGTTTGCCCTGCTGGATTTTGGACTTGTTTTGGTCCCCTTCCTTTCTATCACCCTATTTGTACCCCTTAGAATGGAAATGTTTATCTGGTGCCATTGTTTGTTGGAAGTGTTTAACATTTTTTTCATTTGTAAAATGGCTTTCAGCTAAGTTTGCCTTAAATCTCAGAGGAGACTTTGGACTTGAACTTTTCAACAATGCTGAAAACTGTTAGGACTTTAGAAACTTTCAGAGATGGACTAAATGCCTTTTGCATTTTTTAAATTTTTTTATTATTATTATTATTTGTCTTTTTCAGACAGGGTTTTGCTATGTAGTTCAGGCTGGCCTTGAACTCACTTTGCAGCCCAGGCTGGACTTGAACTTGCAGTGATCCTCCTGCCTCAGCCTCCTGAGTGCTGGGATTACAAATGTGTGCCACTACATCCAGCTAAATGCCTTTTGCATAAAGGGATGTACACGAGTTTTTTGGGGGCCAGGGTGTGAATGTTATGGCTTGTATCTTAGATGTCCCCACAAAGCCTCTTATGGTCATAGGTGGGGAGTTTTAAAGGTGGCTGGATTAGGGTGTGTGAATTGTGGATTAAGGATATGATACTGAGATTAAGGGTATGGATAACTGAAGCTTCACCCTACTTATGAGTGGCACCAATCAATAGACACATAGCCTGGATGGAATATAGAGGGACAGAAAGAAGGCAGGCTGCTGCTACTCACTGTTTTGGCTGCTTGCTGCCTTCCTGCCTGCCACACCATGAACCGTTTCTCCTCTATGATGCCCCTCTGTCATGACACCCCGCCTTAAAGCCAACTGATTAGGGACTAAAACCTCTACAAACAGTGAGTTGAAATAAACCTTTCCTACTTTAACTTTGGGTGGTGGGTATTTTGTCTCAGCAACAAGAAAACATATGGAGGGAGAAGGAAGGGATGAAAGGGGAAGGGTGAGTAAAAAGAACTAAGATGTGTTATGTACAGGTACCAACTCCCATAATGAGTGTATTCATTATGTCTCACAAACATGTACTAACAAAAAAAAAAAAGAAATTTTTAAAAATTTTAAAAAGATAAAATATTATCTCCACTCATTTCTGTCAATTCCTGAGTCTCCAAACTGACAATGAATTATGCTAAAACACCATCGACTCCTATTCAAAAAGCCACAATCATCGTAATAGTTCATGTGAGCAGGGATAGTACAACACATCAAGATACTTTCCTTTCACTAATGATTCTATTTACTGTCTTGTATCGAATTTTTTTTTACACCATGGGGACTGAACCTAAAAACTTTGAACTTAGCTACAATCCCAGCCCTTTTTTAATTTTTTGAGACAGGGTCTCCCTAAGTTGTTACACTGTCCAAACTGGGTGCACACTTGTGATTCTCTTGCCTCAGCCTCCTACAGTACTGGTATTACAGGCATGTACGATCATGCACGGCTCTCACTAAATTCTTTTGTAATTATACTATGCCTCACAATTAAGACTATGGTCACAGACAAGACTTATCTATGCAATGTTTATGTAAATCAAACTTTACTTAAAATGCATACACACATACATGCTAAATAGTAAAGCCAAAAGATTCAATAAGAACATTTTAGTGAATATGATGAACAAGAATATAATTGTTATAAATTAGCAAACCATAAGTACTTGGTAGAATTTTTGCAACTCATGCAGTTAATAGAACTACAAAGATGACCACATAGTAATCTCCATCTTGAAGCATTCATTATTAGCAAGGCAAGCAAAATCAAAATTTGTGAACATGTTAAGATGCTTTGTAGGCTCAAGTCAGCGTTTTATATAAAATGCCTCATAAGATAAATTCTCCTAAACCAAAAGAATACATCTCTAGGTATGACCGCATGTGGAAATTAAGTGATTTTTGCCAAAACTGTGACTACGAGCCACCACGAACTGCTCAGGTCAGATCAGCTCCATTCAGGACATGAGCCTGCACAACTCAGCACGAGACGATACCATACCTAAACTATGTGTCTCAGTCATCCGTGGCTGGGTAGCAATACACCCCAAAACTCAGTGGCTTAAAACAATAATCTGTTATTCCTCATGTATTGGTTAGGTTTCTCTAGAAGAACAAAACCGATAGAAAGTGTGTGTATAACTATGCAAGGGAATTTACTAAGTAGGCACACAGAATTAGAGGCAAGAATATCCACAGTGGCTGTCCATGTCCTGGAGAGTGAAAGGATCTGTAGCTGCTCAGCCCAAGAAGACAGAAGCTACAGAACAAGAGGGATCAAGAATGCAGCATTGGGCCGGTGAGATGGCTCAGTGGCTTAAGCGCCTGCCCGGCAAGCGCAAGGGCCCGAGTTCGACTCCCGGAACCCACATACAAAAAAGGGGCCGGTGATATCGCTCAGTGGCACGGGCGCCTGCTGGCGCGCGAGGTCCTGAGGTCGACCCCCCGGTACCCACAAAAAAAAAAAAAAAAAAAAAAAAAAAAGAATGCAGCATCAATCCAAGGTCAAAGGCTGGAAGCTGACTGGAGAGTTACTGGTATGACTCTGCATTAGAAGGCTAAAGAAACTGGAAACAAAGGTCCAACGGCAATGGCAGCAAAACACATACCTGCTCAAGGAGACTGGAGCTCTTCAAAAATGCGTGCAGGGCTGGGTGTCATGGTACACACCTGTAATCCCAGCACTCTGAAGGCTAAGACAGGAGGATCACCATGAGTTCGAGACCAGTGTGGGCTACACAGTGAGTTCAAAGCCAGGCATTTCTTAATACACTCAAGTTGACATATGATTAATGGTTGTACCTTATGATTCTGTAAGTTAGCTAGAGTTCAGCTGGAGAGTCTTTCTGTTGGTCTCTCAGATTCAATCATGCTGCTGCACTCAGCTAAAAGCATGGCTGAGGCTGAAACATCCAAGATGGCTTCAGGCCTCCTAGGTGGTGTCTTAAGTTACTTTGTGGAACAAAATGCCCTATACCCACAAGTTAAAGGAGGAAAGGTTTATTTTAGCTCACAGTTTATAGAGATTTCAGTCCATAGCTGGCTAGCTCCAAGCCAGAGTGGTGTGGGAGAGGAAGGTGGCAGAGGTGAAATAGTTCATGGTGTGGCAAGCAGGAAGCAGTGAGGCTTCCTTCGTTTTTTCCTTTTTATCCCATCCAGGCTACAAGCCTATTGGGTTGGTGCCACCCATACCCAGGGTGGGTCTTCCCTCTTCAGTAAATCCACCATCCATATCCAGAACTATGGTAAAGCAATCAGTGGACTGATCCTGTATCACACACTCACGGTCTATTCATTCCTAAAAGGTCCATCTATGAGTGCATGAGGCCTTGGAGGAACATCTAAATATAAACTATAACAGATAGCCTCCTTCTCCAACAAAGCATTTGAACATTTTACATGATGGCTGTCTCAAAAGACAGAGTGAAAGATGCTAATCCTCTGATAGCCTAAACCCAGCAATCCTAGTTACTTTCATGGTGTCCATGAGTTGCCATAGGTCAGTAAGTCCCATCCACAGCAAGGGAGATGGACTCTAGCTCTGTGGGTAAGAGGCAGTGATGGTACACACCTTGGGAAACCCTGTACCCAAAGCATGGTCCTCCAATAATTTTAACTTACTACTTCTTAGAACATTATTCATATACTTTGTATAAACTTTTTAATATTTATTATGTTTACAAGGCTATCTACATTGTTAACAGCAAACAACCCTCGCCACCACATTCCATAACACAGCAACAGCTTCCAGCAAGACCCGTGGATCATACTCATCATTTTAGCATGCATTCATGAAAGCTGGTTACTCAACAATAGAGAACAGATAAAATGAGCTCTTTTGTGAATTTCACACCTGTTGCCAAATACTGAAATCTGTTTTACAACATATCACAAGTATATTATATAATTAGGACTACAACTTAATATATCAAAGTCTGCACAAGAAAATCTAAATGAAATGATCTAGTTTTCAGAGCAGTTGTATCACCTGGTTCTATTTTATGTACTG
Source organism: Erethizon dorsatum (assembly GCA_028451465.1). Taxonomy (NCBI): domain Eukaryota; kingdom Metazoa; phylum Chordata; class Mammalia; order Rodentia; family Erethizontidae; genus Erethizon; species Erethizon dorsatum. The sequence continues at coordinate 105,458,710 of CM051822.1, forward strand.
TAGTACAAATATCAAAATCCTCTTATAAATTTCTAAGTTCTAGTAGGGTAGCACCCATAGCTAGACACATAACTTCTGTCTAGCATGTACTGGGCGCTTAACGGATTGCTCCTTTTTAGTTTTTAAAAATGTCCCTATTCAAAACATATATTCTGGGCCGGTGAGATGGCTCAGCGGTGTACGCGCCTGCCTGGCAAGCGCAAGGGCCCAAGTTCGACTCCCGGATCCCACATACGAAAAAAGGGCCGGTGATATCGCTCAGCAGCACGGGCGCCTGCTGGCGCGCGAGGTCCTGAGGTTGACCCACCAAAAAAAAAAAAAAAATATATATATATATATTCTTTTTTTCTTTAATATCAGACAGAAAATATTTTGTACATTTCTCTCTATATATTTTACAATGGCAGAAATACACCATTACTAATGTTTTAAATTGGTATTCTAAGAAAAAATAATTTTAACTATTATTGTAGTTTTATGCTGAATTTACTTCCATTCAATTTTGAAACGAGAGATTTTACAATAGTGTGCAATCCATTTTCTGAGAGTTATATTTTGTTGGTTTCTAGTTTTAGGCCTTTAACTTGCAATGAGAAATTATTCATGTTTGGACCAACTCCTACCCTAAATTTTGTTCAGTGCATTTTCTGCCGAAAAAACCTATTTTCATGAGCAGATATGCTATTCCTTCATAACTGATATTTATCATTTGCTGAAAATATAATAAAATATTATGAAAATATTGAAAATATTTTTTCATAATGAAAATATCTTTACTCCTCAGTTACCTAAAATTACTTAAATTCAATCACAATACAATGGAAACAATTTCTTGGATTTTTTTTTTTTTTTCTCTTTATTTTTTGAGAGAGGGTCTCGCTCTGCAGTCCAGGCTGGCCTTGCACACACTATGTAGCCCAGGCTGGCCTCGAACTCACAGCAATCTTCTTGCCTCAGCCTCCTGAGTGCTGGGATTACAGACGTGCACCACCACACTTGGCTTGAAAACTATTTTCTTGAACTGACAATACTAAAATTAAAATGTTCTTGAGGACTCAAAAGTGTTCAAACACAATGATGCCAAGAAAATGTTGGCTTTATGAGATTAAATTAATATTCAAAAATTCTGACATCTCACAAATATCTACAAAATCACTAATATACTATGAAATTTCAGAATTCTCTTCTCCCAAGAAGATAAAATATGACTACATTAAGGTATTGTTTGAATGGTTAAATTGCCAGTGAACCTTATTAGGTACTATTTCAAAGAACCTAACATTTGGATCTTTTAACAAGTTAGCAGCACTACAGAGAATCTCCAGTTCAAACTGCCAATTTATGAACTTATTTTGCTCCTAAAACTTACTACTTCTTGGAATATCACTCATATAATTTGTATATAAACTGGTTAATATTTATTATGTTTACACGGCTATTTACATTATTAACAGCAGACAACACACACACACACACACACACACACACACACTCCATAACACAGCAACAGCCTCCAGCAAGACCCACATATCAGACCTGGACTGCTCCCTGCTGAGTACCTGTCCCGCTTCCTCACACATTAGCCTGAGTTGTCGGCACCACAAAATCAAGGTCTCCTGCCCTCGCTCCCTACCTGGCATGGATGGCCTCCTCAAACCAGTAACACTTTCATGCTAACTGTGCAGCTTTAATTCTTGTGGAAGTGGAAGAATTATAACACTTTTCCCCAATTTCCTGATTCATCAACTGCCTTTCTTCAGGATTCATGATTTGAAAAAAATAACCAAAAAATGCCAGCAAGAAATTTTCACATGGAACACTAGCTTTCATGTTAGCTTTAATCTATTAAGAGATCAATCTGCCTTTGAAGTAATTTCTACCAACCCATACCATATTATTGATACCAGGAAGTATACATAGTCATTTTTTATAATGATACTGTTGCTCTAAGCTCTTCTAGAGACACAGCAACTTGCTATTTTAAAGTCAGTTATAAAATGGCAATAATTTATCATGACTATAAGTTACATGAATTACCTATCTTATCCCTAAATAGAAATCACTGTCTTAGCTTCTGATGCAAACATCTGGGACAAGGAAAAAGTGAGTGACACAGTATGCCACCACTCCCCTGCCTCCTCCTCCTCCAACTCAATGGCTCCATTTGTGGGCTAAGTAGGAATATTATTACATTTGTGCTACCATGAAAAGATACTCTGATACAAATACCCTTGAACTATTAGTCAAACTGCCATCAATGATGAAAAACATATCATAGTCCCAAAACAGATGTGCCAATCGCTCATTTCAGTGGAGCGAAATAGTCATTTTATTCAGTCAACAAACAGCTCACCTGTAGGGGATCCTTTTTCCCTAAACAGGTAAGGCCAGAGCCGAACAGAGGATTTATTATTGAAAGGTTCACATTGGTAGCATCTCTGCTAACATAGCTTTGTTCACTTCCCACTGAGCAAAAGACGACTGTCCTCAATCCTGGGAATTTTCACAGAGAGTAGTGGTAGCCACTAGTACCACCCTCTCCTTTTTTCTAGCATCTAAATTAAGAAGTCTAGCTAAAGATACAGCCCATTTGGAAGTTTGAGTATTTATCAGTAAGCAATCAGAGCCTTGATGGGTCCTGACAAAAGATAGGTAATGACTTCATAAATGCTACCCAACGTGGTAGACTCCATATTCAAAGGGAGATATTAATATAATGAATCTCATTTCAATGCCATTCTCGTTTTACAGTTGTAAAAACTGAAACTAGCTATAAGTAAGCAACTTCTCCAAACTGCTACACAGTTCTGCGTCTCCACCTCCCTGTACTGTCAGAGTATTTATCTATGCTCTGAAATCCCCAATCCCAGTGCATACAACATTCTGTTAGAGTTATGTATCTATTACCAAGATATCTGCAAAGTGAAAAGCTTTCCAATTAGCACCCAATAAATATTTGTTAAACAAATGACTCTCTCACCATCCCACATAGTTTTTCACCCTCAGCATTAGTATTGCCATTCATTAACTGAACAAATCTCTCTCAAGTAGTAAACATCTAACATGCAGCAGGAACACTGCAAGCTACCTGGGATACAGAACAAAGAAGATAAACATCATCAGGTATCATGTTGAATGTATAAACAAAGAGACTTGAATTTGGGTAAGAAATGTAGACTGCAGGGCCGGTGAGATGGCTCAGCGGCATAAGCGCCTGCCTTGCAAGCGCGAGGGCCTGAGTTCGACTCCCGGATCCCACATACGAAAAAGGGGCCGGTGATATCGCTCAGTGGCACGGGCGCCTGTTGGCGCGCGAGGTCCTGAGGACTACCCCCGGCACCCACAAAAAAAAAAAAAAAAAAAAAAAAGAAATGTAGACTGCTATGGAGTACGTGGGTGGTCAAATCTAGTCGTAGAGTCTGAAACAGATTAGGTTGAGAAATGATAAAGAATTTGCAAGTATAGGGGATGGACAAAGGGGCAGGAGAAAAGAGAAAAGGTATAGGTAAAGGTTTCAGGAAGACAACTGAAAGATGACAAAGTAAAAATACAGCTTCCTCAATAATAATAAAAATAATATAATATATAATAATAAATTTAATCACTTCTGAATTTCTGAAAACAGCAAACTTTAAAATGGGAAATAATCATCTTTCATGTTCCTCACTGGGCTCTCAAATATTGAAAAAAAAATCTGGTACAGTGATTCTCAAGTCTGACTTACATCAGAATCTTCCATGCATTTATAAAAAGAAAAGATAAAGGTTGATGCTTGTTACTGATCCCAGACCAATTAAGCTGTCTGAGATGTTCTCTAGGACTCTGTAAAGTACTGTGCAGGTGAAACTGATGACTATGGAGACGCAACAGCTAAGCAGTGCTACACGAGCCGTTTCCACAATCTCTCTTTGAAATAACTCCCAAACTTCCCATTGGCTGACTATCTTCTTGTCATTCAAATTTTTGCCTAAATATTAAACCTCAACCCTGACCACATAACCTAAAGTAGCCACACTCAGTTAAGATCTATCACATCCCACAGTATCTGCCCCTATCTGAAATTTGTCTTCTTTATTCATTTACTGTTGGGTTCTGCAGTAGAACTGAAGTTCCATGAGACCAGGGATCTTGCTTGTACCGTTCACTGCTGTTACAACCAGTAAGAGCTCAATAAATATTTCATTGGTGAGGGAAAGAAGGAAAACCAGAAGGCAGGTGACCTACCTCTCATATAAATGAAATTTTAAAAATTAGTATCTGGAAGCTATAATTCTGATAGATTTAGGTTGTATATGATTAAACAGCAGGAAAAGCATTTTTAAAATCCTTAACTTAAAACGATATATGGACTGACTTTAATTTCTCTTCCTAGGAGAACTAAGAGAAATCTCTTCTTAGGAGAACTAAAAGAACATCAAATATTTAGTTTGTACTACAGTCAATAAAGGGGTGAGTTAAAAGCCTTCATGAAGGGCCAGAGACACAGCTCAGCAGCACAGCGTTAGCCTTGCACATGCGAGGTCCTGAGGTCCTGAGTTTGATTACCAGTACCCACCAAAAAAACAAACAAACAAACAAAAAAATAGTCTTCATGAAAATAAAAAGATGGTGAAAGTAGATGCATTTCCACTGACAAAAAAGTCAGAGATGAGTTAGAATATAGAGCAAATTGGGCACATGAAAAAATCTGCAAGACAAATGTTCTGACACTAACTGTGTGACATTAAAGAGTTAAAAATGAAATCCTAGCAAGTCTTGAAATGTGGTATAAAAACACTTCTGATTAGAATGGTCATGTACAACTAGTACATAAAGGAAGGTTAATATATAATGTAGCCAGAGCTTTCTCTGAGTCTTGTAATTGTATCAAAATAGCTGGAACATTTGAGTTTTCTACTTTGAACTAATTTAGAACTATTACCATACCAGGAAAATGAGCTAGGAGAAGACACTAGGAAAAACAGTACCAAGTAATATTTTGGGGCAAACAGAAATATGATCAAACTTTTCCTTCTGAAAAGAACATCTTTTTAGGTAAATCAAGTAAATTTATAATTCAGACATAAAGATAATTTTGAAGACAACCAAATACAGAAGTTTTCTATCTACAATGTGTAAGAGAGATCAAACAAATAAGGGATCAAAAGAGAATCTCCAAATGCCAGGAGGACACTTGGGTCAGACTACTTGGACTGTCAATGTAAAACCAGCTAGGTGCAGGACTGTGTTTTTGCTCTGCTCTCAAAGCCAGTCCTACTTTCAGAATGCATACTTTCTGACACAGAACCATCAGCCACTTAATATTTGACCTCAAAGTTTTGAAATCATGCTCATTCCCACGAAAGGGGACGGGGTATGTATTAAAAAGATTCAAGGGACTTATCAGCCAAATATAATGTACAGCCCTTATTCAAGTCCTGAGTCAAGCGAAGTGACAGCGAAGAAAACTATGAAACAATTAGAGAAATATGAACATCGATTAGATATCAGATGATATTTGGAAACATTGCTACTATATTTTAGGTATTACAATGAGATTGTGGTTATGTTTTCAAAGTACCCTGATCTTTACCCTAAAATATTTTAAAATGAAGAACATCTTAGATCTACTCCAAAATCATTCAATAGGGGGGAGAAGAGGGAATAAGGCAAAGGAATAGATAAAATGAGATGTATAATGATCGCTGATGTTTGATATTGGGTACAGAGGGACTCAAGTATATATTTTTTTTATTTTAGCTTGTTTTTAAATTCTTCTTTTATTAAAAAACATGTTTATAGATAAGAACAGATTTATATTTTTTTACTTATACTGCTCTTTACTCTGAAAACCATCAATGACTTTTCAACTGCCAGAGTTCTTTAGGCCAGCTTTCAAGGTCCTTCCCAGTCCTCAGATCACCTTTTTTCCTATGAATATACTACAGACACTGTCATCTCTGACTCCTTGTACTGTCCCTTCTCCTTGAAATGTGCTTTTCCATCATACCTACTCTTTTCTTGAGGCCCTCCTTTTTTCCTCTTCCCCACCTTATGGATTAAAACCTCATGTCCTTCAAGGTCACTTACTAAACACTATATGGTCTGGTTGCATATAAAATGTCCCCAGATTCACCTAGACCACACGCTTAAGCATGGAAGACTCATGCCTCCATCTTTTTTTATCTTCAGAACTTCACCTGTTGTGCTCATGCCTGTATCTTTTTGTATCTTCAGCTCTTAAAGCCTTTGTGAGGGTGGGGAATCACAGTGGATGAGAGGGAACAGTCTGCTCCTCTGCACAGCTCTCTACTCCACTAATACTTAGGAAACATCAAAGAGTTTCACTAAAGAATGTCACACAATCTTTTTTTAAAAGGGAAATTCTGAATTATACTTAAATCTCAAAATAACATGATGGATTTCAAAGTAAGACCAGCACAGGCTGTGGTTCTCATTACAGAAAGCTTGCTTTTTGAGACAGCCAAGAGATTTCCTTATTAACCTATTCATCCCTCTTTCAAAGCTCCAAATCCAATGCCCTGAGGTAAAAAATTTATTGAAGTTCCATTTTTCTATAATGAAAACAGACAAATGCATGAAAATCAACTTTACCTTATATTTCATCTTGGGACATGAATGAATGTAGAAACCCATATAGTAATAGCTGAGTTGAGATGTTTTCTCATGAAGTTGCCTAGTAAAAGCAATTTCTCTGCCAAAAGAAGATGAAGGTACAGTTAATTCTGGCTCCAGTTTTCAAAAAATTATATGATGACAAATATTTGATAAAATCTGGTCTTAAGTATCAAAAAAAATACAAATATTGAAATAAAAACAATTTTCAAAACACTGCAAGATGATGTTTACTAGAGACACCCCAAAACCTTCTAGGTTATTCTGAGAATCTGCTGCACAAAGTAGCTGATCTAAAATTAGAATAACACAAGATTAAAGAGATCTACAACTCTAGAATCCTCAAAGAACAGCACAGCAAATTTCAGAAAACACAAAAGACAATACATTTCAAGAAAAATAACTACATTATGACCATTTACACACAAATACTTTCAGCTGATACTAACACACTGATTCTTATACCTAGGTGCAAATTTAACTACTATACATTTTTGCTAAAATGAAAGTAGGGAAGATACTTTGTTACCTTACCATACTTTCTCTATTTGTTGGCAGAGGTGAGGGCTGCTTGAACAAAGAAGCTGTCCTATCCTCACTGTATGCCTATGTGTAAAGTATAATTTGTATCCAGATAAATCTTGGCACAGAATTTCACCCTAGATGCCCAGCTCAACAACTGGTTGTATGTGAAGAATTTAAGTAAAACTTGAGTACATTTCTAAAACACAAAGTTGTTTTTATGTTTGTGCATTTCTTGAAGGTTTTCTTCTTTCTCGCTATAGCAGCAATGGATACTTAAAATTTAGGAGAAATGCATTACTTAATTGAAGATTTTGTACATTTTTTGAGTTTAAATTTAAATCTTTGAAAGACTGTCATTCCAAAATCTCATTTTTAAATGAATTTTAAAGATTGAACTTAGAATGTACATATTTCTATACCCAAGCAGATTCGATACTAGCCTATAACAGAATACATCTTACTATTCCTGGAACTAATCCACTTTCAAGGTTCAAAGTGAGGAAAGAATGCACAGATACAAACACATGCAGAACCACTCGCCCCCCCTAAGGCCAGCCAAGCCACCACTGTACTTCTTTACTTAGTCCTGCCCAACTTATTTCATCCCAGCACCACTCCCTCCAAACCTAACAGTCCTCCTTAACTGTTCTGTTGCTTTCACCCCCATGTCCACGCCATCAGAAAGTCATCTGGGCTCTGTCTCTAAATATATACCTTGAATCTGGCCGCTTTACATCACCTCCACATCAAATAGTCTGGTCTAAGCCACCATGTACGGCCCCACTGCTTAACTATAGTAGCCTCGCAACTTATTTTTCTATTTCCACTCCTGCCCCTCCATAATCCCTATAACACAGTTCAAGTCATCTTTTACAACAGTAATCAGAGCAGGTTACTCTGGGAGACTGAGGCAGGAGGATCCCAAACTTCAAGCCTTGGCTGGATAACTTAGCAATATAGCAAATCTCTGTCTCAAAGTAAAAATAAAAGGAGGGGGAGGCTGGAGATGTAGCTGGGCGGAAAAATTCCAAGTTCAATGCCCAGTACAAAAAAAAAAAAAAAAAAAAAAAAATCAGATCAGGTAACCTCCTCAAGGCCCCAAACACATATTATGTTGGTATCACATATAAAACCCAACCTCCCTACCAAACCTATAAGGCCCCTCTGTCTGCCCCTCCTCACACCTCCACCTGCCTTTCTGTCCTCCTTCCTTAAGAACACTCTCTCATATGCTTCCATACAGCTCAGCCCGTGAGACTATTCTGTTTATTCCGACTACCTCAGGACACTTGCGTTTGCGACCTTTGCACGAACTTCTCTCAGATTTTTACAGAACTGCCTCCCTTTCCTTTTCTTTTGCTCCTCAAATGCTGTTAAGGGGTCTTTCTTGACTGCTCTATAAAACTATTGAGTGAGAATAGCTATTATCAAGCACTCAAACTACAACAAATGCTGGTGAGGTTGTGGAGAAAAAGGAACCCTTCTATAGTGTTAGTGGGAATGTAAACCAGTATAACCACTATGGAAAGCAGTAGGTAGACTCCTCAAAAAATTAAAAATAGAAATTACATTTGACCCAGCTGTAACGCTTCTGGGTATCTTCCTGGAAGAGCTAATGTCCTCATATCACAGTGATATATGTATATCCATGTTTATAACAGCACAACTCACAATAGCTAAATCGTGGAAGCACAGCCTATGTGCCCAGCAACAGGTAAGTGGATTAAAAATTGATACACATATTACTCAAACATAGGGACAAATAAATTAGTCATCTGTATAAAAATGGATGAATCTTGAGACCACAATACTATGTGAAATAAATCAGTCACAAAGGTTAAATATTGCGAGGTTTCTCTAATATGAGGCCCAAAATATAAATAATTTAAAGGGCAAAATAAAAGAGACATGTTAAGAACCAAGGAGGTGGGCTAGTGAGATGGCTCAGCGGCATAAGCGCCTGCCTGGCAAGCACGAGGTCCTGAGTTCGACTCCCGGAACCAACATACGAAAAAAGGGCCGGTGATATCGCTCAGCAGCATGGACGCCTGCTGGCACGCGAGGTCCTGAGGTCGACCCCCGTACCCACAAAAAAAAAAAAAGAACCAAGGAGGTAAGACTCTGTAGAGAGGGTCGGTGATATAGCTCAGCGGCATAAGCGCCTGCCTGGCAAGCGCGAGGAAAAAAAAAAAAAAAAAAGGACTCTATAGAGATGGGAGGGGCTCTGGGGAAGCCAGGCGGAGTAAAAATGAATAAGATGTGATATGTATATATATCTATAACCCAAACTTAATATAATCACAACGTATCACAAACATACAATAAAATATTTTTTTAAAGAACAGATCTTGTGCCTACCACCATTGCTGATATTTATGTATATATTATGTACGCATGCATTACTTCATCCAGAGCCTTCACACTGAGCTACACTGAAGTTCTTATTTTTTTCTTTTCTATTCTATTCTAAGACAGAGTCTCACCAAGTGGCTAAATTGCCAAGCTGGGCTCAAAATTTACAGTCCTTTGCCTCACCCTCCCAGAGTGCTAGGAGTACAGCTGTAAAACACAAGGCCCAGCTGCTGATTCTGTTTACCTCAGAGTACTATGGAGCATCTAAAAACAAAAAAAAAAAAAAATTTTTTTTTTTTTTTGGCTTTTTGAGACACAGTCTCACCATGCAGTTCAGGCTACCTTGAACTCACAAGCCCAGGGTGACCTTGAACTCACAGCAATCCTCCTGCCTCAGCCTCCCAAGTGCTGGGATTACAGGCATGCACCACCACCATGCCTGGCCTTGGAGTATATAAAATTAAGTAGTCTGTTTTCTAATTTACTGTTTGCTTTGATAAATTGGAAGTCCTGTCTATCTTATTCAACTCTATGAATGGTGCAAGGATACAAAGATTATGTGTAAATAAACAAGTTTAAAAAATTAACTATATTTCTAAAATTCACCTTTCTAAACATACAAAAGGAAATGCCAGTCACTGGTTTCTGAACATTTAAAATATGTAGATTCCATTATACAAATTTTAAAAATACAAAATTTGATATTGCTTGTAGGATTAAGAAACAAAAGGAAAACTAAACAGGTTCTCCTGAAATACATTAAAATCAATAATAAAATTGTCAATTTGTAACCAACTCTGCCCTATTCTGCTTCGAAGTGTCAATCTCTCCTGCCTGCCTTTCTGCCTCTATAAACTCAAGGACTCATCTTCCAAGAGTGCTAACAGAAAGTGACAGACTGCAGCAGTCTCAGTCTCCGCACCCTGGCAACGCCTCCTGTGCTCTCAGGCTCTGCTGCTTGCTCACAGCTCTACAACTCTAAGCTTTGCAAAAGCTACATTGTTGTGGAAAAGCAGGACTTTGCATGGAGGAACTTGTAAGGCAAACGGCTTTATTTACGCCAGTGGACTGATGGGAATCTCAGTTCCAAATCATCAGTCCCATCTTGGGGTTAATAAAACACTTACATATGTTGTTAACAGGAAATACAAAACACTAGCAGGAAGTACTAAGAAGGCTGATAACAGGGCTTTTCATAGTTGGTTACCTATTGTCTTGTCATACGTTGCTAGGCAGGTTTGGTTCAGGCAAGTCAATTGGGGGCTCTTACTCTACAGTAGGAAGATCAAGGCTAGGGTGAGCGGGAGAAATCAATCACTGTCTTTGACTGAGCTGAGCTGTCTCTGGGTGTTATCTCCCTGAAATGCTGGAATGGGTTAACATAACAAGATGCATTTTGTCTGAGCTACACTTATCTTATACGCTGTGGCTAGCACTGGAACGCCAAGGGCAGCTGAGTTTTACCATTCTCTAATCATGGAAATAGGCTGCTCCTGCCTTTTCTCGTCTTTGAGTATAGTGGCAGGTTTAAAAGTTTTAAAACTTCCTTTACAATACCATGAGACAAACAAAACTCAGTTCCTGATTTTGCTGGGAACTGGTTATTTACGATCTCAAATGGAACAGGAATCTAAGCCATCTCTCAGTTTATTGAAACGTTAAGTATTTCATACATAGGTAAGGATTTATTATGTAAGATTAGTATTCTTAATGTCATTTGATAGGTCCAGAAAAATCTATAAATACACATTATAAAGTGATACATAAAAAAAGCAGTAATTCAAAACTATCAAATGGTTCTGATATTAAAAATGCATCTTTTGGGCTGGTGATATAGCTCAGCGGCATAAGCACCTGCCTGGCAAGCACAAGGTCCTGAGTTCAGTTCCCGGTGCCCACATAAAGAAAAAAAGAAAAGAAAAAAAAAAAAAAAGCATCTTTTCTGATATAAATATAAACCTCTAAAAAAAAATAAATGAAAATGTCTAAGTTATAAAATGCAAATGCTTTAAAATCCAATTCCAGTAAGATCATCAACAGCAATGACTATTTTAATCACTTTATACAAAAAGGCTATTAAATACAAAGAAAAATAAAGGACAATTACAGATCAGTTATTATATAATTGTAAATTTGTTATAAACTAGTATTAAGAGAAAAAAATCAGAATGAAAATATGAAGATGGAGAACTACATTGTGGGCCACTGAAATACATACCAAAAATCAATTATTAGGGGATGTAAAAAGAATGAGGATGTGTTATGCACATGTGCCAATTCTCCGCAATGAATGTAATCATTATGTACTACAAATATGTACTAATAAAACTTTAAAAAATACAATTATTGGGGCCAGTGAGATGGCTCAGCGGCTTAAGCGCCTGCCTGGCAAGCGCGAGGGCCCGAGTTCGACTCCCGGAACCCACATATGAAAAAAGGGCCGGTGATATCGCTCAGCGGCACGGGCGCCTGCTGGCGCGCGAGGTCCTGAGGTCGACCCCCCGGTACCCACACACAAAAAAAAAAAAAAAAAAAAAAAAAAAAACAATTATTAAGCCAGATTGAAAAAAATCAGGGCCAGTGAGATAGCTCAGCGGCATAAGCACCTGCTCGGCAAGCGCGAGGTCCTGAGGCCGACTCCCGGTACCCACATAAAAAAAAAAAAAACAGAAAAAATCAAATTGCTGATTTTAAAAAAAAGTAACTTCTTCATTTATAATTCAAAAAAGCCATATACACAAAATATAAAATAATCTAGCTGAATATTTCCTCATGAGTAAAAATGTGAGCATGAGACATAAAGATTAAGAAATGAAAGAGAAAAACAGAGAGAAAAGAACAGATGAGCTCCCAGACAACAAAAGGTAAAACAATTCCAGACACTCCTTTCCATCTGTACCACAAGTACATATAGAGAAGCAGGAATAAAAATAGAAACAAATATTTTGATGAAGAACCCAATCTTCTTACTATCAAAAGATGTTGGTCTTGCATTATATATGTTTGCAGCCAGGGACATAAAAGGGAAATTATTTTCTAATGAGGATCACAGATTCAAGCAGCCAGCCAGGAATTCTCCATTCCTGTTTGGTACAGATATTCATGACCCCTTAACGACTTTTCAGTCAACAATGGATACATACATAACACTACAGTCCCATAAAATTACAGTGGTACCTTAGTTCACAAATGTTTTGCAAAACAATTTCTTTTGCAAACAGAAGCATTTGGCAAAAATTTTGTTTCTGTTTGCAAACTCTGCATCCAGTAACAAATACCACCATAGCCATCTTCCCCACACAAAGACAAACATCTTTTCCAAAATCAGAGACAAATTAAGTTTATGAACCATAATCACAGACAATTATAAACAAATTAAGTTTATGAACCATGGTACCACTGTATATCACCTAGTGACACTGTACCATCTTAGTTTGTATAACTACAACCAACAATGTTTGTACAACCACAGAACTTCCTACTCTTTCTCAGAATGTGTGCTTGGCCTTAAGTAACAAGGCTATCTATCTTTCAGCAGATTCATATTGCTTTAATTCATTAATATCACATTAACTTTTAATTAGTGAAAACATACATATGCTAGTGACAAGAATATAAATAATATAACATTCGAGGAGGGTAAGAGATTCTGATTGGGGAACTTAAATATATCTATAAATGAAACAACATAAGCATTCCCAAATCTATAGGTTTCTGATATATGAGAGTATACAGAAACAGTAAAAAGCTAGACTAGAGAATTACCATCAGACATGGCATCAGCTCTGAAGATAGTACTTCTAAATATCAGTACATAACTGGTATTTAGCAACAAATTATAATATAATTATAATACAACAAATTCTAATATGACCCTGTAAAATAGGGTTTCTATTGTTATATAATAAAATATAATCAAATGAGTAATTATTTGAATTTCTATGCAACCCATTACAACAAACGCAAAAAGTGATCTTACCGTAATGCAGAGTAGACACCCAAGGACAGAAATGAATAATCAGGGTCATAGTACAAATATACAGAGGAAACGCAGTATGGAAGAATGTCAATCACCCCCACAGCAATAATCTTTCCATCAAGCCAGTACTGCTGGTGAAAGGAGCCATAACCACATTCTGGTCCATTAGGGGGATTCTCTGCCTAGGAAAAAGTAGACATACAAACATGAACAGTTTGCCACTGTTTTCTGAGTATTAAAAAAATCTCATAAGTAATCTAGTATACTCTGAGGTTCACTAAGTCCTACAATTTCCTCTTTGTTGCCATCACCTTCCCCAGTCACAACCTATAGTAAGCTGCAAAACATTTAATAACAAAAACAAGGATGAAAAAAGGAAATTCGGAGAGAAGAGGGATGGAGAGGATGCTTAACATGCACAGAGTTGCAGCTAGATTGGATGAATAACTTATAAAGTTCTCTATAACAGCAGGATAGCTATGATTGACAAAAATTAACTGAATATTTCAAAATAGCTAGTACAGAGAATTTTGAATGATCCCAACACAAAAAAATGTCTAAGATGACAGATACACCATTTATTCTGATATGTTCATTTTACACTGTATATGTTTTGAAATGTCAATTGTATCCTATAAATACATATGATTACATATGATTATGTCAATTAAAAATAAAATATTCTAAAAAGAAAGTGAGAAATTTGCAAGTTTTCTTAAACTTACTTGTTTTAATATTTGACAGTGAAGTGTATGATTTTGCAGGATAAATAAATCACTATTAAACTATATTCTTTGTTACACTCAAAGGTGGAAAGAAATAGTATGTGAAAGACAAAGAAAATAAAACAAGAGGGTTGGGTGAGAAAAAAAGTGTACCCTTACTGCCAGTGAGGCCTGTTCTGTGACTATTCCAACGCTAATAAGCCACATGATCCCACTTTTCTTTCCAGGTAAGAGCTCCCATGTAAGTACAAAGGTCATATTTGACATGTATTATTAGCTAAAGGAAAATGATTTCTTCATCATTCTTAAGGCAACCAGAATCCCTGAGAAGAAATCTAAACATTCCAGAGTATAATAATCTTTTCATAAATTGAGCTGATTAAAGGACATTTCTCATTTTAAAATTCAACATGATTTTAAATATAACTACTTAAATGAAAATCATACAATAAAATTTATGAAGCAGCATAAAAAAGGCTTTTTTAGAAACTGAAAAGATGCCAGAGTTAAACAATTTAAGTGAATAAATACAATACAAATTGTATATTATTTCACACAGTTAAAATCACAGTAATATGCATGGAAAAAACCCAAGAGGAATAAAGAAAAGTTTAAACATCAGGTTTACTAATACTAAAACTAGAAAAAAAATAGAAGAAAGCAAATCTACAATTTAATATTGCTCACAAACGTACATGCAAAAATCCTCAACAAAATATTAGGAAATTGAATCCAACAATGTGTATAATTATATACCATGACCCAGAAACATTTATTTCAGATATTCAGGGCTTTTTTTCTCACCCAATCTTGTCCTTTTATTTTCTTTATCTTTCACATATCATTTCTTTCTACTTTGGCACGCAACGAAGAATATAGGTATGAGAAAAGCAATTTTAAAAAGGAAAAAAAGGGAGAAGGGGAAGCAATTAATATAATCTACCAAATCCACAGGGCTAAAACAAAAAAAAATCATGAACACATCAATTGATGCAGGAAACATATTTGACAAAATACATTCATAATTAAAAACTCTTAAAAAAAAACTCTTAACAAACTAAGTATAGAAGAAAACATTCTCAACTTGATAAAAAATACAAAAGACCTTAAACTGATACCTCGTTTAATAGTAATATAATGAACAAGGCAGGGATATCCTCTCTGACTCCTATTCAGCATAAGACTTGAAATTCTAGCTAGTATAATAATACAAGAAAAGAAAATAAGGGTATTCAGAATGAGAAAAAAGGAAAAAACTGTCATTTTTACAGATGACATGCTTATGTAGAAAATTTCAAAGAATCAACAGAAAAACTGGAAGAAATTATAGCTAGGTTCCAGAATACAAAGTTAACATACAAAAATCAATTGTTTTACTTATATCAGAAATTACTAGAATTTAAATTAGAAACACAAACCACTTACAGTATCATGAATAAAATTAACAAAACATATATAGAATCTATATGTAGAAAACTATAAAATGCTTATGAAAGGAATCAAAGAAGCCTAAATAAATGGGAAAATATGCATTATGGTTTGGAAGATTCAATATTAAGATGTCCATTCTTCTCAAGTTGATATACAGACACTGCATTCCCAATTAAAATCACAGTAAACTGTATTGTGTATACTGACAAACTTATTCTGAAGTTCGCAGGAAGAGACAAAAGACAAGCAACTGTCCTTACCACAAATGGTGCTGGAACAATGAGACCTCCAATTGCAGATGACCATGGAAACAGACTTACACCTTACTCAAAAATTAACTCAAAATGGACCACACCCCTAGAAGTAAAATTCAAAACCATAAAACTTCTAAATGACAATATCTAGAAGAGAACATCTAGGTGAACTTGGGTTTCATAATGAGTTTTTAGAAACAACTCTAAAAGCATAATCCATGAGAGAAAGAAGTTGGTAAGTTACACTTCATTAAAATTAAAAACTGCTCTGTGAAAAACATTACTAAGAAGAAAAAGTCAAGCCACAAACTAGAGGAAAACATTGCAAAAGATATTTTCAATAAAGAACTGGCATCTAAAATGTACAAAAACTATTAAATTGAACAATAACAACAAAACCAACCTAATGAAAACATGGACAAAAGATGTGAACAAATACTTCACCAAAATAAATGTACAAATGGCAAATAAGCATAAAAAAATGTTCAACATCATGCATCATTAAGGAATTACAAGTTAAAACAACAGTGAGGGACATTCAGCACTCTTGGCTCATAGCTGTGGTACATTTCACCCAGACTCTGGCTGTTGGTTCCACTGGTAGCTGGGGTCTGAAATCCCTATAAAGCCTTCTATTCCTGAGCTTGTCTATGTTGAAGATTTTCAATTACTGTCTCAAATCATACTATTATTGGTGCACCAAGTTGAATGGTTATTCACACACCAAACTATCTTCACAGGAGCTAAGGAAATCAGTGACAGGGTCCAACACAAATGAACGGAATAGGACGCAGTGGTAAACAATACTTCTTGACACGTAAAGTCAAGCATATATCACTAGGTCTGGTGAGACAGTTCAGCGGCATAAGTGCCTGCCTGGCAAGCACGAGGTCCTGAGTTCGACTCCCGGTACCCGCGTTAAAAAAAAAAAAAAAGAATATATCGCTAAAAAAAAAAAAACTAAATAAAGAAATCTTCATAACAACACAAATTCACTTTATTCTGTATCACCTCAACCTTCAGAAAGAAAGAAAGAAAGGAGGGAGGGAGGGAGGGAGGGAGGGTGGGAGGGAGGGAGGGAGGGAAGGAGAGAAGGTCCAGGATAACAAAATACCTCCAAAGACTCCCAA
The DNA here is from genome assembly GCA_028451465.1 of Erethizon dorsatum. Classification (NCBI taxonomy): domain Eukaryota; kingdom Metazoa; phylum Chordata; class Mammalia; order Rodentia; family Erethizontidae; genus Erethizon; species Erethizon dorsatum. The sequence continues at coordinate 105,475,721 of CM051822.1, forward strand.
TTTTCCCAAAGCAGGACCAAGGGATACTAATGGAGAGGAAAGCAAACACCAGATAGCTGAGTTATATGAAATGATGACAGAGTAAGCAAAGAAATTTGCTAAGCTCAAAGATGACATAACCCAAAAACAGTGGAAAAATCAAACAAACCAACCAATGTAGTTATGGGATAAACAAATAAAAAATTGGAACAGCTGGCCAAAATGATTTAAAATATAAATGACAACTTTAGCAAAGAGACGTACTCCAAAAAACGTGTCAAACAGAAATCCCAGAGATAAAGAATTCCACTGAATTCATAAAGACAAGAAATGACCAATGTGAAGATAGGGTTTCAGAATTTGAGGACAAAATGAAACATGATGACACTCAGAGAAACCTTAAAAATGCTAAGACCAAGAAAAATGCATCCGGCAGCTACTAGATGATACTCAGAAGACTATCCAAAGGCTAATTGGAGTTAGAAATTAGAGAACAGGATAAATGGAATTTAAAAATCTGTTTACAAAAAAACACAGCAGAAAACTTTTCAAGCACAGGCAAAGAACTCAACATACTGGTAAGCAAAGCTTGTAAAATGCCAAATAACTACAATAAGAAAGGAAGCTCCTCATAACATGTTAGTTAAAAAAATTTCAGAAGTCCAATACAAAGATAGAATCATAAAAGCTGTCAGAGAAAAGCAAAACATTTTTAAAGGTAAACTCATTAGGATTACAGCAGACTTTTCAACAAAAATCTTAAAGGCCAAGAGAGCTTGAAGTGTTTCAAGCCCTAAAATAAAACAACTTCCAATTGAAACTAATATATCTTGCAAAATTATCTTTCAATATTGATGAAGAAATAAGAGCATTCCATGACAAAGAAACACTTGAAGAAATTTTTGAACACCATACTCCAAAAAAATACTCAAGAATACTGTTTCTTAGGTAGTGACAATAAAGCCCACATGAAGCCAAAAAAAAAAAAAAAAAGTTGAATAGAATGAACACATCAAGCAAAGTGAGTAACTGAACAAAAAGGGAAAAACAGTCAACAACAGAAAAACAAGACAATGACAGAAGTAAGAAAATATCTTTCAGTAATAACCCTCAATGTAAATGGCCTAAACTCCCAATTATGGAACACAGATTGGTAGACTTGATCAGAAAACAAAATACAATGGTCTGAAATAAGCAAGAAAATTGTAGACTAAAAATAAGAGTGGAAAACAATATTCCATGCACCAGGATGCCAAAGCAAGCAGGGTAGCAAATTTTTACCTCAGACAAAGGAAATCTAAAGCTAAAAATGACCAAAAAAGACAAAAAAGATCACTACATATTAGTTAAGAAAATAATTCATAAGGAAGAGGTAAAAATTGTAAATATATATGCACCTAATATCACTGTACCTAACTTCATAAAACAAACACTCCTGGACATAAAAGATCAAGTAACACCAACACAAACATAGTAGGTGCCCTCGATATCCCACTATCACAACAGATCAACTAAACAAAGACTCAACAAAGAAATATCAGAGCTGAACCACAGCTTTGAACAAATGGACTTAATGGGTATATACAGTGTTCTACTCTACTACAAAGGAACACACATTCTTCTCAGCAATACACAGAATTTTCTTCAAAATAGACCACACACTAGTCCATAAAGTCTGCCCAAATACAAAAAAAAAAAATCAGAATCATCCCATGTATACTATCAGACACAACATACTGAAATTAGAAACCAATCACAAAAGAAATCACAGAAATTTTACAAGCACCTGGATATTAAATAACACACTCCTAAACACTCAATGGGTCACAGAAGAAATTAAAGAAGAAAATAATTCCTAGAATCAAATGATAATGCCAGTACAACATACCAGAACCTACGGGACACAATGAAAGCAGTCCTAACAGGAAAGTTTATTGCTGTGAATGCTCACATTAGAAAAACAGAACTGAAATAAATAACCTAATGATATACCACAGATAGCAGAAAAATAGGAACAGTCCAAATCCAAACCTTGTATGAGGAGGGAAACCATAAAGATTAGAGTGGAAATTAACAAAATTGAGACTAAGAAGACAATAAAATGAATGAATGAATGAATCAAAGAGATGGTTCTTTGAAAGAATAAAATACTTAGCCAAACTTACCAAAAGATGGAAAGAAAAGATACATAACAATGCAATTAGAAATGAAAAAAGGCGAAATCAAAATGGACACCACTGAAATCCAAAAGATCCTAAGTAACTACTATGAAAAATTATACCGCAACAAATTGTAGAATCTTCAAATGAAGAGATTCCTAAACACATCTGAATTACCAAAAATAGATCAAGAAGACATAAAAACTGAACAATGCAATAACAGGCAATGAAATTGAGGTAGAAAAATAAAACAAAAAAAAAAAACCCTATGAACTAAGAAAACCCCAGGACCTGGTGGATTCAGTACTGAATTCTACAAGACTTTCACGGACAATATAACACTACTACTGCCAGGCATGGTGGTGCATGCCTATAATCCCAGCACTAGGGAGACTAAGGCAGGAGGATCACTGCGAGTTCAAGACCAGCCAGGGCTATCTATATAAGAGAGTGCAAGGCCAGCCTGCCTGTCTCAAAAAAAAAAAAAAAAAAAAAAACACTACTCTTCTAATTCTTTAATAACACTTAAAGGGAAGGAGTACTCTCACATTCATTCCTGGAAGCCAGCATTACTGATTCCAAAACCAGACAAGGACTCAACTAAAGATCAAAGCTAGAGGCCAATCTCTTTAATGAACCTAGATGCAAAACTTCTCAACAATACTGACAAACAGAATGAAACAAATCATCAAAAAGATAATACATCATTACCAGGTAGATTTGGGATGCAAGGATGGTTCACCACACAGAAATCAGTAAATGTAATACATGATCATCTTAATAGATACAGAAAAAAAGCCTTGGCAAAATGCAACATCTATTCATGATAAAAACCCTGAAAAAAATAGAAAGACACTATCTCAATCTGATAAAAAATAATGTATGACAAACCTACTGCCAACATCATATCAAATGGGGAAAAACAGAAAGCCTTCCCTCTGTCTTACTTTCCTCATTGCTGGGAGAAAATACCAGACACACACAAGTTAAAGAAGGTAAAATTTAATTTATCTCACAGTTCGTAGAGGTTTCAGTTTGCAGTCAGCTAGCTAGAAGACAGCGCAGCATGACAGAGGGGCACTGCAGCCAGGAAGCAGCAAGCACTCCAGGCAGCCACCCAGGCAGGCAGGCAGGCAGGCAGGGTGGGTGTGTGGATGGATGGATGAATGTGTGCATACATAATAGATAGGCCACACCCACAGTGACCCAACTCCTTCCACCAGGCTTCATCTCCCAGCATCACATCCAGCTATGAACCTATCAATGGACTACTCTAGTATCACACACCTATGACCCAGAACCCCACACCCATGATCCAGTTACCTCCCAAAAGCCCCACCTATAAGTGCATGAGGCTTTAGGTGGACATCTAGATATAAGCCATAATACCCTCTAAAATCAGGAATAAGACAAGAATGTCCACTATCACCATTCCTGTTCAATATAGTACTCAAAACAGCCAGAACAATGAGGCAAGAGAAAGAAATAAAAGGGATACATATAAGAAAGGAAAAAGTCAAATTATTATTTGCAGATGACATGATCCTTTAATAGAAGTTCCAAAAAATTCTACCAAAACATTATCAGAATAACAAAATTCAGCAATGTAATAGGTATAAAATCAAAAGTATTCCTGTACACCAATAATGAACCCACAGAGAAAGAATTTAGGAAAACATGACCATTCACAATAATAGCAAAAAAAATTAAATACTTAAGAATTAACCTAAGAAAGTGAAAGACCTCTACAATGAAAATTATAGCACTCTGAAAAATGAGATCAAAGAGGACATCAGAAAACGGAAAGACATCCTCTGTTCCTGGATAGGCAGATCCAACACTGTCAAATGGGACATATTTTCAAAACTGATGTACAAATTTAATACAATCGCAATCAAAATACCAACAGCATTCCTAACAGAACCAGAGAAAACAATCCTAAAACTCATACGGAACCAGAAGAGACCCAGACTGGCAAAAGCAATCCTGGATAATAACAGCGAACTCTGAGGCATCACAATCCTGGATTTCAAGTTATATCACAAAGCTACAGTGATAAAAACAGCACAAAAACATATGTAGATCAATGGGAAAGAACAGAGGATGCAGAAGCAGCCCCAGACACACTTAGCCACCTGATCTTTGATAAAAGGGCCAAAAACATACACTGAAGGAAAGACAGCCTCATTAGCAATCATGCTGGGGAAACTGGCTACACACATGCAAGGATGGAAGCTAGACACATACCTCTCATGTACTAAACTAAAATCAAAATGGCTCAAAGACCAAAATATTAAAACAGAATCTGTTTGAAGATAAAATAGGTAAAACTCTTGAAATGATAGGTGTGGGCAAGTAGTTTGCAAAGAAACAAACAAACAAAAACAAACAAAAAACCCAATTGTACAAGAAATATCAAAAATCAATAAATGAGATTATATCAAATTAAGAAGCTCCTACGCAGCAAAGGAAACAACTAACAGTTAAGAGAATAGGAAAAAAATTTTGCCAGCTACACCTCAGACAGTGAGCTAATATCTAGAATATATAGAGAACTCAAAGAAATTAAACCTCCTTAAAAATAGAAGACCCATGCAAAAAATGGGCAAATGAAATGAACAGACATACTTCTCAAAAGTACAAATGGCCAACAAATACATAAAAAGAAGTCCAACCTTTAATTGCAAATTAAAACAAAACTGAGATTCTATTTGACTCCAGGAAGAATGGCTATCATCAAGAAATCAAATAGCAACTAAAGCTGATGAGGCTGTGGGGGAAAAGAAACAAATGCTAATGAGGCTGTGAGGGTTCTACATTATTGGCAGGAATATAAACTAGTACAACCACTATGGAGATTCCTCAAAAACCTAAAAGTAGAAATTCCATTTGACACACCTATTCCCCTTCAAGGTATCTTCCTGACAGAGTTAAATACATCATATTACAGTGATACAGGCATACTCATGTTTATAGCATCACAACTCACAATAGTTAAATCATGGAAGTATCCTATGTGCCCACCAACAGATGAATGGCTAAAGAAAATGTGGTATTTATATGCAATGGAGTACTACTCCACTATAAAGAAGAATAAACTTGAGTCATCTGTAGGAAAATGGATGTACCTTGGGATCATAATGTTAAGTGAAATAAATCAGACAGACAAGCTTAAATACAACATGGATTCTCTTATATGAGAAACTGAAAGTATAGATAAATAAAAGAGCAAAATAAAAGATAAATAACAGGAAATGGGGAAATGAATCTTTTGCAAATATGAAAGGGACCAACGGAGGGAGAAAGTGGGTGGCGAGATGATGTAAGGAGAATTAAGATGTGTTATGTACTTGTACTAACTTCCCACAATGAATGCAATCATTAAGTATCACAAAAATGTACTACCAAAAAAAAAAAAAAAAAAAAAAAAAAACACTACAGTATTCTATAATGACAGAAAGTAGATAGTAATTGCCTAGAGATGTCCATAGAGGGGCTTGAAGCTTTTAGTGGAAATGGAAGTGTTCTATGTTTTGATTATACTGCTGGTTGCATGGGTCAAAATCCATGTAATTCTATAAATAAAATACATCTATTATATATTCTTTAGAAAGTGAGGTAGTGCTGTGCAACTATTAAAATGGTCAAATCCAAACACTGAGTAACAGATGCTGTAAAGATGCAGGGCAATAGGAGCTCTCACTCATGGATGGTGATAATGTATAATTGTAGAGACACTTTGGGTGTTTCTTACAAAAATAAACATACTCTCACCACACAGAACACCAATCACATAAGTAAGTATCCAGTTGATTTGAAAACTTCAATCACACAAAAAACTAAAACCCCACAACTGAATGTTTATAACTGTTTTATGTATACCTGTCCCAAACTGGAAGCAAACAAGATATCCTTCAACAGGTGAATGGATAAACAAACTAATCCATCCATGTAATGGAATATTACTCAGCAATAAAAAGAAATAGCACATATATACATATACAATGGTGAAACTTAAATTGTGTATTGCTAAGTAAAAGATGCCAGTGTGAAATCGCCACATCCTGTACAATTCCAATTATATCCATTAAACGCAAAAAGTATGGAAGCAGTAAAAAGATAAGTGTTACAAGTTGGGGGGGGAGCTAAAGAAGAGATGTGTAGTTGAAACAGAATAACCTTTCAGGTGGTAAATCCTTTCTGTATGATACTGCAGAAGTGGATATATCACATTATACATTATCAGAACCCATCAGCCTTTACAACACAAAGACAATTTTTTTTTTTTAAATCATTCAGGAGGATGAGGGAATCCCAGGAAGGCGCATAGGCTGTGAAAAGAGAATCTAACTGTATTACAAATATATGAAACATCTTAATGAAAAAGCTGGGACAGAGGAAAGGAAATGACCTAAGCAACTTTGGAAAAGAAAGTTTATAATAACAAAGGCAAAAGGACCTACACATAAGCACTGTACTCTACTTCATAAAGTTGTTTCCCATAGGTACAGGTTAACAATTCTAATACTGCTCTATGTGTATACTGGAAGTAAATAAGTGGTTGGCAGATAGTAGAAGCCAAATTTCTCATTATTGCAGTGGGAATTTAAAGACATGGAGAGCTAGAAGGCTAGAATGATTCAAGTGATAATGAATTAGATGTGGAGATATAAAATCTTGTATTTAGCTTAATATAAATGCCAGTTACACACAGAAATATGTACTATTATAAATAAATGCATATAAGTGAGTTGGTGTATATAAACATTTCTTTCTCTGTCAGCTGAGAAGGCCTACAAGAAACAACACCCCAGGTGCAATAAGCACAACTAATGCCCAGCTCTTGGTGCATGATACCATTGTGCAGTAAAAGGAACCATGACTACAAGGAGAAATGGCTGATTCTAGGACTGGGTAGTAAATATAAAAGATGAACTTGGAACATCTTGTAGTGCCAGAAAATAAGGAAATAGTCATAAAAGCAAAGAACAAACTCACAATAGTGGGGATATATCAAAGAGACACAGGAGTCAACTAAGAGCCCCCAATGTACAAATCTGAAATAATTTGAGCAATAAAATAAAACAGTACTGAAAAAAATTCTTTCAAAAAAACAGTACTGGGTTTATTACCCCAATTACAAAACAAATGTCTGTGAGTCATATTATATATGACTGAAAAAAATAATTAATAGAGGAGAGATAAATCTCTCATATAGAAGAATTTCAAATGATTTACACAGATAGTTCGCCCTGCAGGCAGGAAAGTATAACTCACTACTTGGGTGTAAGCTGTATTATAACAACTCCCTTCCAAGTAGTACAGTATGGAAGGAGGAAAAAAGTCATTGTACAGGTGACCAAGGTCAAGCACACAGGGATTTACCAAGATGCTGGCAATATCTAGAATTCTAAAACTTCCATTGTTATTGTTAAGATATTATTGGGGCAGTAACTTTCAAGAGGTTCCACCAAACATAATAATACATTATGTCAAAACCGAGTTTTAGTACTCGCTATCACACATAGATTGCTCTTTAAAAATGTTTACTATTTTCTAGAAACACAATTTGAAGAGTAGAGCAAATGAACAAACAGAAGCACTAACCAAAAGGAAACGGAAAAGACTATTACCCAGGTATAACCTCAACACCTGAACTGACATCAGTATTCTAAAGTGCTAATGGACTTGAGGCCTATTCACCTGCTTAGAAATGAGAATACTCCAACTATGTAACAAGAAATAAACAAGTCCATATGTACTACACAATTTTATGAAAACTCTTCTAAATGTAAGCCTTGAGGTTTATGGGAATGAAGCTCCGTGCCTTTAAAACTAATCACAAAGGAAAGAAGCCACTGCAGTGCAGAGACAGAGAAAAACTGTCAGTTCACGATGCGTAAGGTGGGAAGCCTGTCATATGTCAAAAAACCTGCAAGTCAAAAGCTAATTAGATGACTCTGAAATGAATGTAAATTCTTCCATGAGTTTATGCTTCATTCTGGGATTCATTAATTCTAATGTTTATGTTCATTCATCCATTTACTCATTCAAAAATGTATTTATCAAGAACATAGTTAAGCATGGCTCAGTGAGGATATTTTCAATAAATAAATAAGCAATACACTCTATTTACTAAATGAAAATCAGTCCTATCTCTACTAGCTTGAAATTTTTTTTCTAACTGAAATTACCTCCGCAGTTCCTGATTTTCATCTCTCTTATCCGTGGACCACCACCTTGATAACCTGGTTCATTTACTTCATGGGTTTTTTTTCTCGTGTGTTTCTAGTTATAGCCAATTTGTCCTACCATAAGTATTACTTCCGTTTCTCAATTCATGTGGACGTTGGGTCTTCCCCATCTACGAAGCATTTCACGTAGAAGGGGCTGTCTCATAATCATTTAGGAAAGAACAAGCCATATACTTACCTACTCTGATGACCTGCACTTCATAGAAGAGGAAGTCTGAAGTGCAGGCGTTAATCAGACAGTACAATGATCATAAAAACAGAGTTACAATTATCGCACAAACTGGCCCGTTAAGTTCCTAAATCAATGTTTTTTTAAATCCTACTTACAAAAGCCAGCCAATCAAACACAGTTAAATAAACTCATTTTCAAACACCCCTCTTTATATCGAGGTCAGTAAATACATGAACATTTAAAATACTATTTCCAAAAAAATGCATTTTTTTGTTCATTTGTTTTCTTAAAGCTACCTTTGCTGTACCCCCTTTATTTCCAACATGGCTTTTGATAATTAAAACATAAATGATTTATGTTTCTCCCTTGTAGGACCTTCAATGACCTAATAAAGGAGTTCATATTTCAAAAGTGGAAGACAATCCAAGTAAAGCAAGTAACAAGTTATCTTCCCAAAAGTACCCATGGCTGTCTCAGTCCTACTGGTGAATAATGTTCAATAATTCCCAATTTGGTTAGTACAAATCACTACAAAGTTTTCAACAGGTATGTGACAGCTATGGAGAATGGCCTGGCAGAAAATCTGAGATACTGATTCCCTCTGCCTTCTTTGAAGCTGGAACAGTCAGAGCTCACTCTCTGGCTAGGAAATTCAGGAAAAAAATTCAGTGCCTACTTTCCAATATCATAAACTTGATATGCACAGTGTGAACAAAAAATATGGTACATATTTAATTTTTCTAAAATGTATTACAGGGCCGGTGAGATGGCTCAGCGGCTTAAGCGCCTGCCTGGCAAGCGCGAGGGCCCGAGTTCGACTCCCGGAACCCACATACAAAAAAGGGGCCGGTGATATCGCTCAGCGGCACGGGTGCCTGTTGGCGCGCGAGGTCCTGAGGTTGACCCCCCGGTACCCACAAAAATAAAAATAAAAATAAAAATAAAATAAATAAAATAAAATGTATTACAATGTGTCTCTTACTCACTACTTCTCAAACTCTTTAATGAAACTGAAAGGGAAGCAATACTCCCAAAGTCATTGCTGAAAGCAAGCATTCCCTGACACCAAAACCAGAGAAGGATCCAGCCAAAGAGAACTGCAGGCCACTCTCTCTAATGCACATAGACAAAAGAACCCTCAACAAGATACTGGCAAACAAAATGCCGCAAATCATCAAGAACATCATACACCATGACCAAACAGGATTCATGCCAGGAATGCAGGGATGGGTCAACATATGCACATCAATAAATGTAACACATCATATTAACAGAGCCAAGGATAAAAACCATATGATCAGCCAGGTGTGATGGCACATGCCTGTAATACCAGTACTCGGGAGGCTGAGGTAGGAGGATTGCTGTGAGTTCGAGGCCAGCTTGGGCTACATAGTGAGTTCAAGGCCAGCCAGGACTACAGAGTGAAACCCTGTCTCAAAAAGACCAAACAAACAAACAAACAAAAAACTGTAAGATCGGGCCGGTGATATAGCTCAGCAGCAATAAGCGCCTGCCTGACAAGAGCAAGGCCCTGAGTTCAACTTCCTGTACCCGCATTAAAAAAAAAAAAAAAAAAAAGTAAGGTCATCTCGATAGTCCAACACTCCCTCATATTAAAAACCCTACGAAAAATCAGAATACATGGTCTTTATCTCAACCTGATAAAAGCCATCTATGACAAACCAACAGCCAACATCATACTAAACAGAACTGAAAGCTTTCACTCTAAAATCAGGAACAAGACAAGTATGTCCACTGTCACCACTCTTATTCAATATAGTTTTGGAAACATTAGCCAGAGCAACTAGAAAGAAATAAAAAGAATAATGATAGAAGAGGAAGAAGTTAAATTATCATTCTCTGTGGATGACATGATACTCTACATACAAGACCCCAAAAACTCTACCAAAAGACTCCTAGATTTAATAACCAAATTCAGTAGCATAGCTGACTTAGTATCCAATAGCATTTCTGTAGATGAATAACAAACTCACTGAGAAATTCGGGAAACAACACCTTTCACAATAGCATCCAAAAAAATGAAATACCTGGGAATCAATCTAACAAAAAAAGTAAAAGACCTTTACATTGAAAACTACAGTACTCTGAAAAAGGAGATCAAAGAGGATATCAAAAAATAAGAAGATACCCCTTGTCCTTGGGTAGGAAAAACCAATATAGTGAAAATGGCCGCACTTCCAAAATTGTTACACAGATTTAATGCAATCCCATTCAAAATACCAATAGCATATCTCACAGAACTACAGAAAACAATCCTAAAATTCATTTGGAACCATAAGAGACCTAGAATAGCAAAAGCAATCCTGGGCAACAAAGGCAAGGCAGGGAGCATCACAATCCCTGACTTGAAATTATACTACTAACCTATTGTGATAAAAACAGCATGGTACTGACAAAAAGCAGACCCAAGGATCAATGGAACAAATTAGAAGATACAGAAACAACTCCAAACACACTTAACCACCTTATTTTTGACAAAGAAGCCAAACACCTTTACTGGAAGAAAGATAGTGTCTTTAATAAATGGTGCTGGAAACACTGGCTTTCCACATGCCAAAGATTAAAACTAGACCCATACCTTTTACCATGCACTAAACTAAAATCAAAATAGATCAAATATCTAAATATTATAACAGAAACACTAAATCTGCTGGAAGATAGAAGAGTTAGAACTCTTGAAGACACTGATGTAGGCAAACACTTTATGAAAAAAACCAATGAATGGAAAAAGATGTAGTTTTCTCATACAATGGAGTACTCTCTGCCATAAAGAAGCATAAGCTTGAGACATTTCTAGCTAAATGGACACACCTTGAGACCACACTCTTAAGTGAAATAAATTGGACACATGTATTTAAATACCGCATTGTTTCTCTGGTGTAAGAAACTGAAAGAGTAAATAAGGACCAGAATGTATAATAGATATTGGGAAGTGGGAAGGAAATGTTCAAAGGGAAGGGGAACAAGGGAGGGAGGAGGAGAAAGGAAGAAAAGGACAAGGAAAAAAAAGTAAATTAAAAAATGCAAACAAAGAGGGGAAGAGGGGTTGAAGGCAGGGGAGGAGAATGTGAAAAAAAGAACCAAGATATATTGTGTGTAGGTACAAATTCCCCATGATGAATGTTATCATTATGTATATCTAAAATGTACCAATACAAATACAAATACAAAGTATAGAAGCCAACAGGCAGACTGATTACATGTCTCTTTCCTTTCGGGGGAATGCCGCATCACTGTAAGACAGGCATTATGCCTAGTCTGGGCCATAAATCAGTGGCATCTCCATCACTGAGAAGCTTGTTAGAAAGTTCAACAGCTCAGATATTGGGCTCCACCCAGACCTATAGAGTCAGCAACCTCCACATTAACAAGATATGCAGGCACTTCATGAGAACCATTTCTCTAGATCATAAGTAGGAGGGCAAGCCAACCCCCGTGGATGCAAAATCGGGGTATGATCAGCAAGCTGTTGAACATGTTATCTGGCCTACAATAGTATAGGCTGAAGGATGTACAGGCTGCTGCTTTCCCTCTTCTTTGTCATCTGCTTCACTGCCATTGTGGCATTAATTAAGGCAACTAAAACTATACAATGAGAGACAAGTGTAAATGCAGAGCACAGCCAACAATTTACTTAGGGAGCCTATACACATAGATTCTCATCCTCACACTGGCCTAACAGTTGGCAGAGACCCTGAACCAATCAAAACCAAAAGCAGAAAACACATGTTTCTTCCAGGGAGAACAGGAAAGGTTATAGGAAGGCTCACACTGTTTCTGAAACAGCTGAATTAATTCAATGGACACATATTACTTTCCCAAGGATTAAACAATATATACATATAAATTACACAGCCCACTGAAAAGAGAGGTATCCTCCGGCTCTTTCTACTGTGTTCAACCACCCCCACCCCAACCACAGCGGAAAGAACTATGTCTTCCAACAGTCCCTTAAATTAATTCTCCAAGATGCTCAGTTCCTCCTTATCAAAGAAGCTCCCTAAGTCTCCATTGCCTTGAGAATTCTAATTCATTACATAAGATTGTGACATTTCTCTCTCTCTCTCTTTTTTTTTTTTTTTTTGATTGTGGCATTTCTTAAACCTCTTATTTAGTTAAGGCCTTTTAATTGTCAACATTCAACCATCACAAACACAGTAGGAGATATAATTACAGATAATGCAGGAAAATACACCTACTACTTGGGAAAGGAAAAATGAAAGAGGTATTTGCCTTAATACCATAGGCATCTTGTAAATCAACAGGTCTCAAAAATTCCTGATCTCAAAATCCCTTTACACTTAGAAAGTTATTGAGAATTCCAAAAAGCTTGTGTTTATCTGACTACATCTATAGATATATATTGTTTAGATCTTAAAACTGAGTCTTTAAGAATATATGTACCTATTCATTCATTTAAAATAATAATAAACCCAATGTTTGCTCTATTTTGTGGAGGAAAAAACCCTGTGTTTTCCACAATCAAAAAAAAAAAAAAAATCCAGTGGGGGGAAATGGCGCTGCTATACATTTTTGCAAATCTTTTTAATTCCCAGCTTAACAAAGAACAGCCCAATTCTCATGTCTGCCTTTGCATTAATTTGTCACCATCATGGACCTGTACACTGAAAGAGAAAATGGACCTATACAGTTATGACAAAATGAGAGTCAAAAAGGCTAATAGTGTCTTAGTGTTATGAAAATAATTTTGACCCTAAAGACCCTCTGACAGGGTCTTATGGACCCCCATGAGTTGCTTGATCACTCTCTGAGAACCACTGATGTAGATATTTTTAAATTTTTAAATATGTACAAGTAGAGGAAGTACCTGTAAACTATAAACTGCAAATTGAAAGGCAGCAGAAACAGGGATTTGAGCTCAGGATTCATAGTCAAAAGATTTGGTTTAAATCTCACTCTACTACATGCTTTCTGGCTATTTGACCTAAGAAAGACACTAATTTAACTTCTTTTTAAAATTTCATGGTATACATTTTCAAACAAGACTAACACTACTGCTCATCCTCAATGGTACTTGTGAGAACGAACAACAATGTACAAATAAAAGCTGACTATGCGTACATTTAAGCCAGTTTTTCACTTTTGGTTTTAAGGGGGTCTGACTGGCACATTCTAAAAGACTGTGTTTACAATATTACACCATTAGCTCCTTTAAAGTAATTTAAACTACTAGCAGCTATCTTTAATTTCCTCATAAATAAATCAGTGATGTGATCAGCAATATTTGACAGTTTGCTTTCTCAAGTCTGGACTCTGCACAGAATTTTGGATATGTGAAAGAATTAATCAGCAATGTTATTTTTTCAGAAGTTTCTGAATTTCAAGGATTTAGCTAATAACAAGAAGAAAATAATAAAGCTTGCCTTTAGCTATACAAAAGAAAACCCATGTTAAATGCTGGAGAAAGATGGCATGGTTTCAGTGATTAATGAGATTCGCAGTAAAACACCAAAGACATCATGTAGAAAGGACATCAATATTAATAGGTCAAGTCTAGTTTCCAGCCAACCTGTTTCCCAAATGGGCACATATTTCCTCTGATAAAACACACCTGTCATCTTACCCATCTGCCTCCAAATACGTCAGTCATGCCCAAAACAAACATTGTGAAGGCTCAAAAGCACAGGCAAAGAAGTCATTAGAGGTGATTTCATAAGAGTTAATGACGGAGAGGGAAAGGCTTCAGGGACATTTAGAGAGCAGAACCTAAGTTTTCCTCCCTTCCAAAGCAACCAAAAATTTCTCTCCCAAGTGTTTCTATACAACTACAATTAGACAATTCAACATCCTGAACTTTTCAGTAAACAATAGTTTATGGAAAGCCTCAAAAGTAATCATTTTAGGCACCTGATAAAAAGTCTGCATTGTTTTAACTTATTCCTCCAATTGTTTTGCCTTTTGTTAAGTTTCGTAAAACACTGCACCAAAGTCTAGATTCATTTTAAGAACAGAAACACGGCCGGTGAGATGGCTCAGCGGCATAAGTGCCTGCCTGGCAAGCGCAAGGTCCTGAGTTCAACTCCTGGTACCCACATACAAAAAAAGGGCCGGTGATATCGCTCAGCGGCACAGGCGCCTGCTGGCGTGCGAGGTCCTGAGGTCGACCCCCGGTACCCACAAAAAAAAAAAAAAAAAAAAAGAACAGAAACACGAAGATGTGCTAAGCCACCAAACATCAACAGCTACACAATTTCTTTAAAATAGCAAAGTTAAGTTTGAAAAAATATTCGTAATTAAGAAATGAAGAAATAATAATTTGGAAAATGAAAATAATAACACATGTGATTAGTATATCACATATTTTTATAAGTAATTTAAAATCAAATGTAACTGATTCCTAAATTCCTGGCAGATAATCAGTACACTAAAGGCAGAGGAAAATACATTCAATATTATCAGTAGAAAGATTACAAGTTTCTTAAATTCTTTTCTCTATTTTCTATACTTTTAAATAATATGCACTAGTTAAAACTCAAAAGTTTTAAAAAAACAATTTGAAGAATTACTAGTAACTGCTAAATAGGATAGAAAAATTATCTTAAAGACATTACTAGATGTCTTAATTCATTTGAGCCTGCTATAACAAAATACATGAAACTAGGCCATTTATAAACAATAAAACTATACTGCTCTTAGTTCTGGATGCTGGGAAAGCTAAGATGAAGGTACTAGCAGGTTGAGTGTCTAATGAAGCCTGTTATTCACAGGCAGTGCTTTCTGTGCCCATACATGGTGGCAGAGGCAAGGCAGCCTCCTTCAAGGCAGTTCTTCTTTTATAAGAACAGTAATCTTAACCATGAGGACAGAGCCCTCATCATTTTCAACATCCAAAAGGCTCTACCTTTTAATACTATCACAATGTGTATCAGCTTCCAACAAATGAATTTTGGGGCTATACTAACATTCAGAATACAGTACCAGGTTTTCTTTCACTGGGCTTTATTTTCTATAGACTGATTGTTTTAAAACTCTGTAAGGGCAGAGATTAACCTATAGATTTCTGTCCAGAGAATGAATAACCCCAAAGGTTACAGTTTACCACCCTATATGATAATGAATTACTGCTTTTATGTACTCTAGTGATCTCACCTCATTTATTAAATTTATGCATATCTATATGCAGTCAAACACTGCACCAGTTTTAATGTCTTATTGGTTTCACATTAACCAATGAATCAAATAAAACTGACATGAGTTCATGTTCTGTGTGTAAGATTTTATCTTTTTAAAAATTATAGTTTAAAGCTCTAGAGGTCATCCACTGAGTAATTCAAATGAACTCATGTAATAGAGTTAAGTAAGTGAGAAGCACACCTCACTGTTGTGCTTAGCATGTCTTTTCTTGGATCCCAAAGAAACTTCCAAGAAACAACAGAGCTTTAACTTTGCATACTCCATTTCTCTACGTCTTTTTTTCTCTCCCCTGCCTGCCTGCCTCAGCCTCTGCCTCTGTCTCTCTGTCTCTGTGTCTCTCTGTCTCTGTCCCTGTCTCTCTACTAAGTTTACACTTTTGTTTTTGCTTCTGGTTCATTCACAACCAGTAAATATAACCAGTAGTAGTAGGAGTAATAGTTAGATTTAATCTATGGTTTCTGCTGGATGGATGATGGAGATTTATTCTGCTGGATAACAGAAGATTAAAAAAAAAAACTGATTTGTCTTTTGTTCTGTTCATCTGCTTATATATCTGTGTGTTCAATCAATTAAGGAAAACAGCTTTTTGAGATCTAAACTGAGGCCTCTGGTTTACTTTTGAGCTGTGGCTAAAGTTGCAGAATTGAGGCACATAGCTCTCTACATATCTGTGCTCATAATTCAGAAAAGCCTTTATTTCTTTTTGTGCATGAAATATTTTCCTACCTCCAGACGGTATATTATACTCTTAAATACAGCTCTATAAAATTGATTTACAAAGATAAGTAAGCGTGTACATAAGTTAAATATTCTCTAAATTCACAGAAAGTAAACTCCTTACAGAAACTGATAGCTCAGAAACCATTTTAAGGATATAAATACACCTAACTAAGCTGAATGGATAAATCAAATTGGCTTAAAATTTTTGCTTTAAGGAGAAAAAAGTCATGTCTTTTCTCAGATTTATTAGAAATAACCATAATATATCAGTGGATTTAAAAAATAATAGGTTCATTTCTGTTTAAGAGAATGTCAATCTACTAAAATATTCACATTTAAAAAGTTAACATTACTCCTACATAACGCTTAAGAGATTTTTAAAATATATATATATGTGTGTTCAACTATACTGAACTATAATTCTGACTAATATGTTTAAACATTTTTAAAATTATGGTAAAATATAAAATTTACCATTTTCAACATTTCTAAGTGAAGAGTTGAGCAACGACATGTATATTCACAGTACTGTGCAGCTATCACCATGATCCATCTCCAGAATGTCTTCATCAACCCACATGGAAACTATACACCTATGACGTCTCCATTTGCCCCTTCCTCCAGTCCAAGGTAACCATCATTCTACTTTCTGTCTTGATGAATTTGACTATAGTACTGTTATGGTTTGTGTCTGGATGGCCCCTCAAAGCCTCAAGCAGTAATGGGGGCAGGTTTCTAGAGTTTGTGACTGATTCACTGTCTAGTGCTGGGATTATGGGTGTGAGTGCTACACCCACCCTGGGGTGGGTAGCCTGCATACAATACAAGGGAGGGAAAGAGGCTTGCTCTCTTGCACTCCTCCGTTTTGCCCCTTTTGCTCTTACTGCTTTGGCTGTCTTCTGCAGCCATGAACTGTTGCCCTCTGCCATGTGCCACCCGGCCCTGGAGCCAGCTGAGTATGGACTGAAACCTCCACAAACTATGAGCTAAATAAACCTTTCCTTCCTTCATTTTCGGTGTCAGGTATTTTGTGTCAGCAATGAGAAAAAAGTAACCAAGACAAGTACATACCTCATGTAAGTGGATTCACACAATGTCTATTTGTGACTGGTTTATTTCACTTAGCACAGATGTCTTCAAGGTTTATCCAGCATGTATCAGAATTTCCCCTTTTTAATGGATGAATAATACTCTATTTTATGTACATAATGTAAAGTTTGATGTGATTTGATGTAAAGTTAAGTTTGCTGTGAAATTCATGTAAAGGTTATACAACTGTAATTCTGATGTGTTAGGCTGAGTCACAAAATGGCTACTATCGCCACAACATGTTTGCTTAAGTTTCTGCTTTTAGTAGATAAGTTTCTATTTCCCCACATCAGGGTAAATTCCTGAAAATCACGTGATTTGGACTGTTGCCCAAGCCCGCGCGTGGGCTGCATTCCCGCGCCCAGGCTCCTTTGTTAGCCTTTTTCAAACTGATTGGTTGCCCGTTTGCTGAACTTCCCTGCCCATAGGTTCCCCTAAGTAACCAATGAATGTACTAGATACCCTTTAACTCCCTGCGATTGGCTTCTGTAAACTTCGCTTGCCTATCCCTCATTACCATACCCAACCCTATAGAAACCCCTTGCTTCTGCCCTTCAGGGTCGCCTCGGCACATTCGCTGGGTGACCCTACGCCGGTGTAGCCCTTCAATAAACCCCATGCCTTTTGCATAAGAGCCTGTGTGGTTCTTGGAGTGTCTCCCTTCACAGACCCCTCTTCTACGGACTTTACATTTGGGGGCTCGTCCGGGATTAAAGGGGGGCCGGGGGAGAGGCTTCAACGGCCGACACTGCGCCTCTTGGGGTAAGTACGGCCGTTTCTTTATATCTCTGTCTCTTGATTATACTTCTGACTCTGTTTGTGACTCCATTTGCCTGACGTTGCAGTGTCGTTTGGGAGAGAGAATTTCCTTTTCCTTCTCTCTCCGTTCGTTTGGGTGGCCCTTAACTGGGCCCCATCCTCCGCGGAGTAATTTTGGGGTCTTTCCTGACCCGTTCGTCTCAGCATAACTGCTGATTGTGCTTTGTTTCGGAGTCCTTTCGTTCTTTTTACTTCCTCTTTCACTCCCCAGCGCAAGCGTTACCACTGCATTCTTTCCACAGGACAATGGGACAAACTGTCTCCGGACCGCTGGATCTCACCCTGGCTCACTGGCCGGAGGTCAAACAAGCCGCCCACAACTTATCTCTCCTCGTAAAAAAGGGGAAATGGATAACTTTTTGCTGCTCCGAGTGGCCTCTTTTTCAGGTTGGCTGGCCACCTGAGGGCTCCTTCAATCCAAACCAGATCCAAGCAGTTAAGGAAGTTATCTTCAGAGAAGGCCCCCAGGGACACCCCGACCAACAAGCTTACATCCTAGTTTGGCAAGATCTCAGTGAAAACCCTTCCTGGCTCCCCTGCCGGCAGGGGAAACTAAGGCGCTTCCCGCCCATGTGCCCCCTGTGGTTTTGCCCAAGTCGCAGGGTGACTTGATCAGCTGGGACATGGACCCTCCCCCCAATTATGCCCCGCCAAGGAGGGTCCCTCCACCTCCCCTGGCCTGTCCCCCGCCTCCGTCAGCCCCCCCTCTTCCGGCCTCGCCATCGTCGGATTCTGATGAAGAAGGACCGGCCCGAAGAACACGCTCCCACGACAGAGATGTTGCCGTCACCCTGCCCCTCTGGCCCTATGGGCCAGCCATAGATGATGGTCGGGGGGGAGAAATGCCATCTCTCCAATATTGGCCTTTCTCTACCTCCGACCTTTATAATTGGAAAAACAATAATCCTCCTTTCTCTGAGGATCCATCTAAGTTAACTAATCTTATGGACTCTTTGATGTTTCCTCATCAGCCCACCTGGGATGACTGTCAACAACTCCTAGGTACCCTTTTCACGACAGAAGAACGCGGGCGTATCCTGATTGAGGTGCGCAAGCTCGTTCCAGGGCCCGATGGTCAACCCACGCCACTGCAGAACCTTATTGATGATCTCTTTCCCTTAAATCGCCCGACTTGGGACCCTAACTCGCCTCAAGGTAGGGAGCATCTGTCCATTTATCGCCGGACTCTAATGGCGGGTCTCCAGGCGGCTGCTCGTCGTTCCACTAATTTGGCTAAGGTAAGAGAGGTCATTCAGGGACCTACAGAGACCCCTGCGGCATTTTTAGAGAGAGTAATGGAGGCTTATCGTAGGTATTTGCCATTTGATCCTCAGAGTGAGCAAATGCAAGGAACGGTGGCTATGACTTTTATCGGGCAGTCGGCCCCTGATATTAGAAAAAAGCTTCAAAGTTCTGAAGGATTACCTACTTTTAATCTGCAGGATTTAGTTAAAGAAGCAGAAAAAGTGTATTTTAAGAGGGAGACAGAAGAGGAAAAAGAAATTAAAAAAGAAAAAAGACAAGCTAGAGAGTTTGGAAAGATCTTGGCCACTGTAGTTACTAAGGTAGCTCAGAATAAGGAACAGGAAGATAGGGAAAAACGACGACGTCCCCCCTTAGACCCTGACCAATGTGCATACTGCAAAGAAAAGGGACACCACATTAGAGAATGTGTCAAATTAATGAAAAAACAAGAAAGAGAAAAATCAAAACTAAAAACTTCCAAACACACTTTGTTAGCGCTGGAAGAAGAAGATGATTAGGGGCGATGGGGTTCGGATCCCCTCCCCGAACTCAGGGTAACTTTCAATGTGGAGGGGACCCCTGTCAACTTTGAAGTGGACACGGGGGCTGTGTATTCTGCTTTGCAAGCAGCACTTGAAGCTCTTTCTCATAAGAGGTCTTTGGTTCATGGGGCCAATGGTAGCAAATATCGAGCATGGACAACTCAGAGAACAGTAAACGTAGGAAAAGGAACTGTACAACATTCCTTCCTAGTGATACCTGAATGTCCTGCTCCTCTAATGGGCAGGGATTTATTTACTGAACTCCGGGCTAAAATAACGTTTGAACCTACAGGCCCACAGGTTGTTTTTCAAAACCCCTTGGTAGACCAGCCATTGACAACCATGTTAACCTTGTCATTAGAGGATGAATATTGACTCCATGACCAACCCCGGGTACTTGCCCTAGCCCAAAATTGGATGACTGACTTTCCCGAGGCCTGGGCTGAAACGGCTGGGTTAGGGCTAGCTGCCTTACAACCCCCGGTGGTAATCACATTAAAGGCCACTGCCAGCCCAGTCCGGGTCAAACAATATCCTATTAATAAAAAAGCCCATCAAGGTATAAAAGTACACATCCAAAGATTCTTGGATTTAGGAGTCTTAAGACCCTGCAAATCCGCCTGGAACACCCCATTGCTGCCCGTTAAAAAGCCAGGCACAAATGACTATCGGCCTGTTCAGGATCTGAGAGAAGTAAATAATAGAGTAGAAGACTTACACCCCACGGTGCCCAACCCATATAACCTGCTCAGCATGCTCAGCCCCACAAAAACTTGGTATACCGTTCTAGATTTAAAAGATGCTTTCTTCTGCCTGCCTCTTCATAAAGATAGTCAATTGCTATTTGCTTTTGAGTGGACTGATCCCGACGGAGGCACATCAGGACAACTCACTTGGACACGCCTCCCTCAGGGTTTCAAGAACTCTCCGACGATCTTTGACGAGGCACTCCATAGAGACTTGATGGGTTTTCGAACTCGTCACCCAGAGGTAACCCTCCTTCAATATGTCGATGACCTCTTACTGGCGGCTGAGACGGAATCAAGCTGCCTGTCTGGGACCAAGGGCCTACTGCGAGAGCTGGGTAAGATGGGATATCGAGCCTCTGCAAAGAAGGCTCAAATCTGTCAAAGGGAAGTCCACTTCCTGGGGTATTTGCTCAAAAATGGTAAGAGATGGCTCACAGACGCCAGAAAACAAACTGTTGCCCAGATTCCCATCCCCAAAAGACGCAAAGAACTACGAGAGTTCCTAGGAACAGCGGGCTTCTGCCGCCTCTGGATCCCAGGATTTGCATCCCTGGCAGCGCCACTCTACCCACTCCTTAAAGAAGGAACTCCTTTTGTGTGGGATAAAGAACAACAATTGGCCTTTGATAATATTAAAAGGGCTTTGCTGTCTGCTCCGGCTTTGGCCTTACCAGATATAGACAAACCCTTCACCCTCTACATAGAGGAAAGAGAAAATGTTGCCCGAGGGGTTCTAACTCAGACATTGGGACCCTGGAAACGACCAGTAGCCTACTTATCAAAAAGACTGGACCCAGTGGCAAGCGGATGGCCCTCCTGTCTAAAAGCCATAGCCGCAGCCGCCCTATTAACCAAAGATGCGGACAAACTGACTCTGGGGCAAAACCTCACTATTGTGGCCCCTCACGCATTAGAGAGCATAATTCGTCAGCCACCCGATAGATGGCTCTCTAATGCTAGGATCACTCATTATCAAAGCCTCTTGCTAAACAAGGACCGAATAACCTTCGGTTCACCAACCGTTCTCAATCTGGCCACCCTGCTCCCCGCTACCTCCGCTGACCAAATCCTCCATACTTGCCAAGACATTCTGGCTGAAGAATCTGGGATCCGACGCGATTTGATGGACCAACCTCTTCCAGACGCGGAGGTAACCTGGTACACTGATGGCAGCAGCTACATGTTAAACGGTAAGAGACATGCGGGGGCGGCGGTTGTGTCGAGGGACAAAGTCATTTGGTCCTCCGGGCTCAAGGAGAGCACCTCTGCTCAGAGGGCAGAATTGATTGCCCTCACAAAAGCCCTAGAACTGGCTAAGGGCAAAAAGGCGACAATTTATACTGACAGCCGCTATGCCTTTGCCACTGCCCATGTCCATGGAGCCATTTACCAACAAAGAGGGTTACTAACTTCAGCGGGAAAGGAGATCAAAAATAAACAGGAGATACTAAGACTCTTGTCCGCCATCCTGTTACCCCAAAAATTAGCCATTGTACATTGCAATAGCCATCAAAAGGGAGACAACCCGGTGGCAAGAGGAAATAACTTTGCGGACAACACGGCTAAGCAAGCCGCATTGTCGGGGCCTACTGAACTTATTTTAAAAACCCCTGACCCTACAGATGGAGATTTAGCCAAAGCTGTTCCACCTCCACTCATGAAAGAATCAGACCTTCGAGAATTCTTACAAAAGGCCCATCGCCTAATTCACCTAGGAGCCAAAAAGCTTACACTAGTAGCCAAACAATATGCCAACCAATTCCCGCTGTTCAAAATCTCGGAGTTGGCCAAACAAGTGGCCACCTCCTGTAAAGCTTGCCAACTGATTAATGCTTACCCCTCTCCCGTGACACAAGGAAAAAGATTACGAGGGACTAAGCCTGGACAATTCTGGGAAGTGGATTTCACTGAGATTACGCTTACAAAATGTAGATTCAAATATTTACTAGTGTTCGTAGACACTTTTTCTGGATGGACTGAAGCATTTCCTACGAAGACTGAAACAGCCCAAGTAGTAATAAAGAAATTAATAGAAGAAATATTTCCTCAATTTGGACTGCCTAAGGTAATTGGGTCTGACAATGGGCCGGCGTTCGTGTCCAAGGTAAGTCAGGGAATGGCCAAGATCCTGAGGATAAATTGGAAATTACATTGTGCCTATAGACCCCAGAGTTCAGGGCAAGTAGAAAGAATGAATAGGACAATTAAAGAGACCTTAACAAAATTGGCTCTAGAGACCGGCCATAAAGATTGGACCATGCTCCTACCTTTTGCCCTATTTAGAGCTAGAAATACCCCCTATTCTGTATCCCCACACCTAACTCCCTTTGAGATCTTGTTCGGGACGCCCCCACCGATACAGGACCTTAACAACTGGCCTTATAATGCTGCCCTGCCTACCCCCCTCACTGATAGACTCTTGCTTCTTGACCAGGTCCGACGGACACTGTGGACACAACTCTCCCAGGCTTATCAACCAGGAGACACCCTTGTCCCCCATCCATAGCAGGTTGGAGACTGGGTGCTTGTCCGTCAACACCAGGTTGAAACTCTCCAACCACTCTGGAAGGGACCATACCAGGTGCTTTTGACGACCCCCACAGCCGTTAAAGTGGACGGCATTGCTTCTTGGATACACGCTTCACACCTCAAGCCCACAGCTCCTCCGTCGGAGACCGGCTCCTGGATCCTCCAAAAGACTCAAGATCCTCTTAAGATCAAGCTTACTCACAAATCGTAAGACTGCTCAATGTTTTGCTATCCGTTAGCATTTATAATTACCTTCGCTCTCCTGATTCTAATATTTGCCATAGCCTTTTGGACTGTTTTACATCAACAGCACTGGGAATTCCCCCAAAAAGTTGTTTTCATCCTAACTTACCTGATTACTGTAACCAGATTGAGTGTCCTTAATTGTCTAAGATGTACTGGTTAATACTAAATGGGTTACTGTCCCTCTGTATGGGACATAATATACATCAACCATGGAAATGGACAATATTTAGTTGGGAAGACCACCGCACCCTTCTAGCCTGGGAGGGCTCTGGAGAGCCTAATCTGTGCATGTCACCTTGTCACTTCCTTCGTGGCCCCTATACAGTTAAGCCTGACTGTCGTGACAGCCATATATACATGTGTCCCGCCTCTAATCCTGACAGGGGCTATTGCAACGACATTCGGTCCTATTATTGTCCCTATTGGGGTTGTGAGACAATAGCCACAGGCTGGAAACCCCCATCTCCTGATCGACATCTCCAGGGGGAATGGAAAAAAGGGACTTCTGGGTCCTGCCCGCTCAATTGTAACTTCTGCCTCAAGCCCCGAAGTCTAAATGACCCTGGCTGGTTAACAGGGCGAACATGGGGCTTTAGACTATGGAAACAACACCATTACGGGTATAACCGGGGAAGCCTTATTCTCATAAAAAAGGAAGCCATACTACCAAAAGTTGCAATTGGCCCAAATCCAGTCCTAAAGCCCAAGACTCAACCCAAACTCACTCGAGCCCCTAAATTGACCACAACCACCCCCACTCCTATGCCCATGAACACTGCCTCATTTAATGTGTCCAGCTCTGCTATGGCATTATCCTCGCAGACTGAGTCCGACTTTACACGTCAGCCAGACCAGCTCCCAACCAGGCAGCCAGCTGAAACAGTAGATAGATTATATAATCTTATATTGGGAGCCTATTCGATGTTAAATTATACCCAGAGTGACCTAACACAATCTTGCTGGCTCTGTTTGTCTGCGGCACCCCCATACTATGAGGGCATTGCAATTAATGGCACTTACCAAAGCCTACAGACAGATGATTCCTGTGATTGGAATGGCAATCACCGCCTCACCCTTTCTGAAGTCTCAGGAAAAGGGGTCTGCATAGGAAAACCTCCGGAAAATATAAAACAGCTGTGCCAACAGACTCATAATGTCTCTACATCAACAGGATATTTACTCCCCCTAGACGGAACCCGCTGGGCCTGTAACACTGGAATCACCCCCTGTATCTCCACCAGGGTGTTTAACAATTCAGCTCACTATTGTGTGATGATAAAACTGTTCCCCCGGATCATATATCACTCTAGCGAGTCCTTTGGAAAAATCATGGAAAAGACAACAACCAGGTACCAGAGAGAACCCATATCCTTAACCCTAGCTGTCCTAGCTGGCCTGGGAATCACCGCCGGTGTAGGTACAGGGACCGCAGGACTCATACATGGAACCAAACAAATAAGTCTCATGCAGGCTGCAGTTGACCAAGATATACAGGAAGTAGAAAGGTCCATAATAGCCCTCCAGACTTCCCTGACCTCCCTGTCCGAGGTGGTATTACAAAATAGACGCGGGCTAGACCTCCTCTTTATGAAAGAAGGAGGACTATGCGCTGCCCTACAAGAAAAATGTTGCTTTTATGCTGACCACTCAGGAGTAGTCCATGAGTCCATGGCTAAACTAAGAGAACACTTAAAAGAACGACAGAGACAGAGGGAAAACCAAAAACCCTATTGGGACATATGGGATGGCGTCCTCCCATACTTGATACCACTGGCGGGCCCCCTTTTAGTAATACTCCTCCTGGTCACTATAGGACCTTGTGTGCTAAATCGAGTAACTACCTTCATTAGGGAACAAATATCAACAGTCAAACTTATGATCATTAGACAACAATACCAACCCCTCCAACAAGACTCCCATCTTTAAGATTAAAGATCCTCCTCAAGAAAAGGGGGGAGGGCCGGTGAGATGGCTCAGCGGCTTAAGCGCCTGCCTTGCAAGCGCGAAGGCCCGAGTTCGACTTCCGGAACCCACATATGAAATAGGGGCCGGTGATATCGCTCAGCGGCACGGGTGCCTGTTGGCGCGTGAGGTCCTGAGGTCGTCCCCCCGGTACCCACAAAAAAAAAAAAAAAAAAAAAAAAAAAAGA
The DNA here is from genome assembly GCA_028451465.1 of Erethizon dorsatum. Classification (NCBI taxonomy): domain Eukaryota; kingdom Metazoa; phylum Chordata; class Mammalia; order Rodentia; family Erethizontidae; genus Erethizon; species Erethizon dorsatum. The sequence continues at coordinate 105,501,550 of CM051822.1, forward strand.
AAAGGGGGGAATGTAAAGTTTGATGTGATTTGATGTAAAGTTAAGTTTGCTGTGAAATTCATGTAAAGGTTATACAACTGTAATTCTGATGTGTTAGGCTGAGTCACAAAATGGCTGCTATCGCCACAACATGTTTGCTTAAGTTTCTGCTTTTAGTAGATAAGTTTCTATTTCCCCACATCAGGGTAAATTCCTGAAAATCACGTGATTTGGACTGTTGCCCAAGCCCGCGCGTGGGCTGCATTCCCGCGCCCAGGCTCCTTTGTTAGCCTTTTTCAAACTGATTGGTTGCCCGTTTGCTGAACTTCCCTGCCCATAGGTTCCCCTAAGTAACCAATGAATGTACTAGATACCCTTTAACTCCCTGCGATTGGCTTCTGTAAACTTCGCTTGCCTATCCCTCATTACCATACCCAACCCTATAGAAACCCCTTGCTTCTGCCCTTCAGGGTCGCCTCGGCACATTCGCTGGGTGACCCTATGCCGGTGTAGCCCTTCAATAAACCCCATGCCTTTTGCATAAGAGCCTGTGTGGTTCTTGGAGCGTCTCCCTTCACAGACCCCTCTTCTATGGACTTTACACATAACAATTTATCTCTCCATGTATTATTGGGCACATGGGTTGTTTCTACCTTTTGCTATTGTTTATAATGCCGCTACAAACTTTGTGGTACTGTTCCTGTTACTATTTTGAATTCTTTTGTGTATACATCCACAAGTAAAAATGCAAGATCCAATAGTAATTCTGTTTAGTCTTTTAAGGTATCGTTAACATTTTTTCACTGCGACTAAATTTTTTTACATTCCCGCCAACAATGCACAAACTTCCAGTTCCTCTATATTCACACAAACACTATTGTTCTGTAGGTTATTGGTTTTTGTATTTTTTTTAATGACGGCTAACTTAATAGGCACAAAGTAATACTTCATTGTGATTTTGATTTGCAATTTCCTAATGATTAATAATGCTGAACAAATGACAAATATTTTTATATATTATGTTTTGCATTGGCTGAAGGAATTTCTAAAATTCTTGGCTAATTTAACAATGTATATCAACAAATTTAATGAATAACTTTTAAATACTTGTATAGTTTCTAAGAATTAACAGTAAAATAAAACATCAGAACTTTCTTAGACATCCCTTTTATATTTGTGATGTTTGTATTTATGAACCTTCTCAGTCTGCTACAAGGCTTTTATATAACATGTAATTCTTAATTATCTCCTAGTTCTCTCTATGAAAGAACAGTTACTAATATGGACGGTTGGAACCATGCTAAATGCAAAAATGAAAAACATGGTATATACAAGGTAATGAGGTGACATCTTTTTTAGGGAAGGTAGGATTATTTTAAAGTGGCAGGCAAACTGTTCCAGAATATAAAAACATAGTAAAAGACAAAACTTGAAGGCACATAGCAAGTTGTAGGGTGCCAGAAGTGAAAATTATTTGCCTTGGTTTATAATACCTGAATCTGAAAAGAAGCCATAATATATGTTAAAATGGCTAATTTACTGTACTTAGTTTTGAGGAATCCTTTCATCTGGGATATCCTTACTCTGCTAAAAAAAAAATAAGGATCAGAATGATTAAGGGACTTGCGTACTGTGTAAAGCCCATTTAGGGAAATGCTACAAAGAACCAAAATCTAAAATTTCCAACTTCTGATTCAGTGCTTCTCTCATTGGACACTGCTTCTGTGGTACACCATATGAAACAGAATCACAATATATTAACAGGCTATTCAACACAATGAATTAAAAGATTTTTGTAATTTACAAAACCAAAGGATGAACAAAGAAATGTATTTCTAAATGACGTACTACTTAGGAATTTATGTTTCAAAGAAAGCAGAAGGGTTTACTCTAACATTTACAACTTAAAACTAGGAGCACTATAATGATAACAATTTTAATTGAACTTTACAAAGATTAGGTAACTGAGGACTTGTTTACAGTACACACTTTAATAAGTGTGATAAATAAGAAAGGAAGTTGTTCCTGCACTTTAACTGCAGAACAAACAGGTAAATATCAAGATGCTAATCTGTCATGTGATTTTCTTTAATCTGACCTTTTTAATGTTTTAAATAAAAAGATTTTTAGTAAAGAACTATAAAAATGGCTCACAATCACTTCTCAGCCTTTTGGTTAAGATCAAGTGCAAAATGGCTCACAAAGAAAAGTAACAGAATCCCAAACTCCTCGATTCTACAGAGTAGTCAGTATTCACTGAGCACTACAACACAATCTTAGAACCCAGAGTTAGTATTCTTATGTGAGTCCTCATTTAATGCCAGTCCAATTTGAGACCCCTGCTTTTCCAATCTTTCTTATGGGGGAAAATATATCCCACAGTGACATCCCAGAATGAGAACTCAATGAATGCCAAGATCAAACAAGACTGATGTCCCCATGGAAACTAATCCACCCCGGATTTACTATTCAAACATTCTCTGAAGCATTCATGCACATCTGATGGTCAATGAAAATTGTCAAGGAAGATGACCCCAATTTTGAACACAGTTAAAAGATCCTTGGAGTAATGATGAATACTATTACTTGCTAAAGGAAGACTGATCCAGTAAGAAGATATCTTAAACGGACTCGTGCAAGAAAACCCGTGAAGATGGGCCGGTGAGATGGCTCAGCGGCTTAAGCGCCTGCCCGGCAAGCGCGAGGGCCCGAGTTCGACTCCCGGAACCCACATATGAAAAAGGGGCTGGTGATTTTGCTCAGCGGCACAGGTGCCTGCTGGCGCGTGAGGTCCTGAGGTCAACCCCCCGGTACCCACAAAAAAAAAAAAAAAAAAAAAGAAAACCCGTGAAGAAAAACCTTCAATGAGGCAATTTATGACATTTTTCTATTTAATGTGTGGTTTCCTATTCTAAGTGTGATTTGTTTCAGTCTCAGATTTGGTTTTGGTATTTTTAACATACAGAATTGGTTTCCAGGAAAGGACTCACAGCTGCTGTAATTTCACTTTATAAAACATACATTTTCTACTTAATGTCTCAACTATCATGTGACATCCAAAAAGTAATGAAAGTAGGTTCACTCATCTACTAACCAACAGCAAGCCTGGGGAGTTACTGCTCTGGCCAGCACAAACAAGATGCTCACGTACCACTGACTGAGGTGAACTGCACACAATAAACAGTATCTTCAGTTCAACTGATTTCTCTGCCATTGACCTAACCATCTGCCCCAGCCAGAAATGCCCAAAAGCTTCTCAATCTACGTGAAGAGGAAAGCAATCAAGTAATAATCCCAATGACTTTACACCAGAACTCTCATTGGTGCCTCTGGTCAACAGCCTGCTCAACTTCTGATTTTATAGTATGGGACTCAGCCTGAAAACCATGGGTGTTTCCCAACTTCCTGACTATAAAAAAAACAACCCATACTTGTATCTCCTCTTTTGACCAGTGCATCAAGTCTCAGCCTCACTTTCTACTACTGGTAATTCAGTACCAACAGTAGAATGCTAACCACTCTCTAAAGACATCTATCCCTCCTTTAATTATCTCTGTCTGTCTCAGTCCTAGTCCTTTAAACACAGCTGGGCCTATGAAGCATTAAACCAGAGACCAGATAAAACCTGCCCCCGACTAACCAGCAGTTCGATCCTCTTCCTAGACTTACATCCACAGCTGTCTGGACATCTGATTCTTAGTGTCTTCCTTATTCAGTAAAACTAATTGAGTTCTCTTCAGCAACCTGTGTGCACTTCATCTCTCCACTGCTACCTCTGTAGCTCCCTTCATTTCTACAGGACCCAGTTTTAACAACTTTCCAAATTCTGGCCACTAGAGATGGCTTGATAACTATGGAACATCTCAGGCAACGACATTTCATATGCTGACAAGAGATGGTGCATGTGGTCCTTCTCCTCAACAGCAAAATAAATATTGTCACTGGCTCTAAAGACAATGACTATGATATTACCTTCCCTGCCACCTCTTCCAATCAATGCAAGGAAACACACACACACACACACACACACACACACACACACACACACACACACAGCTTCCCAGTCTTTCAAGAGCTTTATGCAAGAAGCCTAGATATGGGCCGGTGAGATGGCTCAGCGGCTTAAGCACCTGCCCAGCAAGCGCGAGGGCCCAAGTTCGACTCCCGGAACCCACATACGAAAAAGGGGCCGGTGATATCGCTCAGCGGCACAGGCGCCTGCTGGCGCGCGAGGTCCTGAGGTCGACCCCCCGGTACCCACAAAAAAAAAAAAAAAAGAAGCCTAGATAGCCAAGATGTGCTCACTAAAAGAAAAAAAAAAAAAAAAAAAAAACTTGGCAAGATCGTTTGTAAAGCTGTCAAGAATATTAATGGCTCATATTAGTTAATATTGAGTATCAGTAAAAAGTTATTAAAAATATTAATTAAAACATCTATTTCAATACCCAGTATTATCTGGGTGCCTATTAAAATTGTGCATAACATACCACAATTAGGGATGTAGTGAAAGCAGGGGGTCAAATTGATCTTTTCTACAATATTTTGAAATACTAACAGAAGGGATACTAAAAAAGATAATGAGAGAGACAATTACTTAAAAAGAAGGAAAGAAGAAGGAGGAAGAGGGAGTGCAAGGGCAGGTAATACGAGACATGAATATGATCAAAATACTTTACATATCGTGAAACATGTGAAACTAGAGTGAAGAGTGGGGTGAGAGGGGAGACGGGGATGACTAAAGAATGTTAATTACATGCACAAATCTGCCAAAATGAGACCCATTAATCTTTGTAACCAATATGCACTATTCTAAAAATGTGAGGAAAAACTTTTAAAAATAAAAGATACAGGCCAGTGAGATAGCTCAGAGGCATAAGTGCCTGCCTGGCAAGTGCATGGTCCTGAGTTTGACTCCCGGTACCCACATAAAAAAATAAAATAAAATAAATAAGAGATACACTTTAACATCATAAAATCACCCATTTTAATCTAGAATTCTATGTTTTCCAGCAAATTTGTAGAATTATAAAACTATCACAATGCAATTTTAGAATATTTCTGTTACCCCCAAAATTCCCCCAGGTCCATCTGCAGTAAGCACTCCACTCCTACCCCTAAACCCAGGGACCCACTGATCTGCTTTCTAACTATGAACTTTCCTTTTATAAACAGAAACACACAGTATGCAGTCTCCTGTGTTTGGCTTATTTCACCCAGCATATCTTTAAGGTTCATCCACATTGTAGCATGTGTCAGTAATTTATTATTTTTTATCGCAAAGTAGTATTCTACTATACATACCGCATTTTGTTTATTCATTCATTCAATTGACAGATGTGAACTCTTTCCAGTGTTTGGTTATTATGAATAATGCTGTTATTAGCATTCACATACAAGTCACTGTATGGATGCATATTTTCATTTCACTTGGGTATATTCCTAGGACTAAAAAAATCTGGATCATATAATAACTTTAATACTTTGAGAAACAACTGAATTATGGTTGTATCATTTTATATTCACACCAGCAACACAGGACAGTTCTAATTTCTCCACATTATGATTATGATTTCCATTTCCCTAATGAAATGATTCTAAGCACATTTTCTTTTCTTTTCTTTTTTTTTTTTTTTTTTTTTTTTGGTTTTTTGTGACAAGGTCTCACTATGTAGCCCAGGCTGGCCTCAAACCCCCAGCAATCCTCCTAGTGCTGGGATTGCAAGCATGCACCATCATGCCCAGTTTGCTAAGCCCCTTTTCATGTGCTAATTAGTCACTTGTACTTCTTTGGAAAAATGCTTAATCACATCTCTTGCCCCTTTTTGAACTAGGTTGTTTGTTTTGGTATTATCCTGCTATAAGAGTTCTTTTTTATCAATGCTAATTCCAATTCCAATCCTTTTTTATTTATCGAGATTTTTATGATGGTCCAAGGGGGCATGGTGGTACATTCCTGTGATCCTAGCACTCAGGAGGCTGAGGCAAGAGTATTGCTGTGAGTCTGAGGCCAGCCTGGGCTACAGAGTGAGTTCAGAGCCAGCCTGAAAACAGTAAGACCCTATCTCAAAAAAAAAAAAAAAAAAAAAAAAGATGATCCAGAGTATGATTTGTCTTGGTGAACCTTTCCTGTGTACTTAAAAAAATATGTATTTTGTAATTGTTGGGTATAGTGTTTCATACACATCAATTAAGCAACACTGTGCAACAGTATTGTTCAAGTCTGTCTAAATGTTCTCTCAATAACTGAGAAAGTTTGTTCTAGAGTCTTCAACTATCCCTGTAGATTTGGCAATTTCTCTCTTTAGTTTAGTTTTTAAATCATGTATTTTGAGGCTCTGTTAGTTAAGGGATCACATTCTGTGTTACTATGTTTTCTTAAAATAAATGGACATCTTTACCATTATGAAACATCTTTCTTCTGTCTTTGTCTTCAAGTCTACTCTGTCTGATACCAGTATGAAGACAGCTAACCAACATTCTTACGGTTGGTGTTTGTGTGGTATCATCCTAGTCTAGCCTTTTTCTTTTAATCTGTCCATGCCTTTGTAGTAAGGCCTTATTTTCTTTTATCTAGTCTGAATATGTGTGACTTCAGAATGTTTAGACTTGCTGTATAATAGTATAGTCACTGGTAACATAAAGTTATTTACATTTAATCAAAACTTCAAAAAATTTCAGATTCAGCTCCTAAACACCTCAGTAGCTATGCCTGATCACTGGCTACTATTCTGGACAGTATAAATATTGAATTCTATACAGCATTTCTGTGTACCAGAGTTTTGATTTCAACCTTTTGTACTTAACATGATGATCACTATGGTTGTATTTTTTTTTTTTTTTTTTTTTGTGGGTACCGGGGGGTCGACCTCAGGACCTCGCATGCCAGCAGGTGCCCGTGCCACTGAGCGATATCACCGGCCCCTTTTTTGTATGTGGGTTCTGGGAGTCGAACTTGGGCCCTCGCGCTTGCCGGGCAGGCGCTTAAGCCGCTGAGCCATCTCACCGGCCCACTATGGTTGTATTTAAGAGGACTATCTTGCAATTTATTTTCTATTTGTGACAATTGTTTTTTATTCACATTTTCTTTTGTTAGACTGAAAATGTTTTATTGTTGCATGTTATATTAACTCTACCTCTTTTTATTTCTTAAAAAAAAAAAAAAAAAAAAGGCTGGTTTAGGGCAGAGGTTCTCAACAGGGAACAATTTTGCCCCCTAGGGACACTTGGCAAAGTCTGAAGACATTTTATCACAATTTGGGAAAGAAAAAGAAGGTGGTACTGGCATCTAGTGGGCAGAAGGCAGAAACGCAGCTAAGTTTCCTACAACATGCAGGACAGCTCCTTACAACTAAGAATTATCCAACCCAAGATGCCAATAGTGCCATGGGCAAGACAGCCTGCTCTAGGGTTTACTAAATATATCTCTAACTTATCGGGGCTTCCTACAAATAATATTATATCTCTTCATGGAATGTAAAAATCTTATGGCCAAAAAAAACAAACAAATCTTATGGCTAGACATAATAGTACACACCTGTAATCCCAGCATTTGGGATGCTGAAGCAGGAGGATTGCTGTGAATTCAAGGCCAGCTTGGGCTACACAGTGGGTTCAAGGCTGGCCTGAACTACACAGTAAGACCCTGTCTCAAAAAACCAAAAAAAAAAAAAAAAAGAAGAATCATCTTACAGCACAGAGGGGTGTGGTGGCACATGCCTGTAATCCCTAGCACTTAGGAGACTGAGGCAGGAGGACTGCTGTGAGTTTGAGGCCAGCCTGGGCTACAAAGTGAGTTCAAGACCAGTCTGAACTACACAGCGAACCCGTGTCTCAAAACACACACACACACACACACACACACACACACACACACACACAATAAGAATTTTACAGTATTCATTACATTTCTTCCTTCCTATCTTGTTATTGTTGTCACATACTAGTAACTATGCTACTGAGCACCTCACTAATCTAATCTGCCTCTCATTTTTTTCATAAAGGGTAGATATTCTGTCAGGCACAGTGATGCACGCCTATAATCCCAGCACCTGAGGAGGAGGCTAAGGCAGGAGGATTGCAAGTTCACGTCCTACCAGGCCAATTTAGCAAGACTTTGTCTCAGAAAAGGTCTAGGGATGTAGTTCAGTGGTAGGGTGACCCTTGGTTTGACCCTCAGTGACACACACAAAAGAAGTAGTCATTCTGTAAGAATTAATGTACAAAAAGTGCTAAGGGAAGGAAAAAAGATGGCAGATCTCTAAGAAGCAGGCAGTGAAACTCTCCAAAAGTCGCCATCCGGACACTGAAATATAGTGACTGGAGGAGGACAAGAAAGAGAGAAGTGGCTCCCATGGACCCAGGAAAGATCTGAAGCGCAGTTTGGGGCCCATGGAGAAAGTGAAGAGAGAAACTCCAACAAAGAAGAAGGAGGTGGCCTCTAGCGCCATTTCCCTGTGTCAGGAATCCTGACACAACTGAAGCGGTCCAAATCTACAGACACGCGGTGACTGCCGGTGCCCCCAGGGGCCTCCACAGAGGAACGCGAGAAGCAGCAGTGCAGAGAAGCAGCGGCCGTGAAGGACACACTGACTGGCGGTGAGTGCTGACGCCCGGCCGTCCCACGTGAGAGAGCGACTAGCCGGGCGCCATTGTGGGGGGGGCAGCAGCTGAACTTGGAACTCAGGGTGGCCGCCACTCCATCCACGGCTCCAGCGGGGACCTCTCTGGAGGAACGCGAGACGCCACAGTACAGAGAAGCAGGGGCTGTGAAGGACACAATGACTGGCGGTGAGTGCTGACACCCGGCCATCCCTCGCGAGAGAGCGACTAGCCGGGAGCCATTGTGGGGGGGGCAGCAGCTGAACTTGAAACTCAAGGCGGTGCCACTACACCCAGGGCTCCAGCAGGGACCTCTGCGGAGGAACGCGAGACACCATAGAACAGAGAAGGGGCGGCTGTGAAGAACACACTGACTGGCAGTGAGTGCTGACACCCAGCCGTCAGGCGCGCAAGAGAGCCACTATCTGGGCGCCATTGTGGAGGGGCAGCAGCTGAGCTCAGAACTCAGGGCGGCCGCCACTCCATCCACGGCTCCTGTGGGAACCTCCGCAGAGGAATGCGAGAGGCCGCGGTACAGAGAAGCACCAGCCGAGAAGGACACACTGACTGGTGCTTTTCTTCCTGGTATTCCAAGAATCTCCTAAGAGTTTGAAATACTAGCAATAAAGCAACCTACCATAGGCAATTTACAAACAGCAACCCAAGAATTAAACTAAAGAAAGAAAAGAAAATGAGACGACACTTAAACAAGATGCAACCCCACACATCCAGTTCACCAAAGGCAAACCCAGGGGGCAGTGAGGTGGGACAAACCGAAAGCCACCCACCTGACATCTCTAAAGTGGTAACAACAAAGCAGTTGAATGAGGCTCTGGAAAAATTTAAATCAGAAATAATTTCTCAGATAACTGCAGAGATAATGTCCACAATGAAGACCATGCTTAAGGACACTAGAGCAGACAGACAAAAAAATAGACGAGCTTAAGAAAATGATGGAAGCCATGAATGCTCAGCATAGGAAAGAAATGGACTCCATAAAGCAGATTCAAGCAGATATAAATTCCATTGAAAGTATTTGTAGCAGATTAAGCCAATGTGAGGACAGGATCTCAGATATAGAAGACAGGCTTGCAATTAGTGATCATGAAAAGAAAGAATTCTTAAAAATAGCAAGGGACCATGAAAAATCAATCCAGCAGCTGCTAGATGATGCAAAGAAGAATAACTTAAGATTGATTGGAGTCAATGAAAAAGCAGGAGATAGCATAAAGGACATCAGAACACTGTTCACAGACATTATCACAGAAAATTTCCCTGGTAGAGAAAAAGAATTTGACGTTCAGATAAGTGAGGCTTATAGAACTCCAATTAGCCACAATCAAAAAAAATCTTCAGCCAGGCATATCATAGTCAAGATTCCAGAAACTCAACATAAGAGTAGAATCTTAAAAGCTGTTAGAGAAAAGAAACGAATCACCTATAAAGGAAAGCCCATCAGAATCACAGCGGGCTTTTCAGCACAAACCCTCAAGTCAAGAAGAGCTTGGAATGATGTATTTCAAGTTCTAAAGGAAAATAATCTTCAACCCAGATTGATGTACCCCGCAAAACTATCTTTCAAAACTGATGGAGAAGTAAAATACTTCCATGACAAAGAACATCTGAGAAAATTTATAACCACCAAACCAGCACTCCAAAATGTTTTGAAGGACATTCTAGAAAGGGATAACAAGGACTACAACTCCAGAAACCCCAACAGAAGGAATCCACCAGGCAGAGCAAATGATTAAAGAGAGGGAGGGAAAACAAAAATTAAAAGAGGGGGAGCCAACAACAAGAAAATAACATGACAAGGATAAGTCAATACATATCAGTTTTAACCATTAATGTTAATGGTCTCAACTCACCAATCAAAAGGCACAGACTGGCGAGTTGGATCAAGAAGCAAGATCCAACAATATGCTGTATACAAGAAACACACTTAATTCAAAAAGAAATTCATAGACTGAAAGTCAAAGGATGGAAAACAATACTCCATGCAACAGGAACCCAGAAAAAAAAAGCAGGGGTAGCTATTCTTTTCGCAGACAAAGTGAATTTCAAACCAAGAATGATTCAGAGAGATAAAGAAGGTCACTACATCCTTGTAAAGGGAACAATCCAAGAGGAAGAGATAACAATCATAGGGCCGGTGAGATGGCTCAGCGGCATAAGCGCCTGCCTTGCAAGCGCGAGGGCCCAAGTTCGACTCCCGGATCCCACATACGAAATAGGGGTTGGTGATATTGCTCAGCGGCACGGGCGCCTGTTGGTGCGCGAGGTCCTGAGGTCGACCCCCCGGTACCCACAAAAAAAAAAAAAAAGAGAGATAACAAGCATAAATATATATGCAACAAATACCAGTGCACCCAACTATATAAAACAAATATTAATGGACATGAAAAATCAAATAACCACTAATACAATTGTATTGGGGGATCTCAATACTCCACTGTCACAAAAAGACAGATCAACTAGACAAAAAATCAACAATGAAATATTAGAACTGAACCAAACTTTGGAACAAATGGACTTAGTAGATGTCTACAGAGTGTTCCACCCCACAACATCAGAATACACTTACTTCTCAGCTGCACATGAGACATTCTCCAAAATAGACCACATACTAGCTCATAGAACCTGCTTAAGTAAATGCAAAGGAATTGAAATTATCCCATGTATATTATCAGACCATAGTGCAATGAAATTGGAAATCAATGGCAAAAGAAACCACAAGAATTTGCTAAACACATGGAAATTAAATAGCACCCTACTGAACAACCAATGGGTCACAGATGAAATTAAAGAAGAAATTAGACAGTTTCTGCAACTGAATGATAACGACAATACAACATACTGGAACTTATGGGATACAATGAAAGCAGTCCTAAGAGGGAAATTTATAGCATTAAATTCCTATATCAGGAAAACAGAGCAAGCACAAATAAACAACCTAATGGTGAACCTCAAACTTCTGGAAAAAGAAGAGCAGGCTAAGCCAAAAGCTCGTACAAGGGAGGAAATTATAAAGATCAGAGCAGAAATTAACGTATTGGAGACTAAAAAAACAATACAAAGAATCAACAAATCAAAGAGTTGGTTCTTTGAAAGATTAAATAAAATCGACAAACCCTTATCCAACCTTACTAAAAAAAGGAAAGAAAGTACTCAAATCCACGCAATTAAGAACGAAAAGGGTGATATCACAACGGACCCTGCAGAAATCCAGAAGATCATCTATACCTACTTTGAAAACTTGTATTCTAATAAGATGGAAAATGCAGAAGAAATGGACAGATTCCTAGATACATATGAATTACCAAAGCTCAACCAAGAAGATATAAAAATCCTAAATAAACCAATAACAATCAATGAAATCGAAGATGTAATTAAAAACTTCCCAACAAAGAAAAGCCCAGGCCCTGATGGATTCACTCCTCAATTCTACAAGAAATTTAGAGAAGACCTAACACCACTACTTGTCAAACTCTTTAATGAAATTGAAAGGGAAGCAATACTCCCAAATTCATTCCTGGAAGCAAGCATTACCCTGATACCAAAACCAGAGAAGGACCCAACTAAGAAAGAGAACTACAGGCCAATCTCCCTAATGAACATAGATGCAAAAATCCTCAATAAGATACTGGCAAACAGAATGCAGCAAATCATCAAGAAGATTATACACCATGACCAAGTTGGATTCATCCCAGGGATACAGGGATGGTTCAACATACGTAAATCAATCAATGTAATACACCATATTAACAGAACCAAGGACAAAAATCATATGATCATCTCAATAGATGCAGAAAAAGCTTTTGACAAAGTCCAGCACCCATTCATGATAAAAACCCTACAGAAAATTGGAATAGATGGTCTTTATCTCAATCTGATAAAAGCTATCTATGACAAACCAACAGCCAATATCATACTAAATGGACAAAAGCTGAAAGCCTTCTCTCTAAAATCAGGAACAAGACAAGGATGTCCACTGTCCCCACTCTTATTCAACATAGTCCTGGAAACTTTAGCCAGAGCAATTAGACAAGAGAAAGAAATAAAAGGAATTATGATTGGAAAGGAAGAAGTTAAATTATCATTATTTGCAGACGACATGATACTCTACATAGAAGACCCCAAAAACTCCACTAAAAAATTGCTAGATTTAATAAGCAAATTCAGTAGTGTAGCTGGATATAAAGTCAACACTCAAAAATCAATAGCCTTCCTGTACACCAATAACAAACTCACTGAGAGAGAAATTAGGGAAACAACACCTTTCACAATCACATCTAAAAAAATGAAATACCTAGGAATCAATCTCACAAAGGAAGTAAAAGACCTGTACACTGAAAACTACAGTACTCTGAAAAAGGAGATTGAAGAGGATATCAGAAAATGGAAAGATATCCCTTGCTCTTGGGTCGGAAGAACCAATATAGTGAAAATGGCCATACTTCCAAAACTGTTATACAGATTTAATGCAATTCCGATCAAAATTCCAACAACATATCTCACAGAATTAGAGAAAACAATCCTAAAATTCATCTGGAACCAGAAGAGACCTAGAACAGCAAAGGCAATTCTGGGCAACAAAAGCAAGGCAGGGGGCATCACAATCCCTAATTTGAAATTATACTATAAAGCTACTGTGATAAAAACAGCGTGGTATTGGCAAAAAAACAGACCTGAAGATCAATGGAATAGAATAGAAGATGCAGAAACAACTCCAGACATACTAAGCCACCTTATCTTTGACAAAGGTGCCAAACACATTCGCTGGAAGAAAGATAGCCTCTTTAATAAATGGTGCTGGAAAAATTGGCTCTACACATGCCGAAGATTAAAATTAGACCCATATCTTTCACCGTGCACTAAACTAAATTCAAAATGGATCAAAGAACTAAATATTAAAACAGAAACATTAAATCTCTTGGAAAATAGAATAGGTAAAACTCTTGAAGACATTGGTGTAGGCAAAGATTTTATGAATAAAACCCCCATCGCACAGGAAGTATCACAAAGAATCAACAACTGGGATCTCATCTTATTAAAAAGCTTTTGCACAGCAAGAGAAACCACCAACAGAGTGAAGAGACAACCCACAACGTGGGAAAAAATGTTTGCCAGCTGTTCCTCAGACAAAGGATTACTATCAAGAACATACAAAGAACTCAAAAAAATCAGACCTCCCAAATTTAAAGACCCAATCCAAAAATGGGCATCTGAGATGAATAAACACTTCTCAGATGAAGAAATACAAATGGCAAATAAATATATGAAAAAATGTTCCACGTCACTAGTCATTCGAGAGATGCAAATGAAAACAACACTGAGATTCCATCTCACTCCAGAAAGAATGGCTATTATCAAGAAGTCAACTAATAACAAATGCTGGAGGGGCTGCGGGGAAAAAAGGAACCCTTCTCCACTGTTGGTGGGAGTGTCGACTGGTGCAGCCACTGTGGAAATCCGTGTAGAGACTCCTCAAAAAACTAGGATTGGAGGTCCCATTTGACCCAGCTATTCCCCTTCTGGCTATCTTTCCAGAAGAATTAAAAACATCGTACCACAGCAATATATGTGCACCCATGTTTATAGCAACACAATTTGTAATAGCTAGATCGTGGAAACAACCCAAATGCCCATTAACCGAGGAATAGATAAAAAAGATGTGGTATTTCTACACAATGGAGTACTACTCAGCCATAAAGAAAGATAAACTGGAAACTTTTATAGGTAAATGGATGCAACTCGAGAAAATACTCACAAGCTAAATAAACCGGATGCACATTTGTAAACATTGTATTGTCTCCCTAGTATGAAAATGCAATTTCACTGTGACTATTCCACTCCTTAGTCTTCTATTTTTACCTAGCTTTTACATGGCTTAATCTTATACTGAGTAATATTTTTCTCCAAAAGGTATTTGTACATTCTGTAATGTTTGAGTTTGTTAATACATAAAAATGTTTACCTGTTGTCTTTAAAAAAAAAATTAAAAAAAAAAAGTGCTAAGTACAGTTCCTGTATGTAACAGCCATTAACTCTCAAAGAGTAATTGTTATGAGCATTAATACAAAGATTTTAACTGATCTGAAATGAAGGAATAGAAAGACATACATACCTGAAGAGAAACCTAAGTGACCTACATCCACACAAGGTTTAACATTTGCCACAAACGCCTCTAGGGTAATGATGAGACTGGACTCTACTGGACTGGCTGGCAAAATCTGACTTCGAAGAGAATTTCAAGAATGTTTTGGCCTCTGATATATAATCCCTTTTATTTATCTACATTTAATTGAAGACATCTGTAAGTGGTGCCACACAAAATGTAATTCAGACTCAGAACTGTCAATAAAAATGTCTGTAAGGCAGAGGTCCGATGTAAACCTAGCAGGGGAGTATACATCAGCAAGCTACAGAGCCACACGAAATTAGGAATAGAATGGAAATATGTTGCCTGACTTGACGAGGTGATAAAAGCTCTTTTCCCATAAAGCTTAATGAGCGCTATTAGTCTTCAGCTTACAAGAATGTAAAAGGGTCAACCCCACAGAGGGAAGTAACTGACTTTCCACACATGGTCCGTTCAATGACAACATATCAAATTACTGATGTAATTACTATAACCTGACAATTTCATTAGATTCATGTGGCAGTTAACTTTAGGGCTTACAACAAACGGACATGGGTCATTCACAAGAGGTTTCTGGGACAAAGTAAAGTTTAAAGTCAGCTTCATTTTCAACTGCAAGACTCACTTAGTTTATTCTATCAGAATTATTTTTCTTTTCTTCAAAATTAGGGAAAGTGTTGGGTACTTCCCACATTTGTAACTTTCCTTCTCTAGCTAAAATATAAATTAAATGGCACATTTAAATATTCAGAGACCTCCAATATTCTACTGCCTTAGCTGTGAAGCACTGTGTGGTGACCAAAGTATGGAACCCTGAGCTCAGCTGGTGCTGAAGGAGAACTGGGGATAGCTGCCACTCACTAAGCTATCAGGTGGCCCTGTGCAATGCCAAGTGAGAGAAATACCAATAGAAAGGACTCAAAGTATTTCCTATCCAAAAAAAGAGAAGCGCACTGATCATGTTTAAATCATTTTTCTCCTCCATATCCATGAGCCAAGTAATAAAAAAGATCAACTTAGCCAAGGTAAAATACACCTTCAAATCATTAAGTAGAGAAAGCTATCAGAAAATGACAGAAACTATCACTAAATTTTGATCATGATACTTTCCATATTTTTCACCAAAGATTAAAGCTTCCACACATATACTGGAATATTTAACCAGAGTAGTAAGACACAATTTAAAAATAAGATATTTGCTTGTAGATGTAGCAGGTACACCCCAAGCCCTATCTATAACTGAGAGCATCCAAAGAGGAAAAAAGAAAGCTCTCAATCATAAGTAGCTACAATCTGTCAAAACAGACTTTTTTTTTAAGAGGAAAAAATAAATAAATAACAATAAAACAGAGTTTCAAAACAGGTTAGTAACTTCATTAAAATATAAATATACACCTTGACTGCTATTGGCTGAGTCCTGCCTAATTATCAATAAATGACTGTTACTCTCAGCCTGACCCCTCCAAGACCATTCATTAATTTGTTCATTCATTTGTTCAACCAATATTTATTAAATCAATGCCTGCTCTGTACTACTTATTACACACTAAGAATGGAAACACAAGGAAACAAAAAAAGCAGAGCCCTCTCTCACTGACTTTACATTAGAGAGAATTTTACTGGTGCACTCTACTTAGAAGCATTTTGCAATTGATTAGTAAATCAAATTGTTACTTATTTGCCCATCAAGTGGAAGACCAGCTCTGCCCTTGTTACTGACTCCCTGCGCACGGAGGCCAGCTCACTCTAATTGCCATCTGCTAAGAACCCTTATTCCTGGTCACATTAAGCTCTTGTTGAAGTTGTCTGACATCGGCAAACACTGATTTCAAGAAATATTAACAAAAACTACCAATGCACCTCTATCCATTGTGGGTCTTTTATTCAAAGAGTAAAACAATTTTAATATTTTGTAATTGATACTAACATTTAGTGTACCTCCTTCCCAACTAACCTATAAGCATCTAAATTGTCTTTATTTATTTATTTATTATTTTTTTTTTTTGTGGGTACCGGGGGGTCGACCTCAGGACCTCGTGCGCCAGCAGGCGCCCGTGCCGCTGAGCGATATCACCGGCCCCTTTTTCGTATGTGGGTTCCGGGAGTCGAACTCGGGCCCTCGCGCTTGCCAGGCAGGTGCTTAAGCCGCTGAGCCATCTCACCGGACCTAAATTGTCTTTAAATTGAGATTTGCATGTACAATTTTGCATCCTACTTTTATCTCTTAATATAGCAAAGACATTTTACATTTATTCACTAATATATACTCAAGTGAACACATATTCAGGTTTTTTGTTGTTGTTGTTGTTTTTTCCATGAATTTGTGATTTTCATTTAAATGGGTATAGTGTTCTATCATATGGCTTAGAGAGGGTTTATTTGCCCATTTACTACTGTTAAACATTTAGATTGCTTACAATTTTTCACCATTATAAATAATGCTATGATAAACACTGTTACCCCGTATCGTCTCTACCTTTGATTATATCTCTGGCAGTGGTTCTCAGAACAGAATTATTCAGCCATAAGTAAGAACATATATAAAGCCTTTAATGTATATGGCCAAACAGCTGGCTTTTATAAAGGATGAAGTGTAGAAACAACCCATTTCATCACATCTTCTCTCTTAAAAAAAACTCGACAGGTAATAGATTACATATCACTATTATTTTAAACTATATTTCTTTGATTACTAATAGGCTTAAACTTTTAAAACATATTGATTACCTCTTGTATTTTACCTCATCATCTACTTGGTAAAATCCAACCAAATTTTGTGTAAAAGAAATAGTATTTTTTATTGATTCTGAAAGGTCGTTACATTCAATGTAAGATTTTTATCATACTTTCCCCAAGCTGCCATTTAACTATATTTATTTACATGTACAAAACTGTGTATCTTTACACAATCAAATTAATTTTTTTCATTCTTTCTTATGTAAACTTCCTTCTGCTTCTACAGTTAGAAACTAAGGAGCAAATTATAAAATTTATACAAGTTTCTTCTGGATGGGGTTTTTCTTTACATCCAACTCTTACTTAAAATTCTATTTTTCAGGCACTGTTTCAATGTTTGCCATAAGTCACCTCATTTAAGTTTAATAACCCTGTAAATATTTTCTCCATTTTTAGATTAGAAAACAGCAGTTCAGAAGAATTAAACATCTTGCACACAGGCCAACTAAATTTCTCTTATTTCAAAGCCCAGAATCTTTCCACTGTATCATTTGCTTTCCCCTTGACACAGGATGATTAGAAAACGTTACGAAACCCGGATGGTACCAGCCTCTGTGGTCTTGTCTGTTTCTCTTGGAGATTACTCAATCTGCCCAATAACAGTTTCAATAATCAAATGAACACAAGGTTATGGAAGCATAAAAAGGAACTGCCTGGGGCCGATGAGATGGCTCAGCAGCCTACGCGCCTACCTAGCAAGCTCAAGGGCCCGAGTTCAACTCCCGGATCCCCTATATGAAAAAAGGGGCCAGTAATATCGCTCAGTGGCACAGGCGCCTGCTGGCACACGAGGTCCTGAGGTCAATCCCCTGTACCCACAAAAAAAAAAAAAAAAAAAAAGGAACTGCCTATGTGTGGAGAGGTTAAGGTTGAGCTCACAGAGGATATGCTATTGAGCTTAACGCTGAAGAGGAACATGATTTGAACTTGCCGGGAATGGGGAAATGGAGCTTAAAGTGAAATAAACAAGAGATGCAAAGGGAAGAACAAATGAAAGGCAAGCAAGAAACAGTGAGAGTGTGTATTACAAGGTCTTGATAGCACGGTTTATACTTGCTTCCATGAGGCAGTTTCACTTGCCTCGTTTGAGGTAGGAAGATAAGAAAACTGAGGCTCAGGGAAGTTGTGATTTGCCCAGTGTCCCAAGGAAAATAAGTGGCAACATGCTCTTAAACTCAAGTTTGGTGCTAAGTCTAATCATCTCTTCACACACTGTTTCCTCCCCTTCTCCGCTTTTTCTTCCCATTCTTGCCAATTATCTACAAGTTCTTCTGCAACCACAGCTCACAATGACATCTTGTTCTGTAAGTTTTTCTTTATCTCACAATTTTATCACTAAATTTTTGGTTTGATATTGAAAATAAAGAGGAGGATTAAGTGAAAAAAGAATGAAGTGCCCAGAGCAGTGCCTGTGTTATAATAGAAGCTCCTCTCTGATTACTTCGTGGGTTTTTAAATGGCCTCTCAAACCAAGTCAAAATTCCTTGATGATAGCTTTTCCCTGTGATTTCTCCAGCTCTCTTTTAACATGAGGATAATTTATACAGAGTTAAATAAACAAGTTATGGGAGTTAATAGAAATTCAACAGCCTTACTTCTAGAAAATTTTACCCAAAAAGGCTTTGTTCATCCCATTGCTGACATTGAAAAATATGTGTCAGTTCAAAATCATCACTTCTAAATTATCAAATAAATGCTTTATGAAAGAAACCAACAGTGATGCTTATTCAGCTATTCTAGTATTTTTTTTTTTTTATGTGGGTACCGGGAGTCGAACTTGGGACCTCACGCTTGCCAGCAGGCACTTGTGCCACTGAGCAATATCACCGGCCCCTTTTTTTTCCTTTATGGGGGTACCGGGAGTCAAACTCAGGACCTTGCGCTTGCCAGGCAGGCACTTACACTGCTGAGCCATCTCACTGGCCCAGCTATTCTAGTATCATAGTCAGTGAGTAAACTCTTACCTCCAAAGGTGAACTGCAAAGGAATCTTGTGAACTGCAGAGTCAAATTTGAATGCAATCAATTTCATCCAGCAAAAGAGAACACAAAGAAAAAAGAAAAAGTTACTATACGATTTTCCAGTAAGAGCATCTAAAGTAAACCCAAAAGTTTATCTAAAATTAATGTTTTCATACATCGTGTAATTTATCCACAGAGCATAGATAGGCACAAAACTGTTAGTTTAAAAAAACATGCCAGAATATCTGTATAAAAGCTAATAAAGCAGTCATTAATATATGTATTTTTTAAAATTTTGTCTTACATCCTCTCTATCATTAAAACACCCTCTAAAGGAAGAATAAGCAATCCTCTTGACCCTAAATCCCACCGGCAAACTTCACTTAATAGCAAGACAAGGATATAAACCATAGAAAGAACTGAAAAAAGGGAGACACAAAAGTCAAGATCAAGAGAGGAGAATGAGAGAAAGGAAAGGTTTATCTCCACAATCTGACACTTCTGCTCTGATGTTTACCCTGGTTTGCCCTTTCTCTTTTCTCAGCTCCATAACCCTCTTCCCTCCTTTCCCTTTTTCTTTGTCTCTCCTTCTTCCTCACTACCTCCCTTTCTCCTTTAACTTTCTCTTGCTTTTTATAACAAATATGTATGCTTAAAGAATACCATGCAGATCTAAATGTGCTATTTGTCTCTCAGCATTTAAAGAAACGGGGGGGTGAACAAATGATAAAGCAAACCAAGGATTAGCTCTGAAACAAGGATTGTCACATAACTTCATACATATAGAGGGTGGCAATTCACGATGTTTTCATAGATTTATTTCCAGAATTAACATTTCATATCCTTTGAGATCTACTGTAATAATAAAATACCTAAGCCATATAAATTCTTCATCTCTCTAATCAAAAATTAACTACAATGAAATGCAATGACAGGACTATTCTGTTGCCCAGCACTCTTGAACTTCCTCTCCAAAACAAAGCTGGCTAGTATACACAAGGAATACAAATAATTTATATTCTCTTTTAGAGATACACATTGAAATATTTATCAGTGAGCTTATATGATGCCTAGGATTTCCTTCTAGATCACAAGGGGAAAGGTGGAGGGAAGTAATGGGGGAGCGTGTAACTAGAACACTGTCCATGATGCTAAACCACTGAGGGTGATAAATATATGAGGGTTCATTATATGATTATCTCTACTTTGTGAATGTTCTAAGTTTTCCATATTCAAAAATATATCAGATGCACCCTCTCCAAAACTTAATAAATATACTCCTAAAATATCACTAGTGCTTGCTAAATATACAAAACTAACTAGTATCATCTAGGTCCTGGGTGACATAATATATTAAAATACAGACAGAGTAAGATTTTTTTTCTTAAATAACAATATGCAATTCTATTATTAACTGTTAAGAGAACTTTCTGAAAGTGCAAGGTATACCAAAATACTAAGATTTCATTATATTGATATGAAACAAGTAATTCTTCTGAAATTGAAAATGCAAGCTTTGTGGTCTTGAATTTTTCTATAATAGTCCAATAGACAACCGCTACCCTTCCTCCCAAGAGTAAAAAGAGCCAGCTCAAATACTAGCCAATTTAACAAAGGAGAAAAACAAAGCATGGTGAATTTCTATGTTAAAAATCAGAAATTTGATATTGTAGGGTTTCTATGCATTACCTCCTACAAATGCACTTTAACTATGCTACATCCACACTTCTGAATTTATAAGTTGTATGTAATCAGTGGCAATTGAAGGACAAATTAAGACAAAAGTTACTTCAGATAACAAAAGAGAAGCATATAAATACTTCCATATAAATAGTTCCATTAACTTACATACATCTTTGGCACATGTATGAGCAACATTTGTATTACAGCTGCTTCAAAACAGAGCAAAAATTCTTGTCTTGTTTGAATTGCCAACTATGAAATACATTTGACATAAATTGAAATAAAACGAACACATAAATTTAATACATAAATTTAACAATACATAAATAAAACAAATGTATAAACTTAAATAAAACAAAAGTTTTCAATCCTGAAACAGCAAAAATAGAATAACAAATCACAAGATGTACATTCACACTATTCCAATAAAACAAAAAAGATTCCATGTTTCACTTTAGTTGGTTAGAA
This sequence comes from Erethizon dorsatum, assembly GCA_028451465.1. NCBI lineage: Eukaryota > Metazoa > Chordata > Mammalia > Rodentia > Erethizontidae > Erethizon > Erethizon dorsatum. The sequence continues at coordinate 105,523,117 of CM051822.1, forward strand.
GGTGGCTCTCTCATGATCATACCTATTATATTCAATACAAATACTGATACCTTAAAAAAGAACAATTACAAAAAAGCAAACATGACTGCAAAATACATTTTGCATATACACTGATTTTGACAGCAAAAGTAGATGTCTTTTAACTAACATTTCCATGGTGTCTCATCGGGGTAAGAAAAGACTATGTGTCAATGTTGCTGTGAAGGTAAAACTACTAAAAAAAAAAAAGATTTAGGAAAAAAAAAAAAAAAAAGATGCCAAGCATGATGGCATATGCCTGTAATTCTAGCACTTAGGAGGACGAGGCAGGAGGACTGCCACAAGTTCGGGGCCAACCTAGGCTACACTGTAAGTTCAAGGCCAGCCTAGACACCTAAACTACAGAGTTAGACATTGTCTCCAAAAAAAAAAAAAAAAAGACTATAACCACAGTGAGTAGCTTGTAAAACCTCAGTACTATTTTTTAACATAGCTCTACTAATATACCTAGCAAATAAGAAATAATGGGTATAGTTTATAGAGAGATCCTTTTCCAGAATAATATTCAGAAAATAAAGATTTTAGCATGTTTTGCAAAATATCTTACTGATTTTACAGACAGGAATATACTTCATCATTCCAGAAATAACTGGATGCAAACACAGTCATATTTTTTTTTTTTATGTGGGTACCGGGAGTCGAACTCAGGACCTTGCGCTTGCCAGGCAGGCGCTTATGCCGCTGAGCCATATCACCAGCCCCATAGTCATATTCTTGATCTACTCATTTTAAAGATTATTTCTTGACTTAATCTAGTTGAAAACAGGACTAACCTGCCAGACATTTGGCTTTTGAAACTTAGGTAAATTTTCTGTGACAGTATTAATAACATTGTTAATGTGATTCACTTGATAAAGCTTATAAAAAAATTTAACTGTCAGTTAACTGTCCTATCTTAAATTTTTAAAGAGAACATAAGGATTAATGGTCTATGTTAGAGTCTGTGCATAAAAGGTTTTAGTGCCAGCTGTTAAATCCTTTAAGCTCCTAAAAAAAGAATAAGGAAACAACAGAGCAACATTCACACACCGCAGCTGCTGATCTGCCCAGTTCTCTTACAAAAGCATCTCACTGCTACGCCTGCTACTATCACTGTCCAGGTCATTGGCAGCTTATTTCATGCACCTTCTTGTGGCCTCCAGAGAAGCACTCGTTACTTACCAAGGTTTTCTAAGAGCACGAAGTTGTTGCTGGACCTCCTATCTATTACACTTAGTTAAGTTCATTCTTTTTCCAAGACTTGTTATTAACCATGCAAATGTAGAAGAGGGAAGAACTGAGAAATAGACATTTCTAATTTTGTCGAAAGACCTCAGTAAGACTATAATCAATTATTTTATCTTAGTAATATAAAATATTCAACAAATAAGCCATTTAGGCCATAAAATTCCTGAAAGGCCTTTTCTGTTTTACAAGGAACCATAGTTAAATTCCAATATTCAAAGAAAAGGCAAAACACTGAACACTAAAAGGGAATTTCTGCGAAGATAAACCACTTTTTAAAACTTTTTTTCTAGTCAGGCAGGTGTGGTGGCACACGCCTATAATCCCAGCACTCGGGAAGCTGAGGCAGGAAAGGTTGCTGTGAGTTTGAGGCCAGCCTGAACTACATAGTAAGACCCTGTCTCAAAAAAACAAAGCAAAGCAAAAATTTCTAAACCAAAGAACACCAAAGAGTTATCTCTATTTGTCAAAGTGGAATTCCAAGTCTTGTAACTGCTCATATCAATTATCCAGAATTTTCTTGCATTAACAAAATACTTCTACTAGTCACATTTCCTTGACCTTTCACTTATTGCATAGTATCAGGTTTCTTAAAAATTATCAAAGGACAGGTCTATTTTAGGCTTAAGCCAAAAAGTCTTTTTTTAGAATTCCATAATTATCAATCTATATCTTAATTCAGTTAAGATTCTAAATTACATAAGTAACATTTTAGATTCCCTTCCCATCCTACAATTTCTGGTACATATTTACACTATTTTAAGTTAGCTATTTTCAGGCAGTGGAAAACTAAGTTTTATGTTAAGAAAGTCACAAATATACATTTCTTAGAAATTAATTTGATTCCACAAAAGAAATATTTTCATTGTTTCACACACTGCAAAAAAATGAAACCTTTGAAAGTAACCTAGGGCCGGGGATTTAGCTTAGTGGCGCAGTGCCTGCCTGCCAAGCATGAGGTCCTGAGTTCAACTCCTGGTACCCCCCCAAAAAAAAGAAAAGAAAGAAAGTACCTAAAGATATAGCTAGCACTCATTTCAAAAGTTTTTCATCAAGAGAATGAGAATTAAATCTGTACTTAACAGAAAGTCAAAACTAATATTTAAGGACTAAGATCTTGTTTATCCTATTAGTGGGGAATAAGAGGGGCAAATGATTCAGGTGATGCTCTGAATTCCCTTTTTTTTTTTTTTTTAAACCGGTATACTATATTACATTTGCTAGTAATGTAGCTAAAAGGACTAATTGCTTGTACTCTCTTCTGATTACACCTAGACCTTGGACAAAACATTAGGCTTTGATGCATCTTAAAATATGACAACAAAAATCTCATCTACATTTTAATGTATTTAAAACTGTCTTCTAAGGCAGTACCATCTCCTTTTTTGCCAGTAGAAAGAACAGTCCAGAATCTCACTGGCTCCATCTACTTGAGTGAGTCACTTAAGCTACTGGGCCTTGGTTTATTTGTCAAATAATTTCAGCCAAACCACTTTCCCTAGCTGATGTTCTATATGCTAGGCTCAGAGAAACTCTCTTTTAAATAAATTCATTCATTCATTCATTTTTCACCTCTCCAGGTGTATTCTCTCTCTCTCTCTCTCTCTCTCTCTCTCTCTCTCTCTCTCTCTATATATATATATATATATATATATATATTTATATATACACACACCTTTTAGAGCTTTCAATGATAACAAACAGCTGGTAATGGGTTTGCCACCACTGGTCCAGTCACCGTGGTAGAAGGATACGCAGATGAATAAGACATAGTCCTTGTGCCCTTTATCTAACAAATAAAATGAACTTTGAAATACTTTTAAAGCTTCTTTTCATAGATTTACATTAATGTTGAAAAGGTTAAAATGCTGATGCTAAAAGTTACTGGAAATATATGCATGTGGCATGATGTGAGAGAGAGAGAGAGGGAGAGGGAAAAGGGAGGAAAGGAGGGAGAAACAAATATGTATTCCCTGTTTTTACTCATTTTTAAGAGGGAACTATGCTTTGGATAAATATTCATATATTTATTTTCTTTATAACTAACTATAACTATATAACTATGTAAGTATATATATTAATATATTTTTATATATAGTTATATAGTAATATATAACTATATATATATAACTATATAAATATATATATAAATTCTTTATAACTAACTGCTAACTAGAAGAAAATCAACTACTTTTTAATCAGACAGGTAGTTACCTAAAATTATTTGGCATATAAAATTACCACAGCAAAAAACCCAAACTTTCCTTGTTTAGACTAGTCATCTATAGGTGGTATTGTTCATTTGTCAAGTCATCACCAGGGGGTCATAGAACTTGATGTTCTTCAGATTTAATGGAAAAAACAGACCTAAAATACAAAAACTAAAGACAAATGGCATTCACAGCAAAGTTATTCCTATCATATGAGCTTTGCACTTACTAAAACACGCTTAACTCCTTGCAGGTAAATTTCTCAACACTTTTGACTCAGGATATTACAAGCAGCTTTTATTTAATATAGGATGATAACTGTCAAGAGCTTTTGACATCATTTATTTGAATTTTCCTTTTTGCTTCATGTTACAATTTTCAAGAGAACTATTTTTTTCCAAGTAGTCTAAAATTTGGCAACACCTGAGCTCTCTCTCCAGGTGTTTTTTTAAAAATAGTCGACTCAATTGTTCATTCATTTAACTCAACTGTTGATTTATTTAAGTAATGCCCATGGCAACCTACTTCATTCCAGGCACTCTTCTGGGCATTGTGTATTTCTTTAGACTCAGGCAAAACATTTTTAAGTGGTATAACAAGAACAATGCTGGGGGCCGGTGAGATGGCTCAGCAGCGCAAGCGCCTGCCTGGCAAGCGCGAGGGCCCGAGTTCGACTCCCGGAACCCACATACAAAAAAAAGGCCGGTAATATCGCTCAGCGGCACGGGCGCCTGCTGGGGCATGAGGTCCTGAGGTCGACCCCCGGTACCTACAAAAAAAAAAGAACAATGCATGCTACTGATTTGGATAATCCAATATAACTGAGAGATCTATGAGGCAGGAGAACCTCAAGTTTGAGCCCTGCCTGAGCAACTTCATGACTTAATGAAACACTGTCTCGAATTAAAAAAAAAAAAAAAAAAAAAAAAAAAAAAACTTAAAAAGGCTGGGAAAACAGCTCAGTGCAAAGGCCCTGGGTTCAATCTCCAGTACTGAAGGGGTAACATAACAATACAAAACAAAAACAAAAGGAGAAATCTACTTCAAGTATAAGAAGAAAGCTCTACCACCAGAGTGAAAAAAACACCTGTTCTTCGACTCCACTCCTAAATAAAGCAGTTAAGAAACACACATACATATCTTCACAAATAATGTCTTTTACATGTTTTATGTGATATAATGGGATGAATCAAAGTATTAAACATTTTTATTTTAATGACAAAAATTACACATTGATCAACCAAACTACTTTTTTCTTTTTTTTTTTTCTTTTTGGTACCGGGAATCAAACTCAGGGCCTTGCACTTGCCAGGCAGGCACTCGTGCCACTGAGCTACATCCCCAGCCCATTTTTTCTTTGAAAGGACTAACTCAAATTTTCTAATTTAACATCTACAACCTTTAATTCAAACAAATAAATGAATTAAAATGGGAAAATGAAACAAAGAAAAACGCAACCGCAATTTACAAATGCTGGCCAGGTAGACCAGAAGTATCATTTACTGGCTCTTGACCTCAGTGCTTTCTAAATGGCATATTACTATCCACATCCTAATAACTAAAGTTTAGTGAATGATTATTGTGCCAAAGGCCTTTAGAAGTATGATCTTCTTTAATCCTCACAACAAACCCCTGTTGTAGTATCCCACCCCCCATGTTTACAAATGAGGAACCTGAAGTAAAAAGAGCTGAGGAATTATTGACTTGCTTAAAGCACAAAGGTAGTAAGTGGGAAAGATGAGATTTAAGGCAGAAATGACTGATCAGAGCTCACGTTATTACCCTTGCTGCTACTCAGCCTCCATATCATCAATATTCTGACCCAAAATGTATGGCATCCTAACTGGTATCACCTTCATACTATTCAACCCAAATAACTTATCACTGACCGTATTTATTCTCAGATAGGTAATTCATTAAGAATCAACATGTATTTCATGCCAGACATTCCATTTGACACCTAAATTTCCATTTCACTGTCTCATTCCTCAACTTTCAAAAAACAATATATGTAACTACAGAGGCTGGGGCAGCAGGATTGCCATGAGTTCACACCAGCCTGGGCTACGTAGTGAGCTCAGTGCTAGCCTAAACTACATAGCGAGACCCCATCTCACAAAAAAAGAAAAAAGAAAAAAAGTATGTACAAATTAGCTATAATAGCTATTGCTATATTAATTTATACTTTAACTTGAGTCAGGTATTCCAGACTTCAGACATTCAATCAAAGACAAAGCCCCAAAAGAAAACGATGTTAAAATCAGGAAACAAAAAAGGTATTATTTTTTAATTAGTATGTTTGTGTTACATAATAAATAGTCTGCAAGTCACAGAAGAATCCTTCAAACTTCTTTTCCCATGTTCTTGACTGTAACTTTACTAACAATAAATATAGTGATCTACTTTCCAAGCTAATAATCAATACTTCCACTAATCCTCCCTTACAGCAGCTCTTCTTTCCCATAATGTCCCCTGCTAACTTACTATATAATCTACCACTTTATTATGCTTATTGTTTAACAACCATCTCTGACATCCCCACCCATACCCCACAATGAAGTTTTCTAAGAGCAAAGGGTCTTTATATGATTTATTCATGATTTGCTAACTGTACCAAATGCCTCTCCAACAGTACCTGGCACATAGTAAGTACTCAATAAGAACCTTAACAAACACATTAAGAAACCACAAATTAGAAAGGGAACGAATTCTAATACTAGCCAAATTAACATAACAAAAATTAATGCCAAGAAAGAAAGAACAACAGGTTATAGCAGTAACTTTACAAAAAAGCAGTGATCAAGGCTCCCTGAAATACAACATGAGCAGAAGACTCCTGAGGGAACGTAAGAGCCTTTATCAACAGGTAAGACCTGCTCAGCATTCTGCTGGAGAACACATTATACTGTGAGAAGACTGTCATTTTATATTAGTAGAATACACAAAATCTTAGCAATAAAAATGTTCTGATTACATGAAAAGTCTGCATATGTTGAACCCTTCATTCATTAACATCAGTTATTCTATGTTAATCATTTAGGCCAACTTAACATGGCAACCCATGGTCTATAGTATTTTTAAAAAAGCAAAATTTCTAGACATTGCTCTGTCACTAACCACTCATTTCTCATGGATAAATGCTGTAATTCTCTAAACAAGTTAATCTATATAATCACATCCTTTTACTTCTAAAGTCGTATGATGCTATGATTTTGTAAACTGATATAAAGCTTAGGAGAGTAACAAAAAGAAACCTCAAGAACAATGTTCCTAGTGCTACCTTTAACTCCACCTCATTGTTTCTCCCCAAAAAGTGACATTATTCTGGGAATTCAATAGTACTTTCTTTGCTCCAATTAATTTAAGTAAATGATTCAAAAGCTTTGGTAATTTAACTACTACTGCATTAGTAGCAAAAGTCTTAGTAGAGACCATGAAACAAGACTACAATATACCAGTGAGCCCGGGCTTAAGAGGCTACTCATAAAAAGTAGCTTTTGATTAAATTACACAAATAATTGTCTAAGCCCTTTACTTTATGGATATTAGCCATGGCCCTAAATTTGTTTAAGGGCTGGGGATTTAGTTCAGTGATGGAAGTCTTACTTAGTATGTGTGAGACCCCAAGGTTATCCCAAGATCTCCCAAAAATATATATAAATACTAAATGGTCAGATCCTGCCATCGCACATATTCAGCTAATTATGGAAGAGTTTAACATTTATAAAATACTACATATCTATATGTGATTGGTCTCTGAATAACTGAAAGAGAATATCAATTCTCTGATACACTGAATAATTTTCAATTATAAATTTCATGATTTTCACATATATAGAGTAAAACTATTAAGAGAAAAAGAAAACTGAAGGATTCTCTAGATTAAGCTCCAGACCATACTAAATAGTTCACAAGCAAAGAGTCACCTGCAATTATCACTTTAATGCCTCAATGAAAACTACTTCTAATAAATGGAAGAAAACTATCCATATTTCTTAGGCTGTGAGCACACAAAACTCCACATCCTACACAGGGAGAGAGCTGAGCCAAGATGAAAGAATATGGCTAATGCCCTAGATCACCACCTGGTGAATGGAGACCAAAGCCCAGTCATTTTCTGTCTCTATAGGTTAAAATAGGACCACCAGAAACCTTTTTCTTTTTATTTCCTATACTGGCTATCAAATTATATTTACAGCTAATGGGGTTGGGATGCGTTTCCAGATACTCCAACGAAGAGTTGCAAGGAGAATAAGACTGACCAAGTGTGAACACTGCTGAAGCTGAGCACTGGGCGAAGGGGGTTGGGAGTGGAGGTAAGAGTCATCAGACAATTATCTCTACCCCTCTGAAGGCTTCAAATTTTCAATTTTTTTTTTTTTTTTTAATATGCAGGTACCGGGAGTCAAACTCAGGACCTCACACTTGCCAGGCAGGCACTTATGCCGCTGAGCCATATCACCAGCCCTCAAATTTTCAATTTTAAAGGGAATTTTGTAACTAAAGAAAAATATGTAATTCAGATTTGCTTCTTAATCCCAGAAATGTGACTTAATAATATATAAACTTGTTCCCCCAAATAAAGTCTTTACCCGAAACGCTAAAAAATACAAGTTTATTAATTTTTAAAAAGACTTATAAAAATTTAAAATTCAAATAGTAAGGGACACTGAATGTAATGATTATGTGTGTCTATAGACAAATGGAGAAAAACTGTCCTGATGTTACTCCATTGAGTAAACATGGCCAAGAATGACATTTCTACCAGCTTCATTGATGGAGTCAAAGGAATGCTATGTTTCAAACAATGTGAAGAGAAGCAAGAAGATGTGCTCTCCAATCCAGGCCAGAAAGTGGCTCCATGCTGACACAGACACCTAGTGATGGAAAAGGGGCTGGTAATAATCAATTTCTTAATTTGAGAACTGGATGCCCAAGTGCATTCTGTTTGTGAAATTTCATCTCTCTAAATATATACGTGTTTTTCTGTATGTATATTACAGTTCAATAAAAGGTTCTGTAATAAACTCATGTGCAAGAAAAGAACATGTACACTTTTAAGAACATTTAAGATTAGGAATCTAATTAACAGGCAACAAATTCTAAATATAAGACATTCAAAAGACTAAAAGAAGTCATCAAATAAAAAACCCTAAAAAACCTAACAGTCATATTATAAACACAGCATGAACATAACAGTTAGTTCAATGTGTGAACCTAGACTGGATCCTATATTTTTTCTTAAAACCTATAAAAGGTATTTGGGTATATAATTGGAACATGTGAACATGGCTTATAGTATTAAAGAACTTCTGTTAACTGTGCTCGCTTCAGCAGCACATATATTAAGAATTTCTGTTACTGTGTAAGAAATAATATATATCATTGTTATATAGGAGAATTATACCTATGAGTATGAGGAAGAGCATGCTTAACATTTACAGGTAAAGTGTCATTAAATCCACAAGTTATTTTCAAATGGTTCAGACAAGAAAAGGAGAAGAAAAAAAATCAAATTTGATACAGTTCTTAACAATTGGTGAATTTTGTTGAATGGTATCTGGGTGCTCCCTGTATTCATTCAACTTTTCTGTTTAAATACTTTGAAAGTTACAAAAGTAAAAAGTTGGGGGCTGGGAGTGTAGCTCAGTGGCACAGTGCCTACCTGGCAAGTGCAAGGTCCTGAGTTCGATTCCAGGTACCAAAAAAAAAAAAAGTAAAAGGTTGGGGAAAGATGCCATTGTGAAAAAAATTAAAATGTACAAACTGTTGTAAAATAGAAGAATCTGCAATGGTGTAACAAAATATAATACATGAACACTGATGAGATATGAATATCTTAAAAATAGGAAAATATTGGGGCCAGTGAGATGGCTCAGCGGCATAAGCGCCTGCCTGGCAAGCGCGAGGTCCTGAGTTCGACTCCCGGAACCCACATACGAAAAAAAAAAAAGGGCCAGTGACATTGCTCAGTGGCACGGGCACCTGCTGGCGTGTGAGGCCCTGAAGTTGACCCCCAGTACCCACCAAAAAAAAAAAAAAAAAATGGGAAAATGTAAAATAAGTACTAGCTACTCAAAAATAAATTTTCTTAGGTTTATAATTACATTGTGTTTTGCAGAAATATGTCCCATTTTTGGAGATGCATGCTAAAGAATTTAGATGCAAAATGTCATATATAATTAAGCTAAAATGATTAACAGAAAAAAGACAAAGTAAAGGAAAAAATTAACAATTGTTGAATCTAGACAATGTGTCTACAGGTCAGTGCAGACCACAATTTAAGTAGACTCTAGCAGCCTAGGAGTCAGCCCTCACTCAGGAAACATGCAGCATTAACTCCTCTCTTTACCTTACACTTTCTATGTCACTTAAAACAGCAATTAAACAAACAAACAAAAAAAAAAAAATCAAAACTAATTCCTCTTCATCTATTGATACCTTTCTTCCAACAAAGTTTCCCATTGGGACAGTCACACAATCTTTTATTCATTCAATATCCCCAGTCTGGGAAATACAGATCCTCAATAAATGCTCATTAAATATAAAAATAAAAATCTCAACATATTTCTTTCCCACTCCACATTGAGATATTTTTGCTTAGTGGTCTGTTTTTCCCATTCAATCATCAATTCCTTGAAGACTGACTCTTCAGTTTGTCCTGTGACAAATCATGGCCACTCAGCAATGTCTGCTGAATTAGGCTGGACGACAAAACTTACAAACATGTTATATTCCTCAACCAAACACTGCACACAGAACATATCTTGAATTTGCAGTGCTTGTTTCTGAAGGATTTAAAATGCTCAATACATATATGACTTGTCTTCACAAAAGTTCAGCAATACTCACTGAAAGGAACATGAGCCCTACTTAAAAGATAAGCAAATGACATAAAATGCTTTACAGAAAACCTCATCAAGTAGAAAAAAAACATTCAACAAACAGTACCTCAGTCTTCCCACATTCATCAGGTGGATCCTGGTGTATGGCCATTTGATACTTGACATATAAAGAAAAGGACTGGCTGAAGGACGACTTGAACTCTGGGTCCTCAAAGGAGACAGGTACTAACCTCACCTTCAGAGCAAGGAAAATACAAGCAAATGCTATTGAAACATCTCTACCTAATGATATGCTTCTGAAGGTGAGGCTAGAGTAAGATCTCCGCAAATCCACTTCCAAAGCTCAGTGCTGGAATATGTCATGAAAAGCAGAAATCCTGGAAGAGCTTACTGGCACATAGCCTGAGCGCCAACTTTATACTAACACAAAGAAAAACCTTAACACAAGGGCCAGGAAAATTTGTTTTTTTTTTTGAGGTTTTTGTTTGTTTGTTTGCTTCTGATGACTGAATTATACAGTTTTTCCTCTACCCACCTATGTGGTTATCTAGTCAACTCTCACTAGTTAATACTGTTGCTAATGGTGATCACAGCCACTATTTTTGTAATCTTTACTTATATTAAGCATTTTAAGGTTCTTTTCCCTTCCAGATTTGTCTTGGGTCATTTGATTTATGAAATTAAATGCATATAAGGATGTCTGTTAAAACACTCTACTGCCTTACTTTTCTAGTCCTGCTCAGCTGTGAGTGGGTAATACATTAATAAAGAATAATTTAGCTGTTATGAAGATGAATAAAATGTACTAACTACATCAGACAAAGTATGCTTATAATAAAAATACAGTTTTTCTCATATTTTAATTTAGAGCTCTATTATTCACTTTCAGATAAATTCATCCAGAAATAGTGACTTTAAATAAAGATAACTTTACATGTTTCTTTCCACTTTGAAATTACATGTGACTGGCACTTAACATGGCCCTAAGTAAAATTTGCACTTTCAGAATGTCCATTAACTCACAGTCCTATCTCTATGCAGATATGCTGCAGATTTTATATGAATACAATGCACCAAAAATAAACCAAGGTTTCATACAATAATAGCAAATGGAGGGGAAAGTTCTGTTTACATAGAAAAATTACAATTGGCCTGCTGACCTGGCTCACAGTTGGTTTATCAGGTGGGTCCTTGTGAATAATCATCTGGTAACGTTTATAGACCTGGTAAGACTCCTGAAATGTGGCTTTGAACTGAGAACTTGGTGGAGATGATCTCACCACCCTCACCTTCAGAAGGAGTTAAAAAATAATGTTCATTAATTAATTCATTTATTCATTCTGTGGAATACACATTAACAGTAACTCTCAATCAAAAATTAAGAAATTTCAACAAATATTGAAGATATTTTAACAGTAAAAAACAAGTTAGTTAATAAACAAAAGTAATTTCTGCCACTTACAGACTTCTTAGGAAGGCAAAGGAGGATTCCCTTCAAATTCTAAGCCTTGCTTCTGATGACTGAATTATACAGGCCTGCCTGTATTATGAACAGGCAGGATACTTCCAGCAGTCATGACACAACCATAAATATATACTGTTTAATTTTAGTAGCACACAACTCACCATCAGTCAAAGACTGAAAATGAGACCCCTTTAGCCACTTTCATCATTAGTAACTCTAAACTTACTGTATTTTATAAGTAAAAATGACAACCCTCACAACATGTTACTTCACAGCATACTGCAAAATGAAGAGTCTGAAGTTTGACTTCCTATGTTCAAATCTTATGATATCACCATCTTTGCTAAGTAAATTAACCTTATGTGAATTGGTTCTTTCATATGTAAAATGAGGATGAGTTAAAAGCAGGAATTGCACAGAGTAATGACTAACATATATTTTAACATTAATCATTTACTAACCAGTTAAACTGTCTTAGTGAAACAAAATTAAAGTAATATAATAAAGGTACAATGGAAACTTCCTGTGTACCATGAACAAATTCTTTTGTAAACAAAGCGTGACACCCAGTGGATAACAAACTTCTACATATCCTGGGTCACATTACATTAAAAAAATAAAAGTTGATGCCTTTTGCTTTAGAACTGTTATGTGAGGTGTCGTTGATTCCTTGAATACATTACTATTTGTCATCAAAAGATAAAAGCCTCTTGATAAAATATTTAAGTAGTTGTTAAAATAAAATATATGTCTGATAATACATATATTTCCTGAAGGTTTAGAATACATCAAAGTTAATTTTTATTTTATGCATAACATTAAAAGGTATTCTTAGATGATATTAAACTATATAGTCAAAAGCTGACCAGTTACTAATCAAGTATGAAAATATGACAAAATTATTATGGCTAATGTCTTAGAAAAAGAATTTTGTTTTGAGAGAGGGTCTTTCCCAAGCTGACATGGAACTTGCAATTCTCCTGTCTCAGCCTCCCAAATACCTGAGATTATAGGTATGCATTACTACACCCAGCTGAGAAGAATTTTACATGTAAGGTGCATCTAAAGCACTTTAGAAAATTGATATTGAGGAATTTGGATTGATCTAGAAATGCAAATAAGTTTGGAAAAAAGAGCTCTAAAAATATTCATATTATGCCTAAATTCGTTGGGAGTACTTCATGAGAAAGAATTTTAGTAGTATAATTTAATGATTTAGTGAATCCCCAAATGCTGGTTTACATATGTAACAGGGGTTGCTGCCTTGATCAGTATCAGAACTTTATAATGGATAAAACAGCACTTTGCCTAGTATGATCTATTCTCTTTTACTGTCTAAGTTATCTTTTACTATGTAAATTTCTAAAATGAAATTTTAAAGACTTTCTTGTTTCAATTAATTTCAATCAAGGGATACAAAAAGCCAGAGCACCCTCCTTAAAAACAAACATGTTAATAATGGAACTGTTTTCACAGTTTTAATAGCCAGTTCCCTAAAGTATTTTCAAAAAACACTTTTAAAAACAGCAGTTAACTTAGTAAATACAAATACTACTATACCCAATTCCCTTTTATTTCTTTTTTTTTTTTTTTTTTTTTTTGTGGGTACCGGGGGGTCGACCTCAGGACCTCGCGCGCCAGCAGGCGCCCGTGCCGCTGAGCGATATCACCGGCCCCTTTTTCGTATGTGGGTTCCGGGAGTCGAACTCGGGCCCTCGCGCCTGCCAGGCAGGCGGTTAAGCCGCTGAGCCATCTCACCGGCCCTCCCTTTTATTTCTTATTTAAATTGCAAACATCAATAAGTATAAACTTCAAAGGAATTAAACAAGGTACCCAAAAGAAGACAAAAAAAAAAACAACAAAAAACCTCCAAAGTACCTCTAACTTGTGTGACGCATTCTCTGGTAAAGATTCAAATATTAAATCTTCAAGTGATTTGGGCTGGTTGAATTTAGCCTTTGGTGGGAACGAAGATGGTGCCTGACCTTGAGCCTGGAAACCCTCAAATTCTCCAGCTGGGTTTTGCTGCATGAGTTTTAACATTTTCCTTTCTTTTCGGATTTCCTTGGCTTTTCGACATGGAGGCTTACTTAAATCAGCCCCTTTTCCTAAAAAGAATTTCCAAACATTAGACCAATCACATTTGGCCTTAGAAGTGTTTTTTCATTAAGTCTCAAAGATATTACAAGAAAGTCTAAAGAATCCCAACAGTTAGGTTAACTCTTAGGTAGATGGTCCACACGATCCTGGTACAGAGCATCTAAAGCACCTTAGAAGCAGGAGTTGCCAAAGAAAGTAAATAGTCAGAAATATTCCAAGGCAGCTCTTATTGTTGAAAATCTTTTGTTTATGATATCCATTCACTTCTCTGACTCCTTAAGTGGAAAGAACATAATCAAATCAAGTGCTTCTGCTTCTCTGGCACACATTCTAGGAGCTTTTCTCTTAACAGCACTGATAAGACAGAGAAATACTTAAGGAACCAATGAGTACTGATCCCAGAACAGACTCTGGCAGATTTTTCTAACGAAAAACATCCTTGCTTAGGTTAACGTATCTGTCTCTCTCCAGGTACTGTTCACTTCAGTTCTAGTTAGAGTTTTGTTATGATTAAAAGACTGGGGGGCCGGTGGGATGGCTCAGCGGCGTAAGCGCCTGCTGGCGCGCGAGGTCCTGAGGTTGACCCCCGGTACCCACAAAAAAAAAAAAAAAAAAAAAAAAAAGACTTTATTCCGAGAAAAATCATAAGGGATAAAGGCAAATAATAAACACAAATGAAGACCTCAAAATAATCTGTGCAATTAAAGAATCACTTCTAGAACAGCTAAACAACAGAATATCTACACCTATTTTAATGTTTTACAAATTTTAGAGGATTTCTCATTATACGATGTTTAAAAAAGTAACTCTGATTATGTATATATACGTTAAAAATATTTAGAAAAATATTGAAAAAGTATGACAACATGTTAACAGTCATTTTCCTTGGGTTTAAAAATAGAGACTTCTGTGATTTTCTTTCTCAAAAATTTCTACAATAAAAATTCTTATAATTTTTAACAAGCTATTAATGAACCACAGAAATAAGCTATTTTTTAAGATCCAAAAACACAGGGGAGGAGAATGGGGGAAAAAAGCAAGATATACCATGTACAGGTATAAATTCCCTATAATGAATGTCACCAATATGTATATCTAAAATGTACCAATAAAATAAAAAGAAAAAAAGATCCAAAAGCACAGTATTCACAAATCATATACTAGTCATCAGTAAGAAAGTTTCTAAGACTTAGCAAATCCAGTTTTTATAGAGAAGAAAATTAAGACCCAGATTGGCTGAGGGACTTTCTACAGACCAGCTGCTCAAAAGAAATTCACACACGTAAGACCGTATTACAAATATGTTATTCATTAACATATTTTCTAAGTAAAAACAAAGTTTACCCATTAAAGATGACCTTGAATAAACCTAATAACCTGGGTAACAAAAGACTGTTTCTTTAATTGACCATTAACCCTAATGCCTTATAGAATCAACTGTGTCTTTTCTCAAAGTTGTTCTTTTTTTTTTTTTTTTTGTGGGTACCAGGGGGTCGACCTCAGGACCTCACGCGCCAGGAGGCGCCCGTGCCGCTGAGTGATATCACCGGCCCCTTTTTCGTATGTGGGTTCCGGGAGTCGAACTCGGGCCCTCGCGCTTGCAAGGCAGGCGCTTAAGCCGCTGAGCCATCTCACCGGCCCTCAAAGTTGTTCTTGAAAGGTACAAAATTTAACAGCACACACTTTGACACAAGCCAGCTGAGGTCATGGACTAGCTCTGTCACTTGGCTAGATGACCTTGGGCAAGTTTTTTTTGTCTATACAAGAAAGATAATATTTAGTCTTACCTATGGAGTTTCTGTAAGGAATAAATGAGTTAATGCACCCGTACCTCATAAAACAGTATCCTACCATGCTATCAGGTTTACCTCTTACTATTATCTATATCTACATCACCACACTTACAGTAAGTTTTTACTTAATCATTTCAGAAATAGTATTAAGAAAAAAAATCCTTCATTTTCTAATAGTTTACTGAAAATTGCATTCCTTACCAAAATTTTAAAATTATGAACAAATTATAAAACTACAGAGTAAACTTAGAGGCACAAATTTTCAGTTTTTTATGAAAGATGACATCGCTTTCACAGTATAATTCACTCACTGGACTAAGCAATCCTTATGACTGTGTTTCTCCAAATGTATATAGCACTGTTTTTACTTACTACAAATCAGAATTTCAGCTCACTTACAGAATACTGATTGTCCAGATCAACAACAAACTTCAGCAGAACACGAACAGACGATCAATGTAAAATCATTTACTGTAAGAACCCTGAACTCACAAAGAGTCAGCAACTCCAGAATTCTAGACTAATCCCTAATGATTTGACTAGATACCAGTAGACCTGCATAATTTCTAATTAAGTGCAAGGGAATACACTGATAACATTTTTAAAACAGGAAATGCAAATGCAGGTTCCAAAGAATATCCAAAAATGCCTATGGTTTAAAATAGGTAGATCACTCAGATTCTGAAAGATAACCTAATAGAAAAAAAAAAAAAAAAAAAACTACAGAAAAAGTACTTAACGCATGCTTCAGTAGTCATATTGCTGAAGGTAAGGTTATTGTTACTCTAAAATTGCTATGTGATGTGGGATAAGGAACGCGTAGCTGGGTGATATTCCACTCTAATTCTACTATCCCCTAGTCAGTGGAGGTGAACCTATGGCACGCATGCCTCAGTGGGCTGTTTTTTATCACTGAAAGCTCTAATAGGTTCACCATCACTGCTTATGTCCTTGAGAATCAGGTTTCTCCATATGGAAGAAAAAAATACTATTGTCCTGAATTTAAAAAGTAGTATTGGTATGAAGTCATGACCTGTTCACTAAAAAAACCTAGAAATGATCAAATCACCAGTAATAATGTCTAGTCTGTGATCTCCAAATACCATTTGGAACGAGGGCTAGTTGAGAAAATGTAGGCACAAAAAGGTCCATGACTATCATGTCACATGATAGCAAGAAAGCTCGCAAAGACTACTAAGACTCTATCAAAAAGATACGGAAGCCAACTTAAAGAAGCTATCACGGGAACAATGGAATGCAACAAAAAATTATGTTTAGATCCATGAGTTCTCGATGATAACAAGGAAACCTAACTGATCGCTAACAGAAGATGTTACCCTGAAAAACAATAAATAAAAAGATTCAAAAATGTATCCTGCCTTTCCTTTGAGTTTTTTTTTTTGTGGGTACCGGGGGTCAACCTCAGGACCTCGCGTGCCAGCAAGCGCCTGTGCCGCTGAACGATATCTCCCGCCCCTTTTTCGTATGTGGGTTCCAGGAGTTAACCCGGGCTCTTGCACTTGCCAGTCAGGCGCTTATGCCGCTGAGCCATCTCACCGGCCCCTTTCCTTTGAGTTTTTATGGGAAGGAAACAGATGAGGGGAAGTTTCTTTATGAAAATATTCCAACCAAAAAATAAGGAATGAAATGCTGGAACTAGAATGTTTAAAGAATAAACAGATTTAGGCACTATTAGCACTAATAAAGAGAGGCACCCAAACATTGTGTATCTCCTGAAAGAACACTCAATCACCCATGAAATAACCTTAACCATCTTCAAATCCCCCAATCTGATTAAGACTTATCCCCTCCAAAAAAGAAAGGAGAGAGAGAGAAAGAGAAGAAAGAAAGAAAGAAAGAAAAAATTTAGCCTCTATTTTGATCAAAGGCTCTATATTCAATTATCAATTTACAGGTGGGCAGAACAGGTTAAACTGCACTGCAGATGTAATTAGCCAGCTACAGAAAGAAGACAAAAACCAAGACAAACAACTCACTTCCTTCAACAAGTAATACTATGCAAGTAAAAACTGGGGGAAATGAAAGGGAAATGTATAGAACGAAAAAGATTTTTTAAATATATCAACCAATTTTACGGACCAATTATCTAGATCTTGACACAAGCAAATATTTAAAAACTGGAATTATTGAACACTGAATATTCAATAGTATTAAGAAATTTTATAGGCCGGGCATGGTGGAGCACACTTGTAATCCCAGCACTCAGGAGGCTGAGGCAGGAGGGTAACATCGAGTTCAAGGCCAGCCTAGGCTACATAGTGAGTCCAAGACCAGGCTGAACTACATAAGCAAGACCCTGTCTTCCCCCTCCCCCACCAAAAGAAATTTTATTCAGGTATAATAACGGTGTTACGCATATGTTTTTCAAAGTTCTTATTTTTTAGAGATGAATTCTGAACTATAGGATGGCATGTCAAGAAATTACTTAAATATACTACTGAAAGAACTAGATTTGGATACAGGTGAAACAAAAGTGGCTATCATGATTAAATGTTTCAAATGAGGACAGGGTAGATAAAAGTTCATTATTGTATTGAATCTAGCTCCCCTGTATTTCAAATTTTTTTCAACGAAGTTTTTTAACTTAATAAACTATAACTAATTTTTAGAATAAAAAGTAAAAATGAAAAAACCTCTCACATGAGAAAAAAAGCAGAAATTCTCTAAATCACAGTATTTCATTCAACTATAAGTATTAATTAGGAAAAAATCTCAGACTAACATCAATTTAAATACCATTAAATCATTCTGTAAAAACTTAATAGAAGGGGCCAGTGAGATGGCTCAGCGGCGTAAGCGCCTGCCTGGCAAGCGCGAGGTCCCGAGTTCGACTCCCAGAACCCACATACGAAAAAAGGGCCAGTGATATTGCTCAGCGGCACGGGTGCCTGCTGGCACGCAAGGTCCTGAGGTCAACGCCTGGTACCCACAAAAAAAAAAGAAAAAAAACTTAATAGAAGTACAAAGTTTTCTGCACTTCAACTTGTGTAATATAGACAATAAAAACTAAAATAATACTAAAAATCTCTCCCTTGGATCATTTCAAATAAGTAACATAAAAACTAATGCAAAAACTGTCCAACTTCACAGTGATTTTGAAAAAGAAAATCATACATATACACAAGGTTGGGCATATTTTTAAGCCTAATTCTTTTATAAGGGAGAATGTAGGGGAAATTTTTTACCTTTTTAAGATGAAGTTAAATATTAAACTCTAGGTAGTTTTAAATTAAAATTTATTGTAATTACATAAAAATTTAATGATAAACTGAAGATTTTCACAATTACTATATTTTGGACATAATACCCATAATTCACACTGTCTTATAATGCCAAAAATAACAATGTTTATCACCAAACCTTCCACTGACAAAAACATGATTCTCAAACCTCTAAGGCTCTCAGGTAATAAGATGAGATGGAACTCTTAAAATGTATTTGGTGCTGGGCGTGGTGGTGGCACGCCTGCAATCCCAGCACTTGGAAGGCTGAGCCAAGAGGATCGCAGTTGAGTTCGAGGCCAGCCTGGGCTCCACAGTGAGTTCAAAGCTAGCCTGAACTACACAGCAAGTCCCTGTCTCAAAAAAAAAAAAAGTATTTGAAGAGATAAAGCTATTATTTCATGCTTTTTAAGTGCAGTAGTTTAAAAAGATATAATTTGTCCATCTAAATCCAGGTAATAGTATCTTGTATAAAACAGGACTCTATCTTACAGATGTTACAAATAGGTCATCTTTTTGGCGGACAGCAGGGACCAGGGAGTACAATGACACAAGCAAAAAGAAAAGCAGCTAGTATGACTTGCTATCAAATGCACGCTACCTGGCTTAGGAACCGTATGAACTTTGATTGAATGGGATGGTTCACCAGAGCCCAATTTGTCTTCTATATCTTGTGAATGAGTTAATTCATTAGATTCTTCTTTCTTTGAGTTTTTTTCTTTCTTCTTCTCTTCACTCTCTAAGCTCTCCTTGAGATCACTACTGAGTGTTTTAAGATCACACTTTATATCCAATTTATTTATTAATGCAAAGTCACCCGCAACAGCATCTTCCATTGTGGAATCCATGGGCTCATCTACAAATCAGAAGAAAAAAGCCCATCAGCCAGGTCATTTGACACAGTCAAGATAAATATCAGACTACATAATGCCCCTATTATCCCCTGTAGCAAGGACTACTGTGCAGCAACCCAGTTCATTTTCTCACCTTTTAAATAAGAGAACTATACTTAAAACTGTGGCAGCCTAGCAGGAAAATGCACCAACAGTCAGTCCCTTTGCAAGTGGAGACCAAGCTCCCAACAATGGAATATAAGACAACTGATCTGTCTAATTTTGTCTTACTTGTTTAAAAGGAACATTGTGACCTAGAACTTCCAACCATTGCCCTCCCCACTGGTTGCATCAAGAAAAAACAGAGTGACCCTGGAAATAATACGTTGAGGGGAGTCGCAGAGGGAAGAAAGAAATTGCTAATACTGTTCAGTCCTTGGATTTGGTGGTTCTTTCTCACAGCTGTTTAAGCTTGTACCCTAATGAATTAAGTATCAGATACAAAGAATTCAGAGGCCCATAAATCAAAGAAATCCGTAATAAGCCAAACAACCAAATGTGAAAACCACATTAAAAGACAGAAAACTATGAATTTTGATGGTTACAAAATCATCAATTTATAGCACCCTCAAAGTTTATCTGCATATTAATTAATTAATTAGGACATGATTCCTGGATACCAAAAAAATAGTATATTACTAGCAAACAACAGGAAAATTTCAATAAACTCCAGGAAATCACATCTTTAAAATGATCTTCAATTTTCTTTCCAAATTAGACTATCCTAGCATATACAGTATTTCCTATAACCCTGATTTGCGAGGCCAGTAGTAATGGTAATGTCAGTGCTAATAGTAGTCTTTGTCACCACAGGAATGGTACACCACCCCCTCCCCCCCACCTAACATGAGATGTTTGAAAGTAAGAACCTTGGAAAGATACATCCATTTAAAGTAAATAGTTTTTAGACCCAATCTCATCTTACCCTCACAATTTCTTCTGAAAATCTCCCCTTTAGCCAGAAATTTCAATATTTTTTTTAAAACTTTCTTGTGTGATTTTGATGGCTGAAACTGTAAAGGTCGGCACCTAGGAAAGCAAAGTAAGTATTTTAAAAGTATGCAAAAAAACTCTGATAAAATAAAGTCAGTTCTGGGTAGGATTTGGTACACTGAGGCAAATCTCATGCTTGGGATTCCTGATTAAAGGTGAGGCTTACTATAGCCTCTGATCCTACTCTAAATTTCACTAAAACTACCACTAAGGAATTTTTAAAGAATAAATAAAATCACATAAACCACAGGAAAAAGGAGAGAAGAAAAATGTTTGTAGCTGGAAAGCAGATGTACAAATGGTAACTGACTTAGCTGACCAAAGAAAGCTGAATCTTTCTAAGCTAACAGAGGAAAAGCCTGTAAGATATCCAATTTTCTCTGTATTTACCCTAAAAGTCTTAGGGATTGGTAATATCGGATACATCCGAAAATATAAGTGAAGGTGGATATAAAAATAAGAGGAACCCTTTAATGCCTGTATTCAAAGGAGTTAGATGTCAGATCTTTCTTCATTCTGACTTTATTCTTCATTTGACTCTACACAATCCCCCTTTCAGTAAAAAGCAAAAGATAAGGCCTCTTACATGGCAAATGTAGTACACTAAAAACAGGAAGAAGTAACGTCTACATTCTAAATGTTGAGATTACCAGCCCAGCTCCAGAACATCAGCAGATTACACTTTCTCTTCAAAATGTGATGAAACCTGAAAATACAGACATCGCAGATTCCCCAACAGAGTAGCCCAGCCAGATCATCCTACCCAAAGCCCACAGAAAATAAGGCTCAGTTGGGTACCCAGAATTTCCAGTGGAACACTGAAAAGCTGTAATCACCAGTTGAAGGGGGCCAACTTTCTACAAACAAGTGCCAAACAAACTGAAGAAAGTAACTTGGAGGAGAGCTTTTCAAATATTCTTCAGAAAAATATCTTATTTATCTTTACACACACAAAGCCCCCCCCCAAAAAAAAGCCCCTCAGAAGATTGACAGATGATATAAAAAATTAAGTGGGAGGTTTGGAAAATAAGGACATTTCCCATAAGATTCAGTAAAGAGATGGAAAACTGAAAGGAAAAAAAAAAAAAAAAAAAACTAGAGGATAAGCTGAAAAGATCAAATATCCAAATAAAGATATCAGAAGAAGAAAAGCAAGCACTCTACAACAGAGCTACACAATGTTACGGTTTGAAGTTAAAATGCCCCACCCCCCACCGAAGTCTCATGTGTTCAGAGGTGAGGCTTTTGGAAGGTGCCTGGACCATAAGCACACTACTCATCAGTAGATTAATCCAGTGATGAGTTCATGGATGAATGTGCTGTTAGGAGGTGGGGCCTGGTGAGAGGCCATTCACTGCAGGCCTGACCTAGAAGGGTGTATTCTTGTCCCCAGCTCCTCCCTTCTCTCTGACTCCTAGTTGCCATGCGTTCTGCTCCATCATGCAGGTTCTGCTTTGGAGCCAGCCAACCATGCATGCATGGACTGAGACACCTCTGAAACTATAAGCTAAAATAAACCTCTCCTCCTTTAAGTTGTGGGTATCAGGTATTTGTCCCAGCAATGGACAAGTGACTAATACAGAAAATTATGACCCCAGTCCTGAGAAAGAACACATTTCAGACCAAGAAACAAGAATCAGAATGCCACCTGACTTTTCCACAGCAGTAAAACAACAATGGAGCTAAGCCTTAAGAATTCTAGGGGGAAATTATTCCCAACTTAATACTTGTGTATCCAACTAAACTATAAACTACATTTGTGCAGTTAATTAAAACATTTTCAGACATACAGTCTCAAAAATGCAAAGCCTTGCCAGGCATGGTGGCACATGCCTGTAATCCCATCACTTAGGAGGCTGAGGCAGGAGGATCACCTTGAGTTCAAGGTCAGACCAGGCTACACGATGAGTTCAAGGCCAGCCTGAACTACACAGTGAGACCCTGTCCCAAAAGAAAGAAAAGAAAAAAGAAGGGAGGGAGGGAGGAAGGAGAGAGAAAAGAAAAGCACAGAACAGAACAGAAAAGAGAAAACAAAACAAAACAAAAAAAGCAAAGTCTCATGGTCTCATGTACTTTTTCTCAGGAGTCTATCAGAAGATGTGCTCCCCTAAAACAAGGAAACCCAAGAAAGATGATATCCAACTTGAAAACCAAAGAGTGTCCCAAAGAAAATAAAAAAAGATCCTAGAATGACAGTATAGAGGGCAATATGTCCATACCAGAGCAGGTCAGAAGGCTCTGTGAGTGTCAGAAAAAAGGCTGACACAGCTTAGCGTACTAAAAGAAAACTTATGCAACTTGGACAGAGCCTCAAAATAAATGGGTCTAGGTACACAGAAGACTATAAAAACAAACAAGATAATTATTAACTTCCAGGTAAAGCAAACACTTGTGCAAGAAAAGAAATCATAGGCTATGACACAGCTCAGCTGGAAAGCAGCACATTTACACAGTCATAATATGAATATTCAGTCTGTGAATACATCTACAGAAAATCACAATATTTCTAAGATGGGAAGTTGGGGATGAGGCCATAAAGGAACCTGAATGTGACAGGGGAAACAGGAGAGACAGTTAAGTAGGAAGAGAAGTAGGGGAGGAGGTTAAAAAGGAAAAGAAAGGTGGCGGGGAGAGGGGGGGAGGGCACGTGCCAATACATGCTCAGCCCAGGTAGCAGCCAGCAGGGCCAGGCTATCCTTCACAGGCAGCACCACAGCAAGCTGCCCCCCACAGGGCAGGGAGCCTGGGGCCATGATGAGAGGATGAGTGGCTGTGCTTCCCAAGGTGCAGCGCCTGCCTCACTGCCACTGTACCCAAAGGACGAAGGGCTGCCCTAGAGGCCCCGTGCACCTACAAACCCATAGTTCATGGAACTGTGCTGTGTGCTTTATCTATCACCTAGGCCTTGTCTCTTGATTCAGTGATGTCATGATTTGAAAGAATTAGAAGAAAAATAGCAATGTGACTGATTCTATTTGAAGGAGAGTGGGGAAAAGCAACAAGATCTTACATGTTGAGTTTTTAAAAATCTTGCACTTGATAACAGTGGTAAAATAAACTAATCCACAAGTTATTTTTCTTTTGAGAAAAGAGAAGATGTAGATTTTTTTCCCCCTTCTGATTCCAATCTCCCCTCCCCCTGTGACAAAGCATAAATCATGGACACCAGAGAACAAGGTAGACCTCAGAAATCCTGAAAAGACTAAGAAGCTTGCATCTTCTACAGGAGGGAAGACTGGGTACTTTCACCCCTCTCTGGAATTTAAAATGGAAAACATGAGTTACGTGTCTTAAAAAGGGGACAAGGCCAACCAAATCTGAATCCTTGGAGCTGCCCCAGGCAGCATGCCCACAAATCCACCATGAGAAGCAATACAGAGAACTCTGTGCCCCCATTGCCCACAGTCACGCCATCCAGAACACTAATGTCTTCATGCAAGGAACACTGCAAGAGATTTTCCAGAGGTTGTCTGGTGACACCCCACAAGAAAGAAATGCTGAGAAATGGGAACTATGATGTGACTGTCATTACGGCAGCACTTCAGACCAAAGGCTATGAAGCCATTGGGTGGGACAAGGAAAGGGATCTCAATGTCACTGCTATCACTAATGTCATGGGTTTCATCATGAATCTCCCCTCTCCAGTGTGTGCTGGAGACCACCCAAATTGCTTCTCGAAGGGTGGCTGTGGGTCTGCATTCAAGAGATAGGGTGGGAAGGGGGTCAGGTACTATAACCTTGACTCCAAATTCAAGATCCCCAAGTGTACTGGAGGTGAGGGTAAGCTCATGAAATTTCTAAAACATCGTTTTAAGGAAAAAACTGTGAACTCATACTGGTGGTACCAGAAAAGATGGAAGCTCATGAGAACTGGAGGGCTGATATATAAATTCTATCCAACCCGCCCTTCCCCCAACCCTCCAGGCCTCGGCAATGTGCCATGGCCTCTACAGCAGTCTGCCCTCGCCACTTCCCTGAACATCTCATTGGCTTCCCCTTCAGATATGCGATCTAATAGGACTGTTACAAGAACCACCCAGTGCTGTCCGGGCTTGCAGAAGGAAGACAGAAGATCTGAGTGCAAGCCATCAAAAGTCTCTGTTTTGGTTCAGAGAGAACAGATGGTAAGGTGGGTCCTAGCTATTTCTCCCTTTCTATGAGGACCTGACACAGGCTCTGCTGGAGTCATCACTGCTGCTCTAGACTCATCAGAGATGCTACCTCCACTTTCCTCTCCTGTGGTACCAGTGGGTCTGAGACACACTACATGCAAAGCCCAATGACTAGCTCCAAGGACCCAGAGCATAAACATCTCTCAGGAAACCATCTCCCAGGCCCTAACGGCGGCACCACTGAAATCCTTTTTTTTTTTTTTTTTTTTTTTTTCCTTTGGAGAATGGGTCTCACTACTGCTAAATTGTCCAGGCTGGGCTCGAACTTACAATCTTCCTCCAAGAGATTACAGGCATGTACCACCATGCCTGGCTCCATCTGCAACCCTTAATACCGCCCCTTCCCCCAATTGCAGGAGAGGTTTATGGCCAGCCTTGGAGTTTTATAATGAAAATACCTCCAATATTCCAAGTCAGGTGATTAAATCCCACACTATTCTAGCCAAGAGAGGGACACGATACATACCTAAAAGGATATAGCTAAGGCATGGGATGACTTTACTCCAATTTAGTCCCTACCATTTTAGTACAATCACTTAGGAGGCTGTGGAGCAAAAAACAATGAAAATTGGCAGTTTTCCTAGTTTGCCCATTCTGGCAAAAATCAAAAAAATGTCTACCCTTAATGTCAAATCCCACTAGTCTGGGGCAGAGGTGGGTGAGAAAAGTAACATGAAGATAAGCTTTTCAGAGTTTAAGAGCAACGAGAATTGGCAGAAGTCCTGAGTTTGGAGGCTAAGTCACTGTAGTAACAAGAAGCCAAGCCCTCAAGTTGAATGGTTGTGTGTGTTATATTACACGACTTGGGTTTGTCATCTACATGTAGTTGCCTTTACAAATCAACTGACTGACCCACCCCCTACCTCTTGAAGTAGTTGTATATCATTTTTCTCCTGTAACTTTGGAAAATAAAAGAAGAAATAAAAAATTACACTACACATGTCACCAAAGAGGCAGCAGTGACCTTGAGGTACGCAGGCAGGGGTGACCCAATCAGCCCTTACAGATCCATGGTCTTGACAGGTCTAAGACCTGCCCCACTGGCAGACATCTCTTCAGTAGCAGAGCCAGCTTAGATCTTGCATGTTGATCCTAAGCAAACTTAACAGGGGTAGCTGGGACTGGAATGCATATTTATACCAGCACTTTTTCTGCACATGTATCTTCAATCCAACAAGGCCATTCTTTATGCTGAATAAGACGGGCCCCACACAGCAACTGCATTATGCCCTCTCCACAACTGGTACAGTCTCTTCTGCCCCATTTTCTACACCAGAACTTCTGGGTACCACAGGGAGCTCTTTACTCCTCTACAATGACATTCCAATCACACCAGTCAAGAAGTTACAGCCAACACTGCTGACTGTCATTAGACGGGTCCATCAGCACTGTCAATGATAGCCATTTTCTAGGAAGAGGAGGAAACTGACTCCTTTCCACAAAGGAGTCTGCTCAGGTCTGTGCAAATGCCAATTTAAAGTAGTACTGTATAAATGGAATCCCTGAGCCAATGGGATATGCAAAGGTGCTTAAATGTTTCAGGTCTGGTTTCTCTGTTAAGATCCAACTCAGGGACCCACACTGATTCCCAAGGGCAAAAAGCCCCACTACCTTTGGTACAGGCCTAACCCTGATGCCCAGTAAGGGGCAACCCCAGGCTTTTTCTTGCTTTTATTCTTTTTGTTGGATTTGTAATGAGTTTATTTACACGTGATATTTTAACCAAATACTAAAAATGGAAAACTTCATGAATGTCTTTGCCTGAACTCTATAATTATATGAAGAAAATAAACATCAGTATCATGCTGCTTAGGGAGAGCCAGGCATGGTGGCACACACCTCTAATTCCAGCACTTGGGAGGCTGAGGCAGGAGGGTCACAGTGAGTTCAAGGACAGCCTAGGCTACATAGTGAGTTCGAGGCCAGAATGAACTACATAGCGAGACCCTGGCTCAAAAAACCAAAAAATTAATTAATTAATTAATAATAATAACAAATAAAATTTTTAAAAAAGAGAACGAAGAAAGAAATAGGGTATTATAGTTATATAAACATGTTACTTCAAGATAGGTAAAAAATCAAAAGAATCAGTCAAGAGATTTGCTGGGCATGGTAGCACACATCAGTAATCTCAGCTAGGTGGAGACTGAGACAGAAGGTTTGCAATTTTAAGGCCAGCTTGAGCAATTAAGCAAAAGCCTGTCTCAAGATAAAATTTTTAAAAAGGGGGCTGAAGATGTAGTTTAGTAGTAGAATGCCCCCAGGATTGCAAAAAAAAAAAAAAAAAAAGTCGAAAGATTTGAAGGTAACTGCCAATGAGAATAGGAAAGAAGGATTTCAGAGACACCTAAATTCCAAAATAAGTTTTATATAACTATTTGGCACTTTATGAGCATACATAACTCTGATAAAATTTAAAATTAAAAAAAAAATCATAGCCAAGAAAGTATAGTCACATGATGGGAAGCCCCTAACTTCTGCCCAACAAGAAGCTAAACTGTAAGATATTGCCTCCATTTCTTCAAAAGTTCTTATTATAATTATTATATTGAACAAACAGAAGAATAAACATGGAAAATGACTCCATAAAATTGATTTATACATAGAAACTGCATAAAGAGTAACAATTTAGGAAATGTTTGATTCCCCTGAAATGCAATAATTACATTTTACAATTACTGTTTGGCAATATTAGCTGAATCTCTTCCCATGAAAAGCAATATACCTGGAAAAGTGGTTTACATATAACAGATACATAATGTATTTTACTTAACCAACAGAAATGAGCCCCATCTCGGTGCTAGGAATAAAACCCAGGGCTTTGTGAATGCTAGGCAAGTGCTCTACCACTAAGCTACAACCCCAAGCCCCCATCCACTTTTCTTTTTTTAAGATAGAAGGTCCTAGCGGCCCAGTCTAGCCCCAAAATTTCAATCCTCCAGTGTAAGCCTTCTGAGTAGCTGGGATTACCGGCATGAATCATCACACTGGGTAAAACTAACATTCTCTGATTATAAAACTCCTAAGGTTCCAGCCAACCAACTTCAAGCTTATTTGAGCAGAATCTTGTCTATAATCCAATGAATTGCTAGCTAAAAGAAAATGACTTCTGTTTTACAGGATAACAACTCTTAACCATGAAAGCTGAATGAGGACAATAAAGCTATTCTGTAACTGTATTCTTTGTGTAATAAATGATATAAAGTTACTGATCAGCATATGAATATAGCATCAGTACACAGAAAATTCATTTGTATTTTCTTATGAAGAATGTCTACCTAAAATAGAAATTAACACTAATAAAGTGTAAGATTCTGCTTTAAAATTGTACATAATCTTCATATCCTCTTTGTATTATTTAAAGTCTTACCTTATTGTATACTGAGGACAGCATGTTTGATTCATAACAGGCTTGTACACATATTTCCCGCTTCTAAAATTGTAAAAATAGTTTGTTAACTTCTTATATACTTTACACATGTACCAAAGCAGATTAGTACAGGATCACTAAATTAAGGATAAGAATCTAATCAATAGTGTGAAAATACATTTAGATTTAACTGCTCTTCCTAGCCTAAATAATCTTGCAGGTAGGTATACAAAAGACCAGAACCCAGTCTTTTCTTTCCTAAACTTTTATATATGAACTACAAGATTAATCATCTTGATCCCTTCTCACCAAATCTGCAAGCCCTTCAAAGCCTTCACCTGGCACCCATACCACAAGGCGCGTGAAAGAGAAGTGCCCGTGATTCTGTGGGACTAATGTACATATACTGGAGCTGTGATAGCCACACTCGGGTGCTGCACATGTGCCAGTGAAGTATTGTACCACAAACCTGACCTGATTCTATCTAAGCATTCCAGATCTCAGTTACTAGCAGAACCACTCGCTCACCTCTCAAACCAGAGTCAGTTCAGGCTATTCCCTCTATATCCTATCAGCCAGCTTTCCACATATAAAATGCATCTTAAATTTGTCCCCTCCTTCCTATCATCATTGCCACTAAGACGCCAGTCCTCATCATTTCATATCTGTACAGCCTGATAATCTCTGGAACTCCTCTTCCTGCCTCCATGATCACCCCTCGAATACCTGTCTGCCAAATAAGTGATTTTTTTCCATAACAAATCCTATCACATTTCACTCTTTCACAAATCTTTCAATGGCTCCCTTCTACCATAAAAAGAAAAAAAAAATTTTTTTCCTTATCATGGCATACTAAATTCTTCAACATCTGACTTTCTGAGCCTCATTATTAAATTTAGAAAAAATTTTAACTTTTTTTTAATGGGGAGGGTGAGGTAGGGTCTTGCTATGTAGTTCAGGCTGGCCTTAAACTCACTATGTAGCCCAGGTTGACTTCAAACTCACAGTGATCTTCCTGCCTCAGCCTCCCAAGTGCTAGACTACAGGTGTGTGCCACCACATCCAGCAGGAAAAATTTTCAACACAAACTCTATTTCTCAATTATAAGAACACGAATAGCAGAAAGTATCTTTGAATTAAAGAGTGTTTATTACCTTCGCCATCCTCGATCTATAAGATCCTGATAATCCTGTACTGTCATGGAATGTGCCCACATGCCTGAAAAAATGGGGTGCATTAATTACAACAAGTTGAACTTTCTTCCGTTTTAAAATTCAGAGTGTTTGTTTTAGTAATACGGATATTTAGGCTAAAATTCTAGAACAGTCACATTGTAGAAAAACTTTGCACACATTTCACACTTGTTAATCTGGCGTACAACAATGATGAAAAATAAGATATACTTATTTTAATTAAAAAAAATCAAATACATAAAAGTAATAACATCTAATTATTACTCAACAGTCTATGACATCAAAAATCTAGATTCTCATTGCAATTGAATTGCATCTCGTCTTCAAACTTTAATAATAACCCCATTAATTCACTGGTCTCTTCAGAAAAATGAGAAAGCAAATTTTTTGGTGTATATTAGTTCTAATTTATAAACATATATATACTTGAACATTAAAAATAGGACATTAGGGCCGGTGAGATGGCTCAGCGGCGTAAGCGCCTGCCTTGCAAGCGCGAGGGCCCGAGTTCGACTCCCGGAACCCACATACGAAAAAGGGGCCGGTGATATCGCTCAGTGGCACGGGTGCCTGTTGGCGCGCGAGGTCCTGAGGTCGTCCCCCTGGTACCCACCAAAAAAAAAAAAAATAGGACATTCGACTCCCGGAACCCACATACGAAAAAGGGGCCGGTGATATCGCTCAGTGGCATGGGTGCCTGTTGGCGCGCGAGGTCCTGAGGTCGTCCCCCTGGTACCCACAAAAAAAAAAAAAAAAAAAAAAAAAAAAAAAATAGGACAAAAGTATACAGTGATATTCTTTCTAAGTGCAAAACAAAGTAACCCAAATATCAAGGAAACAAGAAGATTCACAATTGGGGCCAAGGATATAGCTCAGCAGCACAAACACCTGCCTGGCAAGCGCAAGGTCCTGAGTTCAATTCCCAGTGCAAAAAAAAAAAAAGAAGATGCAGAACTATATGATGGAAAAATTATTTAACTCCTGGGGGAATAAATAAAGACTACCAGAATCAACATTTAACATATGTGAACCAATGTTAAAAAGAGAAATGGATTTTTCCCTTTTGTAATCAGTAAACTGTATTAGAGATATGCAGAGATACAAATAGGCCTGGCAGAACTCAACATCGGGAGAAAGCATGGTAGTACAGTCCAACAGCAACGTCCAGACACCTGGAAAGCACTCACTGATACCAACAAATTATAAGCCTCAATTTCATCGTCTGTAATAGAAATAATAAGTCAATTAACAAATAGATGGGTGTCCTATAATGAAGATTATCAGAATGGAAATCAAAATGATAGAACCATATACCTATTTCCCTAGATGAAAAAGCTCAAGGCAGGTTTCTCATTGAAAACTTGAAACGCTGACTTTATATTGGTCAGTTTTATCTTATTAAAATTATTGTAAAAAACTACGAAAGGCCTATTAAAATGTTAATTTAAGGCACTTTTAATGTAACTCGTTGATTACAGAGATTTCATAGTCACAATACAAAAACTATGAAAAAAGAGAAGGATGGAACCTATTTCACTCCAAGGCAACCATTGTCACTTTCTGGCATGCTTCTCCTAGGCTTCATTCCACTCACAACTGCAATTATGTCCCATATACCTTTTGCATCCTGTTTGTTTCTCTGTTTAACCATCCATGTAAATGCCGTAAGCATTTGTCCACTTGGCTGGTACTCATCGTCACTTCAAGTGATTGCGTAACTGTCTACTTCAGACCGTTGCCCGTAACCGTCTACTGCAGCTAACAAACATGCTCAATGAATAAACGGACATGCCATAATTAACTAAAGCATTCCCCACTTATGGAAAGAAGCCCTTAATTTATATTTCCATGGTTATCTTGTTTTCCACAACAGTGGTTTTTTCCATTAAAATAACAGATTCTACGCTCCGTATTTGCCAATGCATGACTCGGCAGGAAACTAACGCGATATTTTGTTTACAGAACACAAATGTTCCCAGAGAAACCTGAGTCACAGAAAAACAAAACTGTGGGCTGACGTTGTTGTGAGATAGCTGGAGGAAGGAGACAGCATGAGTCCCTGGTAAAATGTCAAACGTCAGGATCAACAGGCCACCTGACCGACAGCGACTAGGACCACTAGCGTCACGTATATTACTCCACGCACACTTTAGCACATAGGACCGCACAGGTGCGCACACATTCACGCCTCCCTCTGCACCCGCAGCGCCAGACCCGGGCCGGTCCCGCACCCCGCATTCTGCGCGCACGCCCGGGGAGGCGGGTCCGCCTCGGCCGCACAGCGCGCTGTCCTCCAGGGAACCCGTCTCCCACCCAGGGCATCCGTTTCCGGACGCGAGAGACAATCCCTATGGCGCGGTTCCGAGCACCCGAGAAGGTTTTCCTGAACAACCAGCAGGACAAGCGCCCCCGCTGACTCAGCCGCTGGTCCGTCTAAATCCTAGAGCCACCGCCCTCCGAGGGCGGCCCTCCGCCTCCGCCGCTCAGAGACCGCAGCCGCCCGGCGATCCTCCGGCCGGGCCACACAAACTCCAGGCCACCGCGCCTGGCCTCGCCCACCACCCGCTCGCTCACCATTGGAGCGACTTCCAGTCTCGTTCTTGCAATAGCCGCAGCGGTAGAAGTCTTCGCCCTCGAAGTACTCTACGATGCTGGGCGAAAGCGCGTTCCAGGAAGCCATGGCTTCGCCCCGCCTAGGCTCAGCAGCCTGCCCGAACGCCGCCGCCGCCGCCGCCACCCCACAATGCAGCGCGGCGCCCGGGAGCCCCCGAGGCTCGTGCGAAGCCACTCGGGCGTCCCCAGGCCCGGCCCAGCCCGGCGCCTCTCGGAGCTGACGCCGCGCGCGCCATCTTGACCAAGGGCAGCTTTCCGCTATTTCCTTTCCTTCTAAGTGAGGGGCAGTCATCGTCAGTGAGGGTGAGGCGGGCGGGTGGACTGGTGGAAGGAGGTGGAAGGGAAACCGGCTACGAAAAGAGGAGTAGGAAACGGGAAGTCGGAGTGGGGGCCCGAACCGCTCTCACCCACTGCAGGGGTCGGCCGGACCGTGCCGGACGCCTGCGAGGGTTGGGTGCTAGGCGGACGCAGCAGCCCCGTCCACCGGACACTTACCGCAGGACGCCTTGCCCTCCCTGGAGTCGCAGTAGCCGCAGTGGTAGCCGGCCTTGAGGCCCTTATACTCCACCACCGAGGCCATGGCCGCCGTAGGGCCGGTGCGGGCCGGCTCCGCCTCTCGGTGCCCTGGGCTGACTCGGCGGAGCGCGGAGGCTGGACCGGGAAGGGTGCAGGGGGAGGCCGGGCGCGGGGATCCCGGCGCTTCCCGGTCCCTAGGTGGACGTCAATCGTGCCTTCTAGCCGGGTGTTTGGGTCAGGCCCCACACTGTAACACCAGTCCTTTGCAGAACTGTGCATTATCAGCCCATTTCACAGATGAGGAAACATACTCTCCCCGTCAGTTTCGCCTAGTCATAAAAACCCTCCCATTCATCTAGTCATGTCCTACAGGTCTCAGGTTGAAAATTACCTTCGTATCAGCTGGTTTAAATGCCCACAGTTATAGAGACATACACAGGCATTCTGTGAGTGCTGAGAGTTTTGCAATAGAAAACTTAACACTTTTAAGGAAACAGTCTGATGGGCCTGCAGTCCCAGCTACTCAGGAGGATTCCTGTTCTAGGCCACCTGGGTTAGAGCACTTGCCTAACATGTGCAGCCTCCTGGGTTCAACCCGCAGGAGGATTACCGCGCGTTCCAGGCCAGCCTGTACTAGAGTGAGACCCTGCCTCAAAAACACACGCACACATAATCCCCAGTACCAACAAAACAAAAAAAGGGAAACAGCTATCAGAGCCAGTTGTCTTCTGCCCAGTGTCACATTTTAAAACTTCTGGGAAAGTGAAAATCTAGATATTTTAAGTGTAAACATTTTTCAATATTCAAAAAATGTTTAAGTCTACAGGCCAAACAAAACTTTTTTTTTTTTTTTTTAATGTACCGGGAGTCAACCTCAGGACCTCGCACTTGCTAGTAAGCACTTGTGCCGCTGAACTGTATCACCGGCCCTTTTTTTCCTTTATCTGGGTTCCAGAAGTCAAACTCAGGATCTTGCGCTTGCTGGGCAGGCGCTTGTGCCGCTGAGCTATCTCACCGGCCCATAAACAAAACATTTATATAGGCTGAATTCAGCTCATGGCCCTCCAATTTGGAACTGTAATGTGGAGCACTGCAAAATGGAACTTTAAGTTAGTTTTTTTCCTTTTAGAGATAAGCAGTCTCTCCAAACTTCCTCCTACTGAGCACATAGCTAATACCCGCTCCTCTCCTCTGCCCAAAAGAAATGACAGAGTATGCAGATACCAGCCCCAGGAGGCCAGGAGCCTTGTTTCTTTTCCACAACAGGAGGATGAGCTGAAGGTGGCTGGAAGTGATAAATGTGAAGATCTGCACTGTCTCTGTGTGCTTCTCCTCTCCTCTGTTCCTCACTACAAAAGACCCTTGCCCACCTGTAAATGGTGAGATGGTGATTTGATGCAAATAGGCCCCTCCATCTCCTTGGAGTTAGCTTTGAGTAAATCTTTATTTCCTTCCAAATAGAGTTCACCAAAAAAAATGTATACACACTTCAGCAGTTTGCCATACTAGCAAATGTCTGGAAGTTAATGGCCACCACTTTGAGCACCTCTTGTAATTATAGAGGCCAAAGGTAATTTGTATTAATCTCATGATGTCTCAATAAATTTAGTATTAAAATATTTAGACAAGTTTTTCTTTTCCTGATGTATGCATGTTTTCGGCAGACTCTGTATATGGCCTCTTTTGATTTGGTCAGCTGCAAGCAGATGAACCCGAATATGAGCCTAAACACAAAACTTTAAAGAAGATATGTGATGGAATAAGAAATTGGGGCAAAGTAGGAATACATTCCTTCAACAAGATGATATTCCTTAATCTTTCCTTCTGTATGCACAGACAATTTAAGCCCATTTGGCCTCACAGACAATAAAACTGATTTTTTTTTTTTTTTTTTGGCAGTGTTTAAAAAGTCAGTCATGAAACACGGAAAAACAGAAGCAAACTTGAGGTCACTTTCAGTGTTCTTCACCAGAAGGTCTACTGTATTTGAGATGTGAAGAGGAGGTCCTTGACCTGGTGACTTACATTACTAATCATCATTGTACTTCATACAATCGGAAGGAACATGAGAGATGCCCATGCATTATGCAGGGGATTCTCTGGGCCCCTCTAGGATTTTCCACTTCTAACTCCTTTGAATTGAAGACTTCCTGCTACGTTAGTACCCATATTCTTAAGAAAGACTTCACCCATTTTGTTCTTCAGGGCAGGTTTGACATTTTCAGCCCTTTTCTGGACAGGCTCTCCTTTTTTTTTTTTTTTTTTTTTTTTTGTGGGTACCAGGGGTTGACCTCAGGACCTCGCGTGCCAGCAGGTGCCCGTGCCGCTGAGCGATATCACCGGCCCCTTTTTCGTAAGTGGGTTCTGGGAGTCGAACTCAGGCCCTCACGCTTGCCAGGCAGGCGCTTATGCCGCTGACATCTCACCGGCCCCTCAGGCTCTCTTTTTGAATGAAAGCAAGGGCCTGTGAAATAAAACAAAAAGAGGAGAACACCATATTCCGAACAGCAAGTAAGAGGCCAGCAGGCTTTTGGGTCATTTTTTATACAGTATTCCACCTTAATACATGTTTCGCTTTTCTTGATTTCAGTTATTCATGGTCAGCCATGGTCCAAAACTAATGAAGTCCCAAAATAAAGAATTTTCACATTTTAAATCGTGTGATTCTGAGTAGTGTGATGAAATCCCATGTCCCACTCAGTCATGCCTGTCACATCTTGGGGAGAGGTGTACACCACACCATGCTGCTGCTCTCCTGGAACACGCAACTACTGGGACAGTAAAACTTGGCACCAGCAATGAAATAAAGAGGCAGAGTTTAAAATAAAGGAAGACAGTTTACTTGAAAAAGGGCAGAGAGAAGATAGATAGCTACTCTGGAAAACTAGGGGGCATTAGAAGCAAATACACATGGGTTTTTGTCCTTTTTATAAAAATAGTGGGCTACCTGCCCCACATTGGGCACCTGGAACTTTTAACAATCCAATTGGCTCTCTGGCTGTCTTTGACCCTAGCCTGGGTACCTCTGTCTACATTCTTTTGGGCATTTGATTCCTTCCTGCCCTTTTGTGATGGGTAAGTGTGGGGAGGGGGAGCCTCATAGAAGGGCAGCTTAGAGTTAGACATTAAGTAAAGGGGACGTGTGTATCTGGTGAGAATATACATATAAGTATCTATGTATAGGTGTATGTCTTTTATATATTAAATAAGAGTCCGTGGTGGCTGCCTCTTGTCTCCTTTGTATCTTATCGGGTAAAGGTAGGAGCTGGTTATGCTGGTCTTTCATGTTCCTGGCTACATCCCTGTTTTGATTGTGGACTCTTCCTGCTAAATTCTTATGCTGTGTTACCTGGTGCCTTCTCAGGTCTGGTTTCTCTCTCTTTACCTTTGTCTTTCTAATTGCTGGAGTCTAACTGCAGAGGCAAAAGCTGCCTTAGTAAGATTTCCTATTGATTTCTTTAATGAAGTTTAATGAGATCCCATTTTCTCCTTTTTCCTGCCTGTGACCCTCTGTCCCTACAATGCCCAGCACGTGAATCATCCCGTGTCTATCCATGTTGTATATACTACCTCCCTGTCTGCTCCAGTGATCAGTTGGCTGTTAAGGTATTGCAGTGCTTGTGTTTGGGTAACCCTTACCTTAATAATGACCCTAGCATGCAAGCGTACTGATACTGGCAGTATGGATATGCCAGAGAAGCCATAAAGTGCTTAAATCCAAAAGTGAAACTTCTTGACTTACTAAGTAAAAAAATCTTATGCTGAGGTTCCTATCTACAGTATATTTTGAGAAACTTCACTCACATACCTTTTATTACATTATATTGTTATATTTGTCCTATTTTATTAATCTCTTACTGTGCCTAATTTATAAATTAAACTTGATCATAGTGTATATAGGACAAAATTATATGTATGGTTTGTACTATCTGCAATTTCAGGTATCCAGTTGGGGTCTTGAAATGTATGTCTCTCAGATAAGGGGAGACTATATTCCTGTAGTCTCATATCACTTCTGTTCCTTTGAAGTCTTTAACCATATCCCAAACCTAACCTCAGACATGGCACTCTAGAATATGCTAGCTTTGAACAATAATAATGAGATGTCCAGAGTCCTAGGCATGCGTATTAATTCACTTAATCCTTAACAGCAACTTCACAAAAGAAACGTAAGTCACAGAGACTGAATAAGTTTCCCAAGGTCACACAACAAGTAAAGCATTTATATAAGAGGGACAAACAGTCATAAAAATAAAAGAAACAATAGAGAAAAAGGAATCAACATAGGTTTGGACCTATGTGGGGCAGTGGTTCCTGGATATCTTTATTTTGCTGAAGGTCAGAGACAAAGTTTTTATCTTCCACACCTAAATGAGGATTAAAAAAAAGGAGCAAAGCTTGCGAGGTGCAATGGTACCTGCCTGCAATCCCAGACACTTAGAATGCTGAGGCAGGAGGATCACCAGCTCAATGCCAATCTGAGAAATTTGGCAGGATGCTGTCTCAAAATAAAAAGGGCTCATTGAGAGAGTGTTTGCCCAGCACATACAAGGCCCTGGATTCAATCCCCAGTACCCCTTCCCCCAATGAGGCAAAGTTTTAATTACTTTCTTCCTTTTGGAGGCAAAAAGGAAAACATTATTAGAATATACTGCTTTTGATGAGACGCTAGCAATAGGAGTTGTTTTTGTTTTTAATTTTCTTACTTGACAGAATAAAATGTTGATAATAGTTCTGGAAACTTTAGCCAGAGCGATTAGACAAGAGAAAGAAATAAAAGGAATAATGATTGGAAAGGAAGAAGTTAAATTATCATTATTTGCAGATGACATGATACTCTACACAGAAGATCCCAAAAACTCCACTAAAAAACTGCTAGATTTAATAAGCAAATTCAGTAGTGTAGCTGGATACAAAGTCAATACTCAAAAGTCAATAGCCTTCCTGTACACAAATAACAAACTTACTGAAAGAGAAATTAGGGAAACAATACCTTTCACAATAACATCCAAAAAAATGAAATACCTAGGAATCAACCTCACGAAGGATGTAAAAGACCTCTATACTGAAAACTACAGTACTATGAAAAAGGAGATTGAAGAGGATATCAGAAAATGGAAAGATATCCCTTGCTCCTGGATAGGAAGAACCAATATAGTGAAAATGGCCATACTTCCAAAATTGTTATACAGATTTAATGCAATTCCAATCAAAATTCCAACAGCATATCTCACAGAATTAGAGAAAACAATCCTAAAATTCATTTGGAATCAGAAGAGACCTAGAATAGCAAAGGCAATTCTGGGCAACAAAGGCAAGGCAGGGGGCATCACAATCCCCGACTTGAAATTATACTATAAAGCTACTGTGATAAAAACAGTGTGGTACTGGCAAAAAAACAGACCTGAAGATCAATGGAACAGATTAGAAGATGCTGAAACAACCCCAGACATACTAAGCCACCTTATCTTTGACAAAGGTGCCAAACACATTCACTGGAAGAAAGATAGCCTCTTTAATAAATGGTGCTGGAAAAACTGGCTCTACACATGCCGAAGATTAAAACTAGATCCATATCTTTCACCATGCAGTAAACTAAATTCAAAATGGATCAGAGATCTAAATATTAAAACAGAAACATTAAATCTGCTGGAAGGTAGGATAGGTAAAACCCTTGGAGACATTGGTGTAGGCAAAGACTTTATGAATAAAAACTCAACCACACGGGAACTATCCCAAAGAATCAATAACTGGGATCTCATCTCATTAAAAAGCTTTTGCACAGCAAGAGAAACCACCAACAGAGTGAAGAGACAACCCACAATGTGGGAAAAAATGTTTGCCAGCTGTTCCTCAGACAAAGGATTACTATCGAGAACATATAAAGAACTCAAAAAAATCAGACCTCCCAAATTTAAAGACCCACTCCAAAAATGGGCATCTGAGATGAATACACATTTCTCAGATGAAGAAATACTAATGGCAAACAAATATACAAAAAAATGTGCAACATCACTAGTCATTCGAGAGATGCAAATTAAAACAACACTGAGATACCATCTCACCCCAGAAAGAATGGCTACTATTAAGAAATCAACTAATAACAAATGCTGGAGGGGATGTGGGGAAAAAGGAACCCTTCTTCACTGTTGGTGGGAGTGTCGACTGGTACAGCCACTGTGGAAGTCAGTGTGGAGATTCCTCAGAAAACTATGGTTGGAGGTCCCATTTGACCCAGCTATTCCCCTTCTGGGCATCTTCCCAGAAGAATTAAAAACATCGTACCACAGCGATATATGTGCACCCATGTTTATAGCAGCACAATTTGTAATAGCCAGATCTTGGAAACAACCCAAATGCCCATCAACTGAGGAATGGATAAGAAAGATGTGGTTTTTTTATACAATGGAGTACTATTCAGCCATAAAGGAGGATAAACTGGAGACTTTTATAGGTAAATGGATGCAACTCGAGAAAATACTCATAAGTGAAATAAACCAGAAGCACATGTGTAAGCATCGTATTATCTCTCTAGCATGAGAAACTGAAAGAGTAAATAAGATCCAAAATGTACAATAGATATGGTGAATCAAAAAGAAACTGGTCAAAAGGAAAGAGAGACTGGAATAGGGAAAAGAAAGAAGGGAAAGGGAAAAAAATTGTATATATATATATATAAGATGGTTAAGATAGATACACTACCATTTTTACTTAGTTCATTGAAGAGTAAGGTTTGTGCCAATAATGTTTGGACAATTGAATGCTAATGTCTGGTGTCCTGAATAACTAACTTAAAGATAGTAATACGTAATGTATTAACCATTGTTACCCTCCGATTATGTTGTTTTGAAAATTTGTTCTTCTTTTGATTTGTTTTGTTTTTTTCTTCTCTTTAAAATAAAAAAAAAAAGAATAAAATGTTGATAACACTATATTGTCTCAGTAACATTTTTTATTTTACCAAATATGATATCTAGTCTGCAAAACACCTTGTAGCTCCATATTAGGCCTTGGCAATGTGAAGATCAGTTCATGTTTCTTGAATAAAAAAGAATGAAGTGAAACACATTCTTCTTTCCCTCCAAACAAGGTATTATAAGTACAGGGGACCTTAGTTAAGCCAGTGGAAAAAGGGGCAAAAGACAGACAGGTAAACTAAGGGCAGAGAAAAGGGGCACACTAGTATGGAGTGAGAGGTATGAACAGAGACAGAGAAGTGGAGGGAACAAAGGAAGATTGGACCACTTTCCTACACAGCTGAGACTGGATGTCCAGTTTGGTAGATATTTTTGCCACATGTGGCTATTGAACTAGCCTAAAAAGTACCGACTGCCACCAGGGAACTGAATTTTTTATATTTTATTTAAATTACTTTTAGTTTTACAACTACCAACCAGAAAAAAAATACCTTAAAAAGGAATCTACACCCAGTCATATCATTCAAACTGCAGGAAATCAAAGGGAAAATTCTGAAAGAAGTCAGAGAGAGAGGAAAAAAAAAACCTATGTAGAGGAGCATGGACCAAGAATTACACCCGACTTCTCTTCAGAAAACATGGAAGCAGAAAGACAGTGGAACAAAATATTTAAATTGTTGAAAATAAATCTAGAATTCTGTATCCACTGAAATTATCCTTCAAAAGTTAAAGAGAAAATTTCCTCAGAGGAACAAAATTAGAGGGAATTTGTTGCTAGTAGACCTGCTTTGCAAGAAATGTTAAGTTCTTCAGAAAGAAGAAAAATAATATAGGTCAGATATTTGAATTTGCATAAAAAAGGAAGAACATTAAAGGAATAAATGGAAGAAAAATAATTCATTTTTAAAACAATTGATGTAACATAATGAATAGTTTAAAATAATAGCAACTTGTAAAAAAATAGCAACTTGTATTCAGTAATTATAGCTTATGGATAAATACAATGGCAATTATAGCTTATAGAAATGAATAATAGTAGTGTTATAAGGCATGGGAGGTAGGAACTGAAAATACTGTTATAAGATACTTGCACTACTCATGAGTTCCTGTAGTGTTGTTTGAAAGAGCATTCGAATTCATTGTAAATGTAGAGTAAAGCCAAGGGCAACCATTTTAAAGAAGCAAAAAAAGAGTATACTTGATATGCTAAAAGAGAAAAGATAATCATATTAAATCTTTAACTAAAACCAAAAAGGCCACAAAAGAGGAGACTGAAAGAACAAGACCAGCTTATAGAAAAGAACAGCTGTTAATCCCAACTGTATGATCCAACTATATCATCCAAAGATGATAGCTATTAATCCACCTGTATCAATAACCACTTTAAATTGCAGTGCTCTCAATATACCAGTTAAAAAGGCAGAACTGTTCATTCAATGTGGATTAAAAAACAAGACCCAACTACATATTCTCTACAAAAAAACCACTTTAAATGTAAAAAGACAAATAGATGAAAAGGATAAAAATATACCATGTTGACACTAATCAAAAGAAACTTAGGGTAACTATATTAATTTCATATAAAACATATAAATTAATGATAAACAGAGGCATTACAGCAGAACAAGGTGGGACATGCCTGTAATCCCACCATTTAGGAGGCTGAGGCAGGAGGACTGAAAGTTTGAGGCCAGGCTGCACTACATAGGAAAACCCTGTCTCTCAAAAAAAAAAAAAAAAAAAAAGTCATGACGTAAAGTACAAAGGTACAAAGGTACAAAGGTCAGTTCTCCAAGATACAACAATCAATAGATATGCACTTGAGAACAGAGTGGCAGGATACTTCAGGCATATAGTGATAAAACTGCAAGGAGAAATAGATGAATCCACAATGTATAGTTGGAGACTTCAACACCTCTCTATCAGTAGTTGACAGATCCAGCAGGAAGAAAATCAGTAAAGTTATAGTTAAATCAAACAGTACCATCAATCAACTGAATTAATTGAATTAATCTGTAGAACTCTTCATCCAGAAACAGCAGAATACACATTCTTCTCAGACCCACACACAGAACATACACCAAAATAGGCCACATTCTGGGCTGTAATAAGTCTTAAAAGAGTAGAAATCACGAAATGTTTGCTTCCAGACCACAGTGAAATTGCACTAACATCAATTACAAAGATAACTAGAGAATTCCAAACTCTTGGAAATTAACACACTTCTTCTAAATAACATTTGAGTCAAAGAAGTCTCAAGAGAAATTTAGAAATACATTGAACTAAATGAAAATAAAAATACATATTAAGGGGCCGGTGAGATGGCTCAGCGGCGTAAGCACCTGCCTTGCAAGCGCGAGGGCCCGAGTTCGACTCCCAGATCCCACATAAGGAAAAGGGGCCGGTGATATCGCTCAGCGGCACGGGTGCCTGTTGGCGCGCGAGGTCCTGAGGTCGACCCCCCGGTACCCACAAAAAAAAAAAAAATACAAATTAAAATTTGTGGGATGAACCAAAAGCAGTGTTTATGGGGAAATGTATAGCCTTAAATGACTTCATTACAAATGATTTCAAATCAATAATCTAAG
The DNA here is from genome assembly GCA_028451465.1 of Erethizon dorsatum. Classification (NCBI taxonomy): domain Eukaryota; kingdom Metazoa; phylum Chordata; class Mammalia; order Rodentia; family Erethizontidae; genus Erethizon; species Erethizon dorsatum. Next base: position 105,565,290 of record CM051822.1, read on the forward strand.
CTTCTACCTTAGGAAATTAGAAAAAGCACAAGTTAAATTCCAAACCATAAAAAGAAATAATAAAAAACGAGAGCAAACATCAATGAAATTGGGACCGGTGAGATAGCTCAGCAGCGTAAGCACCTGCCTGGCAAGCGCGAGGTCCTGAGTTTGACTTCCAGTACCCACATAAAGGAAAAAAAAGGGCCGGTGATTATCACTCAGCGGCACAAGCGCCTGCTGGCAAGTGTGAGGTCCTGAGTTCGACTCCCAGTACCCACATAAAAAAACAAAACAAAACAAAAAAATCAATGAAATTAAATATAGGAAATCCAAAGGTAAAGTCAATGAAACCAAAAGCTGGTTCTTTGAAAAGATAGATAAAATTGGTAAGTATCTACTGAGATTAATAGAAGAAAAATTACCAATACCAGAAGTGAAGAGGAACAATCACTACTGAAACCATGAACATTCAAAGGGTAATAAAGAAATATGAACATCTCTATAGATATATAGAGATATAGAATATTAGGGATAGAAAGAAGGCTGCTGTTTTCACTTGCTGCTGCTTCTTTGATATTTCGCTGCTTTGCTGCCTACAAATAAGACACTTTCAGGCATTATTATCTATTAAGAAATTCTGTCAAAAATTAATGACCTTCAAAAAGAGGAGCTCTAGACCCAAATGACTTCACTAGTAGATTCTTCCAAACATTTAAGAAAGAAATATACCAATTCTCTACAGGCTCCCCTAGAAGAGAGAAGCAGATGAAATACTTTCTAACTCATTATGAGGCTAATGGTACCTTAATACAAAAACCAAAGACATTACAAGAAAGGACAACTATAAATCATTATCTCTCATGAACATAGATGCAAAAATCTTCAACAAAATATTAGCAAATCAAATCCAACAATGTATAAAAAGAATTATGTCTAATCACTAGGTGTGATTTACTTCAAGTGTGCAAGTCTGCTGAACGTTAATGTAATCCTATCAACGCAGTAGAGATGAAAAGCCATATGATCATATTAATAGACACAAATTTGACAAAATCAATACTTATTCAGATAAAAACGAACTAGAAACAGAACTCCCTCGACTTGATAAGGGACACCTAAAAGAAATCTACAGCTAACATCATATTTAATGGTGAGGAACTAGATGGTTTCACCATAACATCAGAATAAGACAAGGATGTCCCCTCATACCATTCCTATTCAACATCATGTTGGAAGTTCTAACTATTATAGTAAGACAAGAAAATGAAGCTGGGCATGATGGCGCAGGCCTGTAAACCCAGCACTTGGGAGGCTGAGGCAGGAAGATTGCTGTCGGTTTGAGGCCAACCTGGCCTACATAGTGAGTTCAAGCCCAGCCTGAACTACATAGTGAGACCCTGTCTCAAAAAAATAAAAAATAAAATGATGTGTGTATAGGCTAAGAGAGAAATTCCACTATCTTTGTTAATGGATAACACATTTAAGTGGAAAATCCCAAAATTCAACAAAAATAACCCCAAAATTGAACTAATAACCTATTAGAATAAGATTGATATGAGATTAATATATGAAAGTCAATTGTTTTTTCTATATATCAGAAATGAACAATTACAATTTGAAATTAAAAAATATAATACCACTGTTATGGCTTGTATCTAGATGTCCTCCCAAAGCCTCATGTGGTCATAGGTGGAGCTTTTCAGAGGTGGCTGGATCTAGAGTGTGTGATGCTGAGATTAAGGATGCTGGGACTGATTCATGGTGCAATGATAGGATTAAGGGTGCTCCACCCTGGACGTGAGTGTTCCCTGGATAGAATATAAGGGACAGAAAAAGGGCTGCTGTTGTCACCTGCTGCTGCTTCTTCGCTCCTTCACTCCTCTGCTGCCTTCTGCCCACCATGAACTGTTTCTCTTCTGTGATGCCCCTCTGCCATACCACCCTATCTTGGAGCCAGGCAACTAAGAACTGAAACCTCTACAACCTGTGAGCTACAATAAACCTTTTTCCCTTTATCTTTGGGTATCAGATATTTTGTCTCAGTAACAAGAAAAAAGTAACTAACACAACCACTTACATTTGATATTACATTTTGGTGACATTTGCATTAGCACCAAGAGAGAGATTTAAGTATAAATCTTACAAAATATGTAAAATATAAGATTTACTGGGCCGGTGAGATAGCTCAGCGGCATAAGCACCTGCTGGTGCGTGAGGTCCTGAGGTTGACCCCTGGTACCCACAAAAAAAAAAGATTTACTGTATGAAAACTATAAACCTCAAATGAAATATAGTTATATATAAATTGAGAGATATTCTACATTCATAAAATGTCAGTTCTTTCCAACTCAATCTTTGGATTCAGTGAAACCCCAGTCAAAATCACAAGAGGTTCTTTTATAGGTATCAACAAAATGATTCAGAAGTTTATATGAAAACCCATAAGACCCAGAATAACTGAGACAATACTGAAGAACAAAACCAGAGAACTTACACTACCTGACTTCAAGACTTGCTGTAAAAACTACATTAACCAAGACAGCACAGCATTGAAGAACAAATAGATCAATGGAACAAAATAGAAAGCACAGAAATAGAGCCATACGAATACAGTCATTCCAATGCCAGAAGTTACTCTGTGATGCACTGAAGTTCATTTGAAGTTCAGTTTACATGAAAGTTGTTAACGGTACTTTCCATTCAGGAACCATCACCATCTCCTTTACAAGACAGGACTTCTCATATCTAGATAAACATACTGCACGACTTCCCATGAAAGAATAACATTTAGGAGTATGATAAAATACTTGTTACCCAAGTTAATTTCTTTTTACAATTCAAACCATCTGTTTTGAGAAAAACAAGTCATCTGTCACTTGTGCGAGAGAAAACTCTAAACTTGCAGTTTGTTTCAGCCAGATTTACTATAAAAAAAGTTTTGGTATTTATTTGGCTGACTTAAATTCTTCTCTTCTAGTTTCTCTTATCAGAAGAGAGAAACAACTTACAACAGGGTACTAAAATAAAAGCTTTTAGGCCCATGTGTTTTTCTTTAGGTAAGCTTTAATTTATGTTACTTGCTTAAACAGAGTCTTGCACTCAGGTATACATATTTTTCTTTATATAAAAAAAAAGCTTCTATTATTCTATACTTGATCTTAGCCAAAAGGCCAAGAGGCAATGAGGCTTCTATTAATCTGTTTTTACACGAGGTAAAATAACACCAGCTAGCACTTCAGTCTCTGGCTCGCAAGCAGTGAATAAATGACCTGTGGTAATACATTGTTGTCAGCTCCTCGGTGTACCACGGTTTTGTCCGAAGCAGTATCACAATGACTTTGACATCTTAGTGACATGGCTTTTTATCAATTTTTAAGTGACATCATGCTTGAATTGCAGAGTAAGTGAACACTAAAATGCAGATTGGAATTTTTTTTTTTTTTTTTTTTTTTGTGGGTACCAGGGGTCGACCTCAGGACCTCGCGAGCCAGCAGGCGCCCATGCCGCTGAGCGATATCACCGGCCCTTTTTTCGTATGTGGGTTCCAGGAGTCGAACTCAGGCCCTCACGCCTGCCAGGCAGGCGCCTACGCCGCTGAGCCATCTCACCGGCCCCTGTAGATTGGAATTTAATTCAGTGTTTTGATGTGAAAAGACACAGCCATTTTGATCACCTGATACTTGAAATTCACTAATTTCTTAAAGCATATATTTAACTTTTACAACTTTATTTCTAAATGATACAATTTTTGACACTTTTGAGCTCTTCTTTGCAAATTTGGGGAGGGAGATTTTATTCCTAGGAAGAAACCAGTTTGTAATTAACCACCATATTTTCTCCTTTTTACATTTGTGTGTATGTGTGTGGGGGTTGTTTGTTTGGGGCCTTTTGGTGCTGGAGATTGAATCCAGGGCCTTTGTACTGAGCTCTATTTCTTATTTTGAGACAGGGTCTCAGTAAATTGCCCAGGAAGGACTTGAACTTGTGATCCTCTTGCTCCAGCCTTCCAGATTGCTGGGATTACAGGCATGTGCCACCATACCAAGCTCACCTTTGCTATCTAAGAATGGACAATGTATTTAAAAGTATACCAATTGTTTTATGTGTCTTATATGTTTTTTGGCCTTTTAGTCTGGCTGTTTATCTGTATGTATGGTAACTAACTGTATAAGGACTTGTAAGATAAATAATCTCATGCTGGCAAAGAAGAGTGGGTGAAGGGAAATAAAAAGAATTGAGATGTGTTATGTTCATGTACCAATTCCCCACAATGAATGTAATCATTACATACTGCTAACATGTACTAATAAAAATTTTAACTTTTTTTTTTTTGGTACCGGGAATCAAACTCAGGACCTTGCACTTGCCAGGCAGGCGCTGTGCTGCTGAGCTATATCCCCAGCCCTTAACATTTTTTTTTAAAAAGAACTAAAGAACTAGAGACATCTCAGTGGGCTACATGATAATGTTTGTTAGACAAATATAGCTTACACAAATGGTAAAACATATCTTGAAGTAAACACAAAGAATAATTTCATTAGTTTGTCTTTCAATACTGTAATATTTCCTTCTTCTCTATCAATGAGACTAAAATATATTAAACTGTATTGAAGTTCAAAACCTCTGTGATGGCAGTATTTAGCTGAATGACATCAACTAAGTAATAATTAGAACACACGACTGGGCCATCAGCATATTCCTCCAGCCTCCACTAATTATTTTAAGTTTGCATGCAGGACCACTGCAGCATTTTCCACTGGTTCTGTTTCCAGGGAGAGTACACAATATACATTCAAAAAACACAAAAATAAAAAGGATGCCCTCAATGCCTTCAAAGCTTTCTCTGACTGCACTTCAATGGGTGCCATGTCTTGGAAACACAGCCCCTTTAATTTCTGTGTATGGCCATTCAGCCCAGCTCACACGAGGGAAGCCCATTCCCTGCCAACAGACTATGTCTTCACACACCGCCTCATAGTAGTCTGTATCTAGGATAGTGATGACACACAGAAAGTTTGTGACTGCTTCTGGTTACCTTAGAAATCAACCCAAGGTATTCTCAAAAATCACAAGTAGGTAGCTGAACATGTAAATGAAGGCCAGAAACTTTAGTGGCTGGAAATCAGTACTTTGCAGAATGAGGAATGGGAGCTTAAAGCACTGGGGAGCAGCTCATGGGAGGAGAAGCTCAGAGGAAGAGTGAACAGCAAAGATGCTGTACATGAAGCTGGCAACTGACAAGGCGATGGCTGAAGCCAAAGACACAGAAGATAAACACAAGGCTACAAGAACAATGCGAGTGACCAAAGAGGCTGTGGCTGTGGGGACAGGATACAGCGGGGGACTCTCAAAGGAGCTAGGAGCAAAGCAGGCCCAACCCTCACAGCCTCCCACAGTGACAGAGTGGTTGGGTCTGAGTACAGAAAACCAGTAAGTATTCTTTCCCTTCCATTTTGGGTATAAGCAACAGGATGTTCATATCTGGGAACAAATGTAGCACAGAGATGAAAGTGATGAGAACTGGAGTCACACAGGACACATCCGCCACTGAAACTAGCCCTGGACCCACTAATAAACTGCTAACCCATGGCCTCCATTCTCTTTGCCATGAAATAGGGGATAATGAGTACTTACTTCCTAAGATGGTTTGAAATATTAAGTAAAATAATCCACTTTAAGCTTATAGCACAGTGCCTACTGTATTGTAATCTCAAAAAACTATTGCTATAGAAACAATAAGGAACTCTTAGGAAAGAGATATATGAAAGCAGATTCATCATGTTAAGAAATCAGCTTTACTTAAAAGACAAATAGTTGTTGGTTTCTTCCAATTTTGTGTTACGAAATCCTCCTCTTTGGTTGCTAAAAGCCAGAGAAAACAGTATTTGTAAACCAGGTTGCTAAATACAGAACTATTTGCTTACTAATCAAGTTAAGAAATATGAGATCTATAAGATACCTAAATGTGACTGCACTCAATCATAAGGGATAAATTCTCACTATATTTATCTACATTAAATTTTCAAAAAGCATATCTAATTATTTCATTTTCTATTTAAAATATAAGCCTTTGACAAGAATCATGGAACCTGTTATAAATAGCTGTTAGAAATTTTTACTAATATCTTTACACATAACTGAACTTAAAGTGAATTTAACACCTTTGAAAACTTTTCTCATCAAAACTGAGTTCTTTCTTTCACTAACAATATACAAAAGCAATGGTCTGTGGTATTTGAAGCAGCAGTTCAATCTTGTCTTGCCAGTATTAAAATAAAGGTGCTTCCCATGGTTGCAGCCTCAAAGACAATGTAGCTCTTGAGTCGGAGAGCATTCCTTCCTTGCTTCAGGGAAAGATAGGAAATAAAGAGTTGTATCATGCTGGCACAGAGAAACACCTTGTACTGCGTGTGGAAAGTGGGTCCCAAGTCAACCTCCTAGTGCAGTTCATTCTGTAAAATGTTTCTTAATGTCTTTCTCCAAATCCTGGCATTAACTTCTTTTTGATCTTCCAGATTGGCCCGGGCTAGAAATACTCAAGACCCTTGGATTGCAGTAGGTCCCTTTTCCCCACTAGAAAAGAAGATTAAGGTGAGAAATATATTTTCCATGAACTCCAGATTCATTAAGGTCATAGAAAGTTTATCATAGAGGTCAAAAGGGCCTAAGTGTATCAAGGCAAAGTGTACTGCCTGTTTAGTTTGGCATTTGATTCTCAGAGCACCTGTAATGGGGGTGGGATAGCACTGAATAAAACAAATACATTATGCCCTAAGCGCTTAATCTAGTGAGGGGCATTAAACAAAGTTACCACAAATTATGGTGTCATGAAAGAATTAGGTTTTTGTCTGAAAAGCATGTGGAACATCTAAAGAAATGATATGTAAGCTGAAATCTAAACATTATAAACATGAATACCATAGTGTTGCTGACATGTTTGGGAGCAGATGAAGGAAGAAATGTGAAAATACACATATGGCAAGAAGACCATTTTGAGAAACACATGTTAGTGCAGCTGGAGCAGAGTAAGCAAATAGTGAACTGAAAAAGTTGTTGGAGAGGCAACCAGGCACCAGGTTATGGATGCCAAACTGGAATCTCGGATTTTCTCCTAAAAGCAATAGGACCCTATCCCAGGGTTTTATATAGGAAAGTGACATGCTTAGATTTATATAATAAAAAGAATACTCTGGATGCACTGATTGGTCTGGTGCATGTAAGGGCAGAGGAAGAGAAATGTGGATTCAGAGAACTAATTGTGCTGACAGCCTAGGGTGGGGCAGCAGGGCTAAAGTGAAACATGAATGGGTGCAGCATTTTGTTAGAAGTGATGGGATTAAGAAGGTGGGAACTGGAGAAAGAAACAAGTGGAGATGTTTTAAGTACAAAAGGGCTAGGTCCAAAGTTGAGAGGAGGGCAGGGCAGTGCCCTTGTAGCTCTTCTGTCACCTTCATCCCTATTCCCACTCTGAAACCTAAATTTGACCATTCTCTATCTTAAGTGACTCTGTTCTCCCCTATATTTTCCTGAGTTATGTTTAAAAGACAGCCCAGGAAAGCAGATGGAGAAAAAGTAGCTAAGAGAAAGAGAATCAGGATATTCAGTTATGTGAGGATATTCAGCAAATGGCTAAGATAGTCTGAGGGGCCCAAGATAACCTTAGTCACATACCCTCAGGGGTAGCTCAGAAAAAGTGAAAAGTTTCAAAAAGGAGAGAGTGGTCATCTCTTTTAAATGCTACTGATAGGAAAAGTGATAGAACCACTGCACTTTCTATTGGAGACCACTCATGACCCAGACAGGAGCAGTTGCAGAGAAGCAGTGGACAGTGGAAGCCAAATGGAAGCGGATTGGGAAAATGGAAGGAGAGCAGTTAGAGGGGTTATAGATAACTACTTCAGAGTACATTGTGAAGCAGGGAGCAAAACGAATGGTAAAGGTATACACTAAAGGAAGTATTTTGCTTTTGTTTAAAGATTATAGATAGAGTATATATATATACTTTCATGCTGATAGGAATGATTCAATAGAGGGGAGGTTTGGTGATGCAGCAAAGGAAATTCGGTAACTGCAAAACTGGAATACCTGAAGCTCAACAAGCACGGGTGGAAAAAATGGAAAAGTCAGAAAGGCAGTCTGACAGTGGGAAGAGGAGGGTGCTCCTGACTGCTTGTTTTCTCAAAGACGTCTAAAGCAAAGTCCTCACCTAGGAGGGAACACTGTGGGTAGGGGTGGTGAAGAGGAAGGATGACTACAGTACTTGGTTAAGAGAACCTAACTGGGGCAGAGCGTAGGAGTACCAGGCAGGGCTAATAGCCCCTTTGAGATCTGTACCAGGGAACTAAAATACAGGATACCCAACTTTAAAAGTTCTAATTACTCCCTTTGATAAGGGTTTAGGTGGCATCCATTCTTCAGAAGTGAGAAAACTATTAGTCCAACAGTCTCAAAAGGAGAATGAAGCACTTGATAAATTTAAGGCCATGTCTTTTGACTTCTGGTTTGCTAAAGCAGAGGCATACTACTATCAACGACATCAAGAAATCATGATGAAAGCACAGAACTACAAGACAGTTCCAGAATGGGAAATTAAAATAGAGGAAGACAAGGCGAGATCACAAAGTAAAAAATCAGAAGATGCTAAAAAATGGGAATATCTAGTGTCTGAGAGGGAACTGAATCATATAGAGAAACACATACACCGAGCTGAAAGAGCTAGAGGCCTCAGAGACCACAAATATCGACTACTCCCTCAAAGAATTCCAAGTGAAATACTTTCTCCAAAACCATTACCACTGGAGGATAAAAAGAATGGAACTATCCAGAAAACACACAAAACTGAAACCAAAAAGCACAAGGTGGCATGGGCTCAGGAACAGATGAAGGGACATCAAGATCGAATGATTCGAGGGAGGAAACTTACGGAGCAAAGAAATTATCAAAGAGATGCTTGGAAACTCTCTAGCTATGTTCCTCCTCTCCTAAAATCTCAAGTGGAGAAGAAGGAGGTGAAAGAGTCTGAAAGGGTCACAGCTTATCCTATCTTCCAGCCTTACCAGAAAACACTTATGGAAGTGAATATCCTGATGGAAAAATCAAAAGAGGTTAAAATTCAAAAACCACTCCCAAGGGAGCGCTTAAGTATACCACCATTCCTGAGAAGTAAACTAGAAAAATATAAAGTTTTAAGTTATTTTATTATTGTATTTCTTTTTTAGCATATTTTATAATAATTAGTGCAATAAAATTGTAGAAAGTAGACAAAAAGGAGAAAAAGCAACTCTAGACATGTATACTTGAAAAAGTATGGTGTTAAAACAGGTTGTGTGATTTCATTTGTGTGAAATTTCCAAATTAGGCAAATCTGTAGACAAAGTAGGTTTGTCACTAGTTAGGGTTAAGAGGTAAGAAAGTTAGATAAGGAAAGGGGAGTGACAGTTAACGAATACAGGGTAAGGTGACAAAAATGTTCTAAAATAGACTGTGGTGACAGCTACACAACCCATGAATTGATTTAAAACACTGAATTGTACTGAGTGAATTGTATGGTATGTGAATTATATCTCAATTAACCTATTTAAGAAAAAGAAAAAATGCTAGAGTTTAGAGAAAAGGACATGATCTAAGAAATGTGGGCAAGGGGCCTGATTCTGAAGGCTCTGAATTTCACTGAAAAGTTCAGATTTTTAAAATACGGAAGGCAGTGAGCAACCAGTGAGAAACTGTCAGGTAGTCTGGAAGAGAGCTGAAGGACAGACAGGAAGCAAGGAAGCAGGAGACACCAGATGGGTGTCTCCCATAGTAACCTGGGCAAGATGGGGAAACTGGAGAGACCAGAAAGAAATTAGTGACTGATTAATGCATAGGGTGTAAGGGGTTGCAAGGGAAATCTTAGGTTTCTGTCCAAAGAAATCATGTGGTAAAAGTGCCAGTACAGGAATTAAAAGATTGGGGTGGGAGGCAGTTTTATACATATTTAAAATAGCCTATGTACTGTCCAATAAACAGTTGGTTACATATATCTAGTATTTTCAGTTAGTTTAGGTATCAAAGTCAAGACTGTTCAGGATATAAATGTGTATAAATCAAAAGCCTAAGACAGGGGAACAGAAATCAGAAAAAGAACAGATTTTTTTTTTTTTTTGAGACAGGGTCTTGCCATGCAGTTCAGGCTGGCCTCGAACTCAAAGTGATCCTCCTGCCTCAGCCTCCCAAGTGCTGGGATTACAGGCGTGCATCACCACGCCTGGCAAAAGCAGACATTTCACATGTCAGGTGCTCAGAATTTACTCACTGGACTCTGTTTGGAAAGGAATTGTTAAAAGTGGTGTAATAGACTCACTCAGTAGAGTGATGGAAAGGAGGTGCCACTGTGCCATGGTCTGAGGGTGTACAGAAGAGGAGACCTCAAGTAATTCTGTGAGAGGAGGTAGGATAATAGCTTGATGAGGGTTACGGTTAACTTTTTTTTTTTTTGTGGTGGTGGTACTGGTGATTGAACCAAGGCCATTTGTTTTCTTTTTCCTTGGTACCGGGAATCGAACTCAGACCTTGCGCTTGCCAGGCAGGCACTGTGCCGCTGAGCTATATCCCCAGCCCTCATCTTCTTTTTGTTTGCTTGCTTTTTACACTTCTTTTTTGAGAGGTCTTGCTAAGTCTCTAAGTTGCCCAGGCTGGCTCCAACTTGCGACTCTCCTGCCTCAGCCTCCCAGAGTCCTGGCATTACAAACATGTACCACCACACTCAACCACAATTAACTATTTTTTAAGATGGGAGGTGAGCATAGTTGAAGGGAAAAACACCAGATATGGCTAGTTAGAGCAGTCTCCTAAGAAGAGCTGGAATCCAGAGCCTTTCACAGAAAAGACACTGCTACCCCAGACACCACAGAGGAATGAGAAAGGATGAAGTAGAAAGCTAAGGAACGGGAGAAAGAACCCCAGAAAACATCTAGGGCATATTTGAAAGCCCCGCAGAGATCAGAAGCACGAAGCAGCATGCAGAAGGATGGATTCAGGCTAGTGTTGCTCAGGAAAATAGTCCAGCCTGGCTTGCCAGAGGATTTAATAGTTCCTTGTACACAAGCTGCAGGCTGAGCCATAGGAAATTACTGACATTTGACCAATTTTAGCCTTCAGAAACAACTACTTCAGATGGTACATCCTATTTGTTGACCTGGCCAGCTAACTTTACAATTAAAGACACATAAAAAGAACTATAATGATCCATAGGGAATTAACTACCTAAGTAAAACTTCTCAACGCAACAGCTTTGGAAAAAGGAGAAATTCTCTCATGAAAAGAAAGTAAAATAAAGGAGTACAATTACTTGTAAATATGACACTGAATTTCTTTTAATCAAAGACAACCATCACAAATTTATTAACTATCAAAAGCTACATTTTACTAAAAACAACCTGTCTTTAAAAATGTTCAATCATACAATATATACAATACATGCTTGCTGCTTTCCTTTTTAGATTTCACTATCCATTTGAGTCCTAAAAAGAGGAGAAGAGCTGGTTAGCGGTTTATAAATAGTAAATCAAAAGGCAATACAATATACATTAAAAAATGTCTAACAACCACCTCTCCTCAGTGAGTAGTGCACAGTTTAATTCACATGGTATACTTTATGTCTACTCTCTCTCAAAATATTTTGACAGAAACATTACAAGTTTATATTAATTACTAATAAAAAAAAAGCTTATTTTAAATTCTGAAAATCATAGAAAATGAGAGCTATAAAAAGAAAGCAGTAATTATCTAGTTGAAAATTGCCCCTTTTTATGGACAGATTTATAACAAACAGGAAGCTGAGAGAGATGAAGTGACGTGCCCGAAGGTTTAAATAAGGAGCGACACCAACAGACCCTATGTCTCCTCGTCCCCACCCACAGCTGTCTGCAGTACCCAAAGCCTGACTGTTTCTAAGATTTCTTTCTAGAAATGCTCCCCTTCATAAAAATGAAGGATTATTTCACAGCATAATTCAGGTTGCAGAAATGTCCATTTACTAACATCATCCTCTATAATTCTGTCCTCACCCTCCTTTGCTGCTCTGTACTTATAAAACAAGCAAATCTAATGGGACAGTGAACAACACTGAGGGATTTCAATATTTCACTTATTTAATTTAGCTATATGTTGCGGAGGGGGGCAAACTACAAGCTCTACAGCTGCAAATCTTAAGAACACCAGAGTAACCAGTGCAGAGAAGAAAACTTGCCATCACCATGTCCAACCCCTCCCTGCCTTCCACCAGTTACACACAGTTCTACCAGTGGGACACTAGAGGGAGGCAAAACCCCTATTTTACTGGATGGGAAAAAACAGGATGGTTTGGATTGTCAAACTGTAATAAAACTGTGCAGCTGTCCCACAGAAAATGTTACCTTCAGCTGGCATCAAGCACTCAGCCTCTGCCTGCTCTGAGCTGGAGGAATCAAAGGCTCAGAAATCTCAAAGGTCTTCACAATCTCCTGGCAGGGAAGAAAGAACAATGTTTGGGTACTGGGTTTCATTAAGTAAATGCAGTCAGTCAGAACTATGCAGGGGCAACATGCAGAGCTTACCTCCCAGTCCCGGTAACTCAGAGCTATAACTGCTTGATTCCTAACTTGGGTGTTATGGTCAATTCCCTCAGTTTCTTCATTAGCAGGCTCTATTTGAAAGACAAAGTTTTCAAAGGTTATCAAATCAGAATAGGTATTGTGAACAGTGACTGATGAATAACAGGAATAAAACCTATACTGAGAAGATAGATATTACATACTTACTAGGGTTTCATGCATAAGTTGCTGTAGTGTGCCATAGTAGTAAGTAATTCCATTTGTTTCCATTTTTAAAAACACACTCCAAACATTAGAAAACTTCTATATAATCTATGTACCAACCAAAGAGCCAAGCCCTAGTGGTTCCAATACGAAATTGAGAACATTTAAAGTAGCAAGTTAAGTGCAGTGAGAGTACTTCCTTCTTTACAGGAGCCCTTAGAAGGACATGTGTAATAAAGACTGAAATTATTCAAGTAAGAATGAAAGATTATAGAATCTCAGGTAAAGAAGAAGCTAACATCTGGAGAGAAATAGGAAGAAAGAAGGAAAGTACCTAAATGACTACAATTACAAACTTTCCAATTAGGGGCCAGTGAGATGGCTCAGCGGCGTAAGCGCCTGCCTGGCAAGCGCAAGGGCCCGAGTTCGACTCCCGGAACCCACATATGGAAAAAGGGGCCAGTGACATTGCTCAGCGGCACAGGCGCCTGCTGGCATGCGAGGTCCTGAAGTCGACCCCCGGTACCCACACACACAAAAAACTTTCAAATTAAATTTTGGGAAAATCATAGCATATTTTTTAGCTACAATGAACATTTACATTATTAATGTAACTTATTTACATTATTAAAATACATTTTATAAACTTTAATACCAAATATATTTTCTTTAAAACTAGTTTTTCCAAACAACATCATTTACCTATTATTGGCAATCGGTCTCGATCAAGTCTTATCTGTGCAAAACCATCCTAAAACAAAAACATGATTTTTAGGAGATAAACCAAAATTTAGACTCAAACATGTAACTGAATGAATAAAAAAATATTCACGTGTGTATCTCTGACAATCCTAATGTATCCTAACAATGAGTCAATATGGACAAGACTTCTCCAACATGTTTCTTTACATCGAGGTATCACTCGGGTTTCAAATCAGCTTTTACCAGACATTGCCTCCATCCTGAGACTCTCAAGAGACTTTGGTCAATACAAGCTTTTATCTAAGGTTGAAGTCAAATTTATCTTACATGTGTAGGAATGCATAAGTACCTTTCTGTATAGGATTTTTTAAAACTTACTTTGAAAAACTTCACATGTAAAAAAAAGCTACAAAACTACTATAAAGACCTCCCTATATCCTTACCCATATTCACCAACTGTTAAAGCTCTGCCACATCTGCTTTATCAGTCTCTCTACTATTATTACACATGAATGACGTGAAAATGAGGCACTCTACCCCCTTTCCCTAATTTTTTCAGTGTATATTTTCTGAGAACAGATTATTCTCTTCTAGAATAAGACAGTTATCAAACTTAAAAAATTTACTGTTATTTAATCTAGAGTTAAACATACAAATTTTGGTAATTCTTCCTCTAAACACAGGTTAAGTATCCTTTATCCAAAAGGATTGGGCCTAGAAGTGTTTCAAGTTTTTTGGGTTTTGATATATTTGCACATGTAATGAGATATGTTGGGGACTGGATACCTAAAATGAAAATTCACTTATGTTTCATTTGTACCTCATACACAAAACATGAAGGTAATTTTTATACAATATTTAATGCACTTGCTTCTTAACTGTGACCCATCACATGTGGTCAGTTGTGGAATTTTGCACTTGTAGCATCGTGTCAGCACTCAGAAAGTTCAAATTTGGAAGCACTTCAGATTTTGAATTTTCAGATTAAGTAACTCAATCTGTAAATTTTAAAACATAAAAGCAACCACACATATTTTTAGCTAGTCTCTCCTACCTAATATGCCAACTTATGTTTTGCTACAATGAGTCTAAACTGCATACTGCTTAGTACAGAGGGCTTTGCCAGTTCCCATTCTACAGATTTTTTTATGTACCCTTTTAAAAGCATATAAAGCAATTATAGAAATCTTAAATCTTACCCGTATAATGAAGGATACATGAAACATGTTTTCCACCGTACGGGAGAAAGAATGTGGATCAACCACAAAGTCAAAAAAGGATATTGGAGTATCAGCTATAGAAAAAAGAAAAATTTTTCAAAACATGAAAAATTGCTTTTGCTTATAAATAAGACCTGTATTCTTTAGCATTAGCCTGAGATGTAAAAGGAACAAGCACTCCTCCTGCTGTGGAAGAGCAAATCAACACGAGCCTTCCACAGGTCAATTTGGCACATCTATTAAAACACATATAGGGCTGGTGAGATAGCTCAGCAGCATAAGCGCCTGCCTGGCAAGCGCAAGGTCCTGAGTTCGACTCCTGGTACCCACATAAAGGAAAAAAAGGGCCGGTGATATCGCTCAGCGGCACAAGCGCTTGCTGGCAAGCATGAGGTGCTGAGGTCGACTCCCAGTACCCACATTAAAAAAAAAAAAAAAAAAATATATATATATATATATATATACTCACTGACCACGCGTCACAAGTGCACAAAGTTACAAGATTTTTCACTTCAGCAATTTATTACAAGAGTAAAATGCAATCAAGAACTTATCCATTAACATATCTAAACTTCTGAAATATGTATATGATACAGCCATACAGTGGGAATCACTGAAAAGTCACAGAATGTGGGCCGGTGAGATGGCTCAGTGGTGTAAGCGCCTGCCTTGCAGCGCGAGGGCCCGAGTTCGACTCCCGGAACCCACATACGAAAAAAGGGCCGGTGATATCGCTCAGCGGCACGGGCGCCTGCTGGTGCGCGAGGTCCTGAGGTCGACCCCTGGTACCCACAAAAAAAATAAATAAATAAATAAATAAAAAGTCACAGAATGTGTATATCATGATTAGCTTTGAAAAAGACAAAAAACAAAACAAAAAAAAAGAAATGCATGTTTATACGACTGATAGAAACAAAAAATTATGTGAAAAGACATCCTGTTTTACAAGTGGCTACCTCTGAGAAGTAAGAAGAAATAAAACAGGTACTCGATTTTTTACTTTTCTTCACTTTTATGACACATTTACTTTGTAAGAGAAAAATATCCAATCTTTTGTTTGTTTTTTGAGACGGAGTCTTGCTAAGATGCCCAGGCCAGCCTTGAACTCATAATCCTCCTGCCTAACCCTCCCAACTGCTGGGATTACAACGCTCCACTATGTTTGGCTAAAAAATACTCAACATTTAAAGATTTTTTTAAAAGATATTACTTCTTCAGTGTTCTCATGAGATTCTCAAAGGTGAAAGAAGCCTCATTAAATACGTATGACAAGGGCCAGAGGTGTAGTTCAGTGGTAGAACTATCAAGTAGCATGCTCAAAGCTGTGTTCACTCCACAACACCCCCCTCCAAAAAAAAATACATGACAAGAATCAAAATGATTCAAATACTATGTATAACTGAAAATGCCTTTTAAATAAAAACCTCATTGAAAGTGACACAGCTGATAAATACAAATTGTTCCATATTTAATTTTATGTCCTACTTACGATCTTCTCGAAAATACGTCTGCAACAATCCCAAGATTCTTTCTACTTCTTTTTCAGTTGCTTCTTGATGAGATTCTCCCATACTTTTTAACTGGAAAAAAATTATCATCAAACTGACCAACCTCCAGTTAATGATCTTTTCTTCTCTTTTGCACACCTAAACACTTCAGAGTATCTTTTGTTGGGGATTGTTAAGCAATTTTTATCCCCATTTTCATGTTTATAGTTAAAAAAATATTTCCTTGGGCCAGGGGTATAGCCCAGTGGCACAGTGCCTGCCTGGCAAGTGCAAGGTCCTGAGTTCAATTCCAGGTACCAAAAAAAAAAAAAAAAAAGAAAAAAATCCTAGTTTCATTAATTTGTGTATTAATTTATAAGTAGAAGAATAACATTACTAAATCAAAAGTAGAATAACATTACTAAATCAACTATTTTCAGGTTGAACATAAAATACAAAAAGGGGAATTTATAACAGTGGTCTTCAACTGAAGTCATTTTGCCCCAGGGGTCCTTTGCCACTATCTGGAGATATTTTGGGTTGTCACAACTAGAGTGTGGGGAGGGGTGTGTGTTCTTGGCACCTTGTACTCAGAGGCCAGGGATGCTGGGCTGCTAAACATCCTATATACCCAGGTCAGTTCCCCACAACAAGAATTATCCAGCCCTAAATGCTGATGGTGTTGAGGTTGAGGAGCCCTCGTTTAGAACCTTTCAAAACTACAGAAATGAATTAAAACGGGGACAAGTGGCCAGCCCAATAAAATGTTAAAGACTTAAAATGACTTTTTAAATGACAGAACCTGACTCCAGACTCTAAAACTTAAAAAAGACAGCCAATTGACATGTACCTCATTTCATGACTATTTAAACATTAGGCGGTTTAAAAAGCAACATTTCAAAAAACCAACCTGAGGGCTGGTGAGATGGCTCAGCGGCGTAAGTGCCTGCCTGGCAAGCGCAAGGGCCCGAGTTCGACTCCCGGATCCCACATACGAAAAAAGGGCCGGTGAGATCGCTCAGCGGCATGGGCGCCTGCTGGTGCGCGAGGTCCTGAGGTCGACCCCCGGTACCCACCAAAAAAAACCAACCTGAGCAGGCATTGTCGTCTCCTCTTGTATTATCCGAACTTTTTTGGGGCGATCAACTCGTGGCTTTGGCACAGGTGACTCTCCTTGTATTGAACCCAACCTAATAAAAAATATGCTTTCATGTCTTTTTCTGTTTGTTTTTTAAACAAACTAATTGCACTAACTAACAGCAGCTGGCATGGCATAGTCAAACTCAGGCCAGGCATGAGTGACATATGATCCGACATCAGACCAAAGTCTGTGATATCCTTTCTGCTCTTTGTATTTATAAGCAAACTGCTAGGAGACTTGCTCGACCACACACCTCCTTTAAGCACCTCTCTGGTGTACAGACATATAGTAGGCCAGTGAAGGTACCCGTGAAGTCTTCCCTACTAGCCTGTTGTCTGTTTTACAAAGCCGAACTTCTGAGTCAAGGAAAGGATGAACAGGTGGAGAAGGGGAACAGAACTGCTCCACTGGGATCAAAAGCCTTTGATCTAGCTATGCCAAGAAGCTTATGGCTTAGGACTACAAAACACATCCATCAGGGTAACAGGTCAAGCTAAGGCCATAGGATTGTCCTTTGGGGCTCTGTCCATACCCAAGAAATCCCTAATGCAGTCTTCAGCCACAATGATGTGTATCCTGCATAAATGAAGAATACAGAGTAATGTGGTCTCTCTACTTGCAGATATGGAAGTAAATGGTGTAGCTGGACAGACAGTTATTTATTCACAAAAGTACATTTTCGATGTCCTACAGTGCTGTAGTACTGCCACTCAAGTGCTCTGAGAGCATTTGGGCAGAGATTTTACCCAAACATGGGAGTGATCAGTTGGCAAGTCTGATCCTACAGTGATGACTCCTCTGCAGAAGTTCCTAGAAGGTTCCAGGTTGAGCCCTGTGGGATGAATCTTTTCTCCAGGTAGAAAAGATGGGGAAAATGATATGGAAAGCCAAAGGAAGAGCAAGTGCAGGGGCACAGAGTTGCAAGCACTTCACTGTGGCTAAAACCAGGGCTGAATGATGCAGGAGAGTTTATAAAGGCTTATCTTCAGATGTTATAATTTATAACAGAGCTTGGCACGCAACAGCAAAAATCAAAGATTTGGACTTTATCTTATAATAACAAAGTTTGATCTTTGCCCTTTAATACATACACAGTGGTTCTGGGCAACTGAGTTACCTATTGCTTATTACAAACGGATGCCTGGGTCCACAACACAGACCAACTATGATACACACCTCCAAAGCTTGCTGAGACGCTGCCAATCTCAGGAGGTTTTAAAAAGCAAATTAAAAAAGATAAATGTGGGCCGGTGAGATGGCTCAGCGGCTTAAGCGCCTCCCGGCAAGCGCGAGGGCCCAAGTTCGACTCCCGGATCCCACATACGAAAAAAAAGGGGCCAGTGATATCGCTCAGTGGCACGGGCGCCTGCTGGCGCGCGAGGTCCTGAGGTCGACCCCCCGGTACCCACAAAAAAAAAAAAAAAAAAAAGATAAATGCCCAGGAACTATACCACTTAAGGAAGAAAGGACTGAAACAACTTGGAAGGTTGCCCTAGAGTAATGATAGCAAACCTTTTAGAAACAAGTGCCCAAACCACAACCCAAAACCCACTTATTTATCACCAAGTGCCAACACTGCAATTAAACCTGGACACTGAAGTTTTAGTTTAGAAAAAACTCATACATTAACATCTTTTGTCTTAAAAGAAAAATAACACATGTGCTATAGGCTCGCCACCACTGCTCTAGAGAAAATCTATGGCAGAACCTGACAAATGCAATTGAAGGTTATCTTATAAAAGAACTAGGAAGGGCTTATCTGGGTTTCTCAGTAAGTCCAAACTAGGAAGTTAAGATACCAGCCAGTTTGAGTACAAAGAAAAGAACTGCACAATTTGTTACGGTGATTCAAGTAGTCTTCAAATGCAGGTCAGTGGTCATCTAATAGGATGCTATAATTGAACCTTGACAATATATTGCTATAATCTTAACATAAGTAGGACATTGCATCCTTCTACATGGTAAGGATTTCAAAGACAATATAAAGGAAACCAGAAATATGCTATAGACCCAGAATCTCATGAGCTAGAAAGCAAAAAAGCCAGGAGAGAGTCATGGTAAGGAAATTCTGGTTCATGGCCTTTCCTAGTAAAGTAAGATGAGAAATCTTTGAAGGTCCCTCAAGAATTTATGGACTTTTAGGGCTGGGGATATAGCTCAGCAGCACAGGCGCCTGCCTGGCAAGTGCAAGGTCCTGAGTTCAGTACTGGTTTGGTTCCGGTACCAAAAAAAAAAAAAAAAAAAAAAAAGAATTTATGGACTTTTAAAACAAAGTTTGGAAAGTCTCCAAATAATGGTATCAGGATTGTCACCCCTACAATACCAAATGATCTTTGTCCCTACAATAAAAAACAATTTAAGTTTACAAGTGGTTGGTCTGTTGGATTTTTAAAATAATCTTACAGGAAGTGGAATGTATGGGTTTTATTAAAGGTGTTTTCTGCTGTTTTGCCTGATATTTTCCAGGAGTCATAGACTATGAATTCAAAATCAGAACTATCTTCATCACGGATGAGTTCTTCAGCTTCTAGCGGATTTACACCCATATGTGTCAGCTACAAAAATGAAGGAAAACAAAAAACCCTAGTTAAGCCACAAGCAATCATTCACCACATCCAGTAATCTGTATAACTAAACCTTTAAGAGGCCAGAGGCAAAGCCAGCTTTTAGTGTCTTAATACAATGGCTCAATTTCTTATTATAAACATAATTTTATATATAAATTCCTAGTCAAAGGTACTTTTTCTTTGGCAAAAAACATCCCTCAATGTTCTTAGAACCTTTAGGTAAGAAATGAGATGATTTAGATCAGTAGTTCTCGACCAGGGTGATTTTGCCGCCAGGGGTCTTTTGGCAATATCAAAACATTTTTGGTTGTCACAGCTGATGTCCTACTACATCTACATCTACTGGGGAAAGGCCAAGGAGGTTTCTCAATATCTTAAAACACACAGTAGCCTCAAAACAAAAATTTACCCAGCCCAAAATGTCAATAGTGCTGAGGCCAAGAAACCCTGCTTTACCCCACTGCAAGGCTCGGGTTCAGGTATGCCGAAGAACTAAGCCCACTGGGGACTTTTGTATCATAAGTAGTTCAGCTATTAGTAAAACTAGACTAACATAAAATCAAAAAATGAAATCCAAAGTCAATAACTCCAAGACAGAACAGAGAAGTTTAGCCAGCTTTCAGATTTTAATTGTTAGCCAATTTCCTAGACCTCTTTATTCAGCTTTATTCATACTTTATTCAGTATACACAGAGAACAGCAGCCTCGCCACAGTGAGAATATCACTCATTTTACAACTGCCTTCCTGGGAAAAGCTGGATTGGCTTACAGAAAATATATTATACTGAATTTACTTTTATGGAAGAACACTTTAGCACATTACACTATAAAATGCCTAGAAGTTTTAAATTAAAATTGTAATATATAAATAATAATCATGAAGACTTTAAGAAGCTTAGCCTTATTTAAAAGCAAAAAATCTTTGAAGAAAGAAAAGTTACAAGGACCTGACCAGAGCAGTATGGTCAACTCTCCTTCAGCCACTTGCGGCCCAGTTTTACCATTACACCCTCATAGGAGGATGTTTCGATTTTTGGCTGGTCAAATCTGCCAATCTTTTCCATATAGTGTCTATGTTTGATGTTGTTCTTGGGAAGGCCTTCCCCAACCAGGCTAGAAAACTATTAACTTAAGGTTTTATATTTACTGTTTTAAGACTTCTGGAATTTACTTTGATGTATTATTTAAAGTATAGTGCTTGGGCCGGTGAGATGGCTCAGCAGCATAAGTGCCTGCCTGGCAAGTGCAAGGTCCTGAGTTCGACTCCTGGTACCCACATAGGAAAAAAGGGCCGGTGATATTGCTCAGCGGCATAGGCGCCTGCTGGCGCATGAGGTCCTGAGTTCAACCCCCGGTACCCACAAAAAAAAACCAAAATAAAATAAAGTATAGCGCTTAACTTGATTTTTAAAAAAATAATTAAAAAATATATACCCAATAATGGTCACTTTGAGCACTACATAAGTATGCATTGTCCTAAACCCATTATATTTCAAAATAAAAAAAGTTTGTTTGTTCTTCAAAAAAAACAAAATTTTAAGGTTTTAAAAACAAAGCAGGCCGGGCATGGTGGCGCACACCTGTAATCCCAGCACTCAGGAGGCTGAGACAGGAGGATTGCAGTGAGTTCGAGGCTAGCCTGGGCTACAAAGTGAGTTCAAGGCCAGCCTAAGCTATATAACGAGACCCTGTCTCAAAAAAAAAGGCAGAATTGTCTGCCTTATGCCTTTTTAAATAATCACTTTATCTGGTCAGATCTCACAATACTAAATCATTTTAATAACCATTTATATCAACTCCATTTAGAATTTCAGTGTTCGTACCAAGGTCTATCTGTCTGTGCTAGGACAGAGGCTGGCTCAGGGCAGAATAAACAAAATGACAAAGTTAAGATAAGGTCAATCTCTGTGTACTTTTTTTTGGTAAATCAAACTATTCAACTAGGTAACAACTATTCAAACTTGTTATGAAGCAATCAATAAAATAAAATCTAAAAGAGCAAAATGCAGGGGCCGGTGAGATAGCTCAGCAGCATAAATGCCTGCCTGGCAAGAGCAAGGTCCTGAGTTCGACTCCCGGTACCCGCATAAATGAAAAAAAGGGGGAGGCCGTTGATATCGCTCAGCAGCACAAGCGCCTGCTAGTAAGCGTGAGGTCCTGAGTTCGACTCCTGGTACCCACATAAAAAAAAAAAGAGAGCAAAATGCAGTCATACTCATACGGTTCTAAATACTCTAAGACAGACCAAAATATGCCTCCTCACCAGGCCTAATTCATCTCCAGCTGAGCTCTGCCCCCTGCAGTGTGGGCTTTAGCCCAGTCCAGAACAAAGGTTTCAGGTCACTGAGAATGTGTAGAACACTCATGAAGTGACTGAGGAAATAGCCCCTTATAAATAACCATTGTACCCAGAGTCTTAGAACACTAAGATTTTCAAACTGGTGTAAGTTCCCACCCTAAATTCTACCACGTAGCTCTACCTTTTTCTGTTTAACTTGATTAAGAGCTCTGTAGAGGAACTGGAGATTAGAAAAATAAAAAAAAAAGGAGTGGGGGGTGCAGTGAGTGAAAACGTTTGCACATTGATATAAGTAAATAATTATACACTATGACAAGAAACATTTTTGTTAAAATTCTGTAACTTTGAACTTACTAGAGTTTCAACATATCTTAACATATCAAATGAGTTCAGATCAGAGCGTAGCTTCTTTGCTTTTTCTTTGCCCAAATCTGAAGCCAGAACAAGAAACTGGGCATCTAGGACTGCTTCTCTTGCGCGGGACACTATCAATAAAAGAAGGAAAATATACACATTACAAAATATACATTATCCACAGATATTTCCAACTATTTACTAGGATTTCCCATTGGCCCCCCAAAAAAATCTCAATAAGGTGAAAAAGATCCATCTTCTAAAACTGGCTCCCCATGCACTTCATCAAAATCTCAATCAAAGCTGACCAGTCTTCCTAAAAGCCAGCTTTCTTTCTACTTTCTTTCTTTCATACTACAGGTAATTGAACCATAGCTTCTTAATAACCCTAATTTAACAAAATCCTCTATTATGTCTGATACTCATTTTCCCCTTCGACTCAACTCATTCTAATCACTGATCTCATCTGTGCTGACATAGGTCGAATTTTCACTACGTGTAGGGAGAGATGGTTTGAAGTTTGGGGAGATGGAGGAAACAGCAGGGCTGAGAGGCTAGGGTTTATCAGACATGGGTAACAGGGAGCATGAAAAAGTAGTATGTGAACACCTGCAAAGGAGAACTCTAAAGGGATCCAAGAAGAGATGAACTCAGCCATGTTCAAATACAGATGCCTGTAACTGGCTTATACCTCAAGGCCATTGCATTTGAAGCACTGATATCCTGAACAATCCTCACACAAACAGCAAATACTTGGCTGGAGAACTTGTTGACTCTGGCTTTTGTTCTTATCCATCATGTTCTCAAAGGTAAAGTTTTAATTATTTCAGGACAATCACTGCCAAAATGACAATGAATAAGGGAACAGAGCAGACGCAGATGATGGTTACTGGGTAGAATCATTCCTGGGCTCTATTCTACATCTCCCTTGCCCATCAGCCCCATAGCACACTGCAAGAAAAGTGCAAGCACCATGTCACAGATGACTGTACAACCTCAAAAGACTTAAATCAGAGACATCACATCCATGAATGCCAAGCATCTAGAATTACATTTGCTGAGCAACTCCTAGGGCCCAGTTGAGTGAACAATTTTGCTTTAAATTCCTGTCTTAACCACGGCAAACAATTAAGGGGCGCAAATGGCGTGTGCATAAAGATCTAATAAGATGTACAATAAATATCAAGGAAGTAAATGAATCAGGAACAAGAGTGAGGAGACTATGAGTTCAAGCTGTGGAGGGAAGAAAATGTAGATTAGGGGAAAGATTTGTCCAGATGAAAGAGGAAGACCTGGTTCCTGAAAATTCTGATGATATAGCAAATGTGGTAGACCACATGAAGGAATGATAAGGAGGCCATGGTCAGCACAAGAAAGACACAAATTGAAGAGACTGTAGACAATAAAGTGTTAAAAGGTGACAACACTGAAACCTCTAGCCATATTAGAAAATGTCTAGAAATAAATATTCTGGTCCTGGAGGAATAGGAACTATCATGTCAGAACATGACCAATTCTCTTTTTTCACCAAGGTACTTGTGTGCATTCTCCCCTTCTGTTCCCACAGAGCTGCAAGAAAGGCCTACTGGGGCAGTGTCTGGGTAGTTGTCTTAGAGCTCTTTGACCCAGCACCCACATGCAGGAGTACCCCAACCTGTCCTTTGTCACTGAACACAGAGCACAACCTCTGCAACTGCTTTTTAATCCAAACTAAGATTATTTTTTAACGCTCCAATGGACCAGAGTTCAGCACTCTGAGCTCACCCCCTGCCTCCCCTTGGGGATCAGCAGGTACGCTTGTGGACATGGCCACCTCCACTAGGGTATATAAGTAGTCCAGCAGTGGAGAGAGGGGACTGAGAGGGGGAAAGAAAACCAGCATGTCAGAGGCTACCTCAATTATTCTTTCATTCATCTATTCAGCAAATTTACACATGTAAATCTCTCAAGTATGAACAGGTAACATGTGGGAGGCTTGTTGATACAAACTGTGGGGCTCGCCTCATAATTTCATGCAGTCCTTAGTATATGTTTAGCACATGGTTAAGTGTATAATAAAAGTAGTATTGTTGCTATAACAAAAGTTCCAAATCTGGTAAAGCGCTATAATAAATCTGAGAATTCTGTAATGTCAAGAATTTGGCTCTTATATAAAACTAATTAATCATCAAACATATGGTAGCATATAAAATAATCAATTACCTCCATTAAATAGATTGTTGGCCTCTTCAAGGACTTCTGTTAATTTGTCGCTGGCGTTAAGTATATCCTCCCGGTTTTCTATTTTAAAAAAAGCCATTGGAAAATGTGCTCATCGTTCACCAATAAGTAGTTGACAAAGTTATCACCTGTAGTAGTAAAGTAAAACCAAGCCCCACCTCCTCTCCCTGGATAATGACTTCAAACAGCTTCACCTTTTAAACTAAAATGGCACGGAAAGAGAAAGGCAACTGTACACCTTAAACAGGTTGAAATTTAAAAGGAACCCCTGGCTCCTTTCAACCTTAACCGAAAGGGCTCGACTCCTCTGCAGCCTCAGAGGAGGGCTCGGTTAACTGGGCGGTTCTCAAACTTTGCAACCAATAGGTTCACGTAGAGGGCCAGGCAACAGACACCCCCACCTCTCAGAGTTTCAGGTTGGGTGGGTTCGGGTGGGGTCCGTGCATTTCTGGCAGTCTTCAGGGGATGCTGTCGCTACTGGGCCCAGGAGTCCAGGCAGAGAGAGAAGCTGAATGCAATAAAAAGCAGCGGGCGTCCTCCTCGCGCTCTCCTCTCCTGGCTGAGCCCGGGCGAGGGAACGATTGGGTCTGGCCTCCAGCTCTCCCAGCCCGCCCGTCAGGGATCTGCGTGCCCTTCGCCCAGGTCTTTTGACCGGCTGGCGACCAGACTAGCGCGGGAGCACTTTGTAAACAAATGAAGGCTCGGCCGCCGCGAGCCCGCGCCTCCTGGGCCTGCGCCGCCACCTGCCCGCGGCCCCTCCCCGCCCGCCCCGAGGCACCGCCTTACGTTGGACCGAGTTGATGAGCTCCCGATACTGATGGCGAATCTGGCGGCACAGGCCGTAGTCGGTCTCCGCCTCCAGGCTGGCCGGGTCCACCATCTCGTCCCCTGAATCCGACGGCTCTCCCTCCTCCAAGCTCGGGCGCTCCAGGGCCTCCCTGCGTTCCGGCGCGGCGCGGCGGCTGGACAGCGGGGAACGCGAGCGGGAGCGAGAGCGGGTGCGATCCCGGTGCGGGTCGCGACCCCGGCCCCGGCCCTCCGGCCCGCGGCCGCTACTGTCCCCGGACATCGCGCCAATTTGCCGTGCAACTTCAGAATGGCGGAAGTTCGCGCCAGAAACTGAAACCCCTGCTCGGCGCAAGCGCCTACCCCGGCGGAACGCAGCGCCCAGGGCAGCGCGCGAGCGCACAGCGACGCCTGTGGCGGGAGGTCGGCCTTGTGGCCTGCGCCGAGTCCTCAGGCCGGGTTGCCAGGACGCCGGGTGCTTAGGCAGCACAGAACGTGAATGCCCGGAGGGGCCTAACTGAGGTCCATCTGTTCTTTTTACAATAGTAAAAGAGATCCCACTTACAGTTCTTCACAATACAGAGTCATTAGAATCGCGGCTTTCGGGGCCCGTGAGATGGCTCAGCGGCTTAAGCGCCTGCCTGGCAAGCGCGAGGGCCCGAGTTCGACTCCCGGAACCCACATACGAAAAAGGGGCCGGTGATATCGCTCAGCGGCACGGGCGCCTGCTGGCGCGCGAGTTCCTGAGGTCGACCCCCCGGTACCCACAAAAAAAAAAAAAAAAAAAAAAGAATCTCGGCTTTCTTTGCATTAGAGCTGCATCTTCTCAGGGTCCCTTTGGCCCCTGCAGGACACCTCCACAACCTGGCAACCGCGTGGACAGGCAGCGCATCTTGCTTGAGAGAGTTCCCGTACTGAAATAAGATGAGTCCTTGACTGGGACAAGAAAGGTGATCTGCTGCTTGCTCATCTTCAGTGACCTTAGTTTCCCTGAGCCATATTAGGGGGTGAGGGAGCAAATGGAGTCTGTGTACACTTAGAAATTCCACTCTGTGAGCACAAAACAAACAACGGAGTTCCTTGAATTTTTCACAGTAAACTTTTAACCATCCTTGTATCTGCAACAATATGCTCAGAATCAATTTTCAGATTAAAAGATTCAAAATTACCTATTTACAGGGTCCAAGAAAGATGGCATTGTATTCGGTACAGTTTCAAAGATAAATGCATTAATTTTGTCAAATGGTTTTTCTGAGTCTATAGAGATGATCGTGTGATTTTTGTCCTTGCATCTGTTTATATGGTGTATTACATTTACTGATTTGCATATGTCGAACCATTCCTCATTCCTGAATGAATCCTAATTGGGAATGATGTATGATCTTTTTGATGATCTGCTGCATTGTGTTTGCCAGTATTTTATTGAGGATTTTTGCATCAGTGTTCATGAAAGAGATTGGCCTGTACTTCTCTTTTTGGTGGGGTCCTTTTCTGGTTTTGGAGTCAGGGTAATGCTTGCTTCCAGGAATGACTTTGGGAGTACTGCTTCCTTTTAGATTTCATTAAAGAGTTTGAGGAGTATTGACATTAGATCTTCTCTAAAGTTCTTGTAGAATTTGGCAGTGAATCCCTGGGGACCTAGGCTTTTCTTAGTTGGTGGTTTTTTAAATTACTTCTTCAATTTCACTGGCTGATGTTGGCTTATTCAGGATTTTTGTATCTTCTTGGTTCAGCTTTGGTGGTTCACATGTATCTAAGAATTTGTCCGTTTCCTCTGAGTTTTCCATTTTATTACAGTACAGGTTCTCAAAATAGCTACTGATAATCTTCTGGATTTCAGCAGACTCCATTGTAATTTCACCTTTTTCATTTCTGATTACATGGATTTGGGTCTTTTCTTATTTGGGTTAGATTACCTAAGGGCTTGTCTAATTTGTTTAGTCTTTCAAAGAACCAACTCTTCAATTCATTCTTTGTTTTTTTTTTTTTTTTTTTTTTTTTGTGGGTACCGGGGGGTCGACCTCAGGACCTCGTGCGCCAGCAGGCGCCCGTGCCACTGAGCGATATCACCGGCCCCTTTTTCGTATGTGGGTTCCGGGAGTCGAACTCAGGCCCTCGCGCTTGCCGGGCAGGCGCCTAAGCCGCTGAGCCATCTCACCGGCCCTGGTTTTTTTTTTTTTTTTTTTTTTTTTTTAGTCTCAATTTCATTAATTTCTGCACTGATCTTTATAATTCCTTCCTTGTATTAGCCTTGGATTTGAATTGTTCTTGTTTTTTCTAGGACCTTGAGGTGCATCATTAGGTTATTTCTTTGAGCTCATTCTGTTTTTCTGATGTGGGAATTCACTGCTATGAACTTCCCTCTTAGGATAGCTCTCATTCCATCCCATGCATTCTGATATGTCATACTGGCATTATTGATTGATTATAGATCATCTAATTTCTTCTTTAATTTCATCTGTGACCCACTGATTATTCAAGAGAGTATTATTTCATTTCCATGTGTTTGTATAGTTTACGTGGTTTCTTTTGCCATCGGTTTCTAGTTTCATGCTCTATGACCTGATAATATGCATGGAATAATTTTTTTTGCATCACATATGCTAAACTCGAGGTGGCACTACTCATTGCTACCCAACAGCAGACCCCTCCTCTGCTCACCTGGGTTTGAGGAGAGGTACACTCTTGTGTCTCTTTATTGAATGCAGCATGATTGCTCCAAAGGGATCATATCATGGTCATCTTATTCCCCTTCCCTAGTGACTGGTCTAGGGATTGGCATCTGATCCTGTCATGGTCCTTGAGATGTGAGGGGGCTTCCCATTGGCAAGAAAGACAAGCCTCACTCCTTTGAGATACTGGCACAAGAACATGCTGCCTAGCACACTGGCAGCCATCTACAACTCAGAAGGTGATGCGCACCGTGAAAGACCAGAGTGCTGAGGACAGTGGAGAGGAAGCATGGACTTGTATGAATTGCTGGTTGTACTATCTACTTCCAGACTCCTTAAGTAAGCCACATCTGTGTATCATATGGTTTAAGCCACTGCCAATTATAGTTACTTATAGCTCAATGCACTGTTACTGAAACAAATACTTAGCATTCTTTCATGTGAAAATTCATCCCAAGCTCCAGACAGAAATACCTACAACATTCAGTTCAAGAAGCTTTTTTTTTTTTTATATGTGTGTACCAGGAGTCGAACTCAGGACCTCACGCTTGCCAGGCTATATCACTCGATAAGCTTTTGATATGTAGTAATGGCTCACACCCTGGATAAGTTCATCTAGGCTGTCTGTGAAGTTCTTAAGTAGCTGCTGATGATAGGAGAAAGAAGTGATTGGCTTTAACGTCTTATGCAAATAAACACTGTTTATTATCTCTACCGCAAGCAATTCGTGAATCACCCAGGAGGATCCCAAAAGAAACAGAAAAAAAAAAACCCCAAAAGAAGTCATGTTATAACTTGGGACAGGGACCTCAGGTGTAGTAAACTAAAAAGTAGCAAGACTATCCACACAATTTATTTAGGGGGAATAAAAGTTTGAGTGATTAACAAGGTGGTTGGTGTTTTCTTTTTTTCTTTTTTTTTTTTTTTTACCTAGATAACACTATATTTATTTATTTATTGGTCTTTTTGAGACAGGGTTTCACTATGCAGATCAGTCTGGCTTGAACTCACTTTGTAGCCCAGCTGGCCTCAAACTCGCAGTGATCCTCCTGTCTCAGCCTCCCAAGTGCTGGGATTTCAGGTGTGTGCCACCACACCCGTTGGTTGATTTTTTCTTTTCTGAAAAGAAGCTTGAGGTTGTCCTCTTGTTCACAGGTATACGAAGTTTCCAGTCTTTCTTTTTCATTTTCTGGTGTCTCAGGCAGCTTGGGTTTTACCCCGGAGAGGTGAATCCAACTATCTATTCTCTGTACCTTAAAGGCAGAAGGAGTGGTTAGAAGGGTTGTGAGATGATCATTTGGGTGTGAGAGGATCCTGGAGTCTGCCTTCCTTCCAAGTATTGATTAGGACCTGGTCACTAGAGCAGGCATTGGGCTGACAGTAATTGTTAATCTCTGTGAGTGGAAGAATCTTACTTCCATATTTCTGGAGGATCTTTTAAAAAGTTCCCACATGGGTCATATGTTGAAGGAGCTAGGAAGTTTTGGTGTCAGTAAGTCAGATATCAAAAAGGGTCTCCCAAAATGCATTTGAAAAGTCCTGAAATTAAGTTTGGACTTGGTGGGGTGAGGAGACAAAGCCTCATTAATGCAATTGGAAGGAGATTCAGCCACTTATGGTGGGTTTCTTGACACAGCTTGGCTATGGTTTGCTTGAGAGTTTGATTGGCGCTCTTGACTTTTCCTGATGACTGGGGTCTCCATGCACTGTGATGATGGTACTTAACTCCCAGTGCTTTGGCAACACCCTGCATGATTTAGAATATAAAAGAGGGTCCATTATCAGTCTGGTTACACCTGGTCAGTCCAAACCTAGGGATCACTTCTTTAAGGAGGGCTTTTCCCACCTCCAAAGCCTGTTCTGACCTGTTAGGAAAGGTCTCTATCCACCTGGTAAAGATATTAATGTCCACCAAGAGGTGTGTGTGCCCCTTGCACTTAGGCATGCAGGTGAAGTCTATTTGCCAGTCTTCTCTAGGGAAGGACCCACAACTTTGTACTGGTTCAAGCAATGGGGGAAGATAAGTGCATGGGTTACAGAGGGCACAGACAAGACACATTTTACAGACCTGGGTTACTATGTGCTATAGTGGTGGTGGCATCTCACTCTAGGTGGAAAGCATCATGTAGGAACTTAATGACTTTCCCTGCACTCACTGTGTCAAGAACAGTCAGGTTCCCACACCACCATTGACCCTTTTGAACTTCTCCCTCATTAGGGATCATCTGAAGCTCTTTTGTGGAATATCCTCGCTCTAAGTCAAGATCCTGTAATGGAACCATGGGTAGAGCTAGTGACCGGCTAGAATTATATTGGACAGCGGCCTGTTTGACAGTGAAACCTGCTTTAAAATTACCCTGGGAGGGGCCGGTGAGATGGCTCAGCGGCGTAAGCGCCTGCCTTGCAAGCGCGAGGGCCCGAGTTCGACTCCCGGATCCCACATACGAAAAAGGGGCCAGTGATATCGCTCAGCGGCACGGGTGCCTGTTGGCGCACGAGGTCCTGAGGTCGACCCCCCGGTACCTACAAAAAAAAAAAAAAAATTACCCTGGGAGACAGGATCCTAGGAGGCTTGATGTCCCCAACAATAGATAAATGCTATTTCACTTGGGAGATTTACTGCCACAAGAAGGTTGAGGATTTCTGGTCCATGGTTTATTGGAGACTGGCAACTAGTCAAAAGTCCTTTCTTTCCAGATGGCTGCATGTACTTTTCCTAGGTAAATCGAAAAGCCTGAGTGAAGGCAACAAGTTCTGTCTTTTGGGCAGAAGTCCCAGGGGAAAATCCTCTTGCTTCAATGACCTGGGTAGAGTTGACTATGGTATAACCTGCCCTCCAAACATCAGCCTTTATGAAACTGCTGCCGTCAGTGAACCATGTGCTAGCTGTGCCTGTCAACGGCTGGTCCCTCTCATTGGGGCAGCTGGCATAATTTGGTGTGATGTTTTGTTCACACTCATGTTCTGTCTGTTGGTTGGTTGGGAGGAACATGCTTGGGTTTAAAATGGTGCAAGACTGAAGAGAAACATCTGGGTTTTCAATAAGAATGGCCTGATATTTAGTGAGATTTTCTCCAGTCACCCACAAATATCCCTTGAGTCCTACAGAGCCTTAACCAGGTACAAGATTAGAACTAAAAGCTTTTGTCCCAAGGTTATCTTAGAAGTTTTATAAACTAAGATTGCCATTGCTGCACTTACTCACAGGCAGCTAGGCCAGCCGTGCATCATTCCATCTAGTCTCTTGTAAAAGTAGGCAACTGTTCGGCTTTCCTGGAGCAGATGCTGAGTTAGCACTTCCATGGCTACTCCTGTTTCTCAATCATGAAGAGAGAAAAAAAGGCTGAGTTAGGTCTGGAATTTCTAGTGCTGGGACCTGCATCAGGGCCCACTTTAAGGCTTTAAAAGCCTCTTGAGTGGCTGCTGTCCATTTTAAAGGTTCAGTTTCTGGTCCTTGAATTGCTCAATATAGGAATTTGACTATTACTCCAAAATGGGGTGTCCATATGTAGTAGAAACCTGACATTTCCAAGAAAACCCTCAGCTGTTGTTTAGACTCTGGAGGGCCCAGATGGCAAATTGCCTCTGTGCTCCCTGGGAACAGTTGTCTTTGTCCTGGAGTTAAAACATATCCCAGATATGTCACTTTTTGATGAGAAATCTAGGCCTTATGTTGGGACACCTTGCAACTACTTTTTGCTGGAAAATTGAGAGTCTTAATAGTGTTTTATCATATAACTCTTTAGTGGGGCTACATATGAGGCCAACTATGTACTATAATTGGGCTCCCTTTTTGAACTTTAAATCTCTCAGGTGTTGAGCAAGAGCCTGTGAGAACAGGTGTAAAACCCTGAACAAGACAGGCCAAGTATACTATTGGCAAAGTGCTGTTTAGGGATCTTTCCATTCAAAGGCAAACAAATATTGGGAGTTAACATCCACAGGGATAGAAAACAAGGCAACCTTGAGATCAAGGACAGAAAACCATTTAGTGTCTCCTGGGATCTAGGCTAAAAGGGTATATAGTCTGTTACTAATTGGTGAATAGGTACCACTGCCTCACTGATGGCTCTGAAATCCTATACTAGGTGATATTTTCCCAATGGCTAGAGTATTGGTAAAATGGATGTATTGCATGGAGACTGGCATGGCACCAGTAACTTTGTAGCCAAAAACTCATCAATAATAGGCTTTAACCCCAGTTAGCTTCTTTTTTTAAAAGTAATACTGTTTTGGCTTTTTTTGTGTGTGTAGGTGAAGATATAGATTATGGCTCTTTAGCTAGATGACTACTGGAATGACCTTGACAGCCCTCCCTGGGATGTAGTCATACTATGTTTAGGGATCAACTCCTGGCAAAGACATCAGGCCTCATGGGGTCAGGCTACCTGAGTCAAGTCCCTAGTAACTAGGAGTGGCCTTCAGAAGGAAGAGTATATCTCTTCCAATTCCTGAGTATGGGGCACTCTGGTATCACCAAAAGGAAATATTCCAAATGGCAGTTCACAGTGGGGATAAAGAAAGCTGTCCAGTTAACTCCTCCAAGGCCCACAACAACTGTAGAACAAGATGAAACCTCACCCCAATAAAAAACTAGAATTGAATAAGTCACCCCAGTATCACAGAGAAACATAATTTGTTTGCCTACTACTTCTAGAGTCACCCAAGTCTCCTGTAAATTGATCAGAATATTCATGTGGTTGCCATGCAGACTGCCCCAGGCACCATCATTCGCTGTCTGGGCCTTACTCCCTGGCCACCAGAGTGAGAGATGACCTCATCCCTATCTGAGAATGAAGGCAGTCCCACTGCAAATACCAAGGATCTCCTTGCATGTTCTGACATTCTCCACAAGTTTTAGGTAGTTTCTGAGGGTATTCCTTCACCCAGTACCCTGATTGCTTGCACTTGAAGCACTCTAACTTGCTTCCATCACTCTTTGGGCTACCTTGGTTTCCCCTAGCACTGTGGGCTTTGTCCTGAACCTTATCAAATAGGACAAGCATGGCTTTAGCCTGCCTCTTTCCTTTATTCAACTCTTATTTGTTCTCTACTTCATCATGGTTATTAAAGACTGAATAAACTACACTGAACAATTGATTTACTTCACTTGTGGGCCCAGTTGGAGTTTCTGGAGCTTTTTCCTAATACCTGGAGCTGACTGAGTAATGAAATACTGCTTGAGGATGACCTGACCTTCTCTAGACTCAGAATCTAAATTAGTGTATTTATAAAGTGCCTCTTCAAGCAGGTGCTGAAAAGCAACTGGGTTCTTATCAAAGTCTTGACTAATAGGCTTGCGCTTATCATAGTCCATAGGTTTGGGCATTCCTTGTTGCATACACACTAAGATAGATTTGATGTATAACTTTGGTTTGGCTTTTCCATCCCCTGTATTATAATCCAATTTGGGCCCCTCCCGAGACCCAACTAATGCAGCGGTTGGCTGATTATCAGAGGCTGATTTTCAGAAGACTTCATCATTAGCCTGCTTTGAAGCCCTTGTAATCTTTTTTCTTTCTAGTGCTGTGCAAAAGCCAGGATAAACTGGACATTTCACCAGGTCAGATCAAAAGCCATTGTTAGGATGTGGAAACCTCCGCAAACTTCAGGATCCTCAGAGAAGCTACCCAGTTATTCTTTGCACTGCTGAATATCTGTAACTAAAAAGGGACTAGCTGAGAAGGCATTTAAAAAGGGAGCCAGGTGGGATGGATGAGGCAAACACCAAAATGGGTTTTGTGGATAGAAATTGTGGGAAACCTAAGAGGCCTATCCCTGAGTGAGCCCCTGACCCATTAGTGGGGACCTGATAAGATATCTCCTGATGGTTCCTCAGGCTTTCAGCCCCAGGGTTGTTAACTGGTAAAACTGAATTCCTTGGAATCATGTCATAGAAGCCTTACAAAGCCTTCTGCTGAGTTAGATCTCACATAGGACATCACCTATAACCAATTTCAGCTTTTATCAATGCATCCCATGATAAAGATGAACTCCCTGGGGGACGGACCACTCCAGTCTTGTGTGGGCATTACTTTTCCTTTTGGAACCTTAGAATTTCCCCTATGTCCACAAGAAGTCCAGACACAGAGTCCAGAACTGGGATGCCTTATTGGCTGGATGCTTCTTAGCCAATTCTAAAACTACCTAATACCCTGTTTAGGGAGGGGTAGCAATCACCTTGCTCAACAAAACCACAAAACCCAATTTTCTGTAGACGTGACTCTCAGCACCTTTTGGCTAAGAAACAGGAAGTTCCACAGATGATATCCCACTATCTGACAGTTTAAGAATAGGGAACAAGGGGGCTGGTGAGATGGCTCAATGGCACAAGCGCCTGCTGGCAAGTACGAGGTCCTGAGTTCAACTCCCGGTACCCACATTAAAAAAAAAAAAAAAGAATAGGGAATAAGACATGTCTCTAGAGAAAAGATCAAGCCACAAAGCATACATGTCTGGTGACCAAACCTCAAGATAAAAGTTAGGCACAATATAAATTCAGTCAGCAAACGCAGTTTACACATCCTCTTAGATAGGTGCATAAACTTGAAGCCATAGTTATCACAAAGAAAGCAATACTGAGTAGAATGGAGGGGGGAAAAGCAAAACAAAACAAAAAAAAAAACAAAAACTAACATTAGAGAAGTAACCCAGGAGGTGATAGCGATAGGCAGGTTTTAGGACCCAGAAGAATTGACTCAACCAGAGCTGGCCTGTCACTGCCAGTTTGGCACCAAAACCGCCTTTTTTAAAATGACTACAGGTTTGTTCTTTTTTATTTTTTTTGTTCTGCATGATGAAACATTATACTTCTTAACTTTTCCCCTGAGTTACTCAACGCTAAAAAGCAAAATAGTTTGAATACTCCTATAGATGAAAGCCTGAAGGAGGGGGCAGGGACAAGGGGGGACCCAGAACTTCCCTAAGAGAGGGAGGGAAAGTAACTCCTGAAAAGCACTCACTCAGCATGACCTGCAAGCAGCCTTGGCACCAGGAAAGTGACCATTCATATCTATATGGTGCAGGGCCCACTGCCAACTGCACTCCACAAAGAAAAGCAATAATTTCAGGTGGACCAGGCCCATGTTTCCAGGTTCTCTGTTGTGGGAGGCTGTGCCAAAGCAGTGACATTCCCCAGCTGCCTGCTTCCATTCAACTCAGCTCAGGTCCGTCCTCACAGAGGTTTGTGTCACAGCCTCTGAGATGGAATTCCCATGTTGTAGGGACCAACAACAAAATACAACCCCAACCAATCCACAGGGCTCTGTGGCAGAAGCCTTTTACTCCACAATCTAGCCCTTTCCAAATGGCAATCTGGTCAGCTGCTTGTTCCAGGAATCTGTCCTGTGCACCCAACAAAGGGGAAGAGGGAAAGAGTCTCTCCGAGTGAGCAGGGAGTTATCTTCCTTTCCTGACTGCCTTTTTCTACTTCTGGATGGTGGCTTCTTTGCTGCCAATGTCCATCAATATCCCCCAGCGTCCATTTATCTCTCAATGTCCATTAATCCCTCCTTGCTGGCTCACCAAAAATGTTACCATGTGATGGGCAAGTATAGTCCAGGCTCTTGTATACGACGAGTAAAGAATTGTCAAGTGCACACTCGATAGCAAGTAGCAAGCAGCTACATTTATTGATAATCACAGGAAGATGTGCTCAAGGCAAGTCCATGCCTACAAAAGCCATGACACAGATAGAAAAATGGTGCCGGGGTGACAAAAAGGTAAAAGCACTGAACACAAGTCATAGCAAATGGAAAGAGCAACAGCAGCCCCCAGTACAGCAGGTTTTTTGGGTTTAAAAGATGTGCACCTCAGCCCAGGTGCCTCCCTCTGAATCTGTGTGATTGAGAGGAATGATTGACAGGGTGCTGAGTCATCTTAGAGGCTCTCAACAAGTATGCTTGTCCCAGAATTCACACTGTCCTTAATCATATTTATGAGATCTAATACATATTTATGAACCTGTAAAACAAAAACAAAAACAGACTTGGAACAGAATAGAGGATGGGGAATGAGCTCCAAGCACACTTAGCTGCCTTATGTTCAACAAAGGGGCCAAACACCTTTACTGGAAGAAAGATAGCTTCTTTAATAAATGATGCTGGGAAAACTGGCTTTCCACATGCTGATGATAAAAGCTAGACCCATATCTCTCACCATGCACTAAACTAAAATCAAAATGGATCAAAGATCTAAATATTAAAACAGAAACAATCTGCTGGAAGATAGAATAGGTAAAACACTTGAAGACATAGGTATAGGCCAAGACTTTATTAACAAAACCCCAATTGCACAGAAAACATTACAAAGAATCAACAACAGGGATTGCAACAAGTTAAAAAGCTTTTGCACAGCAAAAGAGACAACCCACAGAATGGGAAAAATTTTTACCAGCTACTCCTCAAAGGACTAATATCTGGGATATATAAAGAACTCAAAAAAAAAATTATGCCCCCCAAATTTAAAGGCATCTGAAATGAATAGACACTTCTCAGATGAAATACAAACAGCAAGTAAACACGCGAAGAAATATTCAATATTACTTATCATTGTGAAATGCAAATTGAAACAATACCAAGATTTCATCTCAGGAAGAATGGCTATCATCAAGAAATCAACCAATAATAAATGCTGGTGAGGCTGTGGGGAAAAAGGAATGCTTCTCACACTGTTTGTTGGTGGAAGTGTAAATTGGTACAACCAACATGGAAATCAGTATCTAAAAAACTAAAACCAGAGGTTCCATTTGACCCAGGTATTCCCCTTCTCAGTATCTTCCTAAAAGAGTTAAAAGCATCATACCACAGTGATATATGCATACCTATATTTATAGCAGCACACTTTATATAGACAAATCTTAGAAACAGCCCATACGTCCATCAACAGATGAATGGATAAAGAAAATGTGGTTTTTATATACAATGGAGCACTATTCTGTCATGAAGAAGGATAGGGATAAACTTGAGACATTTTTAGGTAAATGGATGCAGCTCAAGATCATAATTTTAAGTGAAATGAATCAGCCACACAAGTTTAAATATCACATTGTTTCTTTTGTGTGAGGAACCCAAAGGGTAAATAAGGAGCAAAACTGAGGATAGGTATTGGGAAGTAAAAAGAACATTTTCAAATAGGAAGGGGAACAAGGGAAGAAGGGGGAAGGAAGGGAAAAGGGATTTAAAAAAGAGAGAGTGAAAGGGAAAAAATGGAAACAGCTTTTGTAAATGGGGCAAGGATGAAGGACTGACGGGAAGGGGGAATGGGAAAAAAAGAATAAAGACATATTATGTACAGGTACAAATTCCCTATGATGAATGTGATCATTATGTATAGCAAGTATATACTAACAAGAAAAATAAAATTAAAAAAAACTCAAAAGATAAAAATAAATAAGACTATGAAATAAATTGGCATTCTGGAGTTTGGTTAGGGGGTGCTACTGGAAAAGGAAAGGAGACCAGATTAGGCAGAGGAAGTTGAGTTGCACACCATGGCCGCTCATCAGAGGCGGCAAATCTCTCCCCCTCCTCTCCCCCACCCCACCCCCACCCACCCCACCCCCACCCCCAGCACTTGCTGGCAGCACCTCCAGCAGCCAGAGCTTTAGGTTCTTTTTACCTGAACAGTGCATTGCAGTCTCCACCACAACACTGTCAAGCCTGCTCTGTAACCACAAGTGAATTATCTGTGCTTCATCAGCACACTGATCCTCAAATTTGAAAATCAGCAAGAAATGCTCTTACTGGGTTCCTGCAAGTATCGTTTAATGTGGAGAAAGTGGTCAACAGGATTACCGAGTACATTTTCTTTCTTACAATTTTCTTCTACAGTTTTGGTTTTTGTTTATTTGTTTGTTTGGGGTTTTTTGTTTGTTTGTTTGTTTGTTTGAGATACGGGTTCACAAAGTCACTAAATTGCCCAGGCTGGGATCAAGTTGCAGTCCTTTTGCCCCAGCTTCCCAGAGTGCTGGGATTACCAACATGTACCATCATGCCCAATATAACCTTTCCTTGGCTTTGCTGTGGTACTCTCTTCAAAGAGAGACAAAGGAGACTAAGTTTTAAGAGTTTGAAAAATGTTTTTATTCTACCCCTCTGCTTGGTGGATGATTTTACTTTACATAGAATTTTGAGTTGAAAATAAATTTTCATCAGTTTTTTTTTAGACAGGGTTTTGCTATCTAGTTCTGCCTGTCCTTGAACGGATTATGTAGTTTAGGCTGACCTCAACCTCATGGCAATTCTCCTGCCTCAGCCTCCTAAGTGCGGGGATTATAGGCATGTGCCACCATGCCCAGCCTCACATCAGGAATTTAAAGGCATTGTTCCATTGTCTGTTTGAAATGGCTGCTGATTCAATGTCCACTCAAAAAATATTCCAGGTAAACTTTAAGCACTGGAGATACAATAGTGAATAAGACAAAATTTCTACTCTCTTGGAGAAGACAGGTAAGAAACAAGAGGAAAAAATAATAAGAAAAAAAACTTGGCAATTATAAGTGCTATGAAGAATTTGAATGAGGCTAAGGGTACAGCTGCTGACCAGGAGTTGCTATTTTCGACATGATGGGCAGCGACACCCTTACTGAGGAGGTGACATTTGAGATGAGACTTGATTTGTGAGATGTTATAAGTCGTGCAAGGATGCAAACCGTATTCTACTCAAAAGCAATAGCAAAGAGGTCTTTGAAGTTAAAATGACTCTGGCATATTCAAGAAACTTCAGGAATGCACATGTGGCTGGTGTGTGGTGCATAAAGGAGAGGATGCTAGAAAATGAAGTTGGTTCTGATTCTGATTCTTATGACTTTGTAAGTGTAGGCAAGGAAAAGCTTTCCCTCTACCTTCCCAGGTTAGTGGGCGGCTGTCAGTGAAACTGACAACAGACAGATTAACAGGAGAAAAGACATTCAAAATTTATTAATTTTTAATTTTATGTGTACAGAGTAATCACAGAAAGAAATGAATACCCAAAAGAGCTGGGCAATATGAGAGCATACATCCTTCTTACTAGGGGAAGGAAGAGGGAGAAAAGCCGCTTGTGAGAGAGAGAATGAATTTTTGGAAAGATAAATGGGCAGGCTGGAGAATCTGTGGGAGGTGGAAGAGTCTGTCTGGGTGTGGTGCTGACTTCTAATCTCCTCCCCTGTGGTAAGGGTCAGTCTTCCTTTGCTGATGAAAGTCCCAGGGAGGGGACTTATGACAGTTAAGCTCTGTCTTTGAAGGGTTAGTTTTACGCTGATAAGGTAAATTCAGAGAAAGCCTTGTCATGCATTTTGCGATCCTCAAATGTCTTCAGTGCCAAAATCATCCTTGTGCACAGCAGAACATCCTGGACCCCTTGATTAAAATGACCTGTTTTTTTTTTTTGTGTGTGGGTACTGGGGGGTCGACCTCAGGACCTCACGCGCCAGCAGGCGCCCGTGCCACTGAGTGATATCACCGGCCCCTTTTTCGTATGTGGGTTCCGGGAGTCAAACTCGGGCCCTCGCGCTTGCCGGGCAGGCGCTTAAGCCGCTGAGCCATCTCACCGGCACTGACCTGTTTTGTTTTGTTTTCTGGAAATATTTAGGGCAGGAGGTAGGTTAGAGATGGCCATGAAATCTTTGGAACTCTTCCATTGAGGTGTGGAGTCTGACCAATAGCACACACCAGAAGCAATACTGCCAATTTCCGGATCCAGATAGTGAGTGGAATATCCTGTCTGTGGGAATACTTTGTCTCGGAACCAATCCACCCTGCTGTAAGAAGCTCAAGACACGCGCAGAGGCCGTGTGCAGGCCATAGATTAGTTTCTAGCAGAAGCCTGTGTCACCTGCCAGCCCATGTAAGTGAGCTGTGTGGATGTCCAGCCCAGCTGGCCCTGCAGGGGACTCCAGCTCTCACTGTTGACTGACTGCAATCACCTGTGAGCTCTGCCCCCAACTGAGAACTGCCCTGCGGAGCCCAGCTAACCCACAGCGCTGTGAGAGATTGGTATTTACTGAGATAAGCACTGACTGGGCCCTTTCAGTCTGGAGACTGACCTCTTCCAACCTTGGGAAATATTCTTGTTGTATTTCTTTGATACAGTCTTCTTTTTTCCTTTTTGGTTTTATGCCTGCATCTCCTGTGTTAAATAAAATATGTAGGAGGTCATTGGTTTGGACTTGGCCCAATAGACCAAACCAGAATGGAGTTACTCATACTAAAGTGCCCGCTCCACCAGAAGGAAACTAAGCTGTTTAACTGCACTTCCAAGAAATCAGGAGATGGAGAGACAATAGCCAAGTTCCCAAATAGGCCAATTTCAGTCCTCCTCCTCCTCCTCCTCCTCCACTTCCTCCTCCTACTCCTCTTCTTCATCATCATCCCTCTGTTTTAATCCTTGCCAAAGTAACCAGATATCAATCAATCAGTTATTGGTTGGTTTCCCTGTTGGTGCCGTGTAAGGAAAGTAACTTTAGAATGACTAATCTGCTTTTGGTGCTTTGTTTTGGCTTTCTTTGGCCCTTCTCTGTCTATACAATCAATGTCCTCTCCTCAGCTCCTCAGAACACTCATTCTATTTTACAGAATGAAGCGATTCCTTATTCTACAATCACAAATAAAACCAATTAAGGTCTTTGAACTGAATTTGTTGTGATTTTCTTCTGACACCAGTTAATCAGATGAGAGGCCAGACCACAGAGCGGAGGTAAGTGGCAAGCGGGCAGTGGAGAGAAGCTGTACCTACATTTACAGCCACGCTCCGTGGCTCACACCATCACCTGTTCTTTTCTCCATCTTTTTCCTCCCAATACTGAGATTGAACCCAGGACCTTTGCATTGAGCTACTTCAAATTTTTTATTTTGGGACAGGGTCTCAATAAATCACTAAGTTGCCCAGGTTGAGCTCAAATTTGCGATCCCCCTGCCTCTGCCTCCCAGAATGCTGGGATTACAGGTGCACGTCTCTGTGCTTGTACTGTTTGATTGCAGCCCCATCCACCTTCCTTTCACCTTAAACACAGGCTCTGCCCTGCTTCCTCCATTACCAGACAGCCACCCACATTCCACTGGACACACAGGGAAGCCTCCTGTTGCCTGATGTGCCCTCTCCAGCTTGCCACATTACCGTCTCCACAAACATTTTCTTAAAAGTTTCTACTTCATCATTTTAACAAAGCCTCTTGAGGGAGAGGGGTGAAATTTGTGATCTGTGTGTTTCAATTTCTTTTTAACTATATATGGAGATAAAGAACCTTAAACATTATCTTTTTATGTTTATAAATCTGCCTGTTTACTGTCATACTAAACAATACTTTGTATTTTTTTCCTTTCAGAACTTTTAAATAATCAGTAGCTCCATAGCTGCCTGAGAAATACTTTGTTTTCTTTGTGTCCTCTGACATATGCTAATAATTTCAGCAAGCCTATGTTTATGTGAGCTTGAATTGGGCAAGTATGAAACAAAAATATTAATGAAACCTCACTTTGTGAGTAAACTTGAAAATAATTCAAATTTCCTCAAATTAAGAGACCATTTTAAAAATTTAATTAATTAATGTTTAAGTCAAGAATCATTTCAGGCAAATGAATAAAAAAGCTGCATTTTGCCACTGCCCTATGTGGATGTGAAGTCTGTGGGTAAACAGAGATGGAGGTTGGGGTCCTTAGGACTGGGGGAACCACTCTGTTATTTATAGGCACTGGGCCTCTGACAGTGATTTTTTTTTTTTTGTGGGTACCGGGGGTCGAATTCAGGACCTCACGCGCCAGTAGGCGCCCGTGCCACTGAGTGATACCACAGCCCTTTTTTCATATGTGGGTACCGGGAGTCGAACTCAGGACCTTGTGCTTGCCAGGCAGGCGCTTATGCCGCTGAGCTATCTCACCAGCCCCTCTGACAGTGATTTTAGTGTATCTAAAAATCTTTTTCACATCTTAGAGCAATTTCCCCCAAGTATTATGTATTAGTGCTTGTGAGAAGACTAAGCAAAAGATTCTAGATAAATAAACTGGGAACAGAATAGAAGGACAGAAAGCCATGGAGGAGGTCCGGAAGGCACTTAGCAGGTGGGCAAGTGAGCTCATCACTGCTGGAAAGTAAATGGTCCAGGACTAAAATACAGCCTGCGGGCTCGATGTTCAGCATGCTCAGGTAGGTCCTCTGGTATTGCAGCATTTTGGTTATTACAAAACTCTCTCTTAAGGAAAACAACTCAGCCAAATCCCTCTTTCATTTTTCTTTCTCTCTCTCTCTCTCTCCTTACTTTCTCTTTCCTTCTTTTGTTCAATACCAGAAATTGAACCTAGGAGTGCTCTCCACTGAGCTGTGCCCTCAGACTTTTATTTTTTATTTTGGGACAGGGTTTCACTAAGTTGCCCAGGCTGGCCTCAACTTGCGATCCTCCTGCCTCAGCATCCTGAGTAGCTAGAATTACAAGCATGTACAACCATGCCCAACCAAAACTTAAATATATGAAAAAAATCCCTGAGATTTGGTTAATTGAATTCAGTACACTGAATAGTAAAATAATCTTGAAAATTAAACATTTCCAATGAAAACGAGATTACCTCTTAAATTTTATGTAAAAATTACTATACGAACACGTGGTAAAATTTCTAGACTAGGATAGGAAATATGAGAGGGGATAGTTTTCTTCTTTCTCTATCACCAGTCTAACCACTGTTGTTTGTTTCTTATGTGAATTTCCAGTCATTTATATATGTACTATAGTGAATCGTGTAATTACATTTAGATCATAGACATTCATACTAAATATGATATGGTATATACACATCAGTTTATACCCTTTTCTTCTATTTTAATGATAGTGTACTGTGCACACTGTTTCGGCCTTGAATTTTTTTCACTTGATGTGTCTTGAAGGGTTTTTAGTGTTGGCACATAGAGACCTCCACGCCCTTTCTAACAGTTGCTTAGTTTGCCGTTATATGATTGCACCTTTAATTCATTAAAGACCAATGGAATTTTAGGTAGCTTGTTATTTAGAATTTGTCTAAGAGTAACTACTCATCCCTTTCTCAGGAGAGTATATTGACATGTTCAAAAAGGACAACTTGATACTCTCATGTCAGTGGAAGCTGTCGATGACCTGCCCCATTTACTAGAAGCACTTCTAATTTTATTGTGTTTCTTTAAGGCTGCTTTGTTTTGCAAAGTGCCAGGTCCCAGCCAAAATATAGAACTGCTCCAAGTACCTTAAAATGCAACCGAAGGTAGTTGATACAAGCTTTTTTTCCCAGGTAAACATAGAGGAGAAAAACAAGAGCTGGAGGCGGGCAGCACCTGCAAGCTTCCCTCTCCCTGTTATCCTCCCTGGGGCTGCAGAGCTTTCTGGAAAGCAGCCTTCTGGCCCGGGTCAGATTGCGTACACGCCACTGCCTTGCAGGCCAGCGTTCCCAACCCTAAGCCAATGCACATTTATAGAACAATTCCATGTGA
The DNA here is from genome assembly GCA_028451465.1 of Erethizon dorsatum. Taxonomy (NCBI): domain Eukaryota; kingdom Metazoa; phylum Chordata; class Mammalia; order Rodentia; family Erethizontidae; genus Erethizon; species Erethizon dorsatum. The sequence goes on from CM051822.1 coordinate 105,608,925, forward strand.
TCCTGAGGAAGGCAGACTGCGGGCGGAGGGCAGTGCTGAAAAGTTGTAATCTCGGGAGAGAGGACTCTTCCCTCTTGCTGCTCTTCATGCTGAGAGGACACTGGGTAAGTCAGTCTCAGATCGTCGGCTTCGTTCCTTTACACAATGTGTGGCTTTAGACTAGTTACTGAGAACGGAGGGATACATGCATTTCTTTCTTTTTTTTTTTCCTTATAAAGAGAAATTAAAGGCACATCTGTGCTCCTTCTTCCCTGCCCCCCATTCTCTCCTAAGCCAAATGAACTACACCTTTTCTTTCTAGTACATTACTGGTTACTTTTAGTAGGATATGGCCCCATTAATCTAGACCTTAGTCTCTTCATTTGTAAACTGAGGGGTTGGACTAGATAATGACTGGAATTTCTCGTGGTCTCTACGATGATTCTGCCTGAGGCAAATTATAATTTCATGTGTTTGTGAGTCTGTGGCATAATTTGAGAGTCCCTAAGGTCCTAAAACACCAAGACTTTGTGAGGAAGTTATTTTAAAAGTCATTATTGTGCTGACCTTGACATGTTTGCCTATTTATTTCTCCAGCCTCTAAGTACCTTTTCAGACCTATTTCTGAGGCTGTGGCTGCCAATGGCAGCTGCCACGTGATCTTGACAAGACTGTGTTTTTGGGTTTGACTTTTGTCAGTTATAACTGAATCATCAGGTCAGAGCTGAAGTTCGGCAGAGTGCTAAGCCTCCTCAGAGAATGCTACAGTTCAGTTAAATACAGCAGAGCCTATGTGTATGCGAGCACGTACGTGTGCACAATGCTTTCTACTATGTCCCATCAAACAGAAGTGCACGAACTGAAATTCTTTACCACACTTGCACACTTATACTCTGTTGTGTAATATCAGCACAAGTGTAGACAAAAGAGACAAAAGTGTTTGAGCTGCTGCTTCACCCGTTAACCCACTGCCTTTCCAGTCAATACCCGTTGGCTATTTGAGTGTTCTTCTGTTTTCAGGCTTAACTACAGTGCCTGTTGCTTCCCTGGTCGGCCTCCAGCGCCCACGCACTCGGGAGATAACTTCTTACCTAGTTTTGTTGTAAATGTTGGCCACAGGGTTTTGGGATTCCATCAGTTGTCCTGTCTGTTTACCTGAGGGGACTTGGGAAGTTCTAAACACTGCTGCCACCATCTACCCAGAATTCCACCTGCTGGGCTCTGTGCTGCATGCTCGCTTCTTCAATAGCTCTGAGGTAGGTGGATATTTGGCCTGAGCAAAGGGGATGATGAGGAAGGAGACAATGAGAGAGACGTAGGGAAAGAAGAATCCAGAGGGCTTGGTGAGGGATTGTACACAGGGGGACAAGAGGAATGAAGCAGAGAGGAAAATACAAAATAACCATTCATTTTTAAAATTTCATTCAGCAAATACTTACGAATGACCCCGTGTACTTAATGTCCAGACCCTAGGACAGAGGGTACAGTTGTATTCCATGCTGACATAATGCCTGCCCTCATGGAGCTCCTAGTGAAGTAAGGAGGCAAATACTAAGCAGGGAATCACCAAAATTATCACGCAGGCCCCAAGCCATGTGTCAGAAAGAATGAGGTCCTCTAAGTGGAAATGGGAAAGGCAAGAGAGGGTGGCTAAGGTGAAAAGATGGCGACTTTACATTTCAAGAGAGTGAACTGACCGTGAGTCATCAAAGTGGAGATATCCTGCAGAGACAAAAATGCACTCGGAGTAGGAGTGGGAAGTCTATGGAAGCTATGGTCTCTTCAAGGAGAAGACCAGGTTAGAAGACCAAATCCTGAGTTTCATGAAACAGCTTTCTTGAGAGGGCAAGAGGAGCAACTGGAGCATGAGACAGGCAGAACTCAGCAGCACCTTGTCTGGAAAGTCCTCAGTGGATAAGATTTGAGGAGGAAGGCGGGGTGACACGGGCAGATGCTGCAGAGAGGCCGAGAGAGGATGAAGACTGAAACAAAGTCAGAGTCTGGGGCGGTCAGAGGCAACTGTAATTTCAGTCAGCAACGTTTGACTACAAGAAACAGAAACCTCAAAAAAGATGGGCATTTGTTGAGCAACCCTTTCACCTGGCTTCCCAGCAACCACTGCTTCATTCTGATCTGAGTATGGACCAGTCTCCTCCGCTAGGCTCCTCATCCTGCCCCTCCCTGAGTTTAGTTTGCACAGGCACAGGTTTCTCTGCCACTCAGCCTGCCTCATTCCTCACTGCCTTGTGACTAGGGGCCTTCCTTTATAACTTTCAGGGTCCTTATCAAATAACAGGAGAGAAAATCCGTTCAGGCCAGTTTAAGGCAGAATTTGGCCCTAGTCCAATCAGCAGTGTCCAGAGATGGGTTTGTGTGATAAGCCAAGGCCACTCAGTCAGTAGAGGGATGGGAAATGGCGTATAGGGGTGGGAGGAGTGAGGAATGAATGCTTTTTCAGAGTAAAGCACAAAAACAAACCTTCAGATTTTGCCGTGAAATATATGGTTTCATCGTAACAGAACTGAAAGCTGGGCAGTTGTGGTGCTCCTAACTGAATGCAAGGGTGTGTAGTCCATGGCCGGGGGCATGCTGGGTAGGAGACACAGACCACCTAGTGGCTAACAGGAAAAGGAGAGAATGGGGGAAACAGAATCAAGGAGACCGTGGGGTATTGGCCAGCAAGAAACCAAACTCACTCCGACACTGACCCCTCTCCAAGGAGGCCATAAACCCAGGTGAGATTTGTCCAGCTCAGCACAGGAGGCCCCACCCAACCCTAAAGGCAGGGCATGGAGACTACAGCTTCAAGTGGTGAGGTAACAAGGGAGCAGCTAGACACTGCCTGAGAAGCCAACATAGGAGGACCACCCTTGCGGGCTTGTTTACATCCTCTGTGGGTCCCTGGACAACTCACTGTGAACCCTGTCCTTGGGTTTTTATTTTATCTCTGTTTCGAAGAGATGAGTATCAATGTGGGTTTTTGTTGTCGTCATTGTTGTTTGTTTCGTTTGCAGTGCTGGGATCAAACAAGGGCCTTGTGTGTGACAGGCAAGGCATTTTATCACTGAGCTACATTCCCAGCCCACTCTGTGTTTTTACAATCCTATATCCTGCAGAGGCAAATTGGTTCTTGTGTTTTAATCTCCTGAAATGCCCAAGTATAGCAGAAGAAAGGCAAGATAGTTGTCATTTGCCAATGCTTCATAAATGTTATTAATAACGGTGTTTAACATTGACACGTGGAAAGAGTGACTGTGATGGGTGAAGGCTGAGTTTGTGACCTAAAAAGGGGAAATTCTCCCTGCACTCAAGTCAGGGAACAGCCTCACAGATCTCTGTGCCAGAATTGGTGCCAAAGAATTGTAAAGAGATTAAACCCAGCAACACGGGCTGATGTTGTCCAAGCAGAGAATGCTAGCTTTCTGTAGTCAAGCTGCCTACATCAGTACAAAGCTGAGGAGTGACTGATATTGCTTGTGTCTCAGTATGCAGGGGCTCAAAGAAATATCCAGGCTCTACCAAAGACTTCCAGGACTAGCTCCCTTTGCTACTTATTAAGTCCTGAGTTGTAAAACTTAGGCTATGAAAAGATGTTATTTCTTTCTGGGCATGCTCATTTACGTGTGAAAGGATTGTGAAAGATATGGGTGTGTGAAGTTGCAGTGGTCATTTCTAACTAGGACCAAGATTTTCATTTTGAGGGGACATAATTTTGTAGGTGACTCTGTGACCTTAAAAAACATGGCTTTGTGTTCACTTTTGGTCATTTAGAAAATCATTCCTGGGAATATACTTCTGCTGAAATTGGTAATGAAGTTCAAGATAGGATCTGACAAGTGATTTTGTGTCTCATGTTTCATAGCAAACAGATGAGACAACCAGCACTTGAATCCTGGTTTGTCACAAGGTCATGGTCTCATGTGCTCTATTTCTTTGAAAAGCGTTTGGTGATATTTTTTGCCTATCTGGTGGAAGGCTCACTACGTGGCATTTGTCAGGAGTTCCTCCCCATTCCCAAAACTAGCTTGCTTTATTGTCCCAAGATTGACAACACTTTTGCAAATATCTCTTCCTTGCTTAGCATTAACAAGAAGTTTCAGGTTGACATATCTCGGTCAAGAGATGCCACCTGGACATATTATTATCAGAACTTCTGTTAGATGGGCAGATCCTAATCATAGGGAATTCAGCAAATAATCTTTTAGGAGATGTGTTTAAGAAGGCTTAGGTCCAGGTTCTAAGAGCAGGGATTAATGATCAGACACATGGTACTAGAGACCAAACCAGCATGGATGGAAAAGAACCACTGAACCATGATCTGGGGACCGACACTAGGATGTAGAGGTCCGTTGGAGGCACTAGGTCTCAACGTTTCAAGTGCAACAGGCAAATTTAGTTGGGAAAATGCAAATCAAAACTAGCTGATTTAGTAGCCTAAATTACTGGCAGATTGCTTTAATGTTTGCTTTGGAAAGGATGACCTAATTCCAAAGCATACTATTGACAGGCAGGGATTGGCATGACCGGTATTGGAATAGGAACTAAAGTGGACCCTAGTCACAAAAGAAGGAGGAAGGATTTCTTTTCATACCTCCTACTTTCCTTCTTTAAAATTTCATCATGGGGGCTGGTGAGATGGCTCAGCGGCATAAGCGCCTGCCTGGCAAGCGCGAGGTCGTGAGTTTGACTCCCAGTACCCACATACAAAAAAAGGGCCGGTGATATTGCTCAGTGGCACGGGCGCCTGCTGGCATGCGAGGTCCTGAGGTCGACCTCCGGTACCCACAAAAAAAAAAAAAATTTTTTTTCATTATGGGCTTTTTAAGCATACACAAAAGTAGAGAGAATATTACAAACATCCTCATGTGCCCATTATTTGTTTCACCAATTATCTACATATGTCCAGTCTGATTTCATTATTACTCCACTGTCCACTAACATCTGTCTCCCTCCCCTCACTGCCAGATTGTTTCAAAGCAAATAATTCTGTCATCCAATCAGTAATATTAAATATGTGTTCATAAAAGATGAGGACTCTTTTTGTATATGTGTAACCACAGTATCCTCATCACGCATAATTCCTTTTTTAATAATACCTTAATATTCAAAATCCTGTTGGTGTTCAAATATTCCTGACTATCTCACTTTTTTAAAGGTTAGTTTATTTAAACTGAGATCCCCAAGTTGCTTTTTGTTTATGTGTCCCTTAAGGCACTTTTCTACTCTTTTTTCCCCACAGAGTTTCTGTATTTTTCCTATATCCTTTGCATATATATATGCATACATATATATCCTCTACATATATTATATATCCTCCAAAAATTTCCTGTATCTTCCATCATTATTTCTATCTTTTTCTTAAATTATTTTTTTCATGGTTAGAAGGGTCTGCTAATTCCACTTTCTGGGTTATTTGTATATTTGCTTCTATTGATTTCTTTCCTCCTTGATTTTAGGTTATCATCCTGATCAACTCAGGCAGTTATGACAGAATACCATAGACCAGTATTCTGCAATTTATTACAGAAATTTATTCCTCACAATTCTGGAGATCAGTAAGACTAAGATCAAGGTGCTGGCTGAGAGCTTGGGGAGGGCCCTCTTCCTGGTTTGCAGATGGTGCCTTCTTGCTACATTCTTTCATGGCAGAGAAAGGGACCATCTCTCCCGTGTATCTTCTAATAAGGCCACAAATCCCATTAACGAAGATGCATGACCTCATGACCCTCATGACCCTCATGACCTCATCACTGCCCAAAGGCTCACTTGCCCAAACCCTTACACTACAGATTAGAGTTCAACATATGAATTCGGGGGAGGGGGACCACGAACATTCAGTCTATAACACTAGGATACATTAACTTCTGAATGTGGTGTTGGACTTTATTTGTTAGTATTTTATTTACCATTTTTGCATGAATGTTTTATAGGTGCGTGTGTATGACATCTAAATTATATTTAAGAATTCGTATTATTCTTCACAAAAGGAATTAAGAGTTTTTTTTGCTGTCTTTTTAATGCTCTGGAATAATTTGTATAGTGTTGGAAATTTGTGACCATTGAAATTGTAGTAGAATTCCCCTATGAAATCAGCTGGGCTTAGTCCTTTGTGTGTGTGTGTGTGCGTGTGTGTGTGGTATAGTCCATTAATAAATTTCTCAAATGTTTTCCTAGGAAGATAGGTATGTTTCAACTTTATAACTCTAATGGTCCAATTTTGGTTATCTAAATTTTCCCAGGTTATTATCCATTTCATGCATTTTTATTTGTATAGAAGCTGCAAAGTAATCTCTTATTTTTTTTTTTTTTTTTTTTTTTTGTGGGTACCGGGGGGTCGACCTCAGGACCTCGGGTGCCTGCGCGCCCGTGCCACTGAGCGATATCACCGGCCCCTTTTTCGTATGTGGGTTCCGGGAGTCGAACTCGGGCCCTCGCGCTTGCCGCGCAGGCGCTTAAGCCGCTGAGCCATCTCACCGGCCCTTATTTCCTTCTTGTCATTTTGTGTTTTTATGCTTTCTCTCTTTCTTCTTGATCAAATTAGTGATTTCTCTAGGTTAATTTTGCTAAAAAAATTAGAATTTTGATTTGCTCATTAGTTCACTCATCTTTCCATGTTTTATTTAATTAATTTCTGCTTCTAAGTTTTCACTTTCTTCTTTGTACATTTCTTGGTTTACTTTGTTTTTCCTCTCCAGTTTTTTGAGTTGGGAATTTTTCATTTTTCCTGATAAATATTTTACTGTAATTGATTTTCCTATGATAATTGCTTTAACTACAGCTCACTAACTCTGATAAATAGTATTTTCATTGCCATTATTAATTTTTATAATTCCAAATTTCAATTCATATTTCCCTTTTTGCCAGAGTTATTTATAGAAAGTTTTATTATTTCCATTTGGAAGAGCTATTCTGTTTTTTGTCGTTGTTGTTGTTTTTGTTAGTAATTTCTAGCTTTATTGAAATTTTTTTTTTTTTTTTTTTGTGGGTGCCGGGGGTCGACCTCAGGACCTCACGCGCCAGCAGGCGCCCGTGCCACTGAGCGATATCACCGGCCCTTTTTCCGTATGTGGGATCCAGGAGTCGAACTCGGGTCCTCGCGCTTGCCAGGCAGGCGCATACACCGCTGAGCCATCTCACCGGCCCTAGTTTTATTGAATTTTGATGAGAGAAGATTGTTCGTAATATTTTTACCTTATGTAAATTATTGATGTTTTCTCTCTGACCTAATATATGATCAATTCTTGTGATTGTCCCATGGGCATTTGTGAGGAAGATGTACGCTTCATTATTGGGGTATCGAGTTTAATGAATATTCATGAGATTGATTATGTTGTTCAGATCTTTTATCTTTTTTCTTAGTTTTCTCCACTTAATGTGTCCTGTAGTAGTAGAGCCTCCTATCAGTATATTTCTATCTATTTCTCCTTGCACCTTCTTTAGTTTTTGCCTCATAAAGGTGGTTGCTATATTGGTAGATATATATTCCTAAATGTTATATGCTCATTGGCAATTTTGGCTTTTCCCACAAAAAGTTTCCTTGTTTGTCATATGCAATGTTTTTGGAATTGAGTTCTACTTTGTCTGATTTCAGGACAATTAACCCTGCCGTCCATCTCCTTTATCCTCTCTGAATCAGTTTATTTCAGGTGTATCTTTTATTTTTATTTATTTATTTTTTTGTGGGTACCGGGGGTCGACCTCAGGTGTGTCTTTTGACACAGCATATGCTTAGGTTTTGTTTAATGAAGCACACTGAATATTTTCCTTTAAATAGGTGAATTGAACCTATTCACGCTTACTGCAAGGACTAACATGGTCAGTCTCTGCCACGGCATTTATAAGTTTGGTTTTGTTGTATCTGTTATGCTTCTTTCTCTTTTAATAAGGTTTGTATTTTTATTCCAAAATCTTTTTTTAATGTGCTCATCTTCCCATTTTGTTATTTAATCTTTTACTGGTTTATCAGGATGTTTTCCCTCTAATATTCTTTAATAAGCATCTATTGCCTTATAAAATGAACTTGTTCTAGTTCCTCTTCCTCTTTTTCCTTCTCCATTTTTTAGATAAATTATTTCAATTTTTTAAACCAAATAAAGTTTGTACATTGACCTGTCATCCTTGTCTAACCTTTGGTTTAGTCTTAGATGTGCAATTGCATATTTTTGAAGCCTCATCAGCCGTGGCGCTTTTGTTAAAGTTTTCCTAATCATCACCCAATTGGATGGAATACACTATTGAGTAGATTCCTCAGTATAGGTGAAGAATTTAGTAAGTTACTGTAAATTGAGAACTGTTTTTCTCTAGCCTTGATAGATGAAGAACAGCTTGACTGGATATAATGATCCTCCTACCTCAGCCCTTCAAGTAGCTGGGATTGCAGGCACCATGCCTAGCTAAAGTTTTTTGTTTTGTTTTGTTTCGTTTTATTTTGTTTTTCATTTGTTTGTTTTTGTTGGTGGTAGTGTTGTGGAATGGAGCCCAAGGCTCACACATGCCAAGCATGTGCTCTATCACTGAACTAGATCCGCGGCTTCTGAATTCTTCCACAAGCTGTTCCACTGCAATCTTGTTTGATGCTTTTTTTTTTTTTTTTTTTTTTTGAGGCTGGGTGCACTGTGTAGTGCAGGCTGGCCTTGAACTCACAGCAATCCTTCTGCCTCAGCCTCCCCAGTGCTGCAGTCACAGGTGTGCACCACCACTCCCAGCCTGATGCATTTTTAAAAAATATGATGCCAGCCTAATTATTTTGGCTCTGTAAGTTATTTGATTTACTTATTAGGAGGTCTTTTAACTTTAAAATCTAATAGTGTTACTGGGATATGTGTTAAAATTGATTGTCTTGGAATAATGTTCCTAGGAGTCCAGTGGGTTTCAATAGGTAGATTCAGGTATGGTGTTTTTCTATTTCTGGTAAGTTTTCTTAAAAGTTATGAATATTTGCTCTGTTTGTCATTTTGTTATTGTTGTTGTTATTTATATTAAGTACTCTTAAAATAGGAATATTATTTTCTTCTTTGCCTTCTCTTTTATCCTGCTTCTTTTTATTTTTTGTTTTGTTTATATTTTTGTGGTACTGGAGATTGAATCCAGGGCCTTTTGCACTGAGCTACGTCTCAGCCTTTTTAAATTTTTTATTTTGAAACAGGGTCTCCTTAAGCCACTAAATTGCCCAGACGGAGCTTGAACTTGCAATCCTCCTGTTTCATCCTCCCAGAGAACTAGGATTACAGGTGTGCACCGCTATGCCCACCTTCTATTTCTTTTCTGTGTTTAAGACACTCTTCATTGCTCCCTGATTTTTGTCCATTTCTACTTGGGCTTTTGAATTTCTAATTCAATATGTTTTATGTATGCCTGACTGCTTACTTGAAAATATTGAATTCTGATTGGAGTGCTGACTTACATTTTCGTTCTGCTTCATACCTGGTTTTAAGGTGTTGGGAGGAAGATTGTCCTTGGGTGCTATGTATAAAATACTGTCTCCTGGTTTTCTTTCAATTGCTCCGTGTGGATTTGTTGACCTCCCTCTTGTCTGTTTTCACAACATTCTTAGTCGGACAGTGCAGCAGAGGCCATGTTTGTTGTAATGTGGTGTGAAGAGTTTTTCTGAGTTTTCTGATTCTGTGATTTTTCTGGGTTATTTTAGGATTTTAAATTTTCTCTTTTTCCTCCATTCCCCATCCAACACGCTATTCCTGCAGGGTGCTTCTCCTGTGAATTTTGTCTTTTTTCTACTCATCCATTTGGAAGATTACCCCTTTAAATTGTGCCTGTCCTCTTTAAATTTCCTGGGCTTTGCAATCCCTTCCCCTTAGTCCCTGCTTTCACTATTTCAGGTCTTTTTGAAGACTATTCTGGGTGAGGGTGGACTGAATCCTTCTGGCACTAATTCCAGCTCAGCCTACACTCCATTCATGAGCTTTCTCTGCCTTCTCCATGGTTTTTCCAGGGAGCTAGGTTGGCTTTGGTTCCTTACAACCATTTAGGGAGCAGGAACATAAAAAATTGTGCTGACAATTTTCTGACTTCACTCTTTTTATTCACAGTTGTTTGAAATGTGCTTAAACCTCTCTGCTTTCATTCCTGCCTCTAGGGAATGGAATGTCTGCTTTTTTGTGTACATTTACTTTCCTCCTCTCCTGTTTTATGTTACATTGGGAGGGAATACTGGGAGACAGGTGGCTAGGGTGCCTCTATTATTTAGCTACCCTAAAAGCTAATTTTAAAACAGGCAAATATGATTAAGATGTTGTTCTTATTCTTTCTAGGAAAAAATATAGACTAGCCAAATGGTACTCGACACAAATCCTGCTTATTTAGGACTTTTAAACTATATAATTAGCGCTAATATCCTCAATACTTGTAAGGATAAGTTTACAATAAACTTTTCTAGGAAACAGAAGTTTTAAATTGCTGTTTTCTATTAAAATCATAAAAGTGCACAATGTTAGCAGAAACTCTCTAAGTTCTGATCGCTGTACTTGCAAGTATGAGGCAAATAGCTCTCATTTCTCAGCTTGACTCTAATATATGTCTCATTGGCTGTGACATCGCTGGCTGGTAGTTGGCACCGATGCCATTCTTTTTCCACTGAAGATCCCTGTGGTGGTGTTCAAAATGAAACCACCCCACCCTTCATTCCATTCTATCTCTACCCTCCTCTGAGGCCACAGTTCCCCACTATGTTGATACTGTTTTTGATTTTCAAAAATGATAGCACGGTTCAGCTTTGGTATGCAAACAGATGTGTGCATTCTTGTGGGTTACAGCAGCTTGTTTTCATAAGAAATATGGTTTTTGCTAACCTCATCTACAGAGAAAGATGATATGGAAATTGTGAGTAAGTGGAACCTTGTATTTGAATGTATCATCGAGTATCTGCTTTAGCACAAAAAAAGAGAGCCTTTACTGCAAATCAAGATGCAGTTTCGTGTTTCTGTTCTGGGATACGGGTCTCTGCATGGTTTATAATATATTCTGCTATTCCAGACTGGAACCTTATCCTCAAAGGCCTTGCTCTGACATTAGACCAAGGTGACACTGGAGGCCACCAGTCAAGGTTCCTGCTTGTCAACTGCCATTTGAACCAGGGAGAGGGATTTGATTCACCCCTCTTTGCCTTCCTCACTCAGCATCCTTTGCGATCCAAAACACAGATCTTCTGATGATTGGCAAGGATTGGGTGCAGGGTGCTATGAAGGGAGTTGATGAGCCCTCTGGGTAAAGCTGATCACTTAGCTTTTGCTTCATACCAAACTACCACAGAACTTGGTGGTTTAAAACAAGAACCACTTATTAAGCGTTGACTTCTGTGGGTTGGCACTTTGAGCAGAGCTGAGCTGCCACTCTGGGTGGTTCTCTTGGTCTCAGTGGGGATGCCTCGTGTGTCTGTGGTCAGCCGTGGGCTGACAAGCTGTCAGCCACAACTAATTAGCCATGATGATGAGGGAGCAATGCTGACTCGGTGTAGTCCCAGAACAAGCCAAATTTAGGTTAGGCATGTGGCTTAGAGGAAGATGATGGTCCATAAATTCAACTAGATTGTCTCTTGTTGGCTTTGAGGTTCACCATTGACCACTGCCAGCCTGTTCCCAGTGGTGTCATCCGTGCATGGAACCCTGGGAGAATATCTAGTAGGCTTATGTAGGATCTAGGTTATGGGAAAATAGAAATAAGTTTCCAGTGATCCAGGGTAACTGACTTCAGAGAGGATGACTACTTCACCACAGGGTGGTGAGTTTCCCATCACCGGAAGTATTCAGGACGACCTAGACCTTCCATGATTATCCCAGGTTCTGCTTTAGACATTGATGACTTGGCAAGCAACACTGCCAACCATACCTGATGTCTGTCCCCAAAGAACCAGATTCGAGCTGATGATCTGAGCCTTTGAGACCTGTCTCAAACATCCTAGGACGTGATTGTCCAGGTCTCCTCACTTAAAGGCAGCACAAAGTGAGCTGTGCTGCCTGCTGAACTATGGTATCTGTCCTTAGTTTTGTTGTAGCTCCTTTTCCCAGTTTAAGCACCCTGTGTTCCTGCTGTTCACCAGCGCTCTGCCTGGCTCTCTCAATCCCTGTCAATCCCCATTTCTGATCCTGCCAGCCAAAGCTTGCCCCTAAGTCCACCTCCTAGTCACAATTCCCTGGTTTCAACACCTCCCTGCTTGATCTAACCAAAGGCAGGTCTAGACTGACTCCACCTACTTCACCCTGCAACTTCCTCAACCATCCCTGACAGAGACAAACTACAGAAAATGAGGTACGTGTTTGTAAATAGCTAAAACAGGAGAACAACATGCTATCCGCTGTACCTATTAAATAGGATCACTAGGCATGGGAAATATTCTTAGCATGTTACTGTTCAATTTTCAAAAAGAAAAATAAGTTTCAAAAAGAGTAGTATGGTATGTACTATCTCTAATTTGTAGGTTTTATAAATATATGTTTACTCAGATGTCAGCTGGGGTCTCCCTGCCCCTTTAGACAAGCTCAAATTCATACCTGGTGGATCTCTGAAGTCAAACCCAAGACTTTTATGACTTCCCAAGGATTAAAGTTTCTGGCTTCCTCTGCTTCTTTGTGTAATCTCTGTCTTGTACTCTATTGATCCAGATATGACTAAAGTTCAGCTTTTCCCCTAGTTTCAATCCCCATCTCAAAAAAGACAAAACAAAGCAAGAGAAAGTGAATATAGGGGGTTTGGAGCCGAGACGTGCTTAGCACTGATGCAGATCCTATTATTGGGGATCTATGTGGCTGGAGAGCCACACCATGGCACACCATGCACTTCTGATCTGAGCTGGCTGGTGTGCTCCTGGGCCTGGAGGGGCTGGTGGGGATGAGGTTGCCTGTGGAGAGCAAGCCTGTACGGGGCTGGTTCTGGTCCAGCCATTTGCAGCAGAGGGGTGGATGAATCAGTCTTGTCTCTGATCACTGGGTCCTGATAGCAGGAGGTCTCTAAGTTCTTTGCAGCCCTAATGTTCTACAAGATTGGACTTTTCACATCCAATTTTTTAGGTGGTCTTAGAGATGGAGAAAAGGCAAAAAATAGGAGGCTAAGGAGAGATACGAAGTAAAAGTTGTCATTTCACCCAAACCCCCAGAGCAGCCAGGTCCTTGGTGAGAATGAAGTTCTCTTGCCAGAGCAGGAAACAAGCAATGTCTCTTCATAAATCTCTTTCCTGGGCTACGGCTGTTTGTTTGTATTAAACAGGAACATGGTAACAAAGCTATAAGTAGCTCCTTGCTCAGCTGTGCAAGGTAGGAAGTCAGAGGGACCGAATTCAGTCCCTGGAGGGAGAAAGGCAAGGTTTCCTGCCTGCCTGGGAAGAGGGCTTGGCCATCTGTGGGAATCGCAGCTGGCCTGTGCGATCGGGTTGGTCAAGTAACCCAAAGAGCAGCAGGATCAGGTAAAGCTGAGCTCACCTGTGATGAGCAATGTAACCTATGCTTGATAAGGAAGAGCAGCCCATGTCCTCTACTGATGAAGACCAGCTGCCGGAGGCCTGTGTGGCTGCAAGACCATAGCTTGGCAGGACATGGGCTTCTGATGTGAGCTTTCTGCTCTGCTCAGGGGAAGCACCCCCAGGGCCTGCAGGGGCTGGATGGGACAGTTCTGTCTCCAGCCCTTTCTTGCTGTGAAACACTGAGTAAACCATTGCCACCCTCCAGGCCTCAGCTTCTTATCTGTGAAAGAAGGTTTTAGAGAAGATGACCTTCAGGTTTCTTCCAGCAATAACAATTTAAAATATTCTATGCAGGAGAAAAAGCAGAATTTATTAAACTTCTAAAGCAGATGCGGGGGCTGGTGAGATAGTTCAGCAGCATGAGCGCCTGCCTGGCAAGCGTGAGGTCCTGAGTTCGACTCCCGGTACCCACATACGAAGAAAGGGCCAGTGATATCGCTCAGCGGCATGGGCGCCTGCTGGCGCGCGAGGTCCTGAGATTGACCTCCGGTACCCACAAAAAAAAAAAAAAAAAGGATGCATCTCTATCACATCACAAGAATTTTTTTCCTATGGAGAATAAAAATCTCATAGAAAATATAATCGATTGTCTGATATATGAACAATTTCCCATAGAGCATCAGTAGGCTGCTCTCACAAGATACGGGGGTAAATTGGGCAAATTATAAAACCTCCCTAAGCCTCTGTTTTAGTATCAATGAAATGGCACCCATATCAGCTTGTCTCTGACTCCCTAGTCCCCTGCCCTGCGCTGGGCTAGAGTCACCGTTGGGGATCTGAGCAGCCTCCTCCACCCCCCCGCCCCCACCTGTGCATAGCTCCTGCACAGTCATGCTCCTGGTCCTCATGTTTCTGTGTCCTCTCCTCTTCCAGACTTGCTCCCAGGCCCTGTGTCCCCAGTTATGCTTTTGGCTCCCCTCAGCCCTGGCAGGCTGCCACAGCCCTGACATTTAATCACCTGGCCTAAACCTGGACCTTCTGTACCCCTTCCTAATTAAGTAGGGGGATCCTTTAAACTGGGACCTTCCCAATCAACCTTAGTTGCTAACAACTAGAAATCCCATGTTCTGCTATAAAGCTAAAGGAACAATAGATAAAGACAGGAAGTTGTCTTTGAACTCTACAAAAATCTTTCCAATAGTAGCATCACATTGTTCGCTGCATGCAGATCTCCGTCTTTCCCCTTGCGCTCAGCTGGACTTTGGCCAGGCTGCTTAACCTCTCTGGGCTTTGTCTGTTCACTCATAAAACAAGAAATAAAAACCCAATGCTGCAGCTTTGCTATAAATATTAAAAAGGACCTGAACACCTAGCTGTGCTTGGCACATACAAATAGCTCACTATTGGCCCAGCATGGTGGCACACACCTGTAATCCCAGCACTTGGGAGGCTGAGGCAGGAGGATCCCTGTGAGTTCGAGGCCAGCCTGGGCTAATAGTGAGTTAAAGGCCAGCCTGAATCACACAGTGAGACCCTGTCTCAAAACAAACAAACAAACAAACAAACAAACAAAACTCTCTATTTATGCAATGTTGTAAGTGAATTAATGAACCAGAGTGTCCCGGTTTATATTCAGGATGTTTTGAAGTTTTGATGACGCAACACCAATATACCAGTAGAAATTAAAATTTCAAACAACTGTCTTTTAAAACAGGAAACAAATGAAATTTATATTTTAATCTTAAAATTAAGATTAATTTTAGGTTAATTTGAGGGAAGAGTTCCATTTTACCTGGCCATTTAGGTACTGTTTAGAGAACACACAAATAGAAATCTTAGGAATTCAGCCTTATTTGTGGCCAACTGCTTTACATTAATTAAAAGCCTAAATTCTGGATCTCTTTTAAGGTACAGTTTAATTCCCCCAAGGACATGGAGTAACTCCAGCTAATTTAACATTTGACATCTAGCAACAGCTACACCAAGGGTCTTGACAGCAATGATGTGTGATTAGCCCAGCAAATATTTTAGCAGAAATGGCTTGGTCAAAAGTTTCTGAAACCATTTACTTTCTTTTCATTGGGCCTATGCTATTAATTTTCTCATCAAACATTTGTTTCTGTAAGTATACAGTTAACTGTGCTTTTTATTGCAGATGTGACCTAGTTCTTATTAGCATCTGAAATTCACGATTTTACCTTAGGGAAGAAAAGAGAAGGCAATATAAGCTTTGTTTTATTGAGGGATTTGCATCTTGAAAGTTCCAAAGACACCCACTGTCAATAATAATATAATAGTCAATAGTTTATGGAGCACTTAATATCTTCCAAGGGCTTTGTTGACATTAACTCACCACAGTCAGGTATTACTATGATTCCCATCTTAGAGATGACAAAACTAAACACAGAGAAGTTAAATAATTTGCCAGAGTTTTTACCCTGAGTGAATTCATACCACATTCATACCACAGCACTCTTGTTCCTACTCACAGCCCTCTCTCTGTTGCAGTGTATGTACACGCAGTGATGAGTTTGGTTAACATGAGTTTTTTCCTGAGAGGTGGATATTCCCTCAGCATGTCAATGAATTAAGTTTTGAGTTGAATTCCAGAGGTAGATCCCCCTTGTGGAAAACTAGCTTGTGTGCGCAGCTAGATTTACCTAGGGACATCTCCTTCAGGTAATGGAAGAAAGAGGAGGGGCGAGGATCAGAAAGTCATGGCTGGAATTCTAGTCCCACCTCTATGTCTGTCCTTTGGCCACATCCTGTCCTTATGGACCCTCTGTTTCCTCACCTGCTGAAGGATGACAATAGGTCTCATGTTGTGTGTCTGGTACAAGGATGAGGTGTAAAACCAACCATAGTGGGTCCTCGGGAAATGATAATCATCACATGAAGAACAAACCAGCAACAATAACAGTAATAATAAAAGCACCTGGTAACGAGCACTCTAACAAACTCAGAGTGGAAGCCAGTGCATGGGAGGGAAAGCCAGGAGAGGCCGGCTTTGCAGTCTTATGTAGAAGGAATCAACCTGGAACTATTGCTTCTTAGACCGGAGGGCTCCCCTGAGAAGCCCCTTCCCATGTCATGGTGTGGGGGGCCCCACATGTGCAAGTGTTTGTTTGTTAAGAGCAGCTGCCTGCAGGATGTTCCTAAGCGGGGTGGTAGGGGGACTCTGGCTTGTTTTTTTCTGTCTTCCTTGCCCCCTTCCTCCCACTTGGACCTTTCAGCACTGGGTCTTTCACCGCTCTGAACACATAGCCAAACCTATCCTTCCCCACAAACTTTCCTTCCTTGCAACATCTCTGTTTCATACCAGGGCCTCTCTGTCCTCCTCGCTTAAACCCCTGGCACTTTACGTTCCAGCAGCCCAAGGGACCAGTCAGGCCCTACATACTCAAGATCTTTCCTGTCTTTGTGCTTCTGAAGCTCTGGTTCAGACTGGGTTAAACTGCCCCATCCTAAGCACTGTGGGTGTCATTGGCCTCCCAAAGGCCCCTCTAAATTCCTCAGCCTTACCTTTTTCTGTAGCTTCTTCTGACTCCAAATTTCTTTTTCCATTGGACCCCCAATTTTGCTTGTGTCCTCCCAAAATTCCTATGTTGAAATTCTAATTTCCAGTACTTTAGAATGTGACTGTATTTATAGGTAGAGTCCTAATGGGTGGGCCCTAATCCAATTTGACTGATGTCCCATAAGAAGAGGAGATTAGGACACAGATACAGAGAGAAGACCTCCTGAAGTCACAGGAAGCAGACAGCTGTCTGTGAGCTAAGGAGAGAGGCCTGAGGAGAAACCAGCCCTGCTGACACCTTCATCTAGGACCTCCAGCCTCCAGAACTGCGAGGAAATAAATGTCTGTTCCAGCCACCCAGCCTGAATATTTGTTTTGGCAACCCAAGTAAACTAACACAAGGTCTCTACTCAGAACAGACTCAGCCTTGGAACTTGGCCCTCTTACCTCACCCACACTCTCATATAAACCCCAGTCATGCGAAGCATTTGTACCCACTGCAGAGTTGACTGGGAGGGTGGTTTGTGGAGGGAATTTGGTCACAGAAATGTACACAACTGCAAATTGGATGCTGCATGTTCATTCCCACCTGAGAGTTCCCATGTGCCTCTGGGAGAGCCAGGCTCCCGCTGCCTCCTCTCTCTCCTCAGAAGCAAACCCCCAATTCTTCCTCTCTCTTAGTCAGGACTCTGACTATGTTTTGTCCACCCGTTGAAGACTTGCCTCTTCATTCCTAGTTGGCTCATCCAAGATGACTTGCTTAATAGGATTTTCTATATTTAAAAAATTCTCCTGTGATTATTAGTGGGCAGAAGCCAACATTCTTGTTTCTCATCCTTCCGAACTTTAACTGTACTGAAATCTGTTGAACTCAAAAAGAAATACTTTCAGATTTTTCCCCTGGTAGTGAAATTCTTTTTCCCAACTAGCTTATGCAGAACCCCAAGATGTGAAACATACTTTTAAAAATTAAGAAGACATTCATATAACATAAAAATAACCACTTTCAAGTGAGCAATTCAGTGGAATTCAGTACTCTCAATGTTGTGCAAATTCCACTTCTGTCTAAATCTAAAACACTTCCATCACCAAAAAATCAAACTGCACTGATTTAGCACTTACTTTCCCCTTCTCCCAGCCTCTGGCAACCACCAATCTGGTTTCTGTCTCTGTGGATTTGCCTATTCTAGTTTTTCATATAAATATAATCACACAATACGTGATCTGGCTTTTTTCACTTAAATAATGCTTTTGAGGTTCATTGGAGTTGTTGCATATATCAGTGCTCCATTCCTTTTTATGGATGAATAATTCATTTTGTGTCTAGACTGTGTTGTGTTTAACCACTCATCCCTTGAAACATGTACACTTCTACTCTGATGAACAAGCCCTAAGTGGGTCGCTGAGCTCCTCCTCCACATCTAGCATTTCTTAAATACCTCCAAGAAGCTAGGTAAGATATCTGGTCTCCAGAGAGCCTTTGATGAAATGCTGTTTTGTTTTCCTGAGTAGTCCTACCTGGTGGCAGTGGATGGGTCTCTGCAGAAGATTTCGTTTAAATGAAAAGTTTTGGCACTGTAACACACACACACACGCACACACACACACAATCCTGCAGGTGGGAAGTGACTGAGCAGGAGGGTTCTTTGGGTGTGTACTCGCAGTCCTATGAGGTCCACAGGGCCTCCTCCCCCCAGTGGGCCGGCAGACCTCCTATCAGCGATCTAGACATGTCTGCTGCTTTTCATGACTTCAGTCATTGAAACTCAAGCCACACCCAGGTGAATACATTCTGTACACACTAACAAATGCCAGACTGTCACGTCATTGGGTTTTCACAAGTTTTCTTTGTCTCTCCGTAGAATTTTCCCAGGTGCATACAAGAAGCCCTGTGAGCATTTGACTCTGCTAGAATGAGAGTTTTGTTGCCTGCACTATTGCATAAAGGCAAGCCTGTGATTCCTGCCACTGCGCTCCTGGGCCAGGACAGTCCTGGAGTTAGGTGCAGCCAATCAGATGGCAGGAGCTGCTTTAGTAGGGATAAGCCTTTTCTAGAAGGAGCCCTGCTGATGTAATAACAAGGAAAAATCCTCTGTGCAAAAGGCCTTGGGAGGGATGGGCTGGAAATGCAGATTCCCTGTGGGCAGAAAAGCTTGTGTAATCTCAGTGGGCCAAGGCCCAGGTATGTAACGCAGCTGGTTTGTGCCCATGCCAGGGTGGAGTCAGATTTTTTGCCCAACTGGTTAAGGTGGGTCAGGCCCTTGGCTTAGACCTCATACGCTTCTGGATGCAGGAGGAGAAAGTCTCATTAATGGAAAACACATTTTTCCTGGGCTGCAGCCTCCAAAGTTCAGACCGTCCCCAAAGGTAAGCAGATGGCAGAGTTGTGGGTGCCTTCCTTTCTGGCCTGGGAAAAGCTGAGCAGTGGGCATTACAGAGTCCCTGGAAGAGAATTCCAGATGCACCCAGGCCTTCCCTTTGTGGATCTGAAATTTACACTTCTCCAGAGCTGTTTTGCTGTTCTTTTTAGTCTGTTTAAAATCTAAAGATGCCTTGCTTTTTAATAAAATCATTGAGTTTTTTTGGTGAATGAGTATCAAAATTTAATAATTGACAGACATAGTGATGGTAACAATCAATGTTCTTTTTTGGGGGGGTAATAATGGTGATTGAACTTAGGGCCTTGTGCATGCTAGGGAAGTGCTCTACCACTGAGCTACAGCTACAGCCTTTTCAAAATTGTTTATTTTATTTTGGCTGTGATCACACACAAGTAGCTGTGATAACAGATGTGTACAGCCTCAACATTATTTCCTTATGATCAGTCATCTTCCAAATGAACAGAAAAAATAGAGTGAAGTCAATTTCACATGAGATTGTGTGTGTGTGTCCATAGGAAATGATAAGAAAGGAACAGTATCCTTTCAGTTAAAGAGTTATGAATGAAAGATTTGAACACAGAGGTAACATTAGTTACAATTTTCTCTATTTGGGGGCATTTTAATTGGGGCTGCTCACAATACTTACATTTTATTTTTTAGTGATTATTTAGTACACCTAGCATGAACTAGTTATTCCATCAGTGTTGGTTGAATAAATAAGTACAAGTTTTCTGAAGAAATACTTTGATGAAAGCTCTATTTCTGTGGAATAAATCTTGAATTAAAAGGCAGGAGGCAGGCTGATAGAGCACTTGCCTAGCACACACAATGCTCTGGGTTCAATCCCCATTACCTAAAAGGGAGAGAGAGACAGAGAGACAGACAGACAGAAAGATTTATTTCTACATTTTGGTCTCCAAAAACTGGATCCTTGGCAGGTTCCTTAACTTCTCTAGCCTCAGTTTCCTTACTGGACTGGAAATCTCTAAGGCCCGAGCACTAAAATGTTCTAATATTTCAAGTTTTCTATAACTGAGTTACTCCATCTAGAAATAGTGAAGGTAACATCTCAGTCCTGCTTGCTTTAGGGTCTCATGAACTCAGGTGCATGATGTCAGCAAGATGATCAGGCATCTCCATGAGCGACATGAGAAAACATCCTAATTATGATAATGGTTAATAAAGCATCACTGAGTGAGGCCCATGAAACAATACTGGTTTCCTTGGCAGCCTGACAGGATCGACAGGATTATCCATTCCTTGTCTGGCCCCAACTACCTATCTTCCTCAGCAAGAAAACATTCTGCTTCTGTAGAAACATGTGCAGAAGTGAAACTGATTTGCTGAAACAAGTGTTTAGAGTAAAAACTATGAAAACCATATGTTATTGAAGAGAAGTGAATTTCACGCCTCCTAATCTTTGGCACCAAGCTCTGCTGTCACCAGCAGTGAGAAACCAGCCACACTGAGTTTCCAACTGAACACAATTAGAAACAGAAAATACCCCAACTAGCGGTGCTCCTCAAGCTCCCTGGCAAATGGACCCCTTTTGTCACTTGTGAGTACATATACACGCGTGTGTACGCTGGCCTTCACTCAAACTCAGGAACAAACTTGCCTTTCAGAAGTGTCTGCCAACCCCAGAGTGGGGAATGAAAACACAGCCCTTGTTGGGAAAGAAGTCTGGGTGGCATTTTGCAAAAGAAAAACCGTCAAAAGTAATTTTCCATGATGAGGCTGCAGAGATAAACATTTACCATCATCTGGCTTTTTGAGTTTGGGGAGGTGAGCAGAGAAAGCCTCAGAGCTTCTTCCATGTTACAGATGTTTACACCCTTTCATTTCTTCCAGTGGCCTCTGACAAAATTCTGAGGGACCCTGGGCATCCTGAGTCACCATGGGCAATGAGAACAGCACCTCAGACCAGCAGGTAGGTGTCAAGAAGCTTCTCCCTGGAGCTACATAGCTCTCTTAAGTGACTTGACTACGTCCTTCCCTCCCCAGCATCTTGTCTCTACCCAGAGAGGAGCAAGTGGAAGACAGGGCTTATGCCAGATCCATGCAGGCATATAGGCAGGTGTTTTTGGATTGGCTTTTCAAAATTCTTTTAGGATTTTCCTGTTTTCAGAAACCATGAGCACTAATTTTTCTTTTTATTCTATGCTTTTAAAATCGGCATAATGAGGATTTGGCACATTTTCTCCAGATTTTCTCCACTCATCAACTGTAACAGATTCAGCAGAAGAGGCTAGAATATAAACTTTCATTCATATTCCTCCCCTATGTAAAATTAAGGCTGTGAAAAATGATTTTAAATGTTACCAGTGTTGAGAGATTAAATCTAAAGTGTTGTTCTCAAGCTGGGCAAGGTTTTCAGAATTGAGGAGTGAGCTTTAATTGCTTAATTGTGCATAAGGCTGGGATGATAAAATATATCCAAGTTTTGTCATTATCCATTTTAAGTTTGCTAATAATAACATAATGCCCTGGTGAACAAAATCAGGGCGCTACTTTCCCCTTTATTTCACACAGACTGGAAATACTGGATTAATGGTGCTGGGCTCTTTGAATGTGAAAACTGAATCTGAAAGCCAGCCTACTGCAATTGATTTTCCTGG
The DNA here is from genome assembly GCA_028451465.1 of Erethizon dorsatum. Lineage (NCBI taxonomy): Eukaryota > Metazoa > Chordata > Mammalia > Rodentia > Erethizontidae > Erethizon > Erethizon dorsatum. Next base: position 105,630,828 of record CM051822.1, read on the forward strand.
TTTTTTACCCCCTGCAATCTTCTTTTCTCAAGCAGCAAAATAGAAATTGTCAAAAGAAAAGGTGGCAAACTGCAGGGATTTTAGAGGCAGGCAAGAAGCAATAATTGTGGGTGTGAGACAATAGGGAGGGCGATACTACGGTAAAAGGGCAGCTGATGGTTGCATTAGGAACATGGCCCCGTGTTACGGGATTTTCCCATTTCTTCAAGAGAAGTGAAAACCTGTATTTTTCTATGAAACCTTAAATGTTTTAAAAATAGACTTTTAAATTAAATGTAATGATAGATTATATGCAGTTTAAGGAAATAACGCAGAGACATCACATGTACCCTTTACCTAGTTTTCCTGTCTCATAAAACTATCCTACAGTACCAAACAGTCAGGATTACAGAACATTTGCATCAGCAGACGGATGCCTGGTCTCATCCCTCTTCCCTTGTATTCCTTATCCCTACCTTTGGCAACTACTAGTCTTCTCTCTGTTTCTGTAATATTATCATTTCAATAATGTTAAAAAATAGGGCCGGTGAGATGGCTCAGCGGCGTAAGCGCCTGCCTTGCAAGCTCAAGGGCCCGAGTTCGACTCCCGGAACCCACATACAAAAAAGGGGCCGGTGATATCGGGTGCCTGTTGGCATGTGAGGTCCTGAGGTCGACCCCCCGGTACCCACAAAAAAAAAATAATAATAATGTTAAAAAATAGAATTACACAGTGTGCAACCTATTAGGATTAGCTTTTTTTAACTCAGCATAATTCCTTCAAGACTCACACAAGTTGTTGCATGTATCAGTAGTTCATTCTTTTCAATGCTGAGTAGTATTCCACAGCATGGAGGTTCCATACAGTTCACTGAATCATCCACCCATTCAAGCACACTTGGGCTGTCTCTAGTTTTTGGCTGTGCTATGAATACTTTTGTACAGTTTTTTTTTGTGTGTGTGAGTATATGTTTTCATTTCTCTAAGATAAATACCCAAGAGTGTGATTGCTGAGTCAAATACTGATGGCATATTTAATTTTATAAAGAACAGCCGAACTACTTCTAGTCACTATACTATTTTACATTCTCACCAACAGTATGAGTGATCCAGTTTCCCTGGCATCCTGGCTATCATTTGGTGTTGTCACTACTTGCTGGTGCCATTCTATTAGGGTTTTAATTTGCATTTCACTGATGGATAGTGATGTGGAAAAACGTTCGTGTGCTTGTCATCTGTAGACAGTGGTTCCCCTTATCTATGGTCTCTGTTTCTGAAGTTTCAGTTATCCACCATTAACTGTGGGTCTGAATGTATTAAATGGACAAATTTCAGAAAAAAAAAATATATATATATGTATATGCATATATATTGTAGTGGGGATTGAACCTAGGGCCTTCTTATTGAGCTACATCCCAAGGCCTTTATATTTTATTTTGAGCCCAGGATGTGCTTAAACTTATAAAATATGATTGTTATAATTTATTATTAGTTATTGCTGTTAATCTCATACTGTGCCTGATTTTTAAATTGATCTTTATTAAAGGCATGTATGCAAAATGTATAGTAAAAACAGGGCTTGGTACTATGCAAGGTTTCAGGCAGCTACTAGAAATATTAGAATGTATCCCCTACGGATAAAAGGGAACTATTCTCTTTGGTGAAATATGTGTTCAGATCTTTTCCCAATTTTCTGTTTTTGTTTTTGTTTTTGTTTGTTGAGACAGAGTTTTATTATGCAGTTCAGGCTGGCCTTGAACTCACTTTGTAGCCCAGGCTGGACTCGAACTTGCAGCTATCCTCCTGCCTTAGCCTCCCAAGCGCTGGGCTTGCAGGCATGCAACACCATGCCTGGCCTCTTTTGTTGCCCATTTTCTATCTGGATGGTTATTGTTTTAGTGTTGAGTTTTGAGAGTTCTTTATGTAGTGTAGAGTAGTCCTTTGTCAGACTGTGGTTTGCAAATGCTTTCATAATTATCATTCATCCTCTTAACAGGGTCTTCTACAGACCAAACTTGTGTGTGCACGTGCATGTGTGTGTCTGTGTGTGTGTGTGGTACTGGGGATTGGACCCAGGACCTTTGAACTGAGTTACATCCCTGGTCCTTTTTATATTTTTTATTTTGAGGCCAGGTCTCAATAAATTGCTAAATTGCCCAGGATGGGCTTGAATTTATAGTCCTCCTGTCTTAGTCTCCCAGAGCTGGAATTATAGGCATGTGCCATCTTGCCCAGCGAGTTTTTAATTTTGAAGAGGTATAGTTTTTCAGTGTTTCTTTTTATGGATAATGCCTTGGGCATCAAGTCTAAGTACTCTTTGCCTACCCCTACATCCTGAAAATTTTCTTTTTCTTCTAAAAATTTAAAAATGTGGGCTGAGGATATAGCTCAGTGGCACAGTGCCTGCCTGGCAAGCATGAGGTCCTGAGTTCCAAAAAAAAAGTCCCAGTACCAAAAAAAAAAGTTACAATTTATATTTAAGTCCACGATTAATTTTGAGTTGATTTTTGTATAAGATATGAGATTTTGATTGAGGTTCTTTTTTTTTTTTTGAGACGAGGGTCTCACTATGCAGTTCAGGCTGGCCTTGAACTCACAGCGATCTTCCTGCCTCAGCCTCCTGAGTGCTGGGATTACAGGTGTGCACCACCACGCCCAGCTAGAGGTTCATTTTTTATGTGTGTCTTTATTTTATTTTATTTTTTTATTTATTTTTGGTACCAGGAATTGAACTCAGGACCTTGCCCTTGCCAGGCAGGCACTGTTCCCCTGAGCTATATCCCTGGCCCCTGTGTGTGTCTTTAATGTCCTTGTTTTCTTAGAGTAGTTTTAGGTTTATAAAAAAATTGAGAGGAAGGTACAAAGATTTCCCACATAGCCCCCTCAAACACACAAAACCTCCCCCTCATTGACATCCTCCACCACAGCAGCGCATTTGTTACAAGTGATGGACCTACATGGACATATCTTACCACTCTAAGTCCACAGATTACATGAAGCTTCACTCTTGATGTTGTATACATTCTACGGATTTTGATAAATATATAATAGCATGTATCTGCCATTATAGTATCATACAGAGTATTCAAAATCCTCTGTGCTTTGTCTTTCTCCACCTTTCAACTCCCGGCAACCACAGATCTTTTTCCTGTCTCCATAGTCTTGCCTTTTCCAGAATGTCGTACAGTTGGAATCATATAATACGACTTTTTTTTTTTTTTTGTGGGTACTGGGGGGTCGACCTCAGGACCTCGCGCGCCAGCAGGCGCCCGTGCCGCTGAGCGATATCACCGGCCCCTTTTTCGTATGTGGGTTCCGGGAGTTGAACTCGGGCCCTCGCGCTTGCCGGGCAGGCGCTTAAGCCGCTGAGCCATCTCACCGGCCCCCGATAATACGACCTTTTTAAGGTTGGTTTCTTTCATTTAGCAATTTAAGTCTCCTCTATGTCTTTTCATGGCTCGATAGCTCATATCTTTTTATTCCCAAATAATGTTCCATTGTCTGGACATACCACAGCTTACTTTTCTTTTAAAGAGCACCTTGGTTGCTTCCAAATTTTGAATAAGACTTGCGATAAAAATCCATGTGCAGGTTTTTGTGAATACTTAGATGTTAACTCCTTTGGGTAGATACCAAGGAGTGTGATTGCTGAATCATATGATAAGGGTATATTTAGTTGTGTAAGAACTGCCAAACTGCTGCCAAAGTAGCTTTACCATTTTGCATTCCCACCACCAATGAATGAGAATTCTTATTCTTCCACATACTCAGCAGCATATAGTGTTGCCAGTGTTCTGGATTTTGGTCATTCTCATATGTTTTTAGCAATGCCTCATTGTTGCTTTAAGTGTGCATTTCCTGATGGTGTGGAACAACTTTTCATATGCTACGTACCCTCTGTATCTCCTTTGCTGAGGTGTTTGTTAAGGGTATTGGCGTTCTTGCTGCTGAGTTTTAAGAGATTTTTGTATATTTTGGATAATTGTCCTCTTTTAGATATATCTTTTGCAAATATTCTTTATAGTCTCATTCTCTTGAGCTTGAGGTTCACTTTTTGGTATTTTGCTCATTAATATCTCTCCAGTTCCATTTGTTGGAAAGATTATTCCTCCACTGAATTGCTTTTGCACCTTTGTGAAAAATTAGGCATATTTGTGTGGGCTTATTTCTGGGTTCTCTGTTCTACTCCGTTAAATGTCTTTATTACTATAGCTATATAATACATTATGAAGTCAGGCAAAGTGAGTCTTTTTTTCTTCTTTCTTTCTTTCTTTCTCTCTCTCTCTCTCTGTCTCTCTTGCTCTCTCTGTCTCTTTCTTTCTTTGTTTCAGTACTGAAACTGAGCTGCATCCCACATCCCAGTCTTTTTTTTTTTTTTTTTTTTTTTTTTCTTTTTTTTTTGAGATAGGGTCTAAGTCTGTAACATGCCCCAGGCTGGACTTTTTCAAGGTTGTTTTAGCTATTGCAGGATCTATAGTTTTTCCAGATAAATGTTAGAATAAATCTGTGTCTACCAAAAACTTGCTGAAATTTGAGAGGAATTACATTAAATTGATAGATCAATTTGAGGAGAATTTCTTTCTTTACTATTTTGAATTTTGTAATCCATAAACATATGGTATGTTTCTCCATTTATGTAGGTCATCTTTATTTTATTCCTCATCACCATTTTGTGGTCTTTAGTAAACAGATCCTGTATATATCTTGTTAACGTTACACCTAAGTATTACATTTTCTTTGGAGTGACTATAAATGCTGTCATGTTTGTAGTTTTAGTGTCCCTATGCTTATAGTTAGTGCACTGAGTTTTGCATGCCGTTGCTGTATTCCATGGCATTGATGAACTCAATTATTAGGTCCAAGGGTTTTTTTTCAGTTGTTGATCCCTTGGGATTTTCTATGTATGGAATCGTGTTATTTGCAAACAGGTACAATTTTCTTTCTTTCTTTTTTTTCTTTCCATTCTGTATGATTTCTATTTCTTTTCTTTTCTCTTTTTTCACTATTACACTGACAAAGACTCCCAGTGCTATGTTAATTAAGAGAGTGAGAGTGGATATTCTTACCTCACTCCCAGTCTTAAGGTGAAAGCATTCAGCCTTTCATTAGTAAGCAAAATATTAGCTGTAAAGGCTTTTTTTTTTAAAAAAGAATACTTTTTATCAGTTTGAAGAAGTTTTTATTGTAGGTTACTTATGTTTTTTTAAAAAATCATGACTAGGTGTTGGATTTTGTCAAATACTTTCTGTGCATCAATTGATATAACCACAGTATCTTCTTTGGTCTGACGATATTTTGAATTATACTGACTAATTCAATTATACTAGTTTTCAAACGTTGAACTCGTCTTGCACACCTGGAATAGTTCCCCTTTGGTCATGATGTATAGTTATTTTGATATGTTGTTAGAGTCAGTTTGCTAATATTTTGTTGAAGAATCTTGTGTCTAAATTCATAAGAAATATTGTTCTGTAGTTTTCATTTTGGTCTGGTTTTGGTATTGAGGTAATACTAGCCCCACACAATGAGTTGAAAGTGCTTTCCTCTATTTTCTAGAAAACTGTGCAAGAGAAATCTTCCATTTAAGAAATGCTGGCAACAACTTTTTTTTTTTTTTTTTTTGTGGGTACCGGGGGTTGACCTCAGGACCTTGCACGCCAGCAGGCGCCCGTGCCGCTGAGCGATATCACCGGCCTTTTTTTCATATGTGGGTTCCGGGAGTTGAACTCGGGCCCTCGCACTTGCCAGGCAGGCGCTTATGCCGCTGAGCCATCTCACCGGCCCAACAACAACTATTTTTAAACCTTATGTGGACCCAACAATGTACCTGCTAGCTGGAGTTGCCTCAGGTCCACCTCCTGGGTCTCCTTTTGATAGAATGTTCCATCTTGTGCTTGAGTGCAGGAGGGCACGACATTAGTTGTGAGCTCGCCACACTGGACATATTTTGGCCTTTATTCTTCCTCATTAATAGACCAAGAAGCCCAGCTTCAACTTTTTCCCTGAGGCCTCACGGATCTGTTTGGACACCAAACTCCTTGCAGGCCACTGTTAGCTACCAACAGGATAGAGCAGCGGTTCTGACCCAAGGGTGCCTTTGTCTTCCTGGGGGTGTTCAGCAATGTCCAGAGGTAGTTTTGGTTAGCACAACAGATTCAAGATACTACTGACATCTCATACACAGAAGTCAGAGCTGCTGCAAAATAGTCTAGAATGCACAGAACAGTCTCACACAGCAAAGAATACCCAGAACACAACATCAGCAGTGCCAAGATTGAGGAATCCTGCAGTAGAGGAACATTTGACTTGACTGCTTTAACAGACCTCCTGAGGGTGGTGGGTAAGCTTCCCTGACCTGAGATGAATTTCAACATGAATATGGGCAGAGTGCAGGGCGGCTTACCTTTTTCTCCCCACTATCTTTACTAAACCACCTTGCCCAGAATGGAATGCTTATTGTTTAGCTAGCATAGACTCGCAGAAATGGAATTGCTTTCAAGGGAAGGGTAAGGACTTTTGAAAGGCTTTTGCTCTTATGGTGTCAAAATGCTTGGCAGAAAGTTGGTATCAACTATCTCTTATCATGGCATGAGGGCCCATCTTACCTATCCTTGCAAACAAGGACTAGTTCAATGCTTCGAGGCTTTTCTAATCAGAAAGTTCAAAATGCTCCAAGAATTTACATACTTTGTCCCGTACTTGTTTATTATCTCTTCCCTCATTTTGTCCCACCAGCTCCCAACCCCATCCTCCCTTCTCAGTTTCTGTCCTACTGGAATAATCAGGAGATCAGGTTCCCTAGTTTTGCAAGTTTTCACATCTCCAAACTCAGCCAGGCATGAGCCCCCAGGACTTTAAGGGATTGCCTTTAGGATTCCAGGACGGGAACAAAGTTTGCCTTCCGTAGAGAAACAAATGGGAATGAAGTCTGGAATGTTTGGCTGCTGAACCCATGGAGCTCATTCCAGCTGTCTTTCCACATCTCCTGGATATTTTGACTTGGATGACCCACAGCCAGCCGAGTTCCTCAAACCTAACTCAGCTCCTCTCCCTGACCCTGCTCCTGCTCCTGCTTTCCTTCTCCTGGGTAGGATGATTTACCTTGCTATCCAAAACCAAAATCTGGAGGTCACTCCTGACTTTGCCCAACTGCTACCCGCTCGTCTATCAATTAATTAATGGCTGGCCCTTTAGATTTCCAAATTTTTAGTATAATTAGGGCTTTTGGGGTTTGCAAGAGACAGAAGCCCATCTCCAATGACTCTAAGCAGAGAAAGGGGTGGTGGCTTATAGAACTGAGAAGTCCACAGGCCCTATCCCCACTGCTGGCCGAGGCCAGAGGTTCAGAGATGACACAACAGCTCTCTCCGGAACTTGCTCTATTTTCCTCTGTAATTCCTTAGTATTCAGGGAGGTGCCATCAGACCGGGAAAGGGAAAAGATACTTCTGGTGGCTCTGTCCTTCCATCTTTCTTCCAGATAGTCCAGCCCCATCACCCCCTCTGAGGAATCAGGCCATCCCTGATTGTGTCACATGCCCTCTCTGTGATCAGTCCTTGTGCCTAGCCTAGAGGATCCTCTTGTAGTCAGCCCAAACTGTAGACTATCACCCTGTGGAGCACAGGTGGGCCCAGCTTGATCGTCGTCTGTCAACATAGCTTGGAGCAGTTTCTCAAAGGACAAAGAGGCAACACGGACCCATTCCATCATCTTGTCTAACAGTTTTCCCCCTTGCCATCCCTACCCCATGCCTGGATCATTGCTGACACTTCCAAGATGGTTTCTCTGCCTCCACATGCTCCCCTCTCCCACGCAGGCTCCCATGCCTCTCTGGAGGCTTCTCATCCGTGAAGATGCACTTGGAGCCCCTGGATCCTGTTTACAAGTGAACTCTTGGAAAGGCAGATGTGAGTCTGAATGAATATTCTGTGCATAGAGTAAGGACCAAGTGTTGCAGACCAGCCACATCGCCAAGGCAAAGGATGAGGAACTAGCCTGCCCAGACCGAGCCTTTGTCATGTTCAAACATCTTCAGGCCACGGCTTCCTCTCTCTTCTCTGATTTCACCTGGGTGGCCACCGGCAGGGCAGGAGTACATTGCACAGGTTCAGCCTGGGAATAGAAACTAGAGGTGCTGTGGGGCTCCTGTTTTCTGAGGTTTCTGCTGACAGTGAGACCCTTTTGCTTTCAGCAGGAGGATGCTAGCTTGCAAAACGTCATCCTGTGGCTTCCAAACCCTGATCCTCTGCAGGTATGGGGCATGTAGCATTCTGCATGGTGCCTCCCTAACATCTAGATGGCTGCAGCATGAGGTGTGACATGTGTGTTAGAATATTTAGGTTTTCTCTTCCTTCTTCTCTATTGCCTATTCCCATCCACCCCCAGTAAGTTGTAAAACACAGTAGAAATCAACTATACATGTTTGGCTTTTCAGAAATAACATTTTGGTGTGTGTGTCCAAGAACTGGCTTGGTTGATATGCTGTGAGATGCTGAATAAGGCTTATGTCGTCAATGGAATGGAACGCAGATGCTGGGAGCCAGTAGTAATCCTTCCGGACTCTGATTCTTTGATTTTCTTTGTCCTGGATTGAGGCTTGGAATGCCGTGGAGGCCCCACCTTTGCCACCACTGATTTTATGACTGATTTTTTATTAAAAATACATTACATTTGGAATTAGCAGCTAGTGTCATTATGCAATAATGCACCTAGCTGTGTTCACAGTTTTTACTCTGCATAAGGTGTTGGCCATCAGCTGGAGGGAAGGAAACAAATTAAGGAGCTTTGCCCCCATTGTACAGTGGGTTTCCCTGGAGAGGACGTGGAGGGTAGTGTGTGCTTGTGAGTGTGGTGGTGGGGGCAGTAAAATACCCAGCTTCTCACAGGCCTGCTATGAAATCCCCATCATACCTATCCAGGTGTATCAGTCATCCACATAAATGTTCTTAGCTTTAAGAAAGAACTGCTCTACACCTGAAGGTGGCTGCCAGGTAAGTGTGCTGATGTCTGTTTTTCTACATATCCCAGCAAGGAGTGACGTTTGAGGTTGTGAAACAACATAGCTACTTGCATAGAGCATGGTGAAGCTTTTACACATGTGACTTTATCTGGCTCTCCTTGTGATCCCATGAAGTGGGCAGGCCCAAGTGATTACCCTCATTTTTTTTTTTTTTTTTTTTGTGGGTACCGGGGGTCGACCTCAGGACCTCGCGCGCCAGTAGGCGCCTGTGCCGCTGAGCGATATCACCGGCCCTTTTTCGTATGTGGGTTCCGGGAGTCGAACTCGGGCCCTTGCACTTGCCAGGCAGGTGCTTATGCCACTGAGCCATCTCACCGGCCCCCTTACCCTCATTTTATAGTCAAATAAAGAGGCTCAGAAGAATAATCATCCCAGGTCACTTGAATGAGTGGAGGAGAGTCAGAACTCTGGTCTCCAGAAGGTCATTAAGAATGGCCAGGCCGGTGGTTTTCAAACTGTGTTCTGGGGAATCTTGGGGCCTCCAGCATTGCTTCAAGGATGGGCTCAGGGTCAAGGGGAATGTTGAAAGGGGAAAATCTGGACCACCACCCACCCATCACCCATCAGAGCAGCTTGCCTTATATGGCCTTAGATGGTAAGGCTTCTGGGAGAAACTGTTTGGGAATAGGAGTTGGAAGTAAGCCCCCATCTGTTCCCCTCCCATCATTTTTTCAGTTTTGTGTGGTCAATAAGAAGGGCAAGGCAATTATCCACTGCTACCAATCAGTGAGCGAGTCGGGACAAGAAGCCAGTTTGGAGGCCTCTAGTCCAGAGCTCCTAAAGATGCCTCTACCAGGGGAGAGCACTGTGGTCTGGCTCAGGAATCTGCACAGCACTTTGCAGCAGAACTCAAAAGCTCGGTTACAAACTCCCACCCAATGGCCATTTGTGGAGACTTTCCCTGCCGAGTGGTAGGAGCTTGTTTAGATGCTACGGATCCATAGGGGATCAAAACAAACAAGGTTCCTGCCTCATGGAATTTGCATCTAGTGGGGAGCCAGACAAGCAAGTGAACAAATAGGCAAGCCAACAGGTGAACACAAGGTTTTCATTCAGCACAGATGGAAGTGGAGATCATTATGTTAAGTGAAATAAACCAGGCACAGAAAGACAAGCACCACACAATCTTACTCATACGTGAGACCTAAAACACTTGATCTCATAGAGGTTAAGAATAGGGCTGGTGAGATGGCTCAGCGGCATAAGTGCCTGCCCAGCAAGCGCGAGGGCCCGAGTTCGACTCCCGGAACCCACATACGAAAAAGGGGCCGGTGATATCGCTCAGCGGCACGGGCGCCTGCTGGCGCGCGAGGTCCTGAGGTTGACCCCCCGGTACCCACAAAAAAAAAAAAAAAAAAAAAAGAATAAAATGGTGGTTACCAGAGGATGGGGGCATGGGCCAGAAGGGGATAAAGTTGGTCAATAGGCATTAAATTACAGTTAGGAATAAGAAGCTCCAATTATAGGTAACATACTGTACATCTCAAAAAGCTGGAAAAAAGGATTTTAAATGTTTTCATCGTAAAGAAATGATAAATGTTTGAGGAGATAGATATGTTTAACCTTATCTAAACATTATACAATGTATGCGTATATCAAAACACCACATGGTACTCCATGGTTATGGTTTAGATAAAATGTCCCCCAAAGTCTCGTATGTTCAGATGTGGGGCTTTTGGAAGCAGAATAGATCATGGGAGCGCTATACTCATCAGCGGATTCACCCATTGATGACTTTATAGCTGAACCTGCTGTTTGGAGGTAGAGCCTGGTCAGAAAGTGAGTCACTTGGGGTGTGAACTGGGAGGGTTTATTCTTGTCCGTGGCTCCTCCCTTGTCTCTCTCTACTTTCTGGCTGCCATGGGGTGAGCAGCTTTCCTCCACCATGCTCTTCTGCCGTATTCTTCCTGCCTTGGAGCCAACTAACCATGAACTAAACCTTCTGGAAACATGAGCTAAAAATAAACCCCTCCTCTGTTGTGCTGTCCAGTATTTTGTCCCAGTGACAGGAAAGTGACTAACACACTCTTTAACATGTACAATTTTTACTTCTTTGTAGCAGTTGAAATAAATTTGATTAATTAAAAAAGAGCTTATGGGCTGGTGAGATAGCTCAGTGGCATAAGTGCCTGCCTGGCAAGTGCAAGGTCCTGAGTTCGACCCCTGGTACCCACAAAAAAAAAAAAAAAAAAAGAGCTTATGGCATGCCTATTGTTTACTAGGCTCTATTCTAGCATTTGAATGATTCAGCCATGGTCTGCCATAACGTAGTTTCCCTTTTCCATAAGGAAAATGACAATAAGCCAGTCAACAAGTAAACATTCCATAATATTCCTACCCAAACAGGGCTCTTTCTTTTTTATCTTTTTTTTTTATTGTGATAATGTATAACATAAAATTTACACCATGTTACACTTTTCACCATGTTTAAGTGTACAGTTCTGTGGCTCACTATTCTAGATGGATGCAGAGGCCCTGGGATAATAGCAAAAATTCCTGGGATACCAGAGGGGCATTCCTGGGGGTGCAGGACATTCCTGTGCGAGGAGTAAAGAGGGTGTTCTTCACAGCATCAAGGCATGAAAGGGGTTTTGCAGGTGGGGAGAAACAAAATGGCTCAGAAGTAATATTAGGGAGCAATAAATTCTCTAACTATTGCCAAGCAGTGTGGGGAAAAAGTCAGCAAGCCTTTGACAGGGTTGCAAGGTAGTGGGTTCTTGGTGGTCATTCAGGAGTTAGGCAAGGTGGGAAGGTCAAGGGTCTGTTCTGTGAAGATCCTGAGATATTCGAGGAAGGGGAGGATTGCTGATCTGGGGGCAGAGAAAGGTGTGGGGGTGGAGACTAGGTGAGATGACACAAAGGCATATGCAGCAGCATGGGACTTGGAGGGGGAGCAACAGGTGCCTGGGTGGCAGGACATTCATGCAGTCACAAAGGGAAGTGGACGCATCAGCATCTTCGCTGAGCCTCTTGGCAGTGGGCCAACAAATTATGTGAATTGCATTTGCTTTTGAAATTTATTGGCAACAACTAAGCTGTTGAATTAATTACTGACTGTTTTCTCTTATTCAAGAGGTCAAGTTTAATAACATCACAGCAGTCCTACTTTCGGATCCTGCTGACCAGTCACGGTTGTTTTTGTTTCATCAACACAAATGTTATTCATACTAAAATTTAGTAATATATATTTAGTTTCCATTCTGTGTTCCAAAGGAAGAGAAACCATTGACAGAGAAAAATTCATACTCTAGACTGAAGCTTGATCTATCAGTTTGTAGATATTTCCTTTTAGTGAGCTGAGGCCTTTGGACCTCAATTCAGACCCTTGCAGCTGCTTTTACTTCACTCTGAGTCCTGTTTCTTACTCCTGCTGCTTCCCTCCCATGACTGCCTCACTCAGACCTCCTGGTAGGCCTCAGGCTGGCAGCACTGAACCTCCTCAGTACAGCACACCCATGCCTGGCCCTTCCTCCCTGGAGACTCGCCTTCCCGCACATATGCTGGTTGGAAATGAAGAGAAAGTTCTACGTGTAACCAAGTCTGTGAGGCCAGTGGAATGTTGAATGTCGAGCCAAGGGAAGCCTCCACCACCCTTGGGGTGTCGGGTCCTGGTTTGTGTGAGTCCTTCCTTGGGACAGAGGTGGTGATGGAGCTGCCTCAGACATAGCCTCCACCTGACAGCCCTTCCTAGGGTTCAGGCATCATGACTGGCATGAAAGCCACCATGGCAAAATAAGGGCCATGCCAGCCTGTGGTCCCAAGTCATGAAAGTGGGTATGACAGTTGTTCAGTTCTGGGAGCCCAGAAAAGGCACATGAGCTCTCATTACACAGATTCCAGAGAGGAAGAGCAATGCCTGAACCTGCCCAGGTAGCCACTTTCTGGACTTCACCTGGGCCATGAGGTTGTCATGACCTTGGTCTATGACTCTGAAGGAGTAGAGAGCCAGAGAAAGACATTCAGTCCTATTATTATAATGACCTAACTTAAAAATGACTTCTCTCAAACAGTTCCACTGTCTGTGTGTTTCTGTAGCTAGAGTTTCAGAAAACATGATTTTCAACTATGGAAACAGTGGTCAGTGTGATGAAGCAAGAAGACAGGTGCAAAGGCCTGGCTGGAATGCTCCCCTGGTGGCTGTCATTTGCTCTCCAAGCTGACAATGAGCAGGTGGTCAGCAAGCTCAGAAGGCTCTAGAGCCAGCTTGGTGTGCATGCCTCCCCAGCCCAGCCTTCACCCAGGCACATCTCTCCGGGTCCTGGCTCAGTGTACATGAAGCAGCCAGGGGCTAAGTCTGGCTCCTGGGGAAGCCTCGGCACTGCATTTGCTCTGGTGCAAATTCTCTGGCATCCAAGAAACAAAGGGAGGAAAATCTGTGCCACATGAGGTGTCCCTGAGGTCTGGTCACCCTTTGGAAAGGTGATGGAGCTCGTTTCTGCCAGATTGAGGTCAACCTTTTCTTGTTATTATTTTGCTTCTTAGATAAACAGCCCATAAGAATGCGCATGTGTCATTGACAGCTATAAATGCCTGGTGCTGCGTGGAGAAACCCAGAACCCTAGACTAGTGCTGTTTCTTAGTCACGTTCCTTGTCTGTGAGACACAATACCCGACACCCACAATTTAAAGGAGGAGAGATTGATTTTGGCTCACAGTTTGTAGAGGTTTCCATCCATCATCCAGTAGCTCCAAGGCAGGATGGTACGGCACAGGGGCATGGTGAAGGAGCGCTGTTCAAGACGTGGCAGACAGGAGGTAGACAGCCTTCAAGGGAGGGGCCGTGAAGGGAGTTATAATCTTCTAGGTCAAGCTTACAGCAACTCATCTTTCCCTACCAGGTCCTACCTCCTACCAGCAATTCAGCTATCATGCCCCATAATCCAAGCACCTCCCAAAAGCCCCACCTATAAGTGCATAAGGCTTTGGGGGGTACATCTAGATATAAACCATAACACGCTGGAACAAGCATTTTCTAATACCCTCTTGGCAGTATGTGGGCCTCAGGATGATTTAACTGTGTTTCATGATTGAGAAAAGAAAACTACCACAGATTCCATACATAACAATGGAGAGCTCCTCTCCGGGGACTTGTCTGCTTCCACAGCTGGGTGGCAGGATCCCCTGGCCCAGAGGCAGGGCTGACTGTCACAGGCACAGTCACTAATGTGCACAAAAAGACTGGCTCTAGGTTTGGGCCAGATGCCTCTTTTGAAGGGACTGATTGACTGGCTCTAAGCTGAGGTAGCTACCAGAGGTCTCAGTTAATGGCTTTTGAATCTGTTCTTATAATAAAAACAATAATAATCACTAGCGTATGTGATGCCTACTATGATCTAGTCATGTGCTAAGTGATACACAAATATTCTTTTATTTAACCTTCAAAACAGCTTGTAATTATGATCTCCTTTTATAGATACGTGATTATGGCCCTGTAGATATAGAATCCAAAATCTCATAGCTAATCTCGGTGGTACATTTTCAGTTTTAAAAACACTAGAGTCAGGTTCCTGCCCCTTTATTTTTGAGTCAAGCCTCATGCTGCTGTAGCCTGAGACCACATGGACAAAGGAATTCTAGAGGGTCGAAAAAATAAGCTTTTGGTCAGTATTTCAAATCTACCCAATGAAACATTGCAGCACATTGCCAGCCTCCCTGACCGCCCAGCTCCTTGAATAGGGACTCTCTCTCCCACATGTACAGTTCTGCGCCACCTACTCTTGTCATCTACTGGCATGGGAAGGGCAGGGATTGTGGTCCCCATTTTACAGGCAGAGAAACAGTCTTGAGTTAGCAAACTGTTCCAGCACAAGGATTTGGGTTTTCTCACTCTGTCCACTCCTCCTTAACACACTGTTTCTAACATATTAAATGTATTCAGGAAATCAGTATTGGACATGGTTTTGAAGTCTCAGAGATATCCCTTTCCCCTGCTGACAAAAGCAGTCAATGTGTCACCTCTTGCATTTCTGAGGTTCCTGGGTCCTTTCAGGGTAATGCCCACCACTTGTGACCCAAATGCTTTTGAGCAAGTAAAGGCAGATATTTATTGAATGTGTATTACTCATTCATCCCTAAACTCCAAGTCCATGAGGATGGGAATTATACCTTTTGTTTTAATTAAACTTTTTACTTAGAATATTTCTACACTTGCAAAGATAGTACAGAGAGGCCCCATGGAGAAGCTCCCCCAGCCTCTCTGTCACCAGCTCATACCACACTTTTTACTCCAGTGCCTACCCAGAACGTGATCAGGCCTTATTATATGTGAGGCATAGTCATTGAAATCTCTGCAAACTTCATGTTGTTATTTTCTCCATCTTCCGCCTTCCCCAATATTAGGAATTGAACCCAGCACTGAGCTACTGAGCTACTAAGCTAGATTCCCAACCCTTTTATCTTGTTTTTTTATTTTGAAATAGGGTCTCACTAAGTCACTAAGTTGCCCAGGCTGGGCTCAAACTTGTGATTTTCCTGACTCAGCCTCCCAGAATGCTGGGATTACAGACACCACTTTTTTTTTTTTGTGGGTACCGGGGGTCGACCTCAGGACCTCGCACGCCAGCAGGCGCCCATGCCGCTGAGCGATATCACCGGCCCCCTTTTTTTTTTTTTTCGTATGTGGGATCCGGGAATCGAACTCGGGCCCTTGCGCTTGCCAGGCAGGTGCTTACGCTGCTGAGCCATCTCACCGGCCCACAGACACCACTTTTTAAAGGAAGAATGAGGCCTCAAACCCAGCTCGCTCTGACTCCAAAGCTTGTTCATTTCTTCCAGTGTATCACACTGCATCATGTCAGAAAACACTCAGATGGGGAAGGCTGAGGTCCCACCCATGCACTCTCTTCTTTGTGGGCCTCACAAGGTTCCTGCTACCTTAAGGGGGGCGGTCCCCTTGGCCTGCATTATGCCTGCATTCTGGAGCCACTTCAGTCTTTCCTTGTTCACCCTTGAGGTGAAGACAGGTCAGGGGTGACTTAGCAGAACTGGTGTGAACAGTTGCCTTCCCTTGACAGGGCAGATGGGCAGCCTGCTGGCTGCAGCATAGCACATGTGTTCATCCTCCCTATTTGGCCAGCCTGGCAGTTGTTCCTGAAATCCGACTCTTGGTGCCATAGAGATGACCTTTGGTCTACTTCCCAGCATTCACCTGCCCTCACGCTGCTCCCGAGAACCTCAGTCAAAGAGTGGACAATGTGGGTAGACACTTTGGTTGTGAGTTAGCCATGCTAATTAAGCATGCTTTAATTAATTTTACTGGCATGGTCAGAGAGATGGAGCACATTTAAGAGGTAAGTAAAGTCAGTGAAAAATAATTTTTTTTAAATGGTGAGTGCTTTGGCTCTTGACAGAGGGATTTTTCAGGACTGGAAAGTTGTTGTAACTGTGTAAATGTTGCTTTAAAGAATTAGGGCTTTTAAAAGATTAGAGCCCAAAGCTCTGGAGTATTCACGGTCAACGAAGACTGTTTGTTTACCAAAGCGATAGCAGCAAAGGAAATATTTGAAGAAGCAACTGGGCAAGTGAGTTTGTCATGTGAGGGTTGCTGATGGTTTTTCCAGCCTGCTGCTCTTTGGAAGTGAGAAGGGTAACTCTAGAAATGCATGCTGTCTGTAGTGACACCTGTTGACAGAGCAGGAATTCAGTAAGCAACAGGGCTTAGTACTGTTGCTAGGATGGGGAAAATGGAAGGGAGGATTTGAAGACACAGCAGGAAACAGGACAAATGCAAGAGCTCCCAGGGCTAAGTACGTGTCCCTTGATTTGCTGAAGTGGCAGCCAGAAAAATGAGAATAATTGATTTTTAATACATACAGCAAATATTTATAGACTGCCTCTTCCGTGCCAGGTGCTATTCTAGGATCAATTCTGGCCATCAAATTTGGGCTCTTGTGCACATTATTCACAAATACTCAGTTGTTTTAATTACTTGGAGCAGGGCAGCAAGATAGGAGAGACCATAAAGCAACAATTTGCACTGTTTGATGAAGTAGCATAAAGCAGTGCTCAAGAGCACTGACTGTGGGCCCAGGCCATCCATGTTCAAATCTCAGCTCCACCACCTCTAAGCTGTGTGACCTTGGGCAAAAGACTTCTCTGTGCTCTTATCTGTGTTCTTCTCTGTAAAATGGGGTTATAAGTGTTACATCAATTTAAATATATAAGTGCTTAGAAGAACAGTACTTGGCACGTAGAGAATGTTTATAGTAATACGTTTGCTATTATTGTTATAGCAGAAAGAATGCTATCTATGTGTTGCATATTAATATTATTGTGAAAAGAGCATTGGACTTCAAGGCAGAAGACCTGGGTAGAAGCCACCTAATCTTTGTTTCTCATCTGGAAAATGGAAAACATTGTTTTACCTGCCTATTCAGTAAACAGGGGGTTTTGTAAGAATAAGAGGGATGTTAAAGCTCTTTGAAAAGTGTAACAAAGGTACCACTCGTGGGGCTAGCTCTATTCCTTGCATTTATTTATTTATTTGTTTATGCATGCTTGCGATTTAACACAGAGTTTTGCACATATTAAGCATGTATTCTACTACTGAGCTATACCCCCAGCTCTGTTGCTTTTATAGTTAATTAATTTTGCAGTACTGATTGAACCCAGAGCTTTTCCATTGATCACAACCCCAGCCCGTCTTTTTATTTTATATTTTGCAACAGGGTCTCTCCAATTTCCCCAGGCTGGGCTTGAACTTGCAATCCTCCTGTCATTGCCTTCCAGAATACAAGGATTATAGGCATGCACTACTATGCCCAGTTTATATTTTGACTCTGTTCAGATCTGCTTCTGCTAGAAAGAACTGGTATTGTTTTTGCAGATTAGCTTTCTGCAGGAGCTTTCTGGTAGGAGCTTGAGGAGAAAGACCTGCTCTATGTTCTTCAGAGGCAAGTCAGAGCCCTTGAGTCAGAGCCCTCATTACACTCCTTTGCTTGAGGAAATAAAGTTTTCCCTCTTTTCAGTTAGAGCAGAGACCTGCCTCCTTACTCCATCTGTTGTTTGCATCTGTCTGGGCTGTTAAATGTGTTAAGCTCATTCCAGAATTACTTGAAAGAAACCTTGATCATGGGATCCAGGACTGGAGATTTAGCTGTTAAATTATCTGCAGACTATTCAGTGTGGATAACGTGGTGATTGGAAGAGAGGCCTGGCTGCTGGTGTTAGTAGCTGAGGTTTGTCTGACATCAGAGAAGCAAGAATTGGGTTTCAATTTTTAAAATTCAGGAGTCTGATATAAAAATACCACTCACATTGTATTATGACTCTTGAGTTATAGTAAACTATGAAAATCATGTTTCCGATGGTAGCGCTAGTTCATAAATGAGGGGTCAGGGGCACTTTACATGTGTGGATGTAAGGTGATTTCAAGTGTGCACTGTCTCAATTCTGTCCTCTAGGGCTGGTTGCCTTCCCAGAAGCACAGATGGAGGTCGAGGAGGAGATTCTTATTAAGTGAATCATTCAACTGGCATGGAGGTCATTATGGCTTGTATCTAGCCATAGTCTTGAATGTCATAGCCAGTGGCCTGTTGATAAATGTTTCTGTGTTTTCATAGATTTCAATCTAACTTCTTTCCCAATTTCTCTTTCTTCTGGTTCAGAGGACTTCATCAACTCAGAGTCCAAGGTCCGTGCAACCACCTGGGGAAAAGAAGAGGGGAGATTCTACCAGAAGCCCTGATGGTGGGGACTTGTCCAGGTAGGGGGCCAGCTATGGAGGGTGGACACAGACCAAGTCATGGCCAGCTCACTGCCTGTTTCAGCATTTGCTTTTCTCGGTTTGCTTGGGGAAATTTACCATTAAACATGTGAGATGATCCTCACTGTTGTGATGTTGAAGCAATGGTTCCTACCCTTCTTTGTGACTGACTCAGCTTGCAGTGGTTGGAAAATTCGTAGCTTTTTCCTGCCCTAAGATTAAATAAGTAATTATAGACTTCCATTAAAGTAGCGCTTCAGCTTCATAGTCAACTGAAAATGGTAATGATCAAGGCTTCCAAGGGGCTTAATCTGAGGCAAAGTGGGGTATGTGTTCCGGAAAGCAGGCCATTGTAGGCACTGGACCATGAAACAGAGGATTCAGACGGGAATTCCTCAAGCCAAGGAGACTGGTGGATTAATTCCAGAAATCTACAGGACCACACGGTGGCAATGGCATATGGCCAGCACAGATGTGACTCATTCATCAGTGGTTCCTCATTATGATCCTCAGCCAGGTCCTGACCTGCCACTGCTCCCTACTGGAACTCCCGCCGTAGAGAGTTCTGCATCCAGAGTCTTGGGGGGTATTCCCAAGGAGAGGACCTGTGGACTTGAGTGCTCAGTCCCCAGCATGGACACGGCAGGCACATTGGAGCCAACTAGTAACTACTTGTGGGTTCAACTCATGAGTAGGTCTTGGATCTAGTTAAAACAACCCTTCCGAACAATAAAGCCCAGCTTCCAGGAGCCTATAATTACAGGCATTAAGGGAACAAACTAGAGCTCCATGCCACAAAAATTAAATAATAAGCCCCTTGTCATACTGGAACTTTGGGTCACTCACAGCTTGCTTCATAATAGCTTTTCAAAACCTTCAAAGTGACTTTTTTTTTTTTTTTTTTTTTTGCTTTGGGGACATAAGAGCGACCTCTGGTGGCAGAAATTGTCATGCCTGGGGTGGCTTGGGTTATGTGGTTTCTGGAGGAAATACTTGGAACCTCTTGGCATGAATTTTCTTAGAGAAATAGTGATCAGATGGGACAGGGTGTTCTTTTTTGTTAAGTCACAGAAGGATGCCCTGAACAGCACCTCTGACTCCTGTCCTCTGCTAGAAGTAGGGCCCCCTCCCTCCCCAGATCTCTTTAACTGTTCTTGTTCATGAACATTTTACCAGGGTTCTAGGACAAAGGTTTTCATATTTTTAATTTTAACCAGACCTCTAAATTGGTTCTAATGATCATAAAACTAACAGATGAGCTTATTTTTTCTGGAGTTCCTTGCAAGGGAAGTCACTGCTGGCTCAGACCCAAGGTCTCGCTTTCCCTCTCCATCTTTGTGGGGCCTTGCAACCTCTTAGGAGTCTGGGGGAATTGTTCAGGGTCTGTGTTACAGCTGGACTAAAGGATAACGGCAGCTCAAAGGTCTTTTGTTGCTTGTTCCTCAGCTTTAGTCAATTATCATTTTCCCTTGAAGAAGAATTGCCTCTCATTTGCATGCAAATTGAGAACAAAAGAAGTGCCTTCTAAGAACAAGCCCAAAGAAGCAACTTCCTGTTCACAATGTAAAACAAGACTGTCCTCAGTAAATGTGTACACGTCCAAAGTGCAGGGCCCTGTGCTAACTCACTCAGACGCTATTGTAAACAACCAACCTCCCACCTCTCCAGGGATTTGCAGTGAATCTGTCCTAAAGTTGAGATGTTTGTAGAAGGAGAGATGGGGCACTGGCTTCTGTGAGTCATACCAGCCCTGGCATTAACCAAAGATAACAATAGCATTTAATACTCATTCTGCATCTGGGTGCCAGACATCATAACAAATGCTGCATGTGTACAAAGTAAAATTTTGTTTTCTTTGAAACGATTCAGTTCTGCTTTGAGTCCTTACTCTCCCAGGCTGTTGGGAATGCATATGCCAGCTGTCCTTGGGTCTCCCCTCTGTTAAAGCCTGATGTATTGAGGCTGTCATCTAGCTGCTCCTCACTCCCAAGGCCACCACTGAGATGCCTGTTGGTCCGGTCACACTGTCTGTCTGTCAGCCCCTGTGATGGTGCTGTTTCCCTGCCACACTTGGCACATGGAAATCTTGGCTGAAGCTGGGAGCCCTTGGCCTTCCTGTTAGTGCTTTTCCTTCCCTGGTCATCCCCGACTGACACTGTTCGGAAGGCAGGGTGGGATGCTCAAATATTCCCACTGTCCAGAGCCCTTTCTCTGTTCTCTCACCCTCAAGCGCATTTGTGTTCTCTGGTGGCTTCATTGCACAACCAGCCATTACTCTCCAAAGGATATAGGTTTTTACAAAAGGTGGGAAGAGCCGCTGACCTCAGACTGTTTCTACTTATAAAAACACCAGAGACAGAAAACATGGGAGAGCCTGCCGTGGCTATCAGCTCATTGTGGGGGCACTGGAAGAATACAGCCAGCCCTCCATATTTCTTGGGTTTTGTATCTGTGGATTTAGCCAATCATGGATCAAAAATATTTTGGGGAAAACTGCATCTGTAGTGAACACGTACAGACTTTTTTCTTTGCATTATACCCTAATCAATACAGTATGGCAACTATTTAGGTTGTATTATTAAAAGCATTTTGGAGATGATTTAAAGTATTGGGCCGATGTACTATGCTAACATGTATAAGGAACTTGAGCATCTTAGAGTCGGGGGGGGTCCCTAGAACCAATACCCAGCCCAAACCAAGGGACCACTGACTAGAAAGTCAGAAGTTAATATTTCTAAAAGTTGTCCTTGTGCCCAGTCACTGCTCCACTCCACAGATGAGGAGACAGAGGCTTGCGGCATTATGTAATCTGCTTCAGCAGTAGAAAGGCCATTGTTTTGCCTCAAGGCTCTTCCCTCCCTCTAAACGGTACTAGAATCTGGGGTTTACACACCCCCAAAGCCAGTAAATTCTCACCCAAATAGAAGCATGGGGTTTCAGCAGCTCAACTGCCCTGCTTCCTGGTTGCCACATAGTGTCGCTGTTGTCATTTGGCCCCACATAGTCCAAACCCTACAGAAGCTGGGGGCCTGCCTTCCTGAAGCCATCACTGGCAGGCCCTGAATTCTTCAGGGGCAATGACACCACCCTCCCAGGGTGAAAGTTAACCTCAGGTGACACTTCTACTGCTCAGCAATGTCCACCCCTGCATGACTGCCCTGGGTGCCTGCGCCTGGACAGATCTCAGGCCAAGTGTCTTTTGGAGCCCTTTTCTGTATGGGTATCAGCAAGCAGGGATGAGGCAGCCTGTTCCTTTAAACCCCCTGAACACCACCAATCTTACCATACAACCTTTCCCCTGGACAATGGAACCGTTAAGTTGCACCAGAGGAAGTGACTGTTTCTGTAGGTAAAAGATTGTCAGACACAGGCCACTTCCTGTGCTCCCGCATCACACGTGGCAAGTACAGTGAGCTCCAAGGAAGGCCCAAGCTGTGAAGATGACTGGCTTTTCTTAGGGAAGGACTCTAAGCTCTCTCTCAGGGACTTTCTGGCACCTTTGTTACAAAGAAGGGGAACACCCCCACGGCCCGGCCCTAGAGTCTCAACCTCAATCCAGCAGTTCCCAACTGTGCGTGAACATCAGGGTCACCTGCAAGGCTGGTTAAAAGGCACCTTTCTCCAAGGTGTGATCTGGTAGTTCTGGGGCAAGGCCTCAGAATGAGCATTCCTAACAAATTTCCAACCAGGAAATTCCTAACAAAATTCTTAACAGGTGATGCCGGTGCTGTGGGCCCAGGATTGGGCCCACACATTCTGAGGGCTGGGGTGCATGCCACACAACTGTGTGGTGCCACAGCTTGGTGTCATTAGGATTCAGATCAGGAGGTCTTCCCTGAAGGCTGGGCTGGGCTGGAGAAGAAGAGTCTCCTGGCAGGGGTGGGAAGCCCGGGGAAAGGGGCACCCTCACAGGCCAGTCTGGGTGGAGGCCAAGCTGGACGTGAGAACAGACCAGGCTGGTGGCCGCTTACTGAAAACAAAGATCTGTGCCAGATGGGGGACATCTCGTAGGTCAGGCGAGGGGCTGAGATTTTATCCTTCAGTAACA
This sequence comes from Erethizon dorsatum, assembly GCA_028451465.1. Lineage (NCBI taxonomy): Eukaryota > Metazoa > Chordata > Mammalia > Rodentia > Erethizontidae > Erethizon > Erethizon dorsatum. The sequence goes on from CM051822.1 coordinate 105,653,577, forward strand.
GAAGGCCAAGGCAGTGCTTGCAGTTTATTTTTAAGCAAGCATGAAGGCAGACAAAGAAAGACGTCAGAACAGGAATTTTGAGACCCTCGCTTGGTACTCTGGAGAGTAGTGAGTGACGTCCTGGGAGCGCTGGGATCGTGGCTAGGAGAAGTCCCAAGGCAGGATGCAGGACACCCGGTAGCTACCTGGGGGTAGGTGGAAAAGGTAGAGTCAAAGCAGATGCCAAGGTTCTGAACTGAAAACCCAAAAGAAAGATCTAACTTCAGAAACTGGGGCAGTCAGGTGAGAGCTGCTCTGGGGACACTGATCAGTTCAGACATGTGGCAAGAGCACCAAACTCATCTACTGGGAACACTGCCAGTCTGGCCTTTTTTTAAGCAGGCCCCTGGCAATGGGGAGGAGCGACAGCTTAATGGGGTGATTATGGCCCCAAATCCTATGAGAGCCTCATGGTGGTTTCAATTATTTATGCAAGTTACTCTCAGATAAGTCAGCTCATTCCAGTGCTCTTGTTTTTGTTGTATTGAATTTTAAATATATTGAACTTTAAATTATATTGAAGAGCACAGGAACAGATCCAGAGTGGCGTAGAGGATATAAAAGGAATCATACGGGCGGTGGTCTCCCAGACTCTGATCACAAGATTTACCTGGGTGTTTGGTAAACGCATCAGTTGCTAGGCCCCTTCCCAGACCTGCAGTAGCATTACCGGTTGTGGAGTAATGAGCAGGAGTTTTGTGGAATGGTTAGCAACCTTAGCAGAATTGCCTGAGGCACCAGTTAAAATACTCATTTCTCACTTCTTGGCTTTTTCAGAAGACAAACTCCTTTTGGGAACAAAAATCCTTGGTGTTGGGTGGTGGCCGTTCAGGGGAAGGGCAGCCAGGTGGTTTGAAAATGAAATAATGAACTCCACCATAAAGAGGAGGGGGTGTCTTATCCCTTACTTCCCACTTTCATTTAGAGGACCTCCTTGCTGGACATCTGCCCCACCCACCCACCCAGCCAGCAGCTCTTTTTGAATGGGCGTAGATGACCTGAGGGACCCTACGAAGAAACCAAAACTCAGAGAAGTCAAGGAACCTGCCCTCGGTCACACAGACAGAACAGGGCACGAAGGGAGCTAGAATCCAGCTTGGTCCGATGCCATCTAAAATCCAGATTCATACCATATGCTACCTCTCATGGAGGTCTGACAGAATTTGTGCCGTGATCTCCATAATTATAAAGTAAACCTCAGCCAATCGTTAAAATTTAAAAGTCAGTTCTTAGAGAGAAAAGAAAGTTAGGAAAGATCCAATCTATGGGGCCGGTGATATAGCTCAGTGGCATAAGTGCCTGCCTGGCAAGCGCAAGGTCCTGAGTTTGACTCCCAGTACCCACATATTAAAAAAAAAACAAAGATCCAATCTGTGTTATAGCTGCAGCAGGGCAGCTCTTAAAGGCTGAGCCTCATCACTGCAGGGCTGGGTTCTTCCAAAGTTTTGTGAACTCCGAGATATGCTTGCTTGCTCTCGCTGAGCCAGGGAGCTCCCGCCCTTCTTGTTCTTTCTGACTCGTTATTTACTTCTCGCTGGAGGCAAACACAGAACAGGAGAGAGGGGAGGAGGGAGACCCTGACTTTCAACACTGGCTGAAACAGGCATCGTGGCTGAAGTAGGTATGCATCTGCTTTCTGCTCATCTGGTTTCAACAGCGCATTCTAAGCTTTAAAATAAGGGGGGAAGGAGCATTTTCCCATCATAATACCCATTTATTCTAACAGCTTGAAACATGGGCAAAAGTGGGATATAGAGGGAATAACATTACCATCAGTCCTATCATCTCATACGCAGGCAACTACTCTTAAAATATTAGTGTTTTTCCCTCACACTTTTCTGGGTTTTCAAAATAGTTCTTTCTTGATTGTGAGATAGCTACATTTTAAATATAAACACACACATACATATATATTTATATCTACATGATAGACACATATATACACTATATATGTATACTTTTAAAATAACCAACATTTTAAAAACAGTTTTAGACTTATAGAAATATTAAGCAGATAGTATAAAGAGTTTTCATGCATCCTCCCTTCCTCCTCCATACAACTTCTGCTACTATTTTTCTTTGTTTTTTTTTATGTGGGTACCGGGAGTTGAATTTAGGACCTTCGCGCTTGCCAGCAGGTGCTTGTGCCACTGAGTGTTATCACTGGCCCTTTTTTTTCCTTCGTGTGTGTACCAGGAGTCGAACTCAAGACCTTGTGCTTGACAGGCAGGCGCTTATGCCACTGAGCTATCTCAACGGCCCTCTGCCACTATTAATAACTTGTATTTATATGGTATAATTGGATCAGGGATGGTGGTGCACACCTATAATCCCTGTTACTCAGGCTGAGGTAGGAGATTGCAAGTTCAAGACCAATGTAGGTAATTTATCAATTTATTAAAAGCCTGTCTCAAAAATGAAATGAAAAGAGCTGGGGACATAGCTCAGTACTCTCTGGATTCAGCTCCCAGTGCTAAAAACACAGGTACATTTGTTGGTACATGTGTTACGATTAATAAACCACTATTGACACATTATTATTATCTAAAGCCTATGGTTTACGTAAAGTTCAGCTGTGTTGTACAGGCTGTGGTGCTGACAAATGCACAGTTCCACATATGCTCCATTACGATATCACACAGCAGTTTCATGCCTTAAAAATCCCTGTGCTCCCCCTGTTTATCTCTCCCTTCATCCCACAACCCTTGAAAAATTAGTGATTCTCTTTAACTTTTTTAAAAAACAGTCTCTATACTTTCTTTCTTTTTCTATTACTTTTAAAAAGTGGTATAAAATGGGCACTGTAAGGTATTACATCTGACAGCTTCATAAATGGTTATACCCCTATATAATTATATAATAGCACCCAAATATAGATCTAGGCCATTTCCATCACTCCAGAATGTTCTCTTGTGCTCCTTCCCAATATCTCTGCCCAAGAGAAACAACCGTTCTGATTTCCTTCACCACTGGTTAGTTTTGCTTATTCTTGAACTTCATATACAGTAAATAGAATTAGACATGTGTATGTTTGGTATTTGATTTGTTTTATACACTACTATTTGTTGACTTTTTACCTCAAATGTACAGGCCAGGGCTACTAAATACATTTGCATTGTTGTGCAATTGACATATCTATAGGTTTGTAAGGTAGCAACTTCATTAATTCAAGTCCTTTTAAAAACCTAGGCCCTTGTCTCTCTGACCTATTTTATCTGTATTCCACTAATTTGATGTTTGTGTTTTTATTTTAATTTAATTTAAGTAGTTTCTAATTTCCCTTTGAATTCTTGTTTGACTTGTGGGTAATTAAGAAGAATGTTATTTAGATTTCCTGAATATCTTTCTCTTATAATTTCTAACTTAATTCCACTGTAGCCAGGTGCAATACTTCGTATAATTTGAATTATCATTTCTGAATTTTACTGAGACCTGTTTTTAATATAAAGATTATGGTTTGGCTTGTAAATATTCTATCTGTACTTGACAAATTATTTTGTTGTTATTTGATAGTGTTTACTAAGTGTTAATTGGGTTAAGTTGGTTGATGGTATTGTTCAGATCTCCTATATCCACACTGATTTTCTATCTGTATGTTCTAACAATGATTAAGAAAGGAGGGTGGAAATATCAGACCATAGCGTAATCATGGATTTGTCCATTTGTTCTTTTGGTTCTGCCAGTTTTTTCTTGTATTTTGAAGTCCTGTTATTTATTATATACCTAAATTTTTAGAATTTTGTGTCTTCTTGAAGAGTTGACACAACCGTTTATTATAAACAGCATATAGTTGAATCTTGTTTTATTAATCCACTCTGGAAATTTCTGCTTTTTAACTAGGGTGTTTATTAGTAATACGGTTGTTTTAATTATATAGTCTACAAATAAATAATCTACATTTACATATTTTCTATCCATCCTTCTGTTTTATATTCTTTTTTCCTCTTTTTTGTCTTTTGCTTTCTTTTGGATTAATTCATTATCTTTATGATTCTGTTTTTTCCCCTTTTGACTTATTAGCTACAACTATTTATGTAATTTTAGTGCTTGCTTAGAGGAACCATAATATACTTCTTTAAAACAGTATATCACAATCTGCTTTCAAGTGATATTGTATCATTTCATGTATATTAGAAGAATCTTATAACTGTAAACTTGCATTTCTCTCTTTCGGCCTTTGCACTATTGCTATAATACAGTTTATTTTTATGAGTTACAAATACCACAGTACATACTTTTGCTTTATACTGCAAATAATCTTTTAAAAAGGTATAAGTAATAAGGAAACAGACTATCTGCATAGTTATTAATTCTGGTGTTCCTTATTCTTTTGTGGAGACCTCCATCACTATCTGGTATTCTTTTCTTTCTGCTTAAAGGATGTCCTTTAACATTTCTTCCAATGTGAAATGTAACACTTTAGCTTCTGTGTGTTGGAAAGAAAAATTTTATTTCATCTATGTTTTAGAAAGATATTTTTTCTGAGCTAAGAACCCTAGGTAGACAGTGTTTTTCTCCCAGAATGTTAAAGGTATTACGCCGCCTCGTTTTGGCTTGCATTACTTCCAGTAAGAACTCTGCAGTCATCCTCACCTTGGTTTCTGTCTTTTTCTCCTCAGCAACTTTTAACATTCTTTTCTTTTTCACTGACTTTAAGAAATTTGGCTACAATCTGCCTTGGTGTGGGTTTGTCCCTGTTTCTAGTGCTTAGAATAAGTTGAGATCATATTTGGAAACTTTTCAGCCATTATTTATTCAATTTTTTAAAAATTTACCCTCTTCCTTTGGGGACTCCAATTACATATATACAGCATTCAGCTTCTGGAAGTTGTCCCACAGCTCACTGACGGCCTGTTCTTTTTTTTTTTTTTTTTTGAGACAGAGTCTCACTATGCAGTCCAGGCTGGCCTTGAGCTCACTATGCAGCCCAGGCTGGCGTTGAACTTGCGGTGATCCTCCTGCCTTAGTCTCCTGAGTGCTGGGATTACAGGCGTGCACCAGCACACCCGCCCTATTCATTTCTTTTTAAATCTTCATGCTCTCTGTTTTTATTTAGAGCATTTCTATTGTTATGTCTATAAGTTCACTGATTTTTTTCTGCAGTAGCAAATCTGTCATTAATTCTCACCCAGTGTATTTTTCACTTTACACATTGTAGTTTTCATCTCTAGAAGTTTGACTGGCTCTTTTTATCTCTTCTGTGTCTGTGTTTAACAAGCTCAATTTTTCCTCTAGCCTTCTGGATATATGGAATGCAGTTATAACACGTTATTATTATATTACAGTGCTAGAGATCAAAACATTAGGCAAGTGCTTTACTGCTAAGCTAGATAGACCACAAGCCCTATAATATTTTTTTAAAATGTGCTTGTGTACTAATTCTATCATCTGGGTAATTTTCTGGGGCAATTTTGATTACTTGAGTAATCAAATCTTTTCATCGTGGAACCTGTCTTCCTGTTTCTTTGCATGCTAGACATTGTGCTCTTTAGGCTTTTGGGTTCTGGATATTTTTGTATTCTTATAAATATTCTTTTTTTTTTTTTTTGTGGGTACCGGGGGTCGACTTCAGGACCTCACGCACCAGCAGGTGCCTATGCCGCTGAGCGACATTACCGGACCTTTTTTTTTTTCGTATGTGGGTTCCAGGAGTCAAACTCAGGCCCTCGCGCTTGCCAGGCAGGCGCTTACACCGCTGAGCCATCTCACTGTCTCCTCCTATAAATATTCTTGAACTTTGAGCTGAGATGCAGTTATTTGGAGCAGCTTAATCCTTTTGGGTCTTGCTTTGGTAGGTAGGACCGAAGCAGTGTTTAGATGAGAGTTAATTTACCCCACTGCTAAAGCCAGGCCTTTTTTAGTACTCTAACAGATGCCCCATTAATTATGAGGTTTTCCATTCTGGCGAGTGGGAGCAGGAATTATACCTAGCTCTTTGTATCTATGAGGATCACTGCCTTAAACCTTTAAACTTGTTTATACCTAATCTCAAGTGGTTCCTTTATGTGCCTATGCTGGTCAGAACCTCATATATCTCTGGAGTTCTCTGTCTGTCCAGCCCCCTTTTCTCTGCTACTCTGTTCTTGGAACTCTAGCTGCCTTGATCTCCCAAGACACAGCTCTGTTCTCTAAAATCCAGGAGACTGTCAACTCTACTTACTCCCTGACTCCCATTCCACATTCTCCAGGCCTTTGGCTGGGCAACAGGAGGGCTCACCTTGTTTTTTTTCCACCTCAGGGGATCCCCATTCTCTTCTTCTATGTCTCCTTTAGTAGCCAACACCCCCACACACACACACCTTAGTCTAACCCCTCTTGTAACTTATAATACTTTCTATAACATTTTCCAACCCAAACTCTTTGAAAAGGTACCACTACTAGTTTTCTTTCTTTCATTTTAAATGTAAATGCAGCAGAACACCTGGCATTTACTGTATTTTATTTTTATTTTTTATTTATTTATTTTTTTGTGGGTACCGGGGGTTGACCTCAGGACCTCGTGAGCCAGCAGGCGTCTGTGCAGCTGAGCGATATCACCGGCCCTTTTTTTGTATGTGGGTTCCGGGAGTCGAACTCGGGCCCTCGCGCTTGCCAGGCAGGCGCGTACGCCGCTGAGCCATCTCACCGGCCCATTTACTATATTTTAGAAGTGGGGAGATCTTTCCAGAAAAAAAAGAATAAGAGAGAGGGTCTTGTGGGAAAATGGTATTCCTCTTTTCTCTTCAAGAGCTCCTTGTATCACAGCCGCTTGCAGTCTCCTGTGTCTTTTTATGGCCTCAAATGGAAACTTTGCCAGCAGTTAATCCTCCCAGTCTTGTGAAGGTAGCTGCACTAGTGCTGGGAAGGACCTGGAATGGTCTCTAAGCCTTTGATATTGAACCAGCTTGGTTCCCAGAGTTGTTGACTCATCAACTTTGTTCCCCCAACAGGTCAGTGGGATTACAGAGAGACAAATCTCAACAAAATAGACTGGTAACTGACGCGTGGTCTAAAAAGAAAGCCTTCATCACACATTTGAGTTTGGTACACATGAGCTCCGCCTCCTATAGGCAACATTGGTGATATCTTATTATTCAGAGGACTCTCCAAATCCTCTGAAAGATTTTCAGCTTTCAAGGGACAATTCCACTAGGTTTTTTGTTACACTGTATTTACTATGGCAGAAAAATTATTTAAATGTTAGAAGTTTGATCAAGAAGGAATGCAACAAAAATACATTTCCACCATTTCCTGTTTAGAATACTTTTCATAGTGTCAAAATAAATAAAAATGCCACCGGAATCCAACTATACAAGCAAAACTGTCATTTGCATTTTACCATGAATGACTAGTGGGGGGAGGGTCTAACTTAAAAATAAGGAAATATTCAGGTTTGGGTAAATATTCTACCACATTCCTTGATTTGGGCTTATCATGGTTTTAAATTGTGCTTTATTTATTGTGAATAAAAACAGGTGTTTTCTTTATTAGGATAGTTAATTTTAGCTTTTGTATTTGGTAATTAAGAAAAGCCTTAGATCCATTCGAAGGAGAATAGACAGACAGATGTGAGAGATATGAACATGGTGTTTGTTCCAGCTCCTGCGTACAACCACCCAGCCTTTTCCAACAACCAATCTAGGAATCACAAAACAGGGTCACTCTGCTTCCCGTAGGACCCCGTGGGAGAGTTGCTAAAAAAGTTGACTAAAATGCTGTCTATCACTCAGTGTTTACTAGAGAAACAAATGTAACACAAGGTATAAAAAATACATGAATACAAGATCGGCTTACAGTGACCTCCCACAGAGTTGGGCGAGGAAGCGTGCAGGGTCTGTCTGCACACTGGAGACCGAAGGATCCAGTCAAAGGTCTGGAGCTCACTGCAGTGTCCACGGCAAGTCCTTACCAGGAGGCCAATGGGTCTGCGATGGAAGACTGAAGAGTCGGCGCTGGAAGCCAGGAGATGACGTCCAATGTTAAGGCAAAAACTGGAGCTCCTCCTAAGAAACAGCAGTGAGCCCTCCTTCTTCATTTCCCCTTTATACCATCCAGGCAACGAGCTGCCCTGGGGCGGGTCTTCCACCCTAGGGTGTGGAATTGCTGAGCCAATTTAGTTAAGCTTCTCTTACTCAAATGGACACAATCAGTCAACCATCACCAGCTGTTTTTGAATTTCCTTTGCCCATCCCCATTCCCTGCACTAAGCAGGATAATAGATTCTTGTGAGTCAAGTGATACCTTGACCTTGAAGTTATATGAAAGTTCATGTGATAAAGTGTAGGTTCAATGGATGGTATGAATACTTTTGGGTTTAATTCACCACACATGCATATACACACCACACACACACATACACACATACACACACACATTTTCCCTAATAACTATTTAGAACATACAAATGTTTTTATTTCATTTGTCTACTTTTTTATTCCATCGCAACATAAATGAAGAGAGAAAGCTGGATTAAATCATACAACGCCAAGTCTGGCCATGCTTCCCGGGTCCGTGAGCTCCCAGGCATTTGTGCAGGGACAGTGGCTTTGACAAATTTGGACCACGTGTGTGAATGGCACCTAATTAGCTGGGATTGCAAAGAGGTTTTTGAGGAGGTGCCTTTTTGCATGAAGCGTGTGTCGTTGTTAAGGCCCAGCAAGTTTCCTCCCTTAGGAACATGAGAGTTAATTCCCTGGCATGGATCACGTGGAATGTAAATTCCTTTTCCAAAGTCTGTAGAATGAGTAAGTGATACAGCTCTTAGTGCAGGTGTTGATCTGAGCACGTGATTATCGTGACTATACAACTGTTGGCTCCAAAAGGGTATTCCTTCATTTACTGATTCATTCTGCATCATTTGATCATTCATTCAGCAGAGCGCATACAGTGCTGAACTGAGATGTACATATGAACTAGAAGAGCTCCCTCTAAGCCCCGGGAGGTCATACCAGTGGGAAACCAAATGAATAATAAGTAAATGAGAGACCATGGGGCTGAGGGTATAGCTCAGTTGTAGAGTGCTTGCCTGACATGTATAGGCCCTGGGTTTAATCCCCAGCACCAGGAAAAAAAGAAAAAAAGAAAGAGAAAAGGAGAGACTAGGGCAGGTAGGAAGAGAGTGTCCACAGGGCATTGGGAGGACAGAACAGGGAGCTTCAGCAGCCCTGGGAGAGGGTGCAGGGACCTGCTTTGGAGAGAAGGTTTGGGAACTCACCCTGAGCAGAGAGGAGTAGTTTCATAGTTTGCAAGCAGCTTTTACTCAGCGGAGCCAGAGGCCACAAAGACAGTGCTTTTGTAGTAGAGTTTTGAGAGCAATTCTTCTAGTCCCCTAAAGGGCCGCCCTTACCCATTCTTCTTTTCATTTGAGGCTCTGCTCTCCATTGTGTTCTGAGGCACTTTGGTCTCACTGAATCTCTACCAAAAACAGGGACAGAGGAAGTGCTGAGAGGCCTTAAGTGTGAGAAACGGTGTGTATGCATCTTCTGCCTGACTCAGTGCTCACTGGCATCTCCAAGACTCTAGAAGTCCTGCCATGTCCTCCAGCTTGTACAGCCACACTTCACCTATGCCTCCTATGTTATCTAAGCACAAGCAAGCCTCTCTCTTATACCCCAATAATCATATTCTAAGAAGCACTGAGTCTTGGTTTTTAAAAGTCCCCAATATAAGTATGAAAAAATGGAGGGTGTGTCCAATGTAACTTTTATTAGTCATTAGTCATTCTTCCAGAATAGTCTATCATAGTTGGTCCAGTCACTTATCAAATTCCTGAGGAAACTGTCTTCCTGGGCAGTCTCCTCAGGTTGGGATGGAAAGGGAAGGTGGGAAAGATAGGGAGTGAGCATATTATAGAGAGTAGACCACTTAAGAGAATCATGATTACTTACAACCCTACACACCTTAGCTACCTGACTTATGATGGGAAGAGAGAAAAATATGCAAAGCAGAAGGCAAGAATAAAGACAGCGAACTGATCGATTACATGGTTAGCAGGGGGCTAGTCTTTGTGGTCCCCAAATTAACTGAATTTATTCCGATTTCATGGCAGGAGGGACTGAAAACATTCTGGAGTTAATGTCTTTTTTTTTAACAGGATCTTCACCTTTCTTTTCGGCACAAAAGGTCATTAGGTACAGCAGGACTCGTGAGCTGATTCAGATTTTGACCAGCCCTTGATGTTTGGGGTGAAACAAAACTTGACAGCATCCTAAAGTGCTGTTGGAGTTGGGGGGGGCTAATTAATGACACCCATTCCCACCAGAATCTGAATGGATTGTGAAGTAGGAAGCTGGAGTCAGAGATAAGAATGCACAATCCGGGCTGGTGAGATAGCTCAGCGGCATAAGTGCCTGCCTGGTTAGCGTGAGGTCCTGAGTTCGACCCCTGGTATCCACAAAAAAAAAAAAAAAAAGAAAGATAGCACAATCCGCAGCAAGGTTGAGCTGGAGGACATGGTAGAACTGGACTCTTCATGTCACCTCTGAGTTAACCTTCCTCACCAGGGCAGACTGCAGAGGTGCAGGATGGGAGGCCGGCCCAGGGTGCTAGTCACACAGAGGACAGCTGCACTATGGGCAGGCTCATCTCAGAGATTCTGAACACCTTAACCCCACCCATGGGGAAGCCAGACCCCTGGGGGCTTCTCTCCCCATCTCACCAATTAGAGAAGTCTTTCCTCCTCCTCCAGGGTAGCCATGAGGAGCCACTGCACAGGGCAGTAACACCACACCTTGCTGTTGAGAAGTGTCAGCCCACTTTGAGGGCCCAGGCAGGAATACGGGGAGCTGGGGAAGCCCCTCATCTCCACCCCAGCTTCCTCCAAGGCTGACACATACAGGGTTGGTAGTTCCCAGACTTCAGTCTAACTCACTGGTGCCAATCTGCCCCTGGCTTTCCTTTTCTGGCAAGTGCATTGGAATGCAATGAATAACAGCGATGATGTTGTTTGGGGGAAATCTAGTCTTTTGAATTAGAGTAATTTATGAAAATAATAAGTCATTCACAGACATCTGTACTGTACAATTAGTAACAAATTACTTGCTACCCTTAACTCATTAGACCTACTTGTCAGCATGGGGCCTACGGCTAAGGAGTGCTGCCTCAACCACATTTGTTTAATTTAAGAAAGTACTTTGAGTTTTCTTCTGAGCCTCAGTTTCGTCATCTGTAAAATAAGAGGTTTGGACTAATAGATTACTCAAGTGCTATGATTGTGTAGAAGAAAAGAACTTTCCTAATCATCTGTAAAACACTCATGATGTGAGAGCATTGCTGTATATTTAATGTCCTTGATTTGCATTCAGTTGTTTCCATCCATCCATCCATCCACCAACCTTTCCTTGCTCCCAATAAGTATAATCAATACTTATTGACTATATGTTATATACCAGGCACTGCAGATACAATATTGAAAACAGACACGGACCCAGCCTCCAGTGAAGGAAATGGTCACCCACCATATTGATGGCCACTGTGACTAGTGCTAGGTGGGTGTGTGAAAGGAGATCTGATCTGGGAATTAAGGCCAAGAAGGGACTTCACTGAGAAGTGACAATGGAGACCTAGGGAGCAGGGAGGCTCCAGGCTCCACGCTGATGCAGAGCTGGTGAGCTCTGTGTAGGACGAGGCAGGAAAGTTAGGTTGGTCCACAGCTGACAGCAAATGAAGCTACCAGAGAGTTTTTCCATGGGAGGGAGGGGTGACAGGAGTACACTTTCATTTCTAAGCCATTGAGCTGCCTGCAGCCCAGAGAACAGAATGAAGGGGGCCAGAGTGGAAGGGAAAAGGAGCAGCTGTACCTGTCCAGGTGAGAGGCTGGTAGAGGCAGCAAGCTCAGAAATGGGCTCTAGAGCCAGGCAGCGCCACAGGCCTTGATCTTGTTTTGCATCAACAGCTCTTCCTCTCCATTGTGATCTGGAACCTCTCCTGGAATACTTCTTCGTGTGTGCCCGGGGGACATCCCCTCTGCCAGGCTGTCGTGCACATTAAATGCAATCATCACTGAAAGTGTTTAGCATAGGCATGGCCTTAGTAAGGGCTCAGAACAGGACAACTCTCCACCTCTATGATTTTGTCTTACAGTTTTTCTCTTCTGTTTAAAGCCCCACATTGCTGAGCCATGTTCATGTTTTCCACAGCCAGCCTCCTTCTTTCCTTTAATTCTGCTCTCTCACCCCAACTTGCTTGCGTTTTCAGAACTAGCATTTAGGAGTCCATCTGGCTGTTGTTGTCTTCACCTGGGCAGTGGAGAGGGCCTTCTCTGTTTCTCCAGGGTCTGCTCAACAAATCGCCCCTTCTCCTGGGCCAACACTCCCAGGCTGTTAGTTCCTGAGGGTCAACACCAGGAAACTACAGTCCCTGTGCCCTCCCTGACCCGCTGTTGAGGCAGCACCCCCAGGGCTGAAAGGCTTCTATTAAGCCCACTTGGAACCAGCCAGCCCAAGCCCCACCAAAACAACCCCTTGTGGATTCTGTTTGCAGCCTTATCCCACACATTTTGACTCAATCTTGAAGCATAAAAGGACATTATGTAAGCTTAATTAATGCACAGCTCTCAACAGACCAGTTCTTAGAATTTCCCTGCCCTTAGGCAAATCTGCTTCTGGTAAGCGGCTTTAATCTGGCTTTAGAAATTGCTTCTGGTGGCTAATCAAAGAGATGGCTGGTGCTCAGCTCGTGCTAAATAAACCAGCCAATGTCTAGGTTCTTATTTAGGAGGTATAGCTGTATGTCTCATATTCAGTGGAAAATTCATCTAGTTGCTCTGTAAAAAGAATGCACAGATTTTCAAAATGCGGAAATAGAGTGAATTTATCATCCTGTCCCAGATGGTAATGACTTCAGTCAGCCTGAAGGGAAGCCCTGTACTCTCCCTGTATTGGCAGTTCCTGCCAGAGGCATGGACAGGAAGTGGCTTTGTTTATTTTATCTCCAGTGTGACATAAGCACCCTCCTTACAGGATGTCAAGTGACCTCATATTTGGAGGTGATGAATTTGAAAGACAGGCTGGAATGGGGCCACATAGAGAGCCGCCTACCTTGGACATTTCTTATTCTTGGAGAAACGTGGAGAGTGAAAAGCAAGATGCCCAAGTTGATATCCAAGCTGTGCCTCTCTGCGTCCCATGTTCTCATCTGCAGATGGTAGCAGGAATACGCGTTGAGCTCATCTGTCAGCAGGGTTTAATGAGATGATCCTTGCCAAATGCTGACATCGCTTTCATGTGTTATTATTTCCCCAATTTCTTTTGGAAAATTTTTTAATTAATTAAGTTTATTGGTACATTTTAGATAGACATAATGATCACATTTATCATGGGGATTTGTACCTTCAGATGATATAATCTTTTTTTTTTTTTTTTTTTTTTTTGTGGGTACCGGGGGGTCGACCTCAGGACCTCGTGCGCCAGCAGGCGCCTGTGCCGCTGAGTGATATCACCGGCCCTTTTTTTGTATGTGGGTTCCAGGAGTCGAACTCGGGCCCTCGCGCTTGCCAGGCAGGTGCTTATGCCGCTGAACCATCTCACCGGCCCGAAAACCACACTTCTGTTAACTTTGTCTAGAGCAGTTTCTCCTGATACTAGAAAATATATAATTCTCATAAGCATATAGATCACAGCTATGTAAATACACCAAAAATTGTACCTCCAAAATGTATTTCTAAAAAAAAAAAAAATCACTAGAATGCTGAAAGTGGCGTGTACATAGGGGATATCTTTTCTTATTTTTTCCTAATTTCCAAATTTGGTATTGGCCATATATTATTTTTAACTATACTAAATTAAAACTATATAGAATTGGGCAACACAGTCAAATATGGCATGTGATAAGCTATTTTACAATAACCAGAGAGTTGTTTTTTTATAGCAACTCTACAATTTTAAGCCAAATTTCTCTACTTATTCTAGTTTTCTTTTCGTACACATTGCCCAGCTAAGTGTGTTCAAGTTTAGACAAATATGAAGGTATTTCAGCAGAAATTTTACACTAAGTACAAATGGTTGTTAGATTGTGCCTTTCACTATAACACCTGCTGAATGTGAAAATCAAGTTCACTATATTTAAGAAAAGCTTTCTAGGGCCAGTGAGATGGCTCAGCGGCATAATCGCCTGCCTGGCAAGCGTGAGGTCCTGAGTTCGACTCCCGGAACCCACATACGAAAAAAGGGCTGGTGATATCGCTCAGCGGCACGGGTGCCTGCTGGTGCGCGTGGCCCTGAGTTAGACCTCCAGTACCCACAAAAAAGAGAAAGAAAGAAAGCTTTCTATTTCAAAGCACAACTTTGCCAACTTGTGCTTTTCCCCCAAACATCCCCAGTAGTGCTCAGGACCTCTTCATAATCTGTACAGAATTAGTTTAATCCCCCCTCCTTTTATGGTTTCCTCTTTACTTTATTTCCTTTTATTAAAAACTTCCTGGGTTTCCTGCATTTTAGACTATTATGAATGAATTTGCATATTCCTTATTCACAACTCACCAGCATGGAAAGCCCTAGACTGAATATTTGTGACTCTTTGTATTGATTTTTGGAGAAAAGGAGGACATGTGTTATGGCTTGGGGAGGGAGGAGCTGGGGGCTCCTCACAGAGAACAATGAACTGCATGGGTGCTGGGGTGTTTGTGACAGAGGCTCTGGGAAGCCTTTTGTAGGGGGAGGATTGGGACGATTTTGCCTGCAATGTGGCTCTGTCCTTGGCATCCATGAGAATCAATGAAACATTAAATGTTTTCATTGTTGGCAGCGCTGCACTTGGAGGCTCCTGCTCCACTTCTGAGAGTGCTGCCAGCCCAGATCCCTGCCTCGTGTCCCCAGAGGTGACTGAGCCAAGGAAGCACCCACAGGAAGCCAGGGGTCCAGGAGGATCTCCACTGTCCAGCCCAGCACCACCCTGGGAGCAGGAGTGTCCCTTGACCTCCATGCCCTTCACTGAGTGCCCTCCAGAAGGTTGCTTGGAAAGCCCAGCAGCGGTACCTGAAGATGCTCTCACCCAGCACCCAAGGAGGGAGCCTCCCCCAAGTGACCCAGGGGACACCATGGCATTTACCCCTGAAGGGGACATTATGGCTGCCATAGTCTCTAGTGCTGGGGGAGACAAAGAGATGAAGGCAGAGGAACAAATTTCTTCCCCTTACAGTTGCACTGACCACTTGCCAGAAATTTCACCAGTATCTCCAGGAGAGCCAAGGAAGGAGCTGCTACGTGCAGAGGGTCACTTAGAGTCCCAAGGGAAAGAGGATGTAGGTGGCTGTTCCCCTTCAGAATCCAGGCTGGGTGTGGCTTCTGGACAAATAGTTCCCAAGGCCTCTGCTCCTGCCCATCCAGGTGAGGAGAGCTCAGCTGGCCAAGTTGAATGCCCTCTAAAACCTGAGACCATGGTCCCACAAGATTCAGCTCCAAGAGCCTTGGACAGAGAAAAAGGCCAAGTAGAGGTGCCACCTCAGCATTTAACCGATGACTTGGAATTCCTTAGCTCCTGCCATTCCCCTGGGAGCAATTCAGGGGCTGCTCATGAAACTGAAGCTGCTGCTTCCCAGGAAAGCTGCCAGCAGCAGATGAAGGCACATCTTCTCCACACAGAGCTGCCCTTGGACCCACTGAGTCCTGCCTTGGTGCCAAGGAAGGAAACTCTGGATGCTGGTGATGCTCACAGTCGCTTGCAGACAGGGATGAAAGGTGTAGAGTCTCATCAAGTTGCCCATGTGGCAACAGGCATCCAGGAAGATGGGAGTTCACTTGGGAGCCCTGAGCCCATTCCACTTACCCTGACTGAAGAAACACATCCAGCTTCAAGCCCCACATCACACCCAGCCACTGGGATTCCGGCTGCCACAGAAGGACCCAGTTTGTTGGCCAGAGAGATGGCTTCCAAAGCTGAAATGCCAGTTTCCGCAGCTTTGGTCAAAGAGCTGGTGGATGAAAGGTTGGCAGGACTGGAAAACTGGTCATCAGATCTTGGAAGAGAGCAAGAGCATTTAGAAACAAGCCCTGGAGAGGTTTCTGCCTCTTCACTCCAGGAGAGGGCAGAGCTTTGGAACTGGGAGCAAAGCCATGCAGTACCCCCAGGGGTGATGCTGTCCCCTCCTCCTCCTCCTGGGGCTTCAAGGAAAAGTACTGAGAACACAGTAGGGCCAGAAGAGGGAACCAAGGTCCCTGAGGATACTGGAAGTCCAGCTACGGCTAAAGAGAAAGGCAGATGCCATGGAGACAACCCTGCAGGACTGGAAAAAGACACAGAACAACCTGGTGCTGTGGATCCTGGAAACCTGGGGGGAGAAGCGTCTCAAGCCTTCCACTGCAAGCCCTGTCTGAAGGCGGACAAAGATGAGGTCTCAAAGCCAAGTGATGATTCAGAGAACGCAATCTTTTCCAACTCAGATTCAGCACAGCCATCCAGAAAGGGAGACACTGGACACACCGACAGGTCTGACTCTGGGTCAGCAGAGGCAGCATGGCAGGTGGCGGCTGGAATGCATGTGGCTGATGCAGCTACCTCAGCCCACAAACCCCACGAGGAGGACCCCATCCTGACCCCAGCACCAGATGGTACTGCTGAGCATGTTGTTCCCAAAGAAGCTGTCTGGGAGAAGCCAGGATTACTGACCAAATGTCTGGACACGCTTCAGGACAGGGAAGGAATGGGAAAAACAGAGTCTCCTTCTGCTTTAAAATCTGAAAAATCAGATTTCCTGTCAATTTTTGCTGGAGAGGCTGTAACCAAAGCTCAGGAGCGGGAGCACACTGTGGAAATAAGGACGACAGGCTGCCCATCCCCACAGAAGCCCTGCAGCTGTGACACCAAGGGCTTGTTGACATCCCCAGGTCAACCTTGTGGGCCTGGGCAAGATGCAGCTGGACAGGAAGTTCATGCTGATGTGCTGCCTCCCCCTGATGGGGAGAATGCAGCAGCGGACTGTGTGCTCAGCACTCTCAGCCTGACGCAAGATTGTCAGGGAAACCCATTCTGCCCAGGGGACAGCTGGACAAGAGGAGCTGCATCAGAGTGTCCCCCACTACCTTCTGAAAACTGTCTCCAGCCATCCCAATTGAACTCAGAAGCATCCATTTTTGATATTCTCAGGGAGAAGACCCAACCACTTGCAAATGGGAAAGAGGCTTACTCAGGTGATCCAGGGCTTAAGAACCAGGGTGCAGAGTCTCCTCAAATCCACGTACCTGTGGAGCCTCAGGTGGATGTGAGCTTACCCACTCGTGGAGGATGGGAACAGGTTTCCGGGTCAGAACTTCACAGTGAGCTCCCAAAAGGCAGTCTGTCTGATGCTCCAAGTTCATATCCCAAGGACACAGTTCTGGAGAGTTCTCCACCAGTGGAGTCAGAATTGTCAACCCCAATAGGACAGAAGTTGCCTATACTAGGGGAGAATGAGCAAGAGGGAGCAGGCTGTGGTGGCCAGCCTCCTGCAGCAGACACCTTAGAAGACTCTTCTCTTGCAGGGAACTTGGGTGGAAAGGAAAGTTGCTGTGCTGGGCAGGGACCAAACAAGTCCCAACGAGAGCTGCTTGGTGTTTTGAAAGCAGGCAGCCAGCATGAAGAAGCATGTCGCAAGGACGCAGGAGTTTCTGAAGAAGCTGACGCCTGGCCCCTGCCCCAGGGTTTGGATAAGACAGAGATGGCAAGTAGAAACACAGTGGAGGCCCCACCTTGTCCGCCTGACTCAGTAGCTCTCCTGGATGCAGCTCACTGCCTGATGGCCCCAGGGCCTGCCAGCGCCAGAGTCACACCCACCCAGGATGCCCCAGAGAAACAGGCATATGATAAAAGGCAGGAAGACAGGCAGGCACCAGCGCCAGCCCCACAGCAGGGAATGGAGTGCCCAGCCACTATGGATACAGAGGCCCAGAAGCTTCTTGGAAGTTTCCCATCAGCTGAGAAGCAAGGTAGTGAAGGTACAGCTGCTGAGAGGGGTGAAAATGCCAGTGAAGGAGACCGCAGGATGCCGCAGGCTCCCGAAGAACCAGAAGTTACTCAGAGCAGGGGCTTCTTTCTGATCGAGCGCTGCTTTACGTCTGGGAAAGAAGGTTCTACCTTGGCCCTGGGTGAGCCTTGCCAAGCTGAGCAGCTTTTGTCCAGCTGCCAGGGTACCTCACTATCAGTCAGAGAACTGAGCGGGATTCTGAGAAACACTGCAGGTATTTCTGCCTGCCAGGCCGTTCCTAACCCAAAAAGGCTTCTGCTATCTGGGTCACATGAAGAGGCTGATCCTGACACCCCTTACCTGCATATTGATGGAGCTGCCAGGCAAGGAGCAAAAGACAGTACAGTGAAAGCTATTTCCTCTGAGGGCCCCCAGGCTCCTGGTGAAAGCCCCCACCCCAAAGAGGAGTCCCTGCTTGCCCTTGGAAATGCCGCCTCTGTGAAGCTGTCTGCTGGCTCCCTCGCTTTGCTGTTGGATTCAGGAGCTGCAGGTGGGGAAATCCCTGCAGTGCAGCCCAGCAGTGAAAGCCCCAAAGCTGGAATCACTGAGGGACCTGTGGCCTCCATGCCCTACCTGGACAGGATGCCTCTCCTGGCCAAGGGTAAGCAGATGACAGGGGAGGATAAAGCAGCCACAGCTCCAGACCCAGGCGCCAGACCATGTGAGATTCCAGTGTGCCCTGCTAGTGAGGCTGGCACGGTGGCGGATACAGAAAGAGAGATCAGGGGTAGCGGGGAGAGGATGGTAGATCCGAAGAGGGATGTATCATGTGGTGTGGATGCAAGCTCCAAGCAGACCAGCGTGATCACTGGGTTCCCTGACTTCAGGGAGCACATCACCAAGATCTTTGAGCATTCTGTGTTTGGAGCACTGGCCACTGATCGGCCCCAGAGTGCACCTGCTGAAAAGGCAGGAACTGGGAAAAATATGGTGGGCAAGGACCCTGCCATACCACTAAACCCAGAAAAGTATGTAGATGGGACTCAAGGAGCGGCCTCTATCCTTCTCCCTGCTCCTTCTGCTGGACTCTTGGTGGAGAAGAAACAAGAATGGGCTTTTGAGGCTGAGATTTCCCATCTGGTATCCCAGGATCCAGCTCCAGACAAGCTGCTGGCTTTGGTAGGACCAGCCTTGGAGCAGAACCTGCCAGGTGCCAATGCTGAGCAAGAGATGACTGGTATCCTACCAGTAGTGAGAAGCGAGAGGCCAGAGGGGTGTGAGGAGGCCTGGAGAGGCCTGGGACCCCAGGCTCACTCACAGCTCGAGAAGAGTGGGCAGGAATTAGCTGCAGGTCTTCCCTCAGCCCTGCTGGGTGATCAGGGGATGCCTACAGAGGGAACCACTGACTCTAAGGTAGCTCCCCAGAGCAGTGGAGAAGAGGCCTTGGTCTTGGTTCAACATGACAGAATTCCTTCTGGAGAACAGCACCAGGAAACATCGGTTTGTGACAACCAACACAGAAATGATGGTCCCCAGAACTTTGCTCATACCGGGGGTCCAGATGATGAGCTAGGATCAACCCATGCCCTTGAAGCCTCTTGTCCTAGTGGGGATGTGTTGATTGTGCCTGAGGCTAACAGTGAGCCTGGGACCCCTCACACAGTTGGGGGTGGGAAGAAGCCTGAGGCTGCTGCCACCATCTTGGAAATGCAAAATGCCCCGGGCTACAAGAGCACCCCTAAGCCACAGGCTGGAGAAGTGTCAGACACTCCCCTGGAGCCCAGCAAAGTGACAGGAGCTGCTGGGGAAGCTGAGGGTGACATCACATCGCACACAGCTGAGACATGGGCATGTGCATCTGGCGACTTGATTGAAACAGGTGCTACAAGGATGTTCTCTGGTGTGCCTCATGACTCAGCGCTGCCAGGGAGCTGTCGGGACCCAGAATGCTCTGACAGGGCTCAGGCGATGGAGGACGCAGCCACCTTGCAAGGGGACAGCGCAGTTGGGCACGAGGAGGCCAAGGAGCAGCCAGGGCCTGAGCTCCCTGCTCCCGCTGGGTACACGAAGGTGTGTGACTCCTCAGAGCTTGACAAAACCAGAGACCCGAAGCTGCAACATTTGGCTCCAGAACAGCTCCACGCTGGCAGGTACTTAGAATAAATCCCTATGGGCTCAACTTCAAAGGTGAGTCCCAGCCTGATTTTTTTTAAAGTCAGAGATGGATGGTCTTTAAAAGGCTAAGTTTTCCATATCTAGTGGGTTAAATGTACCCACTTACCCTCTCTGGATGTGCTGAGATTCTGAAAAATGTGAAAGAATGGAGACTGTTTTAACATACCTTGTACTTTTTCTTGTATTCTTTAATTCATCTAAACTTAAACTACAGGAAAAAGCTTGAAGTGTTTACTGGCTGCCTGAGCATGATTGGGTGATAGGCTGAAGTCAGTGGTATGTTTTTCTGGAGTGCAGATACATTTATTTATTTATTTATTTTTAGACGGGGTCTCACTATGTAGTGCAGGCCAGCCTTGAACTCACTATGTAGCCCAGACTGGCTTCAAACTTGTGGTGATCCTCCTGCCTCAGCCTCCTGAGTGCTGGGATTACAGGCGTGTGCCACTACGCCTAGCCAGATACATTTGCTTTTAAATCTGGATTTATTTAGGTAGAGGAACCTAAATGATTCAAAAGCATCTCCAAGCCATTGGCTGTCTGAAGCTTATCCCTCCACTCCAAGGATTTTGGTGTAGTAGTTACTTAAAACTATCATTGGGAAATGTGCCTTTTCAATAGGACATGGAGAGATGACCCTTTAACCATTCACATTATGCTATCAATTGCTTTCTTTCACTGTTCCAGGAGGAGCCCTGGGCCTGTCTCAGCCACCTTACCTTTGGTTCCTGAGGATGCTCTGAGAGTCCCTTCAGATGAGGCCAGAAATGCAGGAGGACTAGAAAGGTCAGTGAACTTCTCCAGGCTTTGGGAGACTGGGGTACCTTCCTTAGACAGAGACACGGAATGTTTTACAAGGAGGAGTAGTCTTTAAACATGGCCTCTTAAATAAGAAAGAGGCAGATAGCCATATCCCATGCTATACACATGCAAAGCAGTACCTGACGTGACTCCAAGTGCCATTGTAAAAAAGCACTGAGTTGCTTTCATACCTAACTTTATTATCTTTAAAAAACAAAACAGCTTCATTGAGACACAATTGACATATCATTTAATTCACTCACTTACAGCGTATATATAGGCTGGGGATGTGGCTCAGTGGTAGAGCTCTTGCCTTGCATGCGCAAGGCCCTGGATTCAAACCCCAGCACCACACACACACACACACACGCACACACACACACAAAGTGTCTAATTCAACAACTTTTAATGTACTTAGAGTTGTGCAACCATGGCTACAATCAATTTCAGAACATTTTCATCCCCCCAAAAGACAGCTTGCAGCCCTAGACAGCACACCTTGCCCCCTCCATGCCCTTAATCACTAATCTTGCTGATTGCCTTTGGAGGCAAATGGGGTTTAGTCTCTGAAGCAGGAATGGCTTATCACCACCAGCAACTGCATGCCACAGAGATCTCTAGAACAGGAGCATGGATGACAAATATAACTGTAATACCCAGACCTCACGAGACCTTCACACTTGCAGCAAGGAGGGGAGATCCTGGTCTTTCTTAAGTGAAACACCACCTGTGGTCCTTCTGAAGCTGCTGCTTAAGTTTCATCTTTTTGTGAATTAAGGAGACACTGCAGACATAGACACTGTGAATAAACTTTGCAGTATCCCTAGACTTTGTTCTCTCTCTCTAAATTAGTACCTGTGTCTCCTTACCAACAGCTGCAGGCATTTTATAAATGATTTGATTCCCATTTTTGCACATGCTGAAAGAATGCATGGTCAACTGTTTTTCGAGTCTGAACACTTCCCCTGACTCCCAGCTGCCTTCGCTGCCCCACAACAGTGACTCTCGTGACTCTGGGCCACCACGGGTGCGGCCTGTGCTGCCCAGACAGATGCAAGCTAATCTGCATTGGACGCCACACCTATTTCTGCCACTGCCTTAGTGAACTATTTCCTGCAGCCCTTGCTGGTGTGTACTTTTTACATTCCCAGTTACAGCATAGGAAAAATATCTGCCTAGCTTGGGAAACCTCCCCTGCCCCACAAATGACTACATCAGCTCCTTCTTTTCCAACCTCTGTGGGCGTTTTATCACCTTCTTGGGAAACTCAGGGCCAGACATGGAGTAGCCCAGTAAGCACGTTAAAGCTCAATATTTTAATCATTTTGAATTTTAAAATAATTTCCAAAATTGCATTAGAAATTATCATTTTCTGGCATGTTTGTAAAGTATAGAAGAATATAAAAAAGGAGAAAAATCCACAATCATACCACCTAACAATTACTGTTATTTAGTATATTAGTGTCGTTTTACATACTGTTTTTTTTTTCTGTTGAAATATTTAGTCATTTTCTGTTGAAATATTTAGTAATTCTTTTCCCCCTGCCACCAAAACTCTTCACAGAGTAAGTATAGTGGACAACATTGCATAACTAGTTGTGCACTTGCAGGTTTGGATAGCATTCATGTTCGCTTTACTCCTAGAGACTTTTTAAAATTAATTTTTATTAATTTTTATATTTATTAGTGCATGTTTACAGTACATAATGATTACAGTCATTGTGGGGGGATGCTACATGTACACAACACATCTTAATTTGGAAACTTTTACATGCTCTGGAACCGCATGGTCCCAATACAGTTGTTGCTGGCCACATGTGGATGGGGATATGTGTGCAGTAAGTATAAAATACAGACTAGATGTTGAAGAATTAGAATGAAATAAAGAATGTGAAATACATCATTCATCATTTTATACTGATTATATGTGCAATGATCATATTTTGGATATATTAGGTTAAAATGCATTTATTGAAGTTAGTTTCATTTATTTCTTTTTTGCATTTTTAATGCAGCTCACCAAATGTTTAAAATTACCTATGTGGCCTTAGCATACACAACATACATTCTATATAGATCATCTGGCTGCACAGGTGCTTTTCTGTGTGTGGGGTTCTTGGGGACAAGGCCTCCTGCCCCATCCACCTGCTGGTTGAGGCCCTCCAGAAAGATCTCTGGCTGGACCCTCCCCAACAGCCTGCCAGGTGGGGTGACCTTTGCCTCCCCTTCCTCAAGAATTACGGGAGAGGCAACACCCAAGCAAATAGGCCGAAGATTCCATCTATGCTTAGGGGCAATCAAAGTTCTCTGGAAGGTCATAGACCAGCTCTGCACAAAAGGAATGTGACAGAAGCCACAGAGGTAATCTTTTTTTTTTTCCTCAGAAAGGTAATATTAAATTTTCTAAGCCAAATTAAAAAACCTAAACAGAAACAAGGAAAATTAATGATATACTTTATTGGACATGATATATCAAAATATTACCATTTCAACATGAAATTGATATAAAATTACTAAGGTGATATGCTGCAATCTTATTTTCTCATACTAAGTCTTTAAAATCTGATATGTGTGTTATATTTGAAGCACATCTCCATTTGAACCAGCCACATTCCTAGAACTTAACAGACAAATGTGGCAAGTAGCTACCCTCTTAGACACCCTAAGATTGGACAACTGATCCAGAAGGCTGCACCTTCCCAGGAGACCCCAAAGTCCCCATCTCTCCAGCAAGCTTGTTCTTACCAGTTTTTTTTTTTTTTTTTTTTTTTTTGTGGGTACCGGGGGTCGACCTCAGGTCCTCTTGCGCCAGCAGACGCCTGTGCCGCTGAGTGATATCACCAGCCCTTTTTTCGTATGTGGGTTCCGGGAGTCGAACTCGGGCCCTCGCGCTTGCCAGGCAGGCGCTTATGCTGCTGAGCCATCTCACCGGCCCTGTTCCTACCAGTTTAATGCAAATGGCGGGAATGCTTGGGGAGGAGACTCAGTACTGTATGTCTTTTTGGTGAATCCACTCACCGCAAGGGAGCCATGCATGTGGACCTGAACAGGTCTCAGAGAAAAGTCCTACTGTGCTCAGAGGGTGCACATACTGAGAGCTGGTGTTGCACATGAAGATCAAATTCAGCAGCTTCCTGAAGGAGGATGGGTGGCCACGTGTCAGTGGACACTGCCAGGAGTTGGACTGATGAAATTCAAGGCCAGGGCTCTGAAGTTTGCTCCTCAGTGGTTATATATGTAATCTCAGTTTTCTTATCTGTGGAATGGGAAGGACAACAAGTTTGCTTGCCTCATTAAATTGCAATGAGGGCTAACTGAGGTTACTGACTCCTACATTCTGGTGCTTAGTGGGTGTTAGGTTCCTTGCTGTTTTGCAGTGGGTTTTCCTCGCAGAGCGAGCTGCATGATCGTGTCTGTCTTCAGTATGGAGTCTGTTTCTGGGATCTCAGTCTGTGATCCTGACACTGAGGCTCCAACCTCCCTATTTTCCTTCTCCAACATGGAATTTTTTGCCTACTAAAATATCTAAATGGCTGAGGAGAGAGAATACTTTCCTCCCTGCTGCTGCTGGGCAACCCACAGTGAGCTCCTGCAAGCTAAACATTTTGGAGATAGTATTTTACTGTGATACATTGTGTATCTTTCTTTGTGTATCCTATTGTATTGTATTTCACCATCAGTAATGTTGTAAATCACCAGGAGGAAAGCAAAGTTCATCAACCCAAAGTTTCCACTCTTACGTGGTTTAGGAGGTGATTGCTTTATGGAATCTACTGAATTTTGAACATCCTATTGACTTGAGTGGAACTGATAGCACACATCAGACTCAGTATCTGAGAAATGTCTCTTTCGCTGTCTTGGGCAGGATAGTTTGATAACCCAGTCTCATACACAGGCAGTGTAAAGATGTGTAGTGCTTTGTTCCCAAATTAGGAAGTTCATTTGGTGCTGCTGGTAACGTGCCGTGGGTGGCCTATGGTTTTGTGTCCCTCCAGCCACCTGCTCACACCCTGAGAAGCAGGTAGGTGCAGCAGACAG
This sequence comes from Erethizon dorsatum, assembly GCA_028451465.1. Taxonomy (NCBI): domain Eukaryota; kingdom Metazoa; phylum Chordata; class Mammalia; order Rodentia; family Erethizontidae; genus Erethizon; species Erethizon dorsatum. The sequence goes on from CM051822.1 coordinate 105,678,484, forward strand.
CCTGTGGTGCATTTGGCTACCATGTGTATGTACTAATCCCCATGAAGGACTCGGGGGGACGGACAGCCTCACTGTGTTCTGAAGGGGTTTGAATTGATCTTCACCTTTGTAGACCATCTTCCTTGTTGTTGAAGTCTAGAATTTGGCATTTCGATTACACATCACTAAGGACAGCTCTGACAAGTGACACAGAGAGCTAATGACACATGTCATTCTGGATCAGTCTTGGATGATACCTTGCTTGTTTTTGCTGAACATTGATATAAAGGGGTCTTTTTTTCCCCTTTATACTACTAATGGTAGTCAAAGAATCATATTCAACTAATAGTGCATTTTAGGAGAATTAAATTGTTCCCAGATGCGCAGGGTCTTTGCGTAGACCCAGGCTAAATCATAAAGGGTGTTTGGGTCAAAAAGTTAAGGGAAGAACAGAGAGAGACAGTTGGCCTCTTGCTGAGGAAGCCCTGGCCACCCTGAAAGCCACATGGGAAAGGCTTCCTTCTCTCCCTCCCACACCATCTTCCCACTCAGTCTCTTTCTCTTCCTTTTCTCTTCATCTCCTAAAATTACAAAGGTGACATCATGTTTTCAAGTTTAAGAATAAGGTTAGAGGATGACTACAACTGTATAAACTAAGAAGAAGAAGAAAAAAAAAAGTCTTCCAACACAGTTTTCCTAGCAGATGAAACCTGGGCAACAGCTCCAACCCCCGAGAGCCTTCTGGGTTTGCTTTTGTAGCACTGCTCTTCCCTTTGTGAGGCTGTTGAGGAAGACAGAGCCATTCACAGCTCATCAGCCCCTCACTGGCTACCTTGGATAAGCTGCCTAACTTTCCAGCCTTCAGCTTTCATATCCACAAGAGGGGAAAACTCACACCTCCCTGGTGGGGTTGGGGTTAGGATACGGTTGGGATGTTTCCAGAGCTTCCGATATACTGCCTGGTGTAGGATCGAAATGTGGCAAAAATGAGCCGTCCCTCCTCTCTGTGCCTCACTGGCTGTCTGTCCCATGGGGGTTGCCCACACCCTGCTTGCCTGCAAGGAGCTCTTACATGAAGTGAGATCACAGATTCAATCATGCTTAGAAAACTGAGGACTGCAGAATGTCTTCTTGTCAACAGCTTCAATCATTGTGAACTATACAATATAAAATTCTAAGGGCCCTTTGCAATGAAGCCTTTACGTGCTGAAGCTTTTGTGTTTCATAATTAAAATATCCTGAGAGGTGAATCTGTCATTTGGAAAAGTGCAAGTCTCTTTGGAAATCTAGTTTAGGAGGCCCATCTCCTTGGCAGCAGGGGGTTAGTTCTGTGTCTCCAGGTCACGGGACTAGGAACACCACTGTCTTGGCTTCCAGCTCTTCTGGATTTGTGAACTCCTCTGTCCTGTGGTCTCCATCCACTCTGTACCTGGACCCAGGGCTGAGAAGAGCCACTCTCACCACTGGGAAACAGGGTTAGATTTAGGGCAAGGTGGTGATTTCCCAAACTGAACGTGTTCCAGTCTGACCCAGCTCCTTCTCCAGCATCATCTTGGTACTGTCCCTGGGGGAAAGTGCTTACATTAGACCTGTATTTGGCGTGGTTTCGGTAGCAATGTTTGGCAAATAGAAATTTTTCACTCCACCTGGTTAGAGCTGGAAGGAAACTTGGGAGCATTCTTGTTGGACCCCCACTTTTTGGAGGAGGTACTAAGGCTTCAAATGGGGACAGGGATAAAGAGCCAACTAGCCGCAGAGCTTGAGACGGAGTCTGGCCCTCTTGACACTGTGTCCCCTCAATGCCTGTGCACCTGCCAGTGCCAGTCACCCCAAGTCTGCTTCCAGACTTTTGAGAGAAGACCACACCACTCTGCAGTTGGACAAGTACAGGACTGGACATTGACAGAGCTCAAAGTTTCGGCTCAGGTCTGGCTCTGTGATATGGGATCTGCTGTCACCCTCTCTGAACCTGTTTACTCATGGGGGCACAGGGTGCAGTTCACAGTGTAGTTAAGATTAAATGAGCCACTTTATTGAGAGCTCCCAACACAATATTCACTACACGTTCCCTTTCAATCACTCCTCCACTGGGCTCAAAGTACTTTCATATTCACATTGTATTTCATTCCTACTTCAACTCTTAGGCAGATGCTCTTTATAGTCATCTTTCACAGATGAGAAGTGGCAGCTTTGACAGGGGACATGGTCAGAGACCTAATGAGAGTCAGAGCTAGGATTGGAGCTTCTCTTCTGGAAAGCTCTTCAGACTAAAATTCCATGTTTAGATCCCTGATTATTAACTTACGTGCCAGGTGGACCCTTGGGAGGCTATTCTCTGAAACAGTGCTGTCTACTGACATTTTCTACAATAATGGAAATGTGTTGTACCAACACTGTCCAATATAGTAGCCACTAGCCTCATATAGTTATTGAGCACCTGAAATGAGGCTTGTGCCATGGAAAACCCGAATTGTTAATTTTATTGAATTTTACCTGATCAAAATTGAAATTGAAATAGCCACATGGGAATAGTGGTTGCAATATGGGGCAGCCCAGCTAGAAACCATAGCACAGTGATGGTGAACCTTTTAGAGATCAAGAGCCCAAACTACAACCCCAAACCCATTTATTTCAAAGTGCCAACACTGCAATTAAATCTGAACACTGAGGTTTTAATTTAGAAAAAACAACTCATACATTAAAATCTTTTGTCTTAATAGAAAAACACAATAATAGAGATTTCAATGATACAAACAGCTTTTTGTTGGAAGGTAAAAGTTTGCATTTGGCGTGCTTTTGCACAATTAACGTCATCTTTGCTGTTCGATCCATGCCGATAACTCCTCAAACCTTGGCTCACACTTCCTTACTTTGAGAGCAACACATGCAGCACTCAGGTCATCTGTTAGTCCATTTCTTGTATCAGATTTGATATAATTCAAAGTGGAAAACAGCTGTGCAAAAGCATAAGATGATCCAAGCAAAGTAAGAAAACCAGCCCCAAGTGCTTTCAATGACTTACAATTATTTGGCAGAGAATTCCACACTTTAAGGATTTCATTTTCAGAACTACTGACTGTGCTGTCCTTTGTCATCCCTTCACACTTTGTCTTCTCAAGTGTTGCACACAGGGCATAGAATTAATTTTTCCAGATAGAACTTTCTTGAAATTCCAATAGCTCCATTTCCAGATTTCCAAAATCTAACCAGTGTAAGCAGAAAAGATAAAGTTCTTCAAATTTGACTTTATCTGGAGAAGTAAGAAAACTCAGGGTTGTCTCCATCTTATGGAACTATAAAAATTGGTCACTAAAATTCTCCTTTGTAGCTGCTACAATGCTAGAAAGTTCCTTGTAGATTTTCTGATGGCTTGTAGGATTTTCCGCAAATGTTGCAGAATTTTCTAAATGCATTTTTTTTTTTTTGTGGGTACTGGGGGTCGACCTCAGGACCTTGCACACCAGCAGACGCCCGTGCCGCTGAGCGATATCACTGGCCCTTTTTTTCGTATGTGGGTTCCGGGAGTCGAACTTGGGCCCTCGCGCTTGCCAGGCAGGTGCTTACACCGCCGAGCCATCTCACCGGCCCTCTAAATGCATTTTTAGATTTGGAAAATATTTCAGCTGCCCGCTTTCAAGGTCTCTTTCAAAAACCTGCAGTTTTCTCTCAAATGTTTTGATATCACAAAACATCCTTTCTGCTGTTTTCCCTACACCTTGCAGTATTTTGTTCAGTACATTGAAGTGTAGTGTAAAATCTGTAAAAAAACATGAGGTTTTTAAGCCAGGCTGTATGAGTGAACTGTGGATATTCCTTCTCTTTTTCATTCATAAACAGCCTAATTTCGTCCAAGCAGCCTGAAAATCTCTCCAGGACTCGTCCTCTGCTCAGCCACCAGACATTATCGTACATAAGTAAAACATTATACTGTGCCTGAACCTCATCAAGCAGTGCTTGAAACTGTTGAAAATTATGAGCACAAGCCATGATGTAATTCACCATTTTTGTGACATCTTTTTTTTTTTTTTTTTGTGGGTACCGGGGGTCGACCTCAGGACCTCGCGCACCAGCAGGCGCCCGTGCCACTGAGCGGTATCACCGGCCCTTTTCTCGTATGTGGGTTCTGGGAGTCAAACTCGGGCCCTTGTGCTTGCCAGGCAGGCGCATACACCACTGAGCCATCTCACCGGCCCCCTTTGTGACATCTTTGAGGATATCATCTAATTTTTTGCTGCTTTCCCTGGCATAAATAGCTTCTTGATGTATAATACAATGAGACTGAATGACTGGATATTTTGCTTCTTTAACAAAGAAGTGTATGAAACCAGATGTTGCCCCCACCATGTAAGGTGCCCCATCACTAGTAATTGAAACCACTTTTTGGGTCTTACACCTTGTGACAAAAAAGCCTCCATCACAGCTTTGTAGCTATTCATCCCTTGTGTTCTTCCAGGCAATGAGACCAGTTTCACCAGCTCTTCTCTCATGATGCTACCAACTGCATAGCGCTAAATTATTGCTAGCCTTGCATGATTATTTGTATCTGTGCTTTCATCAGAGCACATAGAGTAACAGGCTGCCTTTTGTAAGTCAGTAGTGAGCCGCGGACTAACATCACTTGCCACGCACAGGATTCAGTCTTTAACAGTATTTCTGCTAAGCAGCATCTCAGAGATGCATTGCATAATTTTATCCTTGTTTGGGAAATCATGAAAAAGGGAATCACTCCCAGACAACATGGCCATTTTGAGAAAATCCTCATCAGAGAAGGCTTACCGTGTTTTGCTATGCACAGTGAAATTTGAAAGCTTGTAGCTGTCAGACGATTTGTTTTAGAAAGAACTAGTTTGCAAAACCTAAGACACTAGGAATGACATTTCCTCAATTGCCCTTCTGGAAACTCTTTCCTTTCAGTTTCACCAAGTTTGGCAACACTTCCGTGCTTGATGTCAAAATGCCACCTGATGCCTGATGTGCAACACTTAACACTTTCACTACACAGAATACATAACACTTTCCCATTCCATTCAGTCACTCCAAATGACCCTGTCCAGGCCTCTTAGAATGATCTTCCACTATATGTTTTCAGTTTTGCTTTTTTTTTGGTGTAGTCATTTTTTGGTGTTCAAGACTTGGAGTCTATAGAAACACAAAATTGAAAAAAAATGAAGTACCCAATACAAATCTATGTCTATACCAAAAATAGCTAACACCATTAGGTAACACTAAAGATTGGATACTTCCCGAATCAACAATCTGTGGCAGTGATTCTCAGCTGGTGTTCATCTTGGTTTTGTGGACTACCAGCTCAAGGGGGCAATGTTCTACTGAACACTCGCCTTTGGCCTGCTCTGTTAAAGTCATCATCTGAGTGCATTTCCTATCTTGTGGGGGCTTCTGCTGAGATCACAGCCAGTCCAAACAAACATGTACTATATATACTTACTCTTGTTTTCATAAATTCCTCACAAACCACTAAATATGGTGCTGCAGATTCAATATGCCAGGGGGACAGCACAACATGAAGAGAATCTCAATCTTTTAATTATAACATATCTTTGCTAAATCTTAGATATTAAATTTTAATTTTTTATAAGAAAACTCACAGCTAAAATCTTGTGTTAATAAAAACAAATGTATTAAATCTCATAGCCAGTCCAAATATATATATTTGGCAGCACAGTGACTGGCTGTGGGAATGCTCAGAGTAGTCACAGCTAGTAAGTCATGGCTCATGGCACCATCAGCTGGCTCTGCTACTCCCTTCTGATCATGGCACATGGGCCCTGTGTGTGCTATTATCTAACGCTCGACTGCTGGGGTGATGCTGGGGCAACTTGGCTCCTGTGCTGACAGAAAGGCCTCTGCATTCCCACTGCAGCTTGCATGCCATGGGTTTGCCACCACTGTCATAGTGTCTTCCCAACTATATAAGAGATTAATCCTCCCTATCAGAGCCAGAGTGGATTCTGTGTGGAACCCTGGAAGTTTCTGAGGTGCCTACTGGTGCTCAGCAAGCATTAGATTCCTCCTTGTCAACCCTCAGCTGCCTGGCTCCACAAGTGGGGAGTGGGTTTTATTTTTAATTGTAGTTTCTTTCCTTCCTTCCCCTTCCCTTGTCTCCTCCTTTACCCTTCCCCTCCTCTTTTCCTTTCCCCATTTCCTCCCTCCATGGTACTGGGGATTTTACCCAGGGCCTTGTACATGTGCTCTAGCACTGAGCTACACCCCTGGCCCTAGGTTGCTGTGTCTTCAGAGTGGAATTAGATGTATATTCTGGCAACATTCCCAGTAAGTTGGACCAGCTGGAGGTATCTTTTCTGTGCTGGGTCAAGGAAATGTACCACTGAAACACCAGCGATGGTGTTAACCCGCTCACCTACCTGTCCCTAAGCCAACCTTATAAGGAGGCCCCAGGTCATCCAGACAGCTGGATGTGTCCTTTCTGCACATCTCTTGATGGCTGCCTCTGTCAGGGTATCCTTTGCAAGCCTGAGAGTGAACCAAAACGGGTGTCTTCTTGGCCTGAGAAACTGGAGGGTGAGAAGGGGCTTAACTCATGGTAGCAACAGGCCCCAGCTCAAAGGATCTTGGGCCTGACTTTCCCTTCTTTCTTACTGCCTGATGAGTTGTCTGGTTTTAAATATTTTAGCAGCCTGCGGGTTTAGTTATAGACTGCAAGAGTGTTTCTCTGTTTCAAGAAGGCACTGGACCAGGTCTGATTACTGATACTCTAAATCCCCTTTCCTTTTGCAAGACCAGCAGGAAGGGGCTGGGGAATAAAAATCCCAGGGGAGAAGTGCATCTACCCTGCAAGTGGGCAGAGTGGGCAAAGAGAGGACCCCAGTGCACAGCAGGCTTGGGTCAGTGCTGAGTTCTTACACCAGGGGCAACTTGGGGAAGGAGAGCAGGATGCTGCAGCTGCTACAGGTGAGTGGGGACAGCTGGGAGAGGAGGCACCAGGCATGAGGCTGAAAAAGAAATCAGGCTGGAGTCCCAGCTCCTACTCTCAGGCTGTGTTGGGTGGTCACAGAACCGTACCAACCCTTGGTGTCTGGGTGAATGGAGCTGACTTCCAGGTGAATGGGGCTGTCATTATCTTCTGAGGGCGAAAGAGGGTTGAAATGGGGAGTAGAGGAGGCCAGACACAGCATGCTACACAAAGTTGGCTCACAGTAAATGGCGACTGTGTCTGTGAAAGAGGGAGAGCCGCCATCATGTCAACATCCCGGAGCTATGGGCATCTTCTGGGCAGCTCCATCCCCACAGTGCACTGAGCAGCTGCCCAGCAAATGTGCACCCAGGCCAGGTGCTCAGAAGGGGGATCCAGGGTCTCTCCCAAGAAAGAAGCACTGGGATGGGCATGAAAGATGTACTGGGAACTGGCTCTTCCACTGGGAAGAGCTATGGGATAAATGATCACGGGGGCAGGCAGGTTGATAGGCTCCAGGTGAGTGATGGTGTGGTTTGTTAATGCCAGCCCAGGATCAGGAAGCTCCCAAGGAGCCAGGCTGTTCAAGAGCACTTGTTGTCTTCCTCTGTCCCCGTTACAAAAGTCTGCTCACCCTTCACCTGCCTGGCCCTGAGTGACTTCTGATGTAGGATCAGAAAGCTGGATTCCAAATCCTAAATTCTGAGTCTAGAAATGTTTGCTTGGATATGTGTTCGTAGTCATTTCAATATATAGTGGGTGTCGGTCTCTGGCCAAGAGGACAAGCTACATTCTTCTCTCTTGGGAATGTTAAACTTGCAGGCAGGGCTCTTGTTTACCAGCATCTGATACTTTGCATGATGCACAGTAGGCACTTCCCAAGTGTCCACTGAATAATTAAACATAAATAGCTATCAGGTGAGTTCCAGGGTTCCTGTCCTGGAAAGCAAGGTCAGGAAGGACTTCAGAGGCAGACAGCTAGGTGCAATTTCTGGTTCTTCTGTTAGACTATTTAACCCTGAGCAAGCTCTTTTTAGCCACTTGGAACCTCAGTTTCCTTGCCTAAAAATGTGTGTAATGCTAGAGTCCACCCCCCAGAATTACTATATAAAAACAATAGGTGTAAAAAGCTTACCAGGGTCCCTGCATGGCCTTCAGTAGGCCCTGAGGTATCAGGGTATTTTTTTATGATTATGATTATCATCATAATCATCATCACTTGAATGATAATACTATTATTAAGATAGATGAGTGGTAAAGACTTGGCTTCTCACACAGTGGCCAACTGGAACTTGCTAAAGTTCATGTGTGTCTGCTCTGGATTCTTTGGAATGTGCCAGTACCCTCTAAAGCCCTCCCTTCCTGTAGGCTGCCACCACCCAACAAGGGTGGTCTTGGTGTTGCAATATTGTATCGGATACAAGGTCAAACCATCTAGCACTCATGGGGAATGCATCTCTTTCCTTGTGGAAAGTAGGGTTTGGGGTTAACCTCTTGCCAAGAGTGGCTGGGAAAGGCTGAAAGCTAACATTAGTGGCAGAGTGCAAGCTCCTGTGTGGGTGAGCTGAGTGCATCACTGGGAAGTAAGCACTGAGGACATCTCTGGGACAGACTGCCCTGACTATCTAGGCATGATGTTTGGAGCTGCCAGCCTATGCCAAACCTACTACAGACATGGGCAGGATGGGAAGTTGTCTGGCCCTGCCTGCCTGCCTACCAGACACCATAGCATAATTGCTGGAAGAGGAGACCCTTTGTGGCAGGTGGCCAAGCAGCTGGTATTTAAATATGCATGACCAGAGCTGGCAGACATGGAGAAACTGGGGGAGGGTGGGATTGCCAAGGCCGGGCTTGAGGTCAGCCCTAGGCCAGACTACCTTTCTAAGCCACCTATGGAGGATGTCTGGGTAGGCGCTCCTGAGGCTAGGTAGAAGGGATGCTGGCCTTTGAAATGGAAGCCACCTCATGCCTGGCTCAGCCATTCACTGTCATGAAATGTCGGAACCAGAAAGGTCTCGAATCTTCAATTTCCTCATTTTACAAATGAGAGACAAGAGAGAAAGTGAGAGAAAGAGAGAGAGAGAAAATGAGAATGAACTTCAAGGTCACACAGCCTGTCAGAGGACCCCTGGTTTAACTCAGATTTCAGCTTGAGTTCTCTGCTATAATGCAGTTCTCCAGTACTCTTCTCAACAGCCCACAGGCTCTAGTGAACAACCCTACACCTTCACCAGTCCCAGGAAATATTCCCAGGAAGCCAGTGTTCCAGATTATTTTCTAGAAGAGGTATTAGTTTAAGGTCACGTTCACCTGGGGTTGTGTCTGAAGAAGCTGTATCTGTAGGATTGCTCTGGCATTTTTTGCAAATCAAGTCAACCTGTTGCCTCTGCACTATGTAGCTGGCTTTTCTTCGCTGTGTCTGAGAGCATTTTCAGGAAAACCACTACGAAAAGCATTCACAGATTCTCTAATTCACCACGTGAGGGGGATGCACGGATTCCGAGGGGGAGGACAATCTCACTTAGAGTTCAACGGCAGAATGTTCTGCTGAAACCTGAGCTTTGCCTCCTTCTGGCCCATGTGTCTGTGTGAGCAATCTATGGAGGAAATCTCAGAGCACACAATGGCCTGGTTCAAGTTTCTTTCCAAACAGTTGGGCCATGAAGCCTTGCGAGATAAAATGCTCTTAATGTTCATTGCAGGATTTAGTTTGGGTTTTGCCTAAAGATGAGAAGTTTATCTGTTACAAACCACCAGTCTCCCCATGGAACTGATGTTTATACCTCTTTATTTGGTTCATGTTTTACCTTTGGTAAAGAGAATTCTGTAAAAGTAGAATATAAAACGGCCCCCAGTGGGAGAAACATTTACTTTCAGAAACTTCCTTTGTGGGCTGGGGATATAGCTCAGTGGCACAAGTGCTTGCCTGGTAAGTGCAAGGTCCTGAGTTTGATTCCTGGTACCAAAAAAAAAAAAAAAGAAAAAGAAACTTCCTTTGCATTTTGCATTTGGGAACCAGGACTGGTGCAAATAGGAAAGCTTTCATTCTTTCCTGCTGGCCACTGGCTCTAATATAGACTGTTTTATGTCTTTTCTTCTAAAACCTTTTTCCACAGGTAAAGCAGTATAGAGAAAATGTGTAAATGTGGAGGCAGGCCCAGACTTTAAAAGCATTGGAAGCAGGAGCTCCCCAGGGGCTCAGAGATGCTTGCTGGAGTCATGAAACCTTGTCTCTGGGTGACCCCTCTGCCTGCTGTGGCATTCCCCCTACTAGTGGCCCTGGAGGGGACCACATTCTGCATCAAGAGACAGTAGGGGCCTAGATAACTGTAGTGCCTTTGAAGCCTTTTCAACGCTCTGACTCTCCAAGAGTCCTCAGTCCCTTGCCCAGTGAGAGTCCTTTCCATATCCTGACCACAATCTTGAGACAGGGGACTTCGTCCTTTACAGAGAGCTTGGATGTTTTGAGCTGGACAGATCTGTGTTCAAATCTGTGACTTTTTCATTGTAGGACAATAGGCATGTTAATCTCTTGAGGCCTGGGTTTTCTTATCTGTAAAATGGGTATAACATTAGTGCCTAGCTCATGAAGCATCAGGATGATAGTACAAGAGAAGTGGTTGTTTATATCTGGTACAGGCAAGAGCTCTGTGAATGTTTCTCATTTTTGGAGACTGAGTTTTCTGAGGCAGGGACCATGCATGGTCCCTAGTCCTTAGCATAAAGGGCTGTCTAACCCACGCCCCCCAAAAAAATGGAGAGAGAAAAATAAGAATCCATTGACTAGGCTGGTTCCAAAAACAATACCACAGTAAAATCATCCATTCATTTATTCATTCAGCCACTCAAACTGAGGGCCTCCTATGTCAAGGTCCCAGGCTGTGTGATCTAGTTGGGATTTCTCATCCTTAGAACATTTTGGGCTGGCTAATTGCTGTGGGGGGGCCCTGTGTGTAGAACATGGGTAACCATACTTGATGCCAGTAGCATCCTGCCAGTGTCTCCTAGGGGGAGAAATTGTCTGCTAGGAGCCACAGCTCAGGGACTTGGTGTTCAAGATAGGGTTCCTTAGGACAGCCACATTAGCACAGCCTGGCAGTTTGTTAGAAATGCAGTCTCAGGCATGCTGAGTAGGAATCTTGTTTTCACAAGGTAATGGTGACTCCACGACCAGAGTCAGAAAAGCAGTTCCAGGTCCACAGACCACACCTTGAGTAGCAAGTATCTAAAACTCTATTCCTTTTTTTTTTCTTTTTTTTTTTTTTTAATGTGGGTACCAGGAGCCGGCCTCAGGACCTCATGCTTGCCAGCAAGTGCTTGTGCCACTGAGTGATATCACCGGCCCTATTTTTCCCTTATGTGGGTACTGGGAGTTGAACTCAGGACCTCGTGCTTGCCGAACAGGTGCTTATGCCGCTGAGCTATCTCACTGGCCCTAAAGCTCTATTCTTTTTTTTTATTTTTTTTTTCCTGTGGGCACCAGGGGTCAAACTCAGGACCTCGCACGCCGGCAGGTGCCCATGCCGCTGAGCGATATCACCGGCCCTTTCTTCGTATGTGGGTACCAGGAGTTGAACTCAGAACCTCACGCTTGCCAGGCAGGCGCTTATGCCGCTGAGCCATCTCACAGGCCCCTAAAGCTCTATTCTTAACCTTGGCTACAAACTGACATCTCCTACAGAGTTTTAAAATATCTTAATGCCTAGTTAGCACCCAAGACTTAATTGATATGGGGTACAGCCTTAGCACAGGGGACTTTAAGCTCCCCAGGTGCTTCTACACAACAAAGCACTTCTGGTCTAATGATTGCAGAAGCAAATTAAATAAAGACTCAGCCTGTAGATGTATATTTAGTGGGAGACAAGATATTACCATTTTGTAGTTTAGATTTAACCTTGCAACCACCTCTCTCATTGGTCCTGCCTGACCTTGCACTACTGTGGCTGCTCATCGAACCTTTAATTTATCCTCTTTGCCCTGATATCACCTGAGCATCTGACTCTGTCTCCTGGAGAAGTTTGTTTTCCGCTAAGGAAGATGGTATCGCAGCAGAGGTTTGCATTCTATTTAATCAAAGACATATTTTAAATTAGGACTAAGCCAAGTTCAAGTGTAGGAGCACCTTGGTCTCGGGGGAGTAGGGCTGGGTGTACTTGGCCTGTGATAGAGTGGTCCAGCACCTTGCCTCTGAGCACACATCCAAGCAACGTGGGTATGTGGAATGGGTTTTGCATCTCCTCAAAGGAGATACCAAAGCCACATCTAGAAATTCTGAGTGAGGCTCAGAAAGCATGTGTAAATCTACCCCTATGTGTTTCCTTGTGTGTATTTTGGATTCAAGGCTGACATTTCATTTAGCATGGATGGAGGTAATGGTTGAATGTTTAGCAGGTCTGAATCCTGCCTACAAATGTTTTTCTCTGCCCTACGACCCAGTTTTGCTGGGGTGCAGTTCAGGAATGTGTCTCACTGCTATACAGCCCTTCATAGAATGTAAGGACCTAGCTCAGAAATGCTAAGTGATGATTCCTTCTCTGTGTATGAAATTGTGTCATTGCCAGTCTAGGGAGGGGCTGGGATCAGTAGGAGGTAACCAAGAGAGAGACCCTCTGTGCAGTGGGTCAGAAGCAAGTCTTTGGAAAAATGGAAGTTCCTTTCAATTTCCTGCAAGACCATCTTCAAATGCTCCTTACGTCTCTGCTTCTGCCTGCTCCCAGGGCTGACTGCCCTTAGAATCTGCTGATGCTCTTTTTCCCTACTCCTGCTTCTTCCCCTGCTGAATGAGCCTGTCTTTGCAGACAGGATCCTTCTGGAACAGTTTTATATCTCCATGGGCACTTGGAACAAAGATTGCAGGTACTCAGTGAATATTCGATTAATTGTAATTTCTGTGCCAGTCAAATTTGAACACAGGTTCCCAGCCTGGCTTCTTGTTTTCATGTGGCTTGTCACTGCTCAGCCAAAGCAAAATACTTTTGCCACTGCAGAGTATTAAGGGAAGCTTCAAACATAGAACAAAGCATGGTTTGGTGGACAAGGCCAGAGCTATTCCCAGGCACTGGTTTGCCTTTTGTGTTTCAGAAGACTCCTTTGACAAATGGCCCTTTGCTTTGCAGTTTGCCATTCCTTTCTGTGGCTTTAGGTCTGGTCTCTATCTAGTGAGTGTTTCTAAATATCACAGTCAATAGTCCTTTGAAGATACTTTTGTTTGCAAGTAACAGACAACCCAATACAAGGAAACCTCAACAATCACAGGGTTTGTCATCTCACCCAGCAGAAAGACCAGAGGTGGGACATTTCTGAGAATGAGGAATTCATTAGCTCAGGATGTCACTGAGGACTCTCACTCTTCCTGTTCCCTCTACCCACACTTAGTGTGTGGGTTTATATTATCCTTTATCATTTCAATCTGGATGAAGCAACTTCAAGGCAGGGTGTCTTCATTTGTCAGCACCGATGGGCAAGAAGTCATGTAAAGGATAAGAGCCATGGCATCTTTTGTCTCCTAAAGACTGAGGCAAATATCTCCAGAGGCCTGACTGATTCCACTTCTGTTTCATTGGCCCAGCCTGTGTCACAGGACCTGCCTAAACCAAAGTAGGAAATAAACAAGGAAGGTGAATGCAGTTATGGAGCCAACCAATGCCACCTGCCACAAAAGTTCATTTTCGAAGTTTCCCCAAGTGGGGTTTGAAAAGCATCTTCATCAGTATTATCCAGAATATGCTTGCTAACGTGCACTTTCCTGAGCCCCTCCCCTGACCTGAATAAGACTGGGAGCTGAGTCCAGGAATCTGCATATTAACAGTAACCCAGTGAGTCTTATTTACAAGTTTCAGCCCATGGACCTGTGTTTCTGGTTATCTCCTGTTCATATTTTCATGTTCAGTAGGGCTTGTCTTTTAAGAGGAGCCTGGGGAGAGGGAATAAAGATTTAGATTTTTAAAATTCCCTTTTCAGGCCTCGCCTTCTAGAGATTCAAACAGAAATATTGGTGGATATAATGTTGTTGCTTGACATTTGCTTCAAAATAACCTAGAGAGAGGGACGCAAAGGGAGTGGGCATATGGATAAAACAGAGTTAGCTATGATTTGATTTTAGGGCTGGGTAATGTGTGTAGGGTTCATTATCACTTCAGTTTTTAAGTCTGTAAGCTAGATGCCTGCTCTGTTGCTGTGCTGCCTTTGACACTCCTGGGGTCTCAGGTTGGATTCTAGGATGACAACAGCAGAAGTTCTCTATAAATTGGTGTTCATTTTCTTTTTCTTCTCTTCTAATGAGCCTCTTTCCCTAATAAAATCTAATGTGAAATCCAAACAAACAACAGCTAGAAGTTGACCAGCTTTGGTGCAGGTGCTATGGGTGCCTCCCAGCCTTTAAAATAACTCAGAAACTCCAGGACTCTGGAGAAGATAGCACAACACCTATTGCACGAGGGCATTGCTGAAACCACTCGTGCAGGCTGTGTTGCTGCAGAGGCCACAGCCATTTCCGAGACCCAAGAAATCCTTAGGACAGTAAAGATTCAGCCATGGACACAATTTCTTTCTTTTTTTTTTTTGTACCGGGAATCGAACTCAGGACCTTGTGCTTGCTAGGCAGGCACTTGTGCCACTGAGCTATATCCCTGGCCCATGGATGCAATTTCTAAGACATGTTCTTGAACCCAGGGATTTAGTCTTCTGCAGATTCCACAGTCATGCACTTGCTGTCTTGTGTACTGGTATTATGTTGTTGCCCTGACTTGGAGCAGGAGACAGCAGTGCACCCATAGCTTCAGGTTTATTCAGGCAACATTCCTGGGTCTACCTAGGACCAGGGCTATGTGGGTTGGCAGAGAGTTTCTGATGTGGATGCATTCTGTCACATGGCAAGATTCGAATCTTAAACACTTGTGATATTGGGAACCCTTGAATTCATCTTCAAATGGGGAGCAAGAATAAAGACGGCTGTTAAATATTCCTGATGGCAGCAGCCCAAGACCACTGCACTTTCTCAGCTTGGGAACACTTTAGAGAGGTACTTGGTCAGATTTCCTCAGACAGAGGATTCCTTCTGTGATGAATGAATGGCCCCAAACTCCAGACACACCTGTAAATTTCAAGATGCTGCCTTAAAATCCTTTAGAAAGGAGATTAAATCACAGTAATAACCAGATTCCTACTATGCATGTTTCCTATTGCTGCTGTAATAAATTACCACTAAATTAGTGGTTTAAGACAACACTAATTTTCTGATAGCTCTGTAGGTGAACTCTCTGACATGTATCTCACTGGGTTAAATTCAAGGTTTCAGCTGGTCCATGTTCCTTGTTGGAAGCCCTAGGAAAAAATCCATTTCCTTGCTTTTTCCAGCCCACATTCTTGGGCTGCCCACATTTCTTTGCTCAGGGCTCCATTCTATCTGTTTAAACCAGCATCTTCAAATCTCTCGAGTCTGCTTCCACCACCACACCACTCCACCTTCTTTTTCTTTTTAATTTTTATTTTAAAGAGAAAAAATAGAATAAAATTTCAAAACAACATAACAGGAGGGTAACAATGGTTAATGCATTATGTATTGTTATCTTCAAATTAGTTACTCAGGGTATAAGATGTCAGCATTCAATTGTCCAAACAATATTAGCACAAACCTTTCTTTTCAATGAACTAAGAGAAATTAGTAGTGTATCTATCTTAACTATCATATATATATATATATATATATATATATATATATATAATTTTTTTTTGCATTTCCCTTCCTTCTTTTCTCCATTCCCCCATTCCAGTTTCTCTTTCCTTTTGAACAGTTTCTCCCTGTTTTACAATATCTATCATACATTTTGGATGTTATTTACTCTTTCAGCCTCTCACACTAGGGAGACAATACGATGTTTACACATGTGCATCTGGTTCCACCTTCTTATGACTTTGTGATTGCATGGGTCTCATCTGGGATAATCCAGGATAATGTTTAAGGTCAGATGATTAGCAAGTTTAATTCCATACACCACCTTAATTCCCTTTTGCCTTGTTTACTTAGAATATTCACAGACTCCCAGGACTAAGATGTGGACATCCTCTGGAGGCCTTCATTCTGCTGACAACACTTACCTACCTGTAGGTGTCAAAGCACAGCATTACCTTCCTATGTCATGAAAGTCATGCAGTTGCCCACTGGAGAGGGAGTGTTTCCCATGAAAGGGGTGCACTTGAAGCTTGCTCTAGCTTTTTGCCTATTCGGAGTACTCGGGATTACAAGGTGGCAGATGGCTATGTTTTTACCATAAATGGGTATGACTTGGGAGCAGGGCACAAGAACACCAAAGACCAGGCATTCCAGGCCTCACTTCACCAATAGCTGATGGCATACACTTAAATACAGTAGCCTGTTTGGATCTCACTTGTTACCTGTGTGAAATGGACACAATAATACTCTATCAATAAGCTTTTAATAAGCATGCGCACGAGGAATCTATTTAAATTGCCCTCAGAAATTTCCTTTAGAAGCATGACATCTTCGGTATATCTATTACTCATAGATATATATTTCTATCTATCTATCTATCTATCTATCTATCTATCTATCTATCTATCTAGATATCTATCTATCTAGATATCTACCTATCCACCTATCCTTTGTGGAAGTAACTTCCAAGAATTCTACAGAGAATCCTTATTTGGGTACCTCAATCCTCGGACAGCTGTTTCTTTTTTTTTTTTTTTAATGTGGGTACCGGGGGTCGACTTCAGGACCTCGCGCTTGCCAGCAAGCGCTTGCGCCGCTGAGTGATATCACCGGCCCTTTTTTTCCTTTATGTGGGTTCCGGGAGTCAAACTCAGGACCTCGCGCTTGCCGGGCAGGCGCTTCTGCCGCTGAGCCATCTCACCGGCCCAGCTGTTTCTTTAAGAGAAGGAAAGGAAGTATTGAGTCACTGGTGAGCCTCTTGCCCTTTGGTCCCCGAGTACATAAAATATAGTAATGCTTTCTTTGATACTAAACTTAACATAGGAAGCCTGGCATCCGCATATAGCCACAGGCTCTTCTCAGCTGGGCTCTAGCTGCAGAAATTTCCAGGGAAAAGGTGATCCATAATTCTGTGGGCAGGTAAGCACCATGTGATTCCGGGTGTGTGGTGATGTTAATGAAGGAGTTAATTTCTGGCTGTATAAGGGGGAGAAAGCCACCCAAACTCACAAGCCAATAGAAACACAGGAGCTCCTCAGAAATATGGCAGCGGGAAGTGATCTGGATTTAGCTTCTCCGGCTTCAGGGGCTGCCACAGCCAAAGAGAATGCAGGCCAACAATTGTGCGCTAAGGAGCTGAGGCTAAGTAAGCCCCCTTAGGCAGATGAAGAAAGAAGAGCCAGAATTTTGTGCCGGGACCAAGCCGGGCACCACCTCATCCTCAACTTCTTTCAGAGTCTGCAGGGGTAGCAGGCAGGCAATCCCCCCGCGGAGCAAGCGCGGACCGCGGAGTGGTGCCACCCGGCCTGTACACTACTCGGCCTTCTCGGGTCATTTCACATGCCGATGCCTTCCCCGTGTTGCCATACAAAGCGGAAAGCGCGGCGGAAAAAGTAACAGTAACAAGTTGTCACGATCAACGACTCCTAGAAGAAGTGTTCAGGGCCCTTGGGAGCGGCGGCCAGGGAGTGGGTGCGCTTCCGCGCGGCCCCTCCGTGCGCCTCGGCGCGCCGCGGGTCGGCCCCGCGCATTCCTGGTCGGGGAGGAGAGCGCGGCGGGCGCCCTTGCGAGCAGCTGGCTGTGCGCTGGCCCGGCTCGGAGCGCCCAGAGCTGGGGGAGGAGCCTGGCCCGGCCGCCGCTCTCTCCCAGTCATTGGCCATTTGTGCTGCAATTTTCCCTAGTCCTTCGGGGAGCCCTGCGTTGCCCCGGGAAAGTTTGCGTCCCCGGCCCGGCCCGGACGTGGAGATTTTGTGCGCCACGCCGCCGCCAGCCTCAGAAAACTCTGCGGCTATGAGGCTCTTCGGAAGTTGCGTCCCCGGAGTACAGGAGGCTCCGTGAGGGCCGGCCCCGCTCGCCCCCCGCCGGTAAGTGCGCCGCGGCCACGGTGAGGCGGGCGGGCGTGCGCCCAGAGGCAGTGAGGAGACCTGCGTCCCCCAGACCTTGGCTGCCAGACAAAGGCGCGCTAGGAGTGGTAGCGTAGCTCATTTCAGTTTTCCTCAACAGAGACGG
Organism: Erethizon dorsatum; assembly: GCA_028451465.1. NCBI lineage: Eukaryota > Metazoa > Chordata > Mammalia > Rodentia > Erethizontidae > Erethizon > Erethizon dorsatum. The sequence goes on from CM051822.1 coordinate 105,696,573, forward strand.
GTAAAGGGCGGAAAAGTGGCTAAATTACACGTTTGTGTCCCCTGGGGGCAGAGGAGGGTTTGCGGGAGAAGCGTCTGGCCGGAGCGTCTGCCCCCGAGACTCGTACCTCGGGTGGATGGGCGCGGGGTCAGCACCATGGGCGAGGTGCTCGCCAGTGGTTGGGATCCCCGCCCGCGGTTGGAGTCCCCGCCTGGTTTGGGATCTCCGCCCACGGGCGGCCTTGCGCCGTCCCTCCTGGGCTCCCTCCGACCTCGTGCGGTCCCACCGGGTCTCGTGAGGGCACCTCTGGTGGCCAGAGCTGCGCACGGATTAGCCACAAAATTCTGCACTCAATTGCCTCCGAGTTTGGGACTTTTAAATTCTCCAATAGTTACGTCAGCGGAGCCGAGCCCTCTTCGGGGCTCCGTGCAACACGTGACCCGGCCGAACTTCTCCTTGGCATCCTCGGCTCCCGCCGGCAGCCCTCCGCACACTATTTCTGAGTTGAGGCGGCTTCAGAAGTACTGTGATTCGCTGCGCACGCTCACAAAGGCTAACGCATCACGCTATTTGCAGGCAGTTCCTGCAGCCTTTTTGTAGTCCTCGGTGCTTTGTCTTTTCTTAAAATGGCTTAACCGTCGTTATCATTATTGTTGTTACCTTCTGGCTTTGTCAAATACCTGAAGTATACCTGAAGTAGACATGTTGAGGGGAATCAGAAGGAGCCTATGGAAAGAGGAGCAAGGAGAAGGGGCTTAGTTGGTGCCGTGTGGACACTGTACAGTATGCGCACCTGTGAATGTCCTAGTTCTTTCTGTTCCAGCGCACGGAAAATGAAAGATCCTAGGGCAGTCTCCTGTCTGTTTTGTGCCATGGGAAAGTGTAGTTCTGTTATCAGGCAGAGAACTCATACCATTTCCATATCTCTGATTCCCTATCGAGGCCACATTTCAAAGCCCGTTTCTGTTATATTTGGAAATGTCTGGCTGAGGGTCTGATCTGAGGCTGGGTTTCATCTATGATTTTCATCCATTCAGATCCATATGTAGATTTCAGAGTTGAATCTTTACCAATGCCTTTAGAGTTGAGAGTTAGTGGAACTTGGAAGAGTTTTGTTGTGAACTGCACAGCGAGTGACCTCCCAGGGTGGCTGGCTGATCTGGGGCCAAGCGGCAGGGCCTCTTGAGAATGGGGCCACTTGTGCTGGGCCAGCGAATGGAAGGGTGTGGATTCCCACAGGGCTCCTTCCCACAGGCCCTCCTCTGCCCTGGGCATTTTCCTCCTAAGAGAGTTGGAGCAGGAAACAGGCCAGTGGCCGTCCTGGTTATGTGAACACCGAAGCCAATTCATCCACCAGAGCCCCTTCCTTGGTTCCTGTATCGTCACTTGTCCCTTATGAAAAGTTATGGCCTGACTTAAGGAGTAGGACACCTGGTGTGGCCTGCTTCATATTACAATTATTCATACATTACTGGTTCTGGAAACCTGTGGGTCAAATGCCACTCCTCTGTGAAACCTAGATAGATGCAGTCTCCTGTCCCTCTGTTTGCCTCCTCCCTTTGTCTCTCTAGTGCTTGAGCATTTAGAATATTTCATCTGGAGGGAAATGTCAAGGTCTCATTTTACAGATGTGAAAAGGGAGAGTCAAAGAAGTCCAGGGTCAGGCTGCGGTGTAGCTCAGTGGTAGAGCTGTTGCCTAGTGCAGGTGAGGTCCTGGGTTCAATCCCTACTTCTGCAAAAAAACAACAAAACCCAAACCCAAAACAAGAGCAAAAGCAACCAAACAAAATAAAACTTAATCTTAGAAAAAAAAAAAAAAAAAAGAAGTCTAGAGTCTTGGCCAAGGTCACACTTCAAGGTGGGATTCCAAACATTCGGGACTCCAGATGCCCGTCCTGAAGTTTTCTGTGCTAAATCTCACAGGCAGCCTCATTGGTTTTATTCAGCTTCGTGTCAGGGTTATTTGTTTGTCACTTCTATGGAGACAGACACTGCTTGAGGGAGGAGGACCTGTCTGGTTCACAGTATCACTTCACCAGAGTGACATGGGGCCTGGGGAAGTAGGTGGTGGTTGAACTGGATAAGACATAGACACTGCCTTCAAGAATGTTGTGTGTGTGTGTGTGGTGTGTGTGTGTGTGTGATACTTGAGCATATACATACTGGGCACACTGTGGCGGGGGCTAATGCCTCAGGAGGGGATGTTGAATGTACAAGGACATTTTTCATTGTGCCAGTGACTAGGGAGTGCATTACAGACATCTAGTGGGTATCTGGGATATTATGCATGTGACAATCCCGAGGAATTGCCTCAGCCAAAATGCAAATAGCATCCTGTGTCGAGGATTCTGCAAAGGTCTGAGGAACTGGGACAGAAATTTCTAGTTGGGAGGATGAAGAAGAGGGTTTCTGTGCTTGCTAGGCTCCAGGCTGCAGGTCTGGATGAGGCTAAGCAGAGAATGAGGACTTGGTGGAGACTGCCTGTGTCTGCTGTCCTGGGACTTGGTTCCACAGGGAAAAGCAAATGGTCCTTGAGTTATTGTGGTCTGTGTCTGGCAGATCCTTCTACCTATACGTAGATAAATGAGAGGTGGTTTGGGATGTTGGTGGTAGAGTCATTGACTAATGCTGGCAAGAGGAACAAATCTAAGACAGAATGCTGCGGGGCTGGGCCTCCTGGTCTGTCCTGTTGTAACCAAGGTCTGTGAGATTGATCTTCATGGCTGAGTCTTTTCTGCCTCTCCCCCACTGAGGTTACAGTCTTTGATTTATAATCTCACTAATCATTTCCACAGCAAGTCCCCATGATGACAAAACATCCCAAAGATTATCAAATCATTTAAGAGAAATGACAGGTAGGAGAACAAAGACCTGGGGAAAGAAAAGTTTGCAAGGCAGTGCCTCTAAAAATAAGCAGTGGGCAACTGAAATTCTCCAGGGACTGTGGACCACCGACTGTAATGGAGATTTCATTTCAGACATGTTAAAAGCTCCATCTCCCTTCCCTACCTCCCTTTTCTACTGTGTTATAGAGTTTCAGCCTGTTATTTAGCAAATGTATTCAGGCCTGCATGTTAAGAGAAAATTCTCAAGATTTATTTCCCCTGGAGTGGGGAGGGGCAGTGTAGAGAAGGCTCAGGATTTGGAGTCAAAGATTTTGTCTTAAGGGCTCTACCCCACCCCTTACCAGCTGTGTGACCTTGAACAAGTCATGAACCACCTCTGAGTCACTTCTCATTAATGTTGAGGACATTTTTCCTGCTCCCACTGACTCATAGAACTGTAGAGGCCAGTAAAATCATGTTCATGAAAATACTTGGTAAACTGGAAAGTGCTGTGCAAATCAGAAGTCAGTTGTGTTAATATTTTTACCTCATTATAAGTAAAGTCATTTAGTGGCACTAGACTTTTTAATACCTCCTGTAGCCTATTTGTATTATTATTATTGTTAAATGTAACGAGGAGACAAGTACTAGTGAGTGGAGTTCTCCTTTGTTTAGAAGCTGCTTCTGGATCCTGCTGTCACTGAGCTGGTCCACTGGCTCCCATTTTGTTCATTCTCCCTTGCTTTGCCACTCTCCCTTCCAATTGTTCATTTGTACTTTCACTAGAAAACAAATAAAAATAAAAATATGGAGCTCAGGTCAGTTCTGCTCATGGAGCAAATATGGGGAGAAATAGAAACAGAAAGCAGTTGTTCCATTGGCTCATCTTTTTGGCTATTTGCAGTCCCATTAATTCCCCTCATTTTGTGGTTGTGTCCACGCTTGGACCTTCCTGGTCCAGGAGTTATCCCAGTGCTTACATCATGTACAGTCTGGGGCTGCTGGCCAGCATTCTTGCATTTAAGCCCCTAGAGGCGTGAGGGTTGGTTTCATATCCTGACTGTTCTCCGGGTGGAGACACATTCCACACTGAGAAGGAATGGTAAGAAGTTACTATAAGTAGCATCCTTTCCCTTCCTCCTCTTATTGCCAGGAGACTCATGACTCTTTATTTTTTGTCTTTTTGAAATAGGGTTTCACTATGCAGTTCAGGCTGGCCTTGAACTCACTTTGTAGCCCAGGCTGACCTCCAACTCACAGCAATCCCCCTGCCTCAGCCTCCTGAGTGCAGGGATTACAGGTGTGCACCATCATGCCCGGCTCACCCCTCCCTCTTATTCTTTGGCTTCCTGCTGTCCAGCTGCTTGCTTTGCCACAGCAGGAAAAGGTCAGATGTTACCTCTCGAACCTCCACTGAACCGCCTGAAACCCAGCCAGTTACCTGGCCCTGGAATCTGTGTTCTGGGCTCCTGCTTCCACCTTCCAGGTTGTCCTGTGGTCAGCTGTGTGCCAGAGTCTCTTGATAAGACCCCTCCTCATTGCTGTCTGCATCCTCAGTGCCTGGTACTGTGCTTGACTTTGCTCCTGGTTCGAGGTCTAAGCATCACTGCACTGAGGGGAGAACATATGGAGGTAATTTAGCTGCTCGTGTGGTGTTGGAATTAGGGAAAATCTGTGATCCTGATAATATATATACGTAAAATTTTGCCTTGTCTATGTAAAAACATCTCCCAAGGCAACACCTTGTTGCTTGTATGCCTATTCTCAGCTTGAAAAAGTTCAAGGATGGCTCTGGTTCTGGCCCGAATTAAGACAGATCTGGGGACAGCAGCTATTCGTATCATTCTATTAGTGCTACTTTCCGTGTACTTGCATAGTGTGTATTGAATGCCTACTGTTTATTAAGCATCCTTCCCCTTCCTCCTCTTATTGCCAAGACACCCTTCTCTCCTACCCTTGGGCTTCTTAGAGTAAGGTGTTTTGATGAATTTTACACATTCTTTGCTCGTATCTCTTTTAACAAGTGTTCAAGTCATGCATTTTATCCCTCGTTTTACAGTTCAGAAACTATGACTTGGAGAGTTTGATGAACTTACCTGGGTTACAAATGACCACTAAGAAGCAGAGCTAGATCGAGGCCAAGACCTGTGTCCTGAGTCTATGATCTGTGCACTATACTTGCTGTCCCTGCCTACCTCTGCCCCTGGACTCCCTGGTTTGATTTCTGTGCCCAGTGTTCTAGGGGAGGCAGTGTGCCTGTAGATTTGAAGTATTAGGGAGACATGGGCATCTCAGCTAGGATCTTGAGCTGAAGGGCTGGTCCCTTCAGCCCTCAGTGTCCCTTGGCTTTGTGCTGCTTTGATCAGGAGCACAAATCCATTGTCACTCACCTGAACATGTGACTTCTTCCGGCACCTGGGCAGGTTTATTTTTTCATCCCTCTAGAACAGTGGTTGAGGGCTCCCTGCCTCATGCTTCTAGAATAGCTTCCTTTTCTCTGAGCTTGTCATAAAACTCAGTCCTACTGGTGTGGGAACAGTAGTAGTCTGATTTTAAGGGGCTGGGCCAAGGTGGGTACTGCCTGCTCCAAGCTATCCTTCTTCAGACAGTGCAGGGGGCTGTGCCTCTGGAAGCCCGCGGTTTCAGAAGATCACTAAATTTTTGGGCTGGAAGAGACCCTAGAGACCAAACAAGCCAAACCCTCATTTGCTGGATGAGGTGCCTGGAGCCCTGGAAGGGAAGGGTTTTCTTGTGGTTAGTGCCATTGCCAGGGCCCTGGCTGGCTGCCCACACCTTTCCTTGGGGAGGCAGCTCCACATGCCTGCCGGGCACCTCACTCTCAGTGCATTGTATGTCACTGGGAGAGATACTGTTCTGGGGCCATCAGGTCCTGTCAGTCTGAGATCTGGGGTCAGAACTGCCAGGATGGAGCTCACACCAGTGTGGGGTAGAGAGATATCTGAGCCCATTTCCTGTTGCTAGTATTACAGTACCATAGCTGGGTAAGTTACAAGGAAGAGGTTTATTTTGACTTGTAGTTCTTACCCAAGGTCGAGGGGCTGCAGCTGGTGATGACTTTCTTGCTGGCTGAGTTTCCACGCATCACACAGCATCATGTATTGAAAGACAGGGATCATGTGAGAGACAGACTAGCTTTCATATCAGGCCATTCTCAAAATACTCCATTAATCCATTAATTGAATGAATGGATTAATCCATTCATGAGGGCAGAGTAATAATTACCTCTTACAGATACTACATCTTAATAACTCATAATGGGGGTTGAGTTACAACGTAAGTTTTAGAGGAGACAAATTCTATTCAAGCCATAACAGCCTAGAGACTCTGTTCTCTTGGTGAAGTGCTGTCACGTTGCTCACGGTGCTGACAGAGAGCCCCTACTGTCCCTGGCACATACTAAATGCTGATTGGTTCCCTTCACTTGCTACCACCTGTTTTCAGTACTGGGGATGGAACCCAGGGCCTTCACACTGAACTACCTCCCCAGCCCCAGCGTTTTTTTAATTTTTTATTTTGAGAAAGGATCTTGCTGAGTCACTAAGTTGCCCAGGTTTAGCTTGAATTTGTGGTTCTCCTGCTGTAGCTCCCAGTGTGCCTGGATTGTAGGTCTCTTTTTTTTCTTGGTGGTGGTGGGGTTGAACCTAGTGCCTCATACAAGCATTCTCCTACTGAGTTACCCTCTCAGCCCCTTTTTTAAAAAAAATATTTTGAGTCAGGGTCTAGCTAAGGCTGGCCTTGAATTTGTGATCCTCCCACCTCCACTTCAGAAGTAGCTGGTATTATAGGTGTGCACTACCATGCCCTGCTCTGATTCATTCCTAATCCACACCCCCAGTGATGGTCACATGGAACCCGGGGTGGGTGTAGGGGCAGTTTGCACACCTGAGGATGCACAGCTGGGTGGGCAGAGTGAGAGAGAGTGGCACGTGCACTTAGGAAGACGTGTTTAGGACTTTATGTTTGCAAACAGCACCCTGCTGTGTTTGTATGGATGACGATTTGTTCTCTGGAGTGCTTCCCACATGTGAGGCTCCTGGCTGAGGGAACATTTGCACAACTGGTCTTATGAATTCTTGCACTCTCTTTACAGGCAAGGACAGCTACTGCCTCCTGACAGATGGGGAAGCTGAGGCTGCGAGCAGACCTGCCCCAGTGCAGCACAGCTTGGCGTTGGTGGAGGGTGTTCTGGCTCAGGCAGTCTTGGCCTCTGTCACCTGCTGTCTTGCTTCTCAAGGTGGAGTGAGAGTGGCATTTTATTTCTTGATGTACAAAGGCCAGAACTGAGGCCCAGGGCTTCTCAGGAGTATTTAAAAGGATAGAAGACCTTAAATAAATTGGCTACAAAATATGAAAAGTCCAGTTCACAGTTGAAATGGACAAATATTTAATTTGAGGTGTCTGTAAAATATTGGATCATATCAACTTCCTTGGCTTCCTGGGGTTGTACTTCATTCATTCATTCATTCATTCATTCCCATAAACCTTTGCCTGTCTGACTCTGGGCTCGGGATTCAGCAGGGAAGGTAGAGGCTTCCTCCCCTGTTTCAGAGGCCACAAGTTCCCTGCTGCCCCTGCCTCCTCTTCCTGCCCCTAGAGAACTCCACTGCTTTCCTGAGCCTCTCCTGCCCTGTGCAGTGGGCTCTGGATAGGACTGTAGCACAATTTTCCTAGGGGAACACCCTGGGGAGACAACACGGGCTCCTGAAGGACAGCATCAGTGGTGGAAGCCTGGGTTTGTGCCAGGTGCTTCTTAATTCTTGAGTCCTAGTCTCCTGTCAAATAACTTGTCTTCACAGAGATCCTGGAGAATCACAAAAGACAGTATTTGACAGAGTTCTAAGTATTGTAGAAATTTAAATAGTATTTTTTTTTTTTTGTGGGTACCGGGGGGTCGACCTCAGGACCTCGCGTGCCAACAGGCACCCATGCCGCTGAGCGATATCACCGGCCCCTTTTTCATATGTGGGATCCGGGAGTCGAACTCGGGCCCTCGCGCTTGCCAGGCAGGCGCTTACGCCGCTGAGCCATCTCACCGGCCCTAAATAGTATTTTTTTTAACAGAAGCATGAATCTTTTAAATTGTTGAACTTTCTTTTCTTTTTCTTTTTTTTTTTAATTGTTGGACTTTCTTATCTAGGAGTGGAAAATATGTTTTTGTCTTCCTGACATGGCTCCAGGATCACTTCCATGGGCTGCTTTCCCTGTAGTCCTGTGGGAGATGTTTTCCTGTTCCCTAGCTCAGGCCAGGCCTGGAGCCTGTTGTGGGATTTCCTGGCTCCTGTGCCCTTGGACATGGGTCCAAACCCTGATCCTGTTCTTCACCCTCTCCAGGAGGGAGGGCACGGGAAGCGCTTCACACAGCCTTGGCAAAAATAAGCACTCAACATTGTTAGCTGTTTTTATGATTACTGCTATGATTAATGCTTTTATTATAATTATTAAAATTTTTTGCCTGGGGATTGAACCCAGGGCCCTGTGCATGCTAGGCAAACTCTCTGCCACAGAGCTACACCCCCTACTCTGATTATTCAAAATTGTTACAGTAGTTTATATATATTAAAATATTATCAACAGGAAAACCAGCATGCTTAGTCCTTAGTTGAGTCCCTTGACTCTCTGGGTCTGTTCCTGGGAGAGTTGACCTTTCTGGTCTTAGGAATCTTATCCACCTGGCCTTGTACCTGTACCTGGCCTGCTGGGAAGCCAGGGCACACTTGTTCCCCTTCATCTGCTCGATCTAGAGGTGAGTTGTTTTCCACTGTGGTGAAAAACAGCACAGCTTGGCTTTCTCACATGGTGAACACACCTGCAGGAGCAGAGCAGAACTGGGGTCTGTACTCAACACCCAGGAGAGGAAGGCTTTACATCAGTATGCCCAGGGGAGCTCTACAAAGGACACTGCACGTGTATGTGCCCCATGTGTCGAGTGTGCCCATGCTCTGGTTTCAGCCTTCACCAGCTGGGTCACGCCCTGCTCAGAAGCTGCCAACGGTGCATGAGGATCTGACTTGAGATCTCACAAGTTCCTTTTTGCTGATTTATGACCGGCTTTCCAAAAAAAAGAGCCAACAGGTGTGAGCCACGTGGGGCTCTGTCAGCATGACAGCATGAACTACACTGGCTTTCCAGAGTGTGGGGCTGCATGATCATTGCAAGAGTTATGTATTAGCTAGGTGGGGTGGGTGACACACACCCACAGTCCCAGGTACTCAGGAGGCTGTGGCAGGATCATTTGAGCCCAAGAGTTCAAGGCCAACCTGGGCAATATAGTGAGATCTTGGCTAAAATAAAAAACAAAAACAAACAAACAAAAAACTATATATTACTTAGTTTGTAACAGAAAAAGGAAAAGAAGGAAGAAGCATCTCAAAATCAAGGGATTCCTCTATGTTCTTTCTCAGAGTTATGTCAATTTATTTAAATTGAACATAGTCTTCCTTTGAAGATAAGTAAATCATCATTTGTCATTAAAGATAAGTAAATGATGATTCAGGAGGTCTGTGGCTCTATGTGCGAGGCACGCAGTTAGTAACATGGCTTTCCAACCCATTAGATGTTCAATTCAACCCAAGTTTTCTCTGATTACTCTCATTTCCCTTCCCTCCATCCCCAGTGGATATCACAAAGCTCTCAAGACTAAGCTGCTGGGGCCGGTGAGATGGCTCAGCGGTGTAAGCGCCTGCCTGGCAAGCGCGAGGGCCCGAGTTCGACTCCCGGAACCCACATACGAAAAAAGGGCCGGTGATATCGCTCAGCGGCACGGGCGCCTGCTGGCGCGTGAGGTCCTGAGGTCGACACTCAGTACCCACCAAAAAAAAAAGAAAAAAAAGACTAAGCTCCTTCTCTGCAGTAGCCTGAGTCCTGCAGGGAGTTCCCTACCCCGGAACTTCTCCAAGCTCTTACTGTGGTTCCTTCATCTGTGCTGCTGCCCCCTCCAGTTTTTCTCCACGGTGACAGAAGCATTAGCTTCTGAGTATTATGCCACTATGTTAATAGGTCTGTGGTGCTTGCCATCTACCCCAGGAGTACAGATTCCTGGCCTGACCTTCTGAGGTTCTGAGGCCTCTTCAGGCTGGCCTTGGCCCCGCCGTCCAGCTGCAGGTCCCACAGCCACTCCAGTGTGCTCTAGCCACAGGCCATGCTGTCCTCCAGAGCCAGCCTGAGCTCCAGAGGCTCTGGGGTGTGGTCACAAGTTTGCAGGTCTTTGCACAGGAAGGTTGTTTGCTGCTGAACACAATGCCAGTTTTTGGTGTTAAAAGAACACCCATATTCCCTTTGGCCAGGTTACCTAGTTGTTGACATTTTTTCACATGCTGGGTCATTTATCCTCTATGTGTGTGACATATATCCATTGTTGTTATTCTTTCTGAATCATTTGAGAACAAATTGCAGACATGAAGCTGCCCCCTCCAAAAACAAAACATAAAAATCCCATAACTCCAGTGTGCATTTTCCCAAACAAGGGTACCCTCAGGCACAACACAATAAACCATCTGGTTGGGAAGTCGCCTATCAGTCCCCAGCATTCATTCAGTTCACCAACACTGTCCCTTTTCCCATCAGATGCAGATGGTCTGAAATCATGTGCAGCAACCCGTGTCCATCTTCAGACTCTCTTTCAATCTGAGAGGTTCTTCAGTGTCCCCCAACTTTTCATGTTCTTCAGTGTCCTTGAAGAGGACACTGCTTTTAGTCTGGAAGGAGCCCCACAATCTGTGTCCATCTGGTTTCCTTACGATGTCTGTGGCCATCTATTTTGGGCATGGATTCTACAGCAGTGATTTGCACCATCCTAGTGCCGGTCAACATCTGGTCCGGTTTCTCCCCATGAAGTCATCGCTTTCTCCTTCCTAATCAGTCAGTAGTTGCTGGAAGGTGCTCCAGACCACACCACTGTCTGACTTCTTTATGTCTCCACCCAGTTGCTTCAGCATCCTCTGCTGGCTCCACCATGAAGGTTCTTCAATGGAGGTTTTTTGTTTGTTTTCGTCATTATTCCTACATATTCTACTTGGCACTGTACTGTAAGGAGGTGGTTTCCCTTCTCCTCCATTTATTCATTAATCATATCTTTATTTATATTTAATGGGCTCATAAAATAATAATGCAATGGGTTAAAAATCCATCACTGTATTATTATTATTATAAATTTTTTTGAGATCCAAATACTCTCAGATTTGGCCAATGGGCCCTTTGAAGTGGTTCATGTGTCTTTTTGACATGACCCTTCCCAGGAGAAAGAGCTGGGAAATAACTGTGTGTATAGAGTACATGCATGTATGTACACACATGCTTCTCTATATCTACTCTCTATCTACTCTGTACTTACCTGGTACCTCTCATTGAAGCCAGTTCTTTCAGCTAATTACTTTTTGCACATGGAAATCCTTCTCTGACCATGAGAACCTGGCTCCTATTATCTTTAATATGGTTATTATTATTGTTGTTTTGGCTATTTCTCCCTGCAGGTAGTGATTTACTGAAGACCCTGATCTTTTCTCTGGCCCTGCTTCTTCTTTTTTTTTTTTTTGGAACCTGGAATTGAACTCAGGACCTCACGCTTGCCAGGCAGGTGCCTTGCCACTGAGCTATATCCCTGGCCCTGGCACTGCTGCTTCTGCCTCTTCCTTTCTACCCCCAAGCCTCATCTTCTAAGGGAAGGGAAAGGAAGTAGAGCCTAGTGGCTTTCCACCCAAACCATCAGGAAGAGAGGGAGGAGATACTTGTTTTTTTTTTTTTTTGGTACCGGGAATGGAACTCATGACCTTGTGCTTGCCAGGCAGGTGCTGTGCCGCTGAGCTACATCCCTGGCCTGAGAAGCTCGTTTTGTTTGTGGTTCTGGGAGTGGAATCCAGGACTTCTTACATGCTAGGCACACTCTCTACCACTGAGCTACAACCTCAACCTGAAAAACTTTTTCCTGGAAAGCGCTTTGCATGCATAGCCAATTAAAGCTCTTCATTTGCTTTGGCTATTCACAGACCCTTCCTACATTGCTCTGGCCTCGAAGAATCCTGTGTTTCTACGGCAGTTTGTTCCTCTGTTACCACCTGTTATGGTCTGAATGTTTGTGTCCCCTACAAATTCATATGTTGAAACCCTAACCCCCAAGATGATGGTATTAGGAGGCGAGGGCTTTGGAATGTGATTGGGCATGGGGTGGAACTATCAGAAACAGGATCAATGCCATATAAAAGGAGCCTGAAAAAAGCTCCCCAGCCCCTACCATTATGTGAGGACTAGTGAGAAGGTGCCATCTGTGAGCCAAAAGCTGGCCCTTATAAGACCCAAATCTGCTGGCACCTTGATCTTAGGTTTCTCAGCTTCCAGAGAATTAAATGGCCGTTGTTTGTAACCCATGCAGTCCCTGGGATTTTGTTATAGCAACCCTCATGGACCAAGACACCACCCTTCACAGTCTTCCTTTAGACCTTGAGCTTGCCTTGTTTGCCATTATCCTATCAGGCCTGGAGAGTGTGGTCCCGTGTAATTCATGCTGGCGCCTGCATGCTTGCTAGGGCATCTATCGTGTGTGTAGAACCGAAGGTGTTGCCTTCTAGACTGGAACTCGAATGTCTTCCTCTCTGAACTGGAGGCCTCTCTGCCTGGGTTTCTGAAGCGATGACTCATGGCTGTGTGCAGAAGCACTTGTTGATACAAGCTTCCCTCCCTGACATTCCAGTGGCAAATCAACCCTTTGCTGGCCTGACCAAGTTTATAGTGGCCTGGCCTGGCAGCTGGCGGCAGCAGCTGGTGGTTGAAATCTCTGACTGATATTTTTTCCCTCTGAATAATGTCAGTCACTCTGGCCCTGTGCCGTCATTAATAGAATTTAGAAGCCTTGTATAGCTTCTGACAGTTGGTCTGAGAAGAGCTGTTTTTGAAGAGTCCCTCCATTTTCCCCAAAAGTCAGCTCTCTCCCATCCTTAGGCATCTGAAACATAATAGGATCACTAGAAAATGAGACAGAAAAGTCCCAGAGCTGATGGCTCAATGTGAATTTGACATAGTTAAAATGTTATATATACTTACCAATTCCCTCTAGTTCAACTTCTTGTATATATATATATATATATATATTTTTTTTTTTTTTTGTGGGTACCGGGGGGACGACCTCAGGACCTCGCGCGCCAACAGGCACCCGTGCCGCTGAGCGATATCACCGGCCCCTTTTTCGTATGTGGGTTCCGGGAGTCGAACTCGGGCCTTCGCGCTTGCAAGGCAGGCGCTTACGCCGCTGAGCCATCTCACCGGCCCAACTTCTTGTATATTTATATACAAACATACATGTATATTTTTAAATTTTGTGTGGGAAGTTGATAGAACTTTTTTCAAAGCTTAGTAACTCTTGATGGACACAGTATTCTTAGTCTGCAGTGTAGCAGAAGCAGAAGTGGAAGGCATAAGCAGCAAGAAGGAGGAGGTGAGTTGGAAAGCACAGGCACAGCTGGCAGCCTGAGCGTGAGGGAGAGGGCTGAGCCAGAGTCCTTGGTGATCATGTAACTTGGTGCCTTCACTTTTACAAATGGAAAAGCTAAAGTTCAGAGAAGTCACCTGGCTGAGATCCCAAGGTGGGGCTAGGCTGGAATCCAGCCCTTTTGACTTCATATTCAGTTGTTTTTCAGTACTGTAGCATACTTCTTCACTTATATCACATTGGTCAGGATGCCAATCAAATGTTATTGAAAAACTATTATATATGAGTCCCCATTCAAAAAAAACAAGGTAAGTGTCCAATATGCTTTGAAAAATAATTCCACCCCATAAAATATGTTGGCAGGGACTTGTCTTCTAAAAACTTCTCTACTGGGACCTTCATTTTCCCCAGCAATGCCTAGTAAATGAGGTGTGGGTGTGTTTCTGCCTTGGAGTGAGAACGGGGAGTCCGGTCATCAAGGGACAGCATAAGTACAGAAGAGGGGAAAGACACCATTGTGTTGGTTGTCTCTGCCTCGCTGAGTTGTGAATTGAAGTTGTTCTTGACCTTTAAACTTCTTCTTAAATAGGTTTTCTTACTTATTGTGATTATAAAGGCAGTATGTATTCAGGATAGAACTGGAAAAAAGAGAGATTCCACGAAGAAGAAAAACACTAATTATTTTACTACTGAAAGATAGTTCCTCTTAATGCTTTCGTATATTTCTGGCATTGCTTGTTGGCTCATTCAATCTGTTGCTTGCTTTCTGTCTCTGTGTAGTTATAGAAACATACATTGGTATACACAGACATAAAATCCGAGCATGCTGCCAATAGTTTTACCCCATTTCCAGCTAATAATGAACATGTTTACATTTAGATGCATAAAGCTTTACCTTCTTTTTTGAAAACTGTTTTATGACTGTGTCTTATTTGACTATCTGTCCCCTATTGTTGGGCATTTTGGTTGCCCCCACTCTTTATCATCTCCTTAAAATAAACTCCTGGAAGGACAGGGCTGTGTCAGAAGAAAGAAAGTCTTCTCTGTCTTTCAAATTGTGTTGCCAAAATTCCTGAGTTGTTTTTCCACTCTGACTTTCTGATGTTGGAAAGTTAAATTTGTCTGAGTTCAGAATTCTCCAAATTGTGATCCACCAAAGACATCCAGAGTCTTGCCATCCTCCCTCCTCTAGGCTGGCCTTTCCCTTCACTTGTCTTTGTACCAATTTCTGACTGCTTGGGTGTGGCCACAGGGTTCCAGATCTGATCCTGTGGGACTGAGAATAGAGTGGGAACCATGGAGAATCAGTAGAGATGTGTGGGCCCCAGTCTGGGCTAGTTCAGTCCTGTTTAGAGTATAGTTTTGGGAAATTACATTGGACATCCCCATTTTCATTCATCTCGATGCCAAACCACAGTGCTTTGTGGCTGAACATTTAATAGAAGCTTTGGGCTTATCCTTTGGCTTAGGACCAAGTCCCAGTTCCTCCACCTGGTCCTGTGATCTGGCTTCTGTCCACCTCTCCTCTTTGTAGTCCTCCCTTCTTATCTACACTCTAATTATGCTGACCTTTTGATGCTCTTGCATAATCCCAAACTCCTTCCTGATCATGGCTTTCAAACACACTGTGGCTCCTGGCGATGACGAATATAACTTCTGGAGTCAGGCTTGGGTTTGTGTCCTCGTTCTGCCACTTAGCAGCTGTACTGTGCTTCTCTGTACAAAGTGAGGACGATAATAGCTCCCATTTCATGGGATTGTTTGAGGACCAAATATGGCAGTGTATATATAAATATGCTTAGAAGATATCCTTGTACACAGTAAGCATCAGTAAACACTTGCCATCCCAGACCTGCCCAGCTAACCTCTGTTTACTCACCACTCACAAGGAAGTTTTCTTTGACCCTGCCTCTGGGCCAGGAACTCCTAGTGTATGCTGTCATGGCTGTCTTAGCAGTTATTACCATTATTGCCAAATAAATAAGCATTTAAAAAAATATCTGCCTTTTGCCTGAGACTACAAGCTTCATGAGGACCCACCTCTCTCTTGCTCATAATATAGGACAAGTATTCAGTAAACGCAGAGGCTCAAGGAATGAAGATCACGGTCTCATTACTTATGGCTACAAGCAGAGTTGCCACAGAGCCCATCAGAAAGTTGTGCTTGTGTCTTGGTGCTTTCGGAAACTGCCTGCCCTTGGGAATTTTCCAGGACAGGTTTTTTTTTTTTTTCAACCAGTGAAAGACCAGTGCAGTCTTTAAAGTTCTAACTTGTTGGATATCAAAACTTTGGAATATGCAATTCGATAAATTGCTAGGAAAATGAGACAGAACTTGAGTCCAGGCTTTCTTGATGCCAACACTATTAACATCTGGGGCAAATAATCATTTGCCATAGGGGGCTGTCATGGGTACTATAGGACATCAGCAGCAGCCTTGGCTCGGCCCTCTAGATGCCAGTAGCATCCCCCCCAGCCCCAGGTGTGACAGCCAAAAATGTCTCCAGAGACTGCTGGTGTCCCTGATTGAGAAGCACTGAAGACCTACAAAACACAAGCTGTGACTTTTTGTTTTCAGGTTCAACAGACATACAATTATTCTCTCAAATTACTAAAAAGGTTCCTAAGCTCTTCTCCTGGTTTCTGTACTTGCCATGGGCCTGGGACAGGCTTCTCTTGGACCAGCATCATCTGTGGACCCTGTGAACAGCACAGATGTTTCCATCATGGAAAGGGAAAAGGGGTCCTGCTGAGGGCTGGTAAAATGTGCTGTGAAGACACATTTGCAGCTTCTAGGAACATTTTTGAACATTGAGTTTTTTCTTCTCCTCTTCCCAGCTCACCTGTGACAGATGATGTCATCCAGCCAGCTGCCCCCACAGACCTGGAAAACCCGCCCGTAGCTACCTCTTCCCACCACAGTGGTGCTGCTGGTGTCTCCACGAATCTGACAGCCCAGAGGTACATGGGGCTGGGGCTGGTGGTGGTGCTCCAGGGCCCAGTCCCTGATGCTGTTCCTTTCCCTCCCACCCCGACACAGGGTCTGCGCTGTGTTCCCCCCGGTGTGTGCCAGGGCTCAACCTCTTTTTGTGGCCTTAGGAATGATCTGTGGTGTCACAGGGAAGACCCCTGCTCCCCACTCCCCACAAGGGCCATGTTAGAGGTTTGTTCCCTTGTGATCTATAATCAGAAATTCTCCAGGATGAAGTGTGTGTTTCTGCTGTTCCAGGGATGGTTTAGTGAGCTACCTAATGGCCTCCTGGGACACGGGCTGGGTCAGCTGCTTGTTTTCATTCGCCTTTTAGTAGGAGTCAGAGAAAAGGGGAGTCAGCAGTGCACCAGTAGAGGAACCAGGTTGTAGGGCCATTGCTGGGCACAGAGGCCTGAGGTCCCAACCCTGCTCTTCCACAGGGTCACCTTCTTTCCCAGCTTTACTTCCCCTTGTCCCTCATACCATGGCAACCCCATGCTGATCATGGTTCTTCATCAACACTGTACTGGTCCTGGATTCAACTTCTGCTCATCCTCTACATGCAACCTTTGCATTTAGACTGGCCTCGCTCAGCATCAGCTCATGAGCCTGTGTCCAAGCGATGGTCAAAATATCCTGTGAATGTGCAAATTAAGTTTATTACAGTAAAGAGCACATTGTCACTAATCTTCCTCAAAATATTCCCCCCTCACTACAGGCTCCATGAGGGCCCACCTTTCCCTTGCTCATAATATAGGATAGATATTCAGTAAATGTGGCAAATGAGTGTCTTTATAAGGTGGGATAAAAAATACAGTGAATGCTGCTGCTGAGTGCCATCTAATGGAAAGGCAGGCTCGTTAAAACATTACGGTATGTCCTCATCCACCTTATTTACTGGATTTGGTACCATGAGACTTCTGGCTCTTTGTGAAAGTCAAAATGACCATGAAGGTAAGCATTTTGAGTTAATTCAAGACATCGAGGCAGCCACAGCAGCACAACTAATGACATTCATGAAAAAGTACTTCCAGAACTGCTTCCGAAAGTGGCAAGAACAAAGCCAGGGAAAGTACTTTGATGGGGATTAATAGCAATGCGTCTTTTATTGTAAAAAAAAAACAAAATAAATAAAAGTAAGTATTCACTATATTCTTTGATCATATACCCTGCATGTGTGTGTACACATACAAACACACACACTGATACCGAACTCTCTATACAGATGCGTATCAGTTCACATTTACGTCTGCATGAAGGTCTCTCTATATACATGTACACACATAATTTATACTGATGGCAGTAAAAACAGCTGCATTTTGCCAGGCCTTGCATGGCACTAGGGAAGTCCTGAGCAGGACGGATGCTCTCTCCTCCTTCCTGCAGCATCCCCTCCTCCAGGAGTCTTCTCCCCAAGCTGAGAGGAGTCTCTGTCTGAGCTTTGTAGCTCCCCATGCTCCTATGTCACTGCTTTTCCCAGACACCTTTAAATTACTTGCATCCAACTCCATCTCTGCTGGACTGAAAGCTTCTCAGGGGGAAGAACTGGTCCCCTGTGACCTCTGGAACCCCAGGATCTGGCCTGGCCTGGAGCAGGGGATGTTGTAACTTGAAGTAGATTAGATGAGAGGCCAAGGAGTGCCTCCTTGTTTGGCTGCATGGAGCAGGTGTGTGCTGACCCCCTCCCGAGCCACCTCTGTCTGTGCTCCAGGGTAGTGACAGGCAGGTTGCCAGCAGCAAGGAGAGGTCTCTTCATGCACTGGGGTTTGTCTGGTGGGAGGGAAGTATGAGGGGCAGTAGACATGGCAGGAAGATGCTGGCCAGCTGCAGAAATTCCAAGGCAGCTGTGCATTTACATGGAATTCTGAATGTTCCCATAGTCAGCCACAGTATGAGTTTAACGTTTTTTGTTTTGTTTTGTTTTGTTTTTTGTTTTTTTTAATGGTGCTTGGGATGGAACCCAGGGCCTTGCACGTGCTAGGCAAGCACTGCCAGTGAGCTACATCCCTAGCTCTTTAAAAAACTTCTGTTGTAAGACAGAGTCTCACAGGCATATGTTGCCCAGGCTGGGCTCAAACTTGCGATTCTCCTGCCTCAGCCTGCCACTGTGCTGGGAAAACAGGCATATGCCCACCCTGCACAACTCAGCAACCTAGTGAGAGCCTGTCTCAAAAAAAAAAAAGAAAGAAAGAAAGAAAGAAAAATAAAAGAAAAAAAAAAGAAAGGGCTGGGGATCTAGGGATATAGTACAGGTGAAAAGGCCTGGGGTTCTATCCCTAGTACAGCAAAAAAGGTGTTGGGGGTAGGGAGCAGGATCTTTTCCTATGATCTCTATCTTGCTAATTATTTAGTACCACATTCTTAAATTTCTAGAGCTTTCTTTCTGAATAGTGAAAAGGGGAGGTGATACCTCTCTCTAGGGTAGTTTTTGGATGAAAGGACAGGGACTTTGACACCCCTTCTCTGTTACCAAAGCTCCTGGAGGAATCGTGTGTGCTCCCTTCTCCAGGGAAAGCCCATGGAGCTGCTTGGGGAGGGAGGTTGGGTGTTTTCCTTTTGCTTGTGGCATCAGTAGATAACCCAGAAACCTGGGCCCAAATCTTCTAGAATGTTTTCCCAGTGACTAGATTGTGTATGGCCATTTGTATCCTCATCGCTTGTATTTTAATTAAAAAACAAAAAACCAGAAAGGTTTTCCAAGTGAAGCCTTCCAGCTGTACCACGTTTATTAGACAGAGGAGAATGCTGTGCTCTGACATGCAGGAGCCTCCTGTGCTTTCCCGGTGATCAGGAATCCAGGCAAGCATGCTTGCCTTAGACCTTGGGGCTTCCTGTCTACACATCTGGGAAACTACTGGCACGTACATCAGAATACCCTCGTGACAGCCAGAGTGCTGCTCTACCCTGAGTCTCTGCTGCAGAGGTCTGGGGTGTGGCCCGAGACTGTGTTTCTCACCAATCCCCAGGGATGCTGGTGCTGCTGGGTCTGGAGCAAAGTGGAGCACCACTAGGTGGAGGCAGTCTGTGTCCTGGTCACAGCTCCCGGACTGGACGGCCTGGCCTGGTGGCTGGTGACTGAGGCTTCAGACCTGTGACTTCAGACAGAAAAGCCCAGAGCAGGGGAGTCTAATGTTCTCCTCAGTGTTACAGCCTTACTAGAGTGCTGCCAAACTCAGAATCCGAGCTTAACACTTGAGATAGTGAAAGTACAGGGAATTCAGGTTGACTTAGAGCTTCTGTTTTCTTTGTGCTCCTAAATTACGTGGGGATTTTGTTTTTATCTGCTTGCACAATAAAACTCTTTGTCTTTGAGCTATAGGTAGGCATAAGTGGGTTCAGCTACCTCTCAAGTTAGTTGAACCCTTATTTAAGCAGACAATTAAAAATTGAATCATAAAGTAGAGGCATTATTACTATTATTTTTAATTAGAAAAGCAATCACCCAATTCTGACTAACAGAATTCCTTTGTACCATTTAAAAGCTACACTGGGGGCTGGTGAGATAGCTCAGTGACATAAGTGCCTGCCTGGCAAGCGTGAGGTCCTGAGTTCGACCCCTGGTACCCACATAAAAATAAATAAATAAATAAATAAAAGCTACACTGGTGTTCATGAGTGGAATGAGCCAGTGCCTGGTGTACTGAGTAAATGGGATACCCCTACATAGTTGTCAGAACCTTTGAGTTTCTGGTGTCCAGCTGGCTACTGTTAGCCTGAACCACAAGAATTGCCACATTGGCATTTGTCAAATATTGACAATTTTGTATGGTTCAAACTAACATAAGATTTTTTTTTTTTTAATGGTTCTTGAGCTGCTTTATCTGTGTAGGTAGATTTTGGCTTTGTGAATAGTTAAGTCTTGGATATCTGAGATCAAACCTCCTGTGTTCTGTGTGCCTCATCCCTGTATCCTCTCTAACAGAGGCCTGTCCCTGGGATGCATCTGGACCAAAAGTGCAGGGAGTTCCTAGTGATGATGGTGGGATTCATGACCTGGATGTTCCAATCCAGATCTTCTTCTTTAATTTTGGGGTAGTGTTGATAATTTTTTCCCTAGTTAATATTTTCATTCCTGCTTAAATTCTGATTGAGCCAAGCCTAAAAATAATTTCTCTCCTCCAGGCACAGACACCTTTTGAAGGGAAGGAGGACAAAAAGTTACCAGGGAAGGCCTGACTAGTCAGTTCAGGGTTAATAGTGCAGGACCCACCCCCCCACTAGAAACCTTCCGGTCAGCGTGTTTGGGGCTGTTCGCATTCTCGTAGGAACTGGCTGGTGTTCACGTGCTGGTGGAGCTCTCTGGAAATTGGAAATGTCTGACTGGGAGTTTCCAGCCAATTTGCCAGCCTCTTTCAGCACCTTCTTTGTAGTGTTCCAGTGGCCACAGCTCACAGATTCTTGTCCTGTCTCCCGGTACTGAGACTCGTTTTACCAAATTTCAGGCTTCCATCAAACGGCTTGCCCCCTGCTCTCCAAACCAGCGATTTCAGGACACTTTCCTTTTTCTAGCCTGCTTTTCATTTCAGGCTAAGCAGTGTCTCCGGCCTTTCACTTGCCCTGTCATGTGATCGTGTGCAAGTGGGGATTGAAGAAGAAAAAGGCGGAGGCCTGTGAGGAAGGGCTGTCGTGCTAGATGCTTTCCAGGTGGGATATGAAATAGGAGATAAGATGCTGCCGCCCATCTGGCCTGACAGGACGTGATATGTTCAGCTTGCATCTTGGGGGCCCTTATCACCCTCCAGTGACAGCCCTGGCCACTCTGGTGTCTGTCCATGAACAAGGCTTAACTTGGCAACTCCAGCTGATCTTTGAAATAAAATTTGCTGTTAGTTCAGTGGGAACGCTGCCAGGAAGAACTCAGAAGCCCTGAGCAGGGAATCAAAGGACACCCATTGCTGACAGTGTCTCCCCATAGCTGTACTTACAGGGCCTCTAGCTGAAGGCAAGTCCTGGAGTGACACTCTATGTTGTGTGTGGGTACAGACTGTGACCCAGTGGAGTGACCAGTGGAGCCAGTTGTTTGTGAGGACCTCGGCAAGGCACTAAGTCAGGGCTGGCAAACTGACCCACTGGTAGTGGCTCCCTAGGGATCTGTGTTGAGAAGGATTCTGAGGTCTTGCACAGCAAGGCTTAGTAGGAGGGAACGCCATGATCGATCAGTCATGTCTGTCAGCTAAACGTGTGGTGGTTTAGGTTCTTTCTATTTGTCCACTCTGTCCTAAAAAGAAGGGAAAGAAGTTTAAGTTAACATTTCCTTTACCTACCAAAAATATAAACACTCTACATGAATTTGACTTTAGCCTCTTTCTTATTGTAATAAGGATTGGAAAACTTCGATTAACACCTTAAATGGGAAAAGGGATTGGAACACTTACAGTTAGAAGGGCTTTTGCACATCTCGGCCCGTTTCAGACAGCGTGACAGCTCCTAGAGGTGACGGGAGAACAGAGTGTGAGGAGCCCACCTCAGCACCCCGCTTTCTGTGTGCCAGATTTGGCAGCTGTCGGGTAGGTCCTACCGTGGGCTGGAAATGGGAGTGTGTAGTGACATTAAGACGTGAAGGGCCTGCTTTCCTCAGAATACGGTCTTTAAAACTGTCACCGCGCTTACAGGGACTTGAGCAGAGATGGGGCTGCCCAAAGGTGTTGACGAGGAGCCTTTACTGTCTTCCTGTTTCTGTTGGAGCAGATGTGCCTTCCACAATTGAAGGGGAGGAAGGGGGACCCCATTTAACTTCTCCTTGGGTCCAGGTCCAGGACCGGCTTCCTGAGTGTGTGAGTTGGGCAGCCACCAAGCATGCCACACTCAGAAGTACCCTGTGCCTGGTTCAGTTCTCAACCATTTCGACTTTGGAGTTGTAGGTGCTTTTAGAATATGGGCCCTGCATTTCCCTTCGCTTTCATCTGCGTTCTATTTTGCTTGCAAATGATGTTACTAGTACTGCTGTACGTAGGCTCTGGCCAGCCCAGAACATAGGACAATTGTCCACTGCCAGTGACCTGTGAGTTTGGAGGACAAGGGATGGAGGGAAGGGCCTGCCACTATAGAGCACAACTGCGTGTGCCAGCTCTATGCTAGGGCCTGGAGACCCACAGTAGCTGAGCCTCATGCCTGCTCTCAGCTTGTGACCTAGCAGGAAGCAGGATGTGTTCATGGGAAACAGTGGGATGCTCAGAGGTTGGGGACCCAGCTCAGCCTGCCAGTGCCAGGTGGACAGTGTTACCCGCTTTGGCGGAGGGAGGCAGGGCCCTTCCAGCCTGAGCAAAGGCACTGCCGAGTGTCTGAGGGACTTGTCTGCTGGGTGCGGTAAGAGCAGGAGCAGCGGGTGCTTCAGAGCTGCCCCTAGGAGTCTGCCTGTGGGCTGGGGGTTTTCCGTGCACTCCAAAGGCTGTGAGAAGTTGGAGAGGATTTTAGGCAAGGGAAGGACTTGACCAGAATTTGAGATGGATCATTCAGGTAGCTGTGGTGACATGGACCTGGGGGAACAAAACCAGAGGTGGACATAGCAGGATGCCACCGGCATTTTGCTCCAAGGGGGTAAGGCCTGGAGCAACAGAGGTGGCCAGACAGAGATGACAGAGTCCAGAGGAAGGAGGTGACTCAGTGAAAGAGGTGATGAGGGGCTCTGGGGTGAGAGAATACGAGGAGTCCAAGCGTCCTGACTTCCGGTGCTGTGGCCTGGCTGGCTGGGAACACTGGAGGAGGAGGAGCATCAGGAGGAAACTGAGGAGTTCTTTTGGGACCCAGGTGTCCTGGGTGCCCACGTGTTAGACTTGGTGGTGAGTCATTGCATTTCCCTGTTGGGACCTGACCTCCTTGGCCACTGGGCACAGGCTGAGAGCAGGCGGTGGAGGGAGGGAGGCACCATTCTTAACTGGGCTGTTGAGTCATTGTTTAGTTTCTTTGGCTGATGGGACCAGGCCAGGGCAGGGTGTGGCTGCAGTGGTCCAGGGCCAACCGAGGGAAGGGAGGAGGGAGCAGTGGGGTGGCTCTGAAGGAACAGGACTGGTTTCTAGGACAGCTGGGATGGCCAGGCTGCTGAGCCAAGGGGAGCGTGGTAGTGGGTGAGCCTTAATGGTGCGCTTTAGGGGTGGCAATGGATTTGTAGCTTGGCGGTATCTTCATCAGATCCTGGGGCTGGTGGCTGTCATGAGGCCACAAATCTAAAGCAGTCTGTCCCTCTCCTCTGCCAGTATTTCAAAGACAGAGATTCTTTCTTGTAGTCTGATAAGGAATAGTACCCTTGATGGGCATAGTGGCACAAACCTGTAATACCAGGTACTTGGGAGGCTGAAGTAGAAGGATCACAAGTTGGAGGCCAGGCTGGGCAACTTAGTGTGACCTTGTTTCAAAAAAGAACAGAAAAGAAAAGCCCAAGGTTGGAGCTCAATGTAGAGCCCCTGCTGGGTTCCCTCCCCAGCACCACACACAAAAAAGTAGTACTCTTAAAATAGCACAACTGCAACACAAACAATATACCTTTTCCCAATTTGCATTAAATTAAATTAAATCTTAGTGGAAAGTATGTGAGCGGAGAGAGGAGCGGAGCCAGTGTAAGGAGTCTATCACTGACTTCAAAATGAATGAGGGCTGGCTTCCAGAGAAACAGCTTCCAGTTGTTTGCATTATTCATTTTGAGGCATTCTTTTATAAAAAGAAATAATTTCAACCACTGTTCAGCTTGTTACAAATAACAGCCTGACAACCAAGGTGTCCCTTCACCTGTAAACCGTGTTATGCTTCTGTTGGGCTCTTGCCAGTGTAGTTTGTGCTCACTGTGGATCGCTCAGAACCCACGGCGATCAGTGCTTTCTAGACCCCTGTTTTTTCTGTCCGTGGAGCCCCAGGGGAGTCGACAGTGTGAGTTCCAGCTCAGGCTCTGCTCCTGACACTTGGTCACAGCCTTTGGGATACCTGTGGGCTTGCCACTGGCCTATGTGGCGATGCTTCCTGTGGGTGGCCTGGCTGGATGTTGAGTCACTGCGGAGAATGAGATAGATGTGGCCCCTGTGCCCGTGGGGCTCATAGGTCTGTCTCAGGAAGGCCCTCCAGCCAAAGAGGCAGTGGGTGCTGGGAG
Source organism: Erethizon dorsatum (assembly GCA_028451465.1). Lineage (NCBI taxonomy): Eukaryota > Metazoa > Chordata > Mammalia > Rodentia > Erethizontidae > Erethizon > Erethizon dorsatum. The sequence goes on from CM051822.1 coordinate 105,720,862, forward strand.
CTGGAGGAGCCCAGGCTGATCAGGGCAGAGCCACAAAGGGATGGGAGAGAGGGTCGGGGCAGGGCTGGTCTTTCAGGTTTTGGGGTGAGATTGAAATTCCCTTTCCAGGCTGAGGGGTGGCAACTTGAGAAGCTGGTAGTGAGCAGGACATAGTGACATAGAAACCCCCGGAGAGAAGAAATGATCCTGCACCCCAAGGGCAGTGAAGCCTCAAACCCCAGCTGCCACCTGCAGCCAGATGTCAGGTCCTCTGCTGAGTCATATAATTCCAGCCAGACCTCTGGCTGAGAGCCAACCAGAACCCTGGGGACAGTAGCATGGATGGCTGCAGAGGCCGACTCCCTCTGAAATCGTTCCCAGGCTGTGGATGACTTTTCTAGTCTTGCCTTTTGCCAAAGGGGAAAATCAGAACCTCTGTGGAGCTCCAAGCCTGAGCCTTTTGGATTTGGGGAATGTGTTCCCAGGGCTGCACGCTGGAGGTTCCTTGTATGTCCAGGAGGGGGCGCTCACCCATTACAGGAGGGCTCCATGCTATGGAACTCCTGGGGTGGAGGGTGGTGTTTGTGTTACCAAGGCCCCAGGCAGGTTTCTTAGCCTCTCATCGGCCTAGACTTTTCTCAGCTTCAGATTCCTTGGGCAAATCCTGGAAAGTTTGCAAGGTTGTGTTTTAGATCTCCACTGAGTTTCATTGTCTATTCAAAATTATGAAAAATCATCCTACAAAAATCCTCTCCTCTGAACAAAAAGCAAAAGGACTCACATGGAGGATCCTGATCATCTGAATTGTCAATAAAACCTGGTTTTGCTGGAACCCAGTGAGAAAAGAACTTGAGGGCCTGGCCTGGCATTGTAGGCCACAGCTTCGACTGGGTATGCGCAGAGGCCCGGGTGGGAACCCAGAGGAGCAGTGTGCTAGGTCTTTAAATAGCCCATTCGATGTGTGTGGGAGGGTTGGTAGGGTGAGTGAGGCCTGATGAATGTACATTAATGAGGCAAGTTCCATTTGGAATAATTCTCCTATTGTGTCCCCAGTGCCTCCCCAGCTGCTACCCGTGCGGGTCTCACTCCTTGGCCTCAGAACACACAGCTTTGCCTTCTGCCCCAGCTGGTCATGGAGTAGATGTTTTCACTGCCTCTTGCCAGGATCAGGCCAAGCTTAAAAGCAGGTACCGTACAAGCCCTCCTCTGTAGCAGCTGCCGTGGAGAGCAGGGATTGGGTAGTCTCTGCCCTGAGCCGTGGAGTGAGCTGCATTTAGGAGGGCATCAGTGAGGCACTGAGAACATAGCCCTGTGATGCCGTGTCTCTGCTCATCTGAGGCTTCCCCTTGGCAGCTGGCGCTTTATGTACCAGTGGGATGTGCTTTGTGAGGCAGGGCTCTCCAGAGCGTTGTGTGTACATGACTGCTCGTTTCATAGATTTCATTTACATGGTGTTCTGAAAAAAAAAGCAAAAGTATAAGGAATGGAAAGCCTATCAGTGGTTGCAAGGGTGGGGAGTGGAAGAGGTCATTGCCTGTGATTGGGAGTGAGGGATCTTAGGTGATGGAAATGTCCTATGTCTTAATCATGGTGATGGTTACATGACTGTACATCTTTGTCAAAATCTGTGCAACTATACTTAAAAAGAGTGAATTTTACTATCTTACTCTATGTAAATTATACTTCAATTAAAAAAAAAAAAAAGGACCAAGGGCTTTTACACAAGGGCTAGAGTGAATTTTTTTTTTTTTTTTTTTTGCCTTTTTGAGACAGGGTTTTGCTATGTAATACAGGCTGGCCTTGAACTCACAGCGATCCTCTTGCCTCAGCCTCCCGAGTGCTGGGATTACAGGCGTGCGCCACCATGCCTAGCCAGAGTTAATTTTTGATGAAGTCTAAAGGAATTCCACTCTCCAGATATTTCGCTGGTGCAGTCTGAGGGTGCAGAGAGCGTCACTGGTTCCTCTTGGATGAGTGGTACCCACTTGCTCCAGGTCCTTCTTTGATGAAGTCATCTGACTCCAAGCTCCCAGTTGCTCACACAGGGTGGCCTGGGTGATTCTCCCCTGGGGTGTTTGTTTCCTGTTCCCTGTTTGGGTGGCTTCTGAGTCTCATTCATTTATGCATGTGAATGCTCACCAGCATGGACTTGGGCTACTCTAGACCTGGTACTGTGCTAGGGAAGAACACAGACATTCAGAAGGCAATCACTGCCCTGCCTGCATGGAACTCACAGTCCACTGGAGAAGACAGACCTGGAGCGAGCAGTTAGAGCCGGACCCAGAAGTGCAGCATGCTGGGTGGTTAGAACTGAGCACCTCACTTAGCCTGAACAGCTAGGGAGGGCTTTGGGGATATGATATCTAAATGGACCTGGACTAAGGCCTCTGGGGAGAGAGTAGATATTGCCAGGGGGAGGAACAGAAGGTGCAAAGGCCCTGAGGACAGAGAAGGCTTGGCAGGGGAGCCAAACTGAAGATGCCTGTGTAGTGGCTGGAGCTGGGAGAGAAGGGAGTAAAGGTGGCCCGGTGTGCAGGGCTAGGCCCTTGGACATGGTGGGTCATGGTAAGGATTAGGGGCTTGGTTTTTGTTTCCTTTGGTAGGTTTTTTTTTTGAAATTAATTTTTAAAAGTAGAATTTAGTTTGTAGAAAAAAATGGAGAAGATAGTATGGGGCGTTACCATTTATCCAGGCACATGGTTTCCTCTGTTAACATTTTAACAAAAATGTAGTAATTTGGTACAATTAATGAACAAATACTGATACATTATTTTAACTGAACTCTGTAGATTACTGAGATTTCCTTTTCTTTTTAGTATTCTTTTTCAGTTCCAGGGTATCCTCTAAGACACCACACTCCATATTCCATTCAGTCTCTGTAGGTGCCTCTTGGCTGTGGCGACTCTTCAGACTTTCCTTGTCTTCGTACTTTCACAGTTCTGAGACTGCCCATTTGGTAGAGTGACCCTTGTCTGATGTCATTCCCGTGGTTAGACTGGGGTTATGAGTTTTGGGAGGAAGAGCGCGGGGCAAAGTGCCATTTTATCACATCGTAATGGGGGTCCTGACGATCAGTGGGACTTACAGCTGTGGTGTTGATCTGGGTTGCTTGGCTGAGGTGGTGACTGTTGGGTTTCTCCACTTGTTTCCCTTTCCCCATCCTGCAGGCTCTGGGAAAAGTGATTGTATGCAGTCCCATGTCTGCACGGGGAGCTGTGGCCTCTCTGTTAGGGAAGAGCATTTACCTGAATTATTTATAGTTCTTCTGCATGGATTTGTTTCTTGTTCTCCATTTATTAATTTATTCAATCATTTATTTATATCAGCGTGGACTCATGGGCATTTATTTAATACTTCGGGCTATAATCCAATGCTATGTTTTATTGTGCAGATTGCTGCAGCTTTGGCCACTGGCTCCTTTGGCTCTCTTTTAAGTGTGTCCAGAAGCCCCTCGGCAGGACAGCAGTGTGATCAGATTTGCATTTTTATAAGACCTCACTGGCTCCCTGATAAGGCAGGACAGTTTTCATGATTGATGGCCCCATGCCCTGAGGTTCCCAGCTGGACAGAATAGGGGACAGCTGTGCCTCCATTGCCTTAAGTAAAGCATAGCCTCCAGCTCCACTCTGTCCCTGCCGCTTTTAGTCACTGGGTGGTGCCCAGGATCCAGGGGTCCAAGTAAATCATGTCTTTCCCCCTCTGATGGGTCTCTGGGGGTTTTCAGTGCAAGTTTCAACAATGCATAGATAGACTTTTCATCTCGCTGAAATGGAAATTGCTGTTCACCCAGCCTGGCCAGAGTCTGGGTCCTCATGATCATGTGATGTAGAGATACATCCCTTTTGGTTCCCATTTCTAGCATGGATTCTCTTGCTGGAGCTGGCTGTCTTCTGTGTGTCTTTTCCATGCACAGATGGCCAGCTGCAGTGTCCTCACATGTGTGGCTTTGTCTTCCCTCTTTGGGCTTGGAGGGGCACGGTGGTGCCCTGGGCTCATCTTTTTCGATTGACAGAAGCACGGTTCTTACAAGTACATGGGACGACTTTCCACAGCCTCCTGTTTCTCACGGCTGGTGTGGTATGGCTGACACAATCCCACATTTCCAGGCAAATGGCTTTTCTCCAGGAGTTTCATGGCCCCCTTTCTCATGCCTGTTGGTACTCATTTGATGGTGTGTCCCAGGGAGAACACATGCAATTTGAGAGAAAGGGGAGGCCACACATTCTGCTGCCAGAACTCACCTGAAGCAAGGAACTTGTTTTGGGAGGGAAGCTGTCCACGGCTGTGGCCAGGCTTCTGACAAGCCTCTATCTCCTCCAGCATGCTCCCTCTGAGACTGTATATGGTCCGTAGCTGAGCCAACCCTTCTAGTGCTGTTTGATGATCTGTAGAAAGGTCTCGTAGAGAGTTCGATAAGAATTTCCAGGAATGCAAGTCCAAAGCCTTTGCTCATGCCAGGGCAGCCTCAGCTGACCTCATGGGCTTGCATCAAAGAGCCCGGTGCATTGGCACCTGGGCCAGGTGAAATGGGAGCCCAAGCAATGTCATTCTTGTCCAGAGATCCCAGTCTCCCTGATGTGGACAGTTGACCCTTAGGAATTGGTAACTTGGAAACCTTGCCTAGTGCTGCCCGCATAGATCTGGAAGAAATGAGTTGGAAGAGGCAGTTGAGCTTCTTGCAGGGAGAAAGTTGCTTCACTGCTGCTGTTGCTGCTGCTGCTGCTGGAAGCCCAGGGAATGACAGTCCTTGAGAAACGCTGCCTTGAGCCCCGGCCCAGGGGGGTGTTGTGGGCTTGGTCACCAGGCTTTCTGGTGAGGTGTCCTTGTCTGCCTTGGGCAGCCTGCTCTGAATGGCTCCCAACTTTCTACCAATGCTTCCCAAAGGTTAGAGAGCTTTTCCTGGCAGGAGAGGAAGAGCAGAGACCTTCTTCCCACCTCTCCCCCAAGCTAGAGATATGAACCCCTTGAAAAACACTGCACATTATTGTATTTACTGGTGCCCAGCCTCAGCAGTTTATTTTGTAGGCAGGGCCCTTTATTAATTTTTTTTGTTACTATAATTAAATACCAGAGGCAGGCTGACTTTATAAAGAAAAGAGGCTTATTTAGCTCATGGTTTTAGAGGCTGAAAGTCCAAACAACATGATGAAGGTTCTGTCATTCCCAAGCTCTTGCATTACAGGGAAGGGACAAGGAGTATGCATGTCTTTGTGTTTCCGGTTTCTGTGCCTCTTCTTATAAAGCCGCTAGGATTCATTTACAGGGGCCCCACTCTAATGAACTTATCTAAACCGTACCACCTCCCAAAGGCTTCACCTCCAAGCACCACAGTCAGGTTAAGTTTCCACCCTCTTAAGGGCCATTAATACATGGCTTTGGGGATTAAACTCCTGCATGAGTTTGGGGAGTGGGGCGGGACCAACCATATTCAAACCATAGCCAGTCTGGATGATCTTCCCTGTCTTGCCAAGGAAAGGTGTTGGGTTGTTGGGGCTGTGGGTCTCTGTAGATTTGACCCTGCACCCTCCAGATGAGGTATGATCTGGTGCCAGGTTCTAGTCATTCTTCTGCGCTAAGATCCACTTGTTCCAGGGCAGACTGGGCATGAACATCCCAACATCACCTCCTAGTGAGACAAGTGCAGGCAGTTTGATCCTAGTCTTTTGCCTCCTGCTTAGTCCCCTGAATATGGACCCGTGCTGCAAGGTGCCTCGTCCCACTGGGTGTGTGTCCCAGGAGTTCCATCTCACTAATCCAGCTGGAAGCTGGGAGCAGAGGGGGGCATTGCTTCACTCCCCAGGAGTCAAATAGGAAGTGGATGGGAGCAGTATGGGAGCCTGGATGGGAACAGGTGTGGGAGAGAGCGGGAGCTCAGGATCCCAGCTCTGCGACTCATTCCCTCTCCTCAGAAGGGACTGGAATTGGAGCTCGCAGTGCGGTGGCCAACAGGGCCCCCTGGCCCTGCTCAGTGGAGCACAGCTGGGGAAGCTGTGAAGCTTCAGTCTTGTGACCCCACCTGGGCTGGAGTCTCAAGGCCCTGGAGCAGCTTGGAAGGGAAGCCAACCCTGAGTGGGCTCAGCAAGAAGCAGATGGTGTAATGGGGGTTGGAGGAATTAGGGAGGGTAGGGCCAGAAGGTTCTGGGACAGTGCGGGCCACTGGATGGGGACAGCTGAGGCCAGAAACCCACCCTACACCCCAGCGTGCCTGGCTAGTAACAGGTCTTAGTCTGTGTTGTGCGTCTCCGGAGCCCTTGAGCCCTCAGACCGAGCTGGAGGAGTGGAAAGGAGGGTTGCTAGGAGTAGGCCTAGTCACTGAAGGCCCAAAGGAAGTGGAGAAATACATCCCCAAACCAAGGGAGGAGCAGAGGCAGGGCCCCAGGGAGGAGGAAGGACAGGATGTCCTAGCCAGAGCATGCTTAGCCCTGGACTCCGCCAGCCTAAGTATGCTGCTGCCTTTGGCTGGTGAGACAGTTTCTATAATCCTTTGGCTCCTGAGGTGAAGCCACAGGCTGCTGCTGTCAGGAGTGGGAAGGAAGTGATGAGTGCTTGCATCTAATGGGGTCCTGCTGTGCTCTCTGGTGCTCTCTTCTGTTTTGCTTGCACTCTTTGATCTATTTATCCATCCATCCACCCTTCATCCATCCATCTATCCATCCATCCACTCAGCAGATACTTCCTGGGTGGACTCCATGCCATACCCTATGTATGATGTGCAGCAGGAGGAGCATAGTGTTGGAGTGACATGGCCCTTGGACCGTTTATGAGCTGTGTGGTATTGGGCAAGTTTCATGACCTCTCTGAGTCTCAGTGTACCATCTTTAAAGTGGAGCTAGTAGTAACCACCTCCAAGGGGTCATTGTGAAGAGTAAAATATAGGTGAAGAAGTAACTTTGTACTTGACAAGGAGGAGGCATTTAAGGAGCATTGGCTCCCCAAACCTCCAGTGGTGCCAGAGGAAAGGAAGCAAACAGAGACAGCTGTTCTGTAAGCAGACATAGCATAATGCAACATGCTGAACTCTCCAGTAGGGTTGAGAACAGAAGCACCTAACTGCCTGGAGAAGTTGGAAAGTCCTCCTGGCAGAGGCAGCATCTCCATTGGATTTTGTACCACAAATAAGCTTGATGAGAGTGAAGAAGGACGAAGGTCCTTTGGGGAAGGGGACTGCTATGCCACAGCTTGGGGGTGTGGAGCAGTCCAGCCGATCCAGGCAGCAGGTCAGGGAGAAGCTGGAGGGATGGGAAGGACATGTGCAGAGCAGCAGATTAGCACCAGAGTGGTAGGTGGTCATCAGATTTGGAGGGCCATGCAGGCCGACTGTTGGGGAAATGCTGGGACCCAAGAAGTGAAAGGAAACTCATGTTCTCTTTCCAGGATAAAGTCAGGGTGGAATTTGGTTTTTGGGAAATATTTCTGGTGGCCAGGAGGAAGTTGGATGGAGAGGAGAGGCCGGAGGTCAGACCACGTGGTCCAAGCAGGAGCACTGGTGGCCTGTATAGGGCAGTGGCCTTGGGATGATTCGTGGCTCCTTTACTCATTCATTCACTCACTCACAAATGTCTACGGAGCAACTGCGCTGTGTGGGCCTGATGCCAGGTGCAGTGGTGAACCTGCAGATACAGGTGACACTCTAAGAGTGCCTCTGTAGAGACACTGACTCCCAGGTTGGGCTGTGATTTGGCAGGGGCTGCCAGGCCAAGTCACCCAGGGCCTTGAGCTTGGGGTGGGGCTCAGGGCCAGAGGGTGCAACTTCCCGTGACCTTCCACCAGCGTGGAAACCCTGATGTATTCTCTGAGCTCTGAGGCAAAGGATGGGTGGTTTTTTGGGGACATATCCATCTCAGGCCCCACCTTTGTGCCCTGACTCCCATTCTGTGTCTAAATACTCATCTAATCTAGTGTCATTGTCTGGGGCTTTGCAGGAGCCTGCCTGCCTTTCTCAGGTGCACACAGCAACTAAGGACAATGAACAAAAGCAGATTTTTAAAAAAGGCATAGAAGATTTCAGCTTTGATCTTGAGGCATTAAAATAAGCAAAGAAACAAGCAAACAAAACCAAAAGAGGGAATCATCCAGGTTTGAGACCATAACCTGCCCAGGGCTGCTCTGCTCAACCATAGGGAGTTTCACGTGGTGTCCGGTCCACACACACGGACACACATACATGCTTATGATCGGCACAGAACTCCCCTCACTAGGTGGGATACATTGCTTTTCCATTTTATTATATCCCTCCATTCCATTCCATTCCATTCCATTCGGTTTGTTTGTTCTACACAAAATGTAGGTTGAGAGTTCAGTCAATGACAGTATTCCCTGACGCATGGAGTCAGCTTCGTTCCAAGAGGGGAGGCTTGTTCCTAGGTTGGCATGCGGGACCCGTGGAGCCTCTGCCAGCAGAGACCGAGACGTCTGTGCAGATAGATGCAGTTGGGTGTGTGGGCTGGGCCGTCCTCCACCCTCCTTCCCTGTGAGCTGAACACATTGCAGTGCTGTCTGGCAGGACTCAGGATGGTTTTTATATCCTGCTGAACAAAGGGGTACAGAAAGGAAGGGTGGGGCAGCCTTCTAGGTTGTGGCTGGAATCAGGTTTCAGGTTCTCCCTGGAGCTTCACAAAGTGGCAAGAGCCTTCTTACTCCTTATGACAGCAGCTGACTGTCATCCAATACTCTCTACACCAGCATCTCCTTAATGTCCACAACAGCCCTGGCAGGCAATATTTTCATTGTACCCATTTTATAGGTGGGAATACTGCAACCAGCACCTTGGCCAAGGTCACAAGCCCTGAGGGAAAAGCCGACAATTCCAGGAAGTCTGCTAACCTTCCGCAGTCCCCCCTGACTGAGGAGCTCTGGGCTTAGTGTCCCAAAGATGCTGTGAGAATCAGAGAAGCAGAGACGCTGAGTCCTTCCCAGCACAAAATGATTTCTTGCTTTTTCACAAAGCAGCTGCAGAGCTGTGTGTATTGCGTACTTGCAGTGTGCCTGGACCTCTGTGCGGAGAGCCACCTCGTTTAAACCCCGTGACTTCCCTGCTGTGGAGGAGATACAATTGTTATTTCCATTGCACAGGTACCTCTGAGGCACAGGGGCCTGAGGAACTCCCCAGGGCCAGCTTAAAGGATTCAGGCTATCACTGGGCAGGGTTCAAGAAGATTTGAAGAGCTGAGACGAGGAACCGAACCCACCCTACTCATAGAATAGGTTTGCAGGTTCACCAACTCCTGCAGAAAAAGAATTTTCAGGACTGGTTAGTAAGAGGCACAGGAAGGTTTTTATTAGGATGGAATCCAAAAGTACACACTCAAAGAGGCAGAAGGTGGGCAGAGAGAGAGAGAGAGAGACATTATTTCCCGGAACTGGAAATGTTTATGCTTCACTTCTCTTGAGAGGTTGGAACACCAGGAAAAGGTAACCCACCCCCCAGAAGGGTACTGGCCCATTTTACAGGTATAAGCTCAGTTTTTAATTTTTTTTCAGATGGATAATTTAAGCATTCTTTGAATTCTCTCAACCTGTTTCTTCATCTTAGGATCAGGTTCCTGCTCTTTACTTGCTCAATTAGGCCAATTTATAGTCTTTCAGTATTCCTGAGGAATTTTGGGTACGATGGGTCTGGAAGAAAAAGAGCCTAAATTAACCAAGGGAATGTGATATGGACCACCTTGGTAGCTTCGACTGGTCTTGGGTCTTGGGACTTGGGAGTTGTAATCTTCTTAAAAGTACAATTTGTAGTTATAATTTTCATTTCCTTTCTAGTTTTTATTTTTTCTATCCTACCTCAAGGTGAGTGAAACATTTCCTCTATTGTCCATTAGTCTTTTTTGACTTAGGTGTCTGAGGAAGAGTTTAATTCAAACCCTGTTGCTGAGCACCCAATGCACTTTCCTCCCCAAACTACAAAACAAAACCCTGGGGACAGCGAGGAGGTCAGTGACTGGCGCATGAGGCTCTGGGCTTGGTGTGTGATGCCTGGGGTCTCGATACAGCCCCTGGAAGCTAGGCCGGGCCTCCAAGGGATTACCTCATTGAGTTTCCTTAAGCTCTGGCCTCAGTTGGAAATGATTTTGCTTTTTGCCTTTCTCCTGTGTGTCTATAAGTACAAGTCTGTCTGCCCATCTGTCCATTCACACATCCACCTAGCCACTGAGACCTCTTTATGCCCTGCCAGAACGAAAAAGCGCACCACGCTGGGATCTGTTCCTCAGACAGGGCAGCCACTGCCCAGTGGGAGACTCACGTAAAGCAGGAACCCTTCCTGTCTATCTGGTTTTGTAGCTTAAGGAGATATGACAAATAGCGAGTGTATAAAAGAAGGTAACCCTGCGTGCTGGTAGGAAACCTGGTCATGTGTGTGTCCAGGGGTCTCTTCACAGAATTTCTAGAAGGTCAGCAGGATGAGGCCGGACTTGAGTCTGTCTGAGGTCATGGAACAATTGTCTTTTTTTTTTTTTTTTGTGGGTACCGGGGGGTCGACCTCAGGACCTCGCGTGCCAGCAGGCGCCCGTGCCGCTGAGCGATATCACCGGCCCCTTTTTCGTATGTGGGTTCCGGGAGTCAAACTCGGGCCCTTGCGCTTGCTGGGCAGGCGCTTACGCCGCTGAGCCACCTCACCGGCCCACAATTGTCTTTATATGTGCAATAACAAAGATCTGAGTACACAGGGGAAAAATCCCTATACTCAGACAGTTATGTGCCAGTTTGCAACCAGCCACAGGCAGGCAGCGGGCAGACAAGGCCTCTGGGGTGGTTATGGAAAGAAGGAGGTATTTTTAGGGGTTGGTAGCACATATAAGCGCCCCCCCCACATACACCCATGCTGACATACTCATTCACTCAATCTGGCCACAGAAGATGTACTATCTATAGATGCTCACAGATGCTATTTCAGGGTCAGCGTTCTGGATTTCTGTTCCTTTGTGGAGCCTTGAGTCAGCAGTTCCTGGCTTCAGTGCCTGGTTTACACTGCCCTGCTCCCAAGTAGGGCAGCCAGTGTCATGCTTGTGTTGATGGTTTGGGAGGCCTGGAGAGAAATCCACCCCAGAGCAGCTTAGGAGGGGTGGCCTAGTGGAGAAGGGCAGGGCAGTCACAGTACTGAGGACCGTGAGACAACCAAGAGGTTGGAGCTTCTGAACTCGTTGTTTTACATGTTCCTCTGGGAAGCCTTTCCACCCTGAGGGGGACCTCCTTGGGGCCTTCCAGATGGGCAGGCTGGTACTCTCAACCTGTTTCTCCAGTCAGGCAGGAGAAACCAGCTTTGCCGTCCATTTTGGCAGCTGGGAAATCCCATCTCTGTTTACACCCAGTGTTCTCCTTAAATAGCCTTTTATTCCTAGTACAAAGTAGCCTCTAAAACCAGTAAATTTAAGCTTTAGAGGAACTCAGCCAATTAACACATCAACATTCATTTCAAACCAAATACAATATTAAAGCTCTTTTAACAACAACCAAAACCTCTTCATAGTGCTTAAGGAATTTTCTGTTCTTCCTGAAAATAGTTCCCTGAGAAGAAAGATGATGTACACTGGTCATATTTTTAATCCTAGACAGAAGAAATTATCTGGCCCAGGTGAGTCCATTGGTTCTTTCTTTTTAGATTTAGAATGAAACTTTCTTTTCTTTTTCTTTTTTTTTTTTTTTTTTTTTTATGTGGGTACCGGGAGTCAACCTCAGGACCTCGTGCTTGCCAGGCAAGCACTTGTGCCACTAAGCGATATCACCGGCCCTTTTTTTTCCTTTATGTGAGTTCCAGGAGTCAAACTCAGGACGTTGCGCTTGCCGGGCAGGCGCTTATGCCGCTGAGCCATCTCACTGGCCCGAAAACTTTATTTCTAAGTAGAAACCTGAACTCTGGAGGCTGGGGTTTTATTTGGCCAAATGCCTGCTTGGGGCCACCCTGTTTGTTTTGCCTGTGATTTTAAACCCAATTAATTAAGTTAGTTACAGGAATGGGGAGGGTCTGGCAAAATTGTAAGAAAATTGTTTAGCGCTTAAAATGTATCCACTCAAGTCAAAGTTTTAATGGTTAATAGTTGGGGAAAATATTTGAAACTTCACCTTAAAAGAGGAAATGGAAATCATGAAAATTATTTTGTGTGTAACAAAATGTAGACTTTAATGATAACCATATGTTAATGCTTAGAGTGAAGAGGAATTTGGGCCACATTTTTCTGCTGAAGTTTCGGGGTTATGTATTCTGTATTTCACACTTGACTTTTGCAGCTCCACAGAGGCACTTTCCCATAAATAGTTTGGGAACGTCTCTCTGTTCTTTGATGTTCACGTCTCCTCTTTTGAAGCCACCTTCCAAAACTACCCTGGTGGATGTCTCTTCTTCAGCTGCTCAGAGCTCTGACTCCGCCAGGCTCTGCTTCTTATTGGCTTCAGGTGGGTTTCGAGCCATTCATCAGGATACTTTCATTGATTTCATGACATCTTGCATTTTCTGCCAGGCTTGCAGTTTTGCCTTTTTTTTTTTTTTAGTGGCACTGAAGATTGAACCCAGGGCTTCACACTGAGCTACATCCCCAGCCCTTTTTTATTTTGGGACAGGATCTCGTTAAGTTGCCCAGGCTGGGATAGGACTCACCATCCTCCTGCCTGAGACTCTCAGAGTGCTGAGATTAAAGACATGAGCCACCATGACCTGCTGGCTTTGCCTTTTTTTTTTTTTTTTTTTTTTTTTTTTTTGTGGGTACTGGGGGTCGAACTCAGGACCTCGCGCGCCAGCAGGCGCCCGTGCTGCTGAGCGATATCACTGGCCCTTTTTTCATATGTGGGTACCGGGAGTCGAACTCGGGCCCTTGCGCTTGCCAGGCAGGCGCTTATGCCGCTGAACTATCTCACCGGCCCTGGCTTTGCCTTTTATTTTTTTTTTTGTGAGTACCCGGGGTCGCCCTCAGGACCTCACGTGCCAGCAGGCGCCCATGCCGCTGAGCGATATCACCGGCCCTTTTTTCGTATGTGTGTTCCAGGAGTCGAACTTGGGCCCTTGCACTTGCCAGGCAGGCGCTTACACCGCTGAGCCATCTCACCGGCCTGGCTTTGCCTTTTGATTGGTGGCATTGTGTATGTGCCCCGACAATCAGCAAGTCTGATTGGGTGTGGGGTATGGTGGTACATGCCTTTAATCCCAGCAGTCTGGGAGGCTGAGGCAGGAGGATGGTGAGTTCCAGCCCAGACTGGGTAACTTTGTAATTTAGTGAGACCCTGTCTCAAAATAAAACATAAAAAGGGCTAGGGATGTAGCTCAGTGTGAAGGCCCTGAGTTGAATCTCCAGTACTGCGAAACACAAAACAAAGAGACTGATTAGAAAGACCTGTGAAGCCAAGAGGAGTATTTGAAGGATGACCAAGACTATTAGAGGTTTTGTTGATAAACATACTCCTAAAGCTGCCCTTTATTTCCCCATTCGTAACTTTGTTATCACAGAGACATAGATGGTGGGGCTCCTGAGGCTGGGGCAACTGAGACATATACTCCCCAGTAACTTCATAGTTTTCTGATATTGCTGATTACTGGTAGCTACCAATTCACTTGCTGAAGTGGCCATATAAAATCGAATACTGGATTGGTGGAAGGATATTGTTGGAGACGTTATCCATTGCATAGGTGCAGTTCCCTGGCAGAAGACCTACAGGAGACAACATGTTAAGAACGTCAGTTGTAAGAAAAGCTCCTCACCAATGGCGTGATCTTGTTTTGTTCTTGTTTAATCTGCTGAATTTTATGGATTGTGTAACTGATCATCATTATTGCCCTTTTTTCTTTGGCTGCCAGGAAACTTCAAACCAGACTTGCAGCCTGTGCCAACAGGGGCTTAGGTAGGTTCTTGCAGGCTAGCCTCCCGCTTTCATCTCCTTTTTCTATTCGCTTTTCCTTTAGCTCCCTTGGATGGCAAGCTGACATCCTTTAGATGTTAGGTAGGTTATATTTTCTAAAAAGTTATCTTAAAGAGTGTTGCCTACCATTTCCATCTCCAACGAGCTGAATTAATTTGGTAAGAAAAGGAGGATTTTGAGAATCTTGTTAAGCCTCGTGTGGAATTTGTGTTACTGATTTCTTTTTCATATGAGACATGACTTCTCCACACTTACTTAATTTTTTGCACAGCTCTGGGATTTTCAGGGTCAGCCAGCCTGCTTGCCTTCCTTCCTCCCCTTCTCCTTCCCGCCCTTCCTTCCTATAGCTACAAAGATTATATCATGAATTCTCCATTTTAAAATAAAAGTGTCATCTCTTTTTACTGACTTCTTGTCTTGCACATTTTGGGTTACCTTCCTGGGTCTAATAGCAATTAGAAGCAATTCAGCTTCTACCATAAGTGAATTAAAAGGATGCTTTCTCCTTGAAGTGTGGCCTTGGAGCTGTCCATGTCTGCAGAGAACTTTGAAATGTCCCATGTGTGAATGTGGAGCAGGTGGTAAGGGAGGCATAGATATATCAGCTCTTTTCAAGGAGAGAATGAGGAAACCTTTTGGAAAAGATGAGTTTCATCTGAGCTTGTGTTCAGCCCAGAAAAACCACTGAGACTCCCTATGGTGAGCATGAGACGTAATGGTGGTGTGTAAGAGATACAGAGAATACTCGTGCAGTGAATGTAAAGGAGCTCAGCGTGTTTCTGCCCCTTCTCTATTCATTGTAAGATTGAAGTCGTTCCCCATGACCCCAAGTCTTCTTCAGTGTGTACTTATGAGGCTCTGGCTATATGTGGACACCATTTGTGGCTGGAGAATGGGGACAGGACACAGACATACAGATAACCTGAGACTAGCAAGGCAAGGTAGTGCCAGAGCTGGCTGTTATGAGAATGGGAAAAATGTCTGGGCTGTATGTGAAGAAGAACCCTTCCAGGAGCTGGAAGTAGTGAGGCCATAACCTTCAGGAAGAATTAAGAGAGATGGCAGATTTGGGAAACTAGTACCTCCTTGGTGGTAAAGTCACAGTGATGATTTGGGCCGGGTTTAAATGCAGGATGGAGCAAGTGACAGGATCAAATCCAGGAGGTAGAACTGACACTTTTTCCTGAAGACAGGGGACAAGGTTTGAAGCTTTTGGAGCAAGGCTGAGTGATATGAAAGCATGCCTGTCAAAGTCCAGGAAAGAGGATCCCAGGTCCGTAAAACCTGGGTGGAAAAAGGCCAGCAACTTGCTTTTCCTGACCTGCAGCCAGGTACTCTCCCTGTGGCTGCTCTTCTCCATAGTGGTCTGCTCAGGTGTACATGTGGTGCTGGACTTGGTCACATGGCTTCCCAGCTCCTAGAATTTTAGGCAGGTGGTGCGTGTGCTGAGTGCAACGTGTGGGTGATCAGAAAGTGCCAGGGCACAGCTGTGTGACGTGGGACTGGACTCAGGCTATAGGCAGAGGATTGAGCTGTGATTGGGCAGCACTAGCACCATCTCAGCCTGGAGTGTGTGTAAAGGGGCTCCCTAGAGAGAAGGTCCCGGGGTTCTCACACACTGTCTACCACTGTGTGCTGAGTGGGAAGGCCAAGGACTTGAAGGAACAGGACCATACCCAGTCCCGTTCTCCACCTGTATTTACATCCTTCAGTTCTCTGGATGGGCTTTCCTGCTATCTGACCTACTTTCCTTTAGCATGTGCTTGGGCTAATTAGCAGCTCAGGGGGCCACATGTAGTGCTCCTAGAGTCTCGCTGCTATGGCAACTGGAGTCTGCCCTAAAATTGGAGGCCAAGGCGGAGCTGCTTAAATTTGTTTTTCTTGGCATGTCAGGGTGTTTCAAATTACTGGTCATTAACTGTGTCTCAGACCCTTGCACTTTTGTGGGATCCAAGAGACTGCACCACAGGGTTTGTCTCTTGGTTACAGGGATTTGTCAGACTTGCCGATCTTTCTGGTATGTGAGAGTGGACTCATCTGAGTCTCCATGTACAGGCCAAGGCACATAACAGGTGCACTAATGTATGTTGAATGGCTAATTGTTTTAGAAATGGTGCTTTATTCCTTGATTTATCCAGGTTTCTAAGGTGTCTTGGGACATTAGAAGGACAAGTTGCGGTGGAGCCCGTCGGTGTGGCCTTGGCATGCCATCAGGGCCCTAGACCACACATACTATGTCCCAAAGGCCTGTAGAGGGGCTGATTGTGGTCAGGGTCTCATTAGGGCCAGGCTTAGAAGTGGTGGGCACCACTGGTGTGACCCGGAAAGACCATGCTGTGCTGGAGAAGCCTGTGTTCCTCACGGAGTGGCCAAGTGGAGACAGTGCTGGGAGTGGGGTGGGGAGGAAGGGAGGAGCAGCCGGGCATGTGAAGGTCGGGGGTAAGCAGAGGGCGAAGAGTGGCCCGTGTGGACTCTCCAGATAACTGTTGTTGTGGACTCTGTGGGCTGAACCTCAGCCTGGCCCAAGTGGGGGCTCAGTGCATGTTGTAATAAATAAGGAAGTGAGTGATTGGCATGCTAACAGCCTGCATTTTAATGCTTTTAGATTAATCAGCGCTTTCTTATTGCACATATCCATGATTTAACCCTTATGGGATGAATTTGGGTGTGGGGGCAGAGGGAAGAAGGGGAGGCAGTCAGACAGGCAGGAGTGGGGTGTGTGCTAACAGCAGTTGTGGGAACTGTAACCCTGCAGCAGCGTGTGCCTCTGTAGGGCCTGTGAATCTGTAAGCTGTTTCAGCGGCCCTGGACTGTTTTGGGGGTTTCCTTGGTCTGACTTACTAGTTTACCTGACTTTTGCTGTTATTCCTGGTACTATCAATGTATCCTGTCTTAATTCAGGTTGCTGTAACTAAAATATCATGGACTGGATGACTAAAACAGCAGACATCTATTTTTCATAGTTTAGGCAGCTGAGAGTCCAAGACCAGGGTACCAGCATGGTCAAACTCTTGGTGAGGTTACATACTTCACAAGTGTGGGGAAAATTTTATGTCTCTTCCTCTTTTTATAAGGGCGTTAACTCCATCCTGGGGGACCTTCATGACCTTATCTAATGTCTGATCACCTCCCAAAGACCCTACTTCCAAATACCATTCCACTGGGGAATAGGGCTTCAAAAAATGAATCGGAGGGGGTCATAAGCATTCATGTCATAGCACATTCCTTTTCTTCCTTATTTTCTTCTGCTTTGAATTTTCCGAAGGCTAAATAACCAAGTTTATTTAAAATTGTGTGTAAAGTCAGCATCAAAAAGTTTTAATTGAGAGTCTGAGAGGCTCTTTTTATAGAAGAAATCACATAAACTGATAATATGTTTGCATCACATTACTGTTTGCATTGGTTTTAGTTGCACTGACCTCAAAGGTGCCCAAGTTCTGTTTGTTTCTGCCCTGGTTCTTGGCCATGTTTTTGATTGGTGAGATGGTGTCAGCTTCCCATTAAATAATATGTCACTATGTCATAAATTTTTGGTTGTTGGGATTCTAAGTGAAAGCCTTTGACTTTAACGATACTTTATTTTCTTTTAGCATTAAATTTAGGGTACTAAGATGGTCCTGTGCTTTCATAGATAGTATTTAATTTGCCCAATGCCCTTGCAAAGTAGATACGATTTCTCCTTTGCCAGCTGAGGAAGTAGAGGCTCATACTGTTAAACAATTGGCTCAAGGCCACTCAGCTAAGGAGGGAGAAGTCAGGATTTGAACTCTGTTCTCATTTAAAAACCCTCTTTATTGCAGCAAAACCCCTATCTACTAAGGGGTAAGAACATTTTGATGTGTGATTTTGCGTGGTACTCGAAAAACAAAACCCAGCAGACAAGTTCTAATTATGGTTCCTCATCCCCCCATCTCCCATGTATTTTCCTAGGGCCAAGCTTGGCTGAAAGCCATTCCTTAGGTGCACAGAGAAGAGGTCACGTTCCTCAAAATATTAATAGTCTAGATTATTGTTTATGAATTTTTTAGCTCCATGTGGTAGGGTTCTTTGAGCTCCCAACTGCAGATGGAGCCAGAGAAGTCTGTTTTCTGATGGAGTCAGAGAAGTTTGTTTCACAGAAACAAACCTACAGGTGCTAAGAATGGTGATAGGATGCACAGTTTGCCACCAAATGACACCTAGCATTGACAGTGAGTGATGCCTTCCTGGGAGGTGTTTTCTAGAGCAGGGTTTGTCATGTCTAGCCCCTGCCAGTGACTTTCCCTGCGAGATTGACATGATCATTAGCTGTTTTCATATAAATGCAAGAGTAAACCCTCCTAGTGTCTCTGGGAAATTTCATGTTGCTGAGTCCTGGGAAATAATTTTGTTTGACACTGATGTTAAATATGAATAGAGAAAAGTCAGCTCCCATGAAGCTCTAGACTATCCTAACATTGCAACTGGTAGTCCCAAATGTGCCCATCTGTTATGGTTTATATCTGGATGTCCCCCCAAAGCTTCATGCACTCATAGGCAGGGCTTTTGAAAGGGAATTGAATCATGGAGGCACTGTAGCTAAATGTGATATTAGCAAGTGGGGCGTGGTTGGAAGAGGCCAGTCACTGTGGGTGTGACTTGGAAGGGTATAGCTTCCTCCCCAGCCCCTCCTTTTGTAATCTGCTTCCTGGCCACCATGATGTGAGCAACTTTTCCCATGCTATGCCCCCTTGCCATGTGAGCGGCCTTGGAGCCAGTGGACCTTGGACTGAAACATGAGCCAAAATAATCCTCTTCTTATTTAAATTATGGTTGTCCAATATTGTGTCTCAGCAATGAGAAAGGGACTAAGACACCATCTAGATATCCTTGACCACAGTTTTAGAATGCATTCAGAGTATTGAAGGAAATTTTAAAATGCTTCGAGCAGTTTTATTTTGATTTGATTTTTCTTTTGGCCACAATTAGATACATTTTAGACTAACTGCCCCATGGGTGAAGAAATGGTGAGAAGATATGAAAATCTTCAATTTACCCATGGGCGGTCCCATTTGAATTCAGTTGTGAGTCTGTTCTTGGAGCTCAGGAGGTTGTGCTGAATGCAGAGCAGGAGAGAGGATTTGGTCCCCAGGTGTGCCCCCAAACTTCCTGAGCCCAAAAGGAGAGGACTTCTCTGATTTCCTTCAGTGAGAAGACCCCAGAGCTTGAACCTTGAGGGTTTCAGAGCCAGGGGAGGGGATCTGGCCACTTCCTAGAGGGAACTGGGTTTGGGTGGGAGATAAGCCCATGTATGTCACTACAAGCTGCCTTTCTCCCCTGACGCTCTTGTTGTTGCATATGGGACCTGATGTGGGCAATGCAGCTTGCCTGGCCTCTCTGTTTAGGGTGAAGCTACATGTAGGGCTTGTCTGTGTGGAAAACACTCTGGTGGCCAAAGATGGTGTTGCAGATCCAGTGCCTATAGCTAGGCATGTGTCCCCTTCCCAGCTTGCCCCAACCCCTGCAGACTTTGGGGGAACAAAGGTGGCATCCTTGGAGGTCTTGGCTTCCTGTGTGGGAGGAGCAAAGGCAGGAGACTCCCCCTGGAACACACCTTAGTTCCTCCACAGCCTGGGCTGGCCAGTGGAGCTAGAGGTGGGCAGTCCTGGCTTCTTACTGCAGTGTTTACCTGTCCCTCCAGCCGCCCAGGCCCTGGGACGGGAGAGACCATTTCTTTCTTCCTGGAGGGATGTACCAGCCGAAGGAAAACCACCCTCCACTCCCGGTGGTCAGCCGCCCTAATCACAACACCTCTACTTCCTGGGGCCCCTGGCTTCCCACCCTGAAGCATACAGTATTTGCATCTCAAAACCACACAATGGGGGCGGTACAGGGTGGGGAAGGCAGGCGAGGCTGGGGCTTGACGAGCGTGGAGAGGGAGGGTCTTCGCCTTGCCTCTGCCGCCGTTTCCGGAGCCAGCCTTGAAGCTTTGTGAAGATGCAGGAGTCCGGGCTGCTCAGTGGTGATGACATCATCGTGTCCTACACAGGAGCGGGGCTGCCAGGGCTTTAAGACAGATCCATTCAGACCACAACGGCACTCACGCTAACGCTCGCGCGCCCAGGCAGAGCCGCGCGCTCCGGCCACACTCACGCGCACACCTAGGCGCGCGCCGGCCGCACTCGCGCACACACTTCCTCGGCGCTCGCCCCCCTGGCCCGGCTTGGGCCGCAAGCCGCAGCTTCCAGCCGCCGCCACCGCCACCACGGATGCCAATAGCTGCTCCCATCTGCAGTGCAGTAACCCGGGCCGCCGGTCGGCCTGCCCCGGGCTCCCGGCTGGAGGAACCGCGCCAGGACGCTGGCCCTGCCTGCGGCTAGCCTGCACGCCAGGGCGCAGCGAGGATGGGAGGGTCGCAGTCCCTGCAGCCAGCCCCATCCCTCGACCTGAACCAGGAGGTTTCCGAGGCCATGTAAGTGCTGCGCCTGGCCGCCCAGAGCCCCCCGGGGAGGAGGAGAGGCTGCCCGGCTTTGTTAGAGTGTTTCTCCTGATGCCAGTGCAGCCGGAGTCTGGGCTGGCCTGGTCTTCAAGGGAGCCTTGGACGGCTTTACCTGGTGGCCGCTGCTGCTAGCATTTTGTTCTCTGGCTGAAATGGGCATCTGGCAGCCCCAAGATAGTGCTGGGAGCAGAACTAAGCCCCTTGAATTCGGTTTTGGTTGTTCAGCAGTGGAATGCATGGTTGGGGGCTTTTTGCTCTATCGGCATCTTTTCTTCTGCACCCCCCTACACACAGTGGTATTTCCTGTAAAGGAACAGCCAGGAAGCAATGAAGGCCTCCTCCTAAGAAAGAGCCTTCCAGTGTGGTAGCTCCGTGCCCATGGAGACAGTCTTAGTCTACAGGCAGCTGCTGCGTGGACGGGCAGATGATGGGGAGCTCACTGGTGGACTCAGAGTCCAGTTAGCCTAAGCATCACCCCGTACTCACTCTCTGGTGAACACTGAGAACAAGGCCGCTTGCTATTATTAGTAAAGACAGCCCAACAGCCTTGTCATTGGTGGAGGCAGCCCTTGACTATGCATCGATTCTGGAATCTGATCTTTTCTCTAAACCACAGAGCTAATGTGCTCAGAAATGGCCTTTATGCTGGATGAGTGTTAATTAGAATTTCCATTTCTGTTATGGTTGTCTCCATTATCAACCCAGGCATGTTTGAGGATGGGGCTTATTGGCTAGGTCTGCCTGCGGGGTCACATTTCAGTAAGTCAGGCTGGTGTGCACAGTGGACTTTCCCAGTCCACTCTGAGATCTGTTGTCCTTTTCCAAAGAAAAGAATGTGTTTCAGAGAACATTTCTGGGGACTTGAGGGTGGGGGTGGCAAAGCTGTGGGTTTTTAGAAGTCTTTGATGTATAGGTTAAAGGATAGCAAGGATTGGTCTGTGTGTTGTAGTAGGGACAGAGTTCCACAGGGGTCTTCCTCCTTGGTCCCCACACCAGGGCTTCAGTGAGGAACTGGCCCCTTGCGGTGATGTAATGCTGGGCTGAGCCACATGGTTCTTCAGGCTCTGGCTTTGAGCAGTGAATCATTTTTAGGAGCAGGTGTGCACTCATCATTTGTCTTTATTCCTGTCACTCGAGAAGGTATCATCTTACTGTGAAGTTGCATCCTGTTGGAGGGCTTTTGTTTTGTTTTGTTTTATGTCATAAGCTTTGCACTCTGCTGTCCTGCCTCTCATTCAGGTGCAGCAGTATTACTAGGTGTGTGGATCTGCCCACTGCCCCGCAGGACTTTAGCCTAAGCAGGGAAGAACAATTTTGGCCACTGTTTTAGAAGTCACTAAACTGGAAATCAGTTAATCAGTGACAGGCACCAGCTCAATAGCTATTGCAGTTCATACCCTCAGAAGCACTTAAGAGACTCAGAAAGGATAATGTGACCATATGTTTGGGAAAATGTGCTCTTTAGCCCACCAGTTCCTAACATCTCTGCCCTCTTTCTCAGTTTATAAATGGCCTGTGTTGTCTTTGCTGAGGGCTGAGTCTCCTGAGATTCAGTTAGGTAGATGTTGTCTTTTTGGATAAAGTCCCCTAAGGTTCTGCCCTGTGGAGATAGTAATATTTAAGTACAACTTAGGGCCAAATGGCTGCATTGGGATGGAAGCTGCTCATCAAATATTTTCATGGTTGAATTGGTCCATACATACCTGCCTGTGGCTTCTCACGGGAAGTGATACTTACAAAATGTCTCTGAATATGATCTTTAACATAGTATATTTATTCATTCGCAAAATCCCACCTTCTGTCTCCTAACATTTTTGTTGTAAAACACTGGAGAAAGGGGAAATGTTTGGGACAATGCCAATCCTACCAACTAACTGGGACTTGCTTTTCTGCTACAGATGTGGTCCTTTCCAGTCTAGAGGTTTTAAAAATATATTAAGGGAGCACCTCTTTTCTACAAGGGCACAAGTCTTTCATGATAGTATGTATTTCCATGCACCTAAAATTGCATGCACATGAATAATACAGGAGACAATGTAGCGGCCCATGGCAGCAAAGTGCTGCCATTGTAAGACGATGCAGTCAGGGCTGCAGGAATGCAGCCAACAAGGGCTGCTCACCTGCTGACAGGTGGAGCCCCTGATGACTGGAATCTAAGTGGACGCTTCTTCCTTTCTGTGGTGAAAGACAGGCTCATAGAGGACTGTGAGTAAGAGTGGAATCAAGAAGATTTGGAAGTGACGGAAGAGTTTTTTGGTTTGTTTTAGCATGTCTTTCTTTCGGATTTCTGAGTGGGGTGCCTTTGCACATCTTTTGTAATCCAAATGACATAGGTCTGTATAGGCAAGCAGTAGGCTGGGGAGGGAGGAAGACAGGAGGGATGTAGAATTGGGGGGTGGGGCAGGGGATGAAGGTTCAAAGTCAGCAGTCTCTTGCTACTGGCAGGTGTTTCATAAACTGCAACGTCAACTTTCTCTGAGGCCTGTTAGGAATGCGGATTCTCAGGCCCTGCCCCAGACCAGCTGAATCAGAATCTCCATTTTAACCAGGAATAAAAGATGCCCAAGTAATGTGGGGCCGGTCAGAATTGGAGAACCCTTGAACTATTTATGTTTCCCTCTTCATCCAGGTCCCTGAGAAGCTGCTTTCTACTTTTCTAGCTGCCCCTTTCCTGCCTGAGAAAGAAATTCTGATAACAACTCTAGCCACTTCCAGATCAAAATGGGTAGCAGGGAGAGGAGTAATTCCACAGTGGAAACCCTGACTTCATTTCATTTTTCTTCTTATCTTTCTTTTCTGGAGATTGAACCCATGGCTTCTTGCATGCTAGGCAAGCACACTACCACGGAGCTATAATCCCCACTTTTGGAAACCTTGATTTCTCAGCGGAGATGGGGGAACTAGCACAGGAAAGGGACAGGAAGTACTTGAATAAATGTGGTCTTTATGTATTGATTAGCCTGCTCTTCATCCTTCTTCCTGGGTAATCCTCAGGGCTTTGCTTCTACTAATGAAGCAGCATTAAATGCTTTGTCGTTTGTGTGGTTGGAGATCCCTGTTCCAGAGTCTCTCCCAGCTTCCTCCAGGTTACTACACCCCAGCTACAGGAGCCCCAGCCACAGGAGAGCCCAGGGCCATTGTCGTCTGAGAGCCAGTAGAGTGGTTTTGTTACAGTGCAGGCCGCTAGATGGTGCACTTCTGTTTGGTGAACACACGCGTTGCCTCAAAAAATAAACTGCAAATGTAGAAAACCATGGCTCTGTGGATCCAAAAGGATCAAAACAGAGAGGCCATAGGGAATGGGGGAGAAATGAGGAAGAACGAAGCACCAGGCTCTGGTGATTGAGGCACTGGCAGAGGGAAGGGTAAAGACAGCGGCACATACAAAGTGAGGGTTATATGCTTATATGCTCTAGGTGTTGCCATGGATATGGGATCCAGGACAGGTTCCTAGGTTTTTTGTGTGCGACTAACAAAGAATTGGATGTGGCATGCGATAGTAAGGAAAAAGCATCAAAGTTTATTAAGGCAATAGTATGTTCAGAGTGAGTGGGCTTGTGCCTACAAAAAGAAAACAGCACGAGTGCTGGGGGCATAAGGTGTAGGGGTTTACAGTGTCACACTGGTGCTGGGGCACCTGCCATTGGGATCCTGTAGAGTATCATTGAGGACATGATGACATGGTGCTGAGTCATGTCAGCTGCATCTTTCTCACAGTTTACTCTGTTATAATTGGATTTATGAGATGCAGTCCATACGATGAACCTTCAGTGAGCTTCAGTTGAAGAAAAGTTACTGCAGATCCTGGGGGCAGGTTTGGTATGCTTGCTGGCCTGGTTTGGAATTTTGGAATTTTCCAGGGGAGGCTCAGGGGTCTTTGTTTTTCTTATCTCTGCCTCCATGTTATAAGCCTTAGGACTAGGCTGGGGGAGGGGTTGGCCCCAGAGCATTGTTCAGTTTCAGGTGAGTGGAGGGGAGTGGTCCAGCAGTGAGTGGGGAAACTCTAATTGTATTATTTATATTATGGTGACTAACAGAAAGAAGTAGCCTTGTCTGAGACATGAAAACTGGATTAAGAGTTAGTTTGGGGGAAAGTTGATGATTTCGGGCTGGGACTTCAGAAGTAGGTGGGATCAGAAGCAGGTGACAGGGAGAGTGGCCCAGACAGAAATCTTGGGCACCACCTCACTAGGTGGAGTGGCTTGGAGCTCTCTATCCAGCTGTGGTCGTAGACCAGAAAATGGGGTTCTGTTTCCTTCCAACACTTGTGTGTTTCCTGACCATCTCTGTTTCAGCCTGTGAGCTGTAGACAATCCGTGATTCTGATCTTGCACTCTTGCCTGGAAGTGTTTCTCAGAGGTGAGGCAATGCACCTGTAAAGAGTCTTGAGATGATGAAAAGTGCCAGATGACTCCAAAAGCAGAGGTGCTCTGTGCCTCAAAATCATGCTTCTCAGTCATTCAGGAGACCAGAAAGGCTGCTGGGGGTCCAGCAGGAATCTTTCTTTAGCCCTACCTAACTGAATTCTTTTTAAAGCCTGATTTCTTGAGATGACTTTTGGCTAAGTCATTTACCTTAAAAGACAGTATTACTAAGGTAGACTACAGCCAGTTTCTGAGTTCCCAGAAGCAGCTTTTACTTTGGATGTTATTGTTAGACACACTATTTTTTTTCCCCCCTAAAACTGAATAAGCTGAAAAGTTATCTGTTGAATAGGAGGGGGAGTTTGAGTTCCAAAGGCTCCCTGTGGGTGCCTTTTTCTCCAGCTTTATTCCTAGATAGCTCCAGCCTGGCCCTGGGGTGCTGTGTTCAGGTACGTAAGGATTCTGGCCCTTCACCAATTTCTGTGTGGGGCGTTCCTGGAGGTATTCTATTCTTTATGGGTTGGGTGGGCGGGAGGCTGAAGGCAAGAATGTTCGGAGGCTTTCTAGGCAGCTCCCAGGTGTCTGAAGGATCCCTTTCTGCTGAGGCCTTGGGACAGGGTACTCCACTCCGATAGGGTAAGTAGCTAGGATTCTGGTATTGATTGAGGTGATTCTGCAGACAAGTGTTACATCAAGGTCAGGGGATTCTGGGTCACTCTTCCCCTCGACCCTCCCATCCCTGTCCTTGTGTTTCTTTCTCCTGTCTACAGCCTGTTTCTGTGGCTATATTGTTGGTTGCCTAGGAGACTGCTTTAGCCTGTACTATGATTGGCTGCTCTTGCCAGATGGATTACCAGAGCTAGGGCAGCATTGAGGGTAAGCAAAAGATGTAGAACAATTCCATCCTTACCCCTTAAGATTAACGATATAGACTTAGGCATTGTAAACAATTGTTCCGTGAAAACCAATTGTTCACGGACTCATGCCTTTGTTCCAAATGGGACAGGGCTGGAGACTAGTTGTGTGCAGACAGCTGAGTCAGAACTGCTCTCACGCACTCCTTCTGTGTTGGGTGTGATAGCTCGGATGACACTGGTTCTGTTTATATTTATGCATTCTCGTTAGCAGTTGTTTCTGGAGAGTGGGTGGGTGCTGTTCGGTATTGCCAGATATGGAAACAGAGCTGGATGTTACAGCATCAATACCAGGAGAGAAAAGCTTTTTCACTTAGCCTTGCCGAGTAGACTTAGAATCAGTAGAAACTTTTGTGTTTTGTCTTTGTGTGCCAGGCATTTTCATTATAGAGATAGTATATCCATTAATCCTGTGAGGAGGGTGCATTTTACAGGTAAGGAAATTGAGTCCTCTGGATGGTTTAAATCAAGGGGTCAGCAAACTCCTTTTGTAAAGGGTCAGATGGTAACTTGGTAGGTTTTGTGAACATTAACTGCAGTTACAGTACAAAAACAACCATAGATAACACATAAATCGTGTTCCAATACAACTTCATAAAAACTTGTGATGGGTTGTACAGATAGTTGGTGTAGGGCTCAGACTTATGTCCCCTTTCCTGAGACCATAGGCTATGCAGGAATTCTTAAGCCTTTGACCCGGTTAGTCTTTATTGCTCTTGTTTTCTTTCTGAGGGAAAAACATGTCTCCTCTATGCTCATGGATTTAAATAATAGTATGTGCTAATAGCATCTTTATTTATATCTTTGTTAGTAACATCCTTATCCAGCTTTGTGTCTCCTCTTGGTTGAAGCTCAGACTTGCCATGTCCAGGATAGAGCTTTAATAACCTTCGTGCTCTCAAAAGCAGCTCAGTGATAGCTCAGTGACAGAGTGCTTGCCAACTATTCCCAGCACCACCCCCAGTTTCATCCCTAGCACTACAAAAACAAAAACAGAAATAAGCAGAAAATGGGAACAAAATCAAATATGTACATTCATACTAACACAGTCCTATCCCAGTCTTCCCAGCCCAGCTCATGGCTTTTCATCTCCCCAGGTAGTCAAACCAGAAATCTGAACATCAAGTCTTATTTTCTCCTTTTCCCTCCCCTTCCCTATTTTCCCTCATTTCCCTTCTTTGCAGAAAAGCTCACGTTATGGCCCTTCTGTAACTAAGCTCTGTGTCCACTTGCCATTGCTTGTCAAACCCCTTGCAGGGCCATAAACTGCCACCCCTCCCAGCATGATGTTCTCCAAAGATACAGGTCACCTATCAACTCTTGGACTGTATAGTGCTTTCTTGCTTCAGAGACTTTGTACACCCAAAATGCTCTCTAGAAAGTCTTTCGTGGTCTGCACCTTGGGTCTGCACCTTGCCATTGTTCTCTAGTGCTGTGCTGCAGAACCTCTGTGATGATAATGGAAAGGTTCTGTAGCTTCAATTCTTGAAGGGCTTCCTGCCATTGTTCTCTAGTGCTGTGCTGCAGAACCTCTGTGATGATAATGGAAAGGTTCTGTAATCTGCACTGTCCAGTGCAGTGGCCTCTAGCCACATGTGGCTGTTGAGTGCCCAGAAGGTGGGTAGTGCAGCCCAGAAAGCAAGTTTTTAATTTTAATTAGTTTAAATTAATTCAAATTTATGCAGCACCACATAGTCAGTGACTGTTACACTGGCTATCACAGCCCGATATCATTCTGTTTCAGGTTCATCCTACTTAGCACAATTTGTAATTATATGATTTACTTAACTGTTCCCCTTAGAATGAGGTGAGGGCAACATGAGGGCCTTTACTTGGGTATGCTTCTATCCCTAGAATATAGCAAAGCGCCAGCGGCATTGTAGATACCAATATATGCCTGTTGAATAAATGCTTTCATAAACAAATGAGTGGGCCTCTTACCAGCAAGAATCATAACCACATCTGCACTGCACTGGGCCATGGGGAGGGCCCTGCAGTCTGTCAGGGATGGCTTTGGTTGGATGCCTTGTTGGTTCTGTGGACCTGACCTTTTGCCACCAAGTCAGTGAGTTCCACACTCTACCTGCCTGGCACCATGGAGTGGCATCATAGCACCCTCTTGGTGCTACTAATTAGAGGAAGTGAGTCCCTGCCTGAATGCCTTTGCACTGAGCATCTCAGGAAAGAATGCAGCAGAGGGTACAGCTGATGAGCCAGTCACTCTGATGATACTGTGTTACAGAAATCTGATATCAAACCAAATGGAAGACTCTTTGCACCTGAGGAATTGGAAGGCAACCTTTATTATGCTAGCAGGCTGATGAGAATCAGGTCTCAAATCATCAGCGCTGTCTTGGGGTAGGGTAGTTTCTTATATAGGTTTTCAGAAGGAAGTACAAAAGGCAGATAACATGATATTTTACAGTTGGTTACATATGTCTTGTCATATGTTGCTAAGCAGGTTTGGTTCAGACAAGTTAATCGGGGGCTTCCTATCCTATAACAGGGAAGTCAAGGCAAGGGTGAGCAAGAGGAATCAATCACTGTCTTAGACTGAGTCGAGCTGTCCTTGAAATGTTAAGTCTCTGGGACTCGAAAGTAAGCAAAACATTACTGTCTGGCTAAGTTACACTTATCTTGCAGCTGGCACCTGGAATGTTAAGCCTTGTTAAGTTTTGTAGCTTTCTAATTATGGGAACAGGCTGTGTTTCTCAGTCTTATCCTTGCATATTGTTAGAGATATACTAACATTAGAAATATAAATTTTCAAATTTCCTTTACAATTAAAATAGCCTCTACATTCCCCACTTTTTTATTTTGGGGAAGATTCTTTTTCCTTAGTTTCCCCAGTTTCCTCAGTACTAAGGAGCCGATAAGGGGAAGTAACTTTTAAAAGGAGTTGGTGGTGTATAGCTTTAAAGCATTCAGTCAGGAAGCAAGTCAGAATGTGAATCACATCAGGGCCTAGAAAAAGGACTGTTAGGAGGGCCATTAAGGGCCTCAGTAAAGCTCCTGACCATGAGGGGAGAAAGTCTAGGGATCCTCACCAGGAAGAGTCACCCATTATATTTTTGTAACAGAAAACAAAAGCAGCCTTCTGTTGGGGTTTTAGTCTATTGGAGTTGCGGCCCAGAGAATAATATTGAACATTGAAATTGACAGGAGAAAAGGAACTAGAACCTAACAGAATAACAGTTAAACAATAGTTAAGCCATTATATGGTAGCTTAATAGGAGTTAAACTAAGTGGCCATCAGGGATGAACACAGGAAGAAAATAACAGCCGTTCTAAAACTTGGAGAGGCAGTTGAGGGTACTCAGTCCAACAGTTACACCAACATAGAAAAGAACAAAGGCAATTTTGTAGGGAACGTTTCAGTCCTCCAGGGATACAGTCCAGAGTCCTGTAGCAAGCACCAAGATTACCAAGAGGAAAAAGACTAAGAACCAAACTGGGTAACAGAACATGAGTCAATTAGGGCAGATGTTTCTGTGGACGACGTCTTTTTAATCTTTAGCCGTATGTTGACTCATCAGCTTTCTGAGTAACGAAAGCAGGGCTTTAAGTGCGTTGTCTCTGTAGGGTGGTCTTTAAGGGGGCTGACCCATCAGGATAGGCCTTCCAGCAGTCGTCAAGGTGAGCCCGCTTGATCCTGGAATGGTGAATCCAGGACTGGATCTCTGTCATTTTGTTTGTACACTTTAGAGACTGTTTTAGTCTTAGTGGGGAATGCCACTGGCCAGCCAGAATAAGTACAAACAAGGACCAGCAAATACTTGTAGCCCCGGCACAGCTTAATTTCAGTAATGTCTACTCTAAGATCTTTAAAAGGAGAGAGTCCCACGTGCTGGATTCTGGGTGGTTGTTGGGGGCCTGTTGAGGCCTCGATCTTTGCACAGATTTGGTACCTTTTGTTAATGGTTGCACAAATTGGTGTCAATTTTGGAATATAATAATAGCAACCCAGAAGCTGGGCTATAGCAGCTTTCCCCTGTGGGTGATGTCATGGTGACATTTAATCCAGGTCTAGGCTAGTTCCTTTGGAATGATCATTTGATCCTCTGGTAGAGCCCAGACACCATTTGGGTCTGCATGAGCTCTTTTTTTGTGTGTGTCCATTTTATTTTTTTTAGTGTAATGCAGGGGACCTCAGTGCAAGCTAAGAACAGTTTTTGGTGGTATTTCACGTAGAGTTTTAAAATTTTGGACAAAATAATTGTCTTTTTAACCTGAGGCTTTAGTGAAGATCTTGGCGGCCTCATCTGCTTTATGATTGCCAAGAGTAACAGTGTCCTTTAATTTTGATGTCCTTTGCAGTGGATAATGGCAACCTTTTTAGGTTTCCAAATTGCATTCAGAAGTTAAGAGATTTCATCCTTGTTTTTAATTGGTTTTCCTTCTGTCATCAGGAGTCCATGTTCCTTGTATAGCATCCCGTGGACATGCACTGTAGTGAAGGCATACCTGGAATCTGTTTAGATGTTTATCTTTTTGTCTTTTGTCCAATTGAGGACCTGTTTGATTGATACATTTGCCAGTTTTCTTTTCGGGGCACAGTCAATGTCAATATCAAGTCTGGAGCCGTGGGCTTAGGTGTGAGAGACGCTGGCTGATTTGGAGCAAAGAAAATAGTTGCCCCCAGCTTTGAGAGAAGGTCCCATCCTAGAAGAGGGATGGGACATTCAGGCATGTACAGGAATTCGTGTTTGACAAAATGTCCACTCAATCTCACAGGTTCTGCTCTGGCAGAACTTTTTTCAGTGGGGGTTTCCGTGGCACCAACTACTTGAATCTTCTGGAGGTTAAAGGAGCAATGGGCCGAGTTACCACAGAATGTTCTGCCCCATTGTCCATCATGAAAGTTATTGGTTTGCCCTGATTTTAGCAGAGCTCATAGGCTCCCAGGGGCCCAGAATCAATCTGTCAGAGCCTGGTTTTCCCTATGTGTCATTGTCACAAAGTGGAAACAAGGGTTCAGGTGGAGAGTGCATGTTTGGCTTCCTGGAGGCTCTTTCATCCCACAGGCGGAGGGGGCATTTGTCTTTCCAGTGTCCCAGTTGTTTACATGGAGCACATTGGTTCAGAGCCAAAGTGTCCTGCGGGCTTTTGTAACCCCCCCCCGCCCCCCTAGCGAGGTTGATTTGCCAGGGTTTCTCTGGGAGTGGCTTTCCCGAGTAGGAGGGGGTGTGATGTTTCCAGTGGAGGAGATCGGTGGAGCTGAAAGGCTGACAGTACAAAGCGGGTTGCTGATTTGGACCCCTCTTGCTGCCAGGATATCCTTGGAGAGGCATCTGGAGATGTGCTGAGTGGAGCCACTGGCTGACCGGACTTGGTTCAGGGACCACTGGGGACTGGGCTGAGCCAGGGGCAGTGTAGATGGCAAAGATGGAACTGGCTGAGGAGTGGGAAGTGCCCGAGGCAGGGTGGAGCTATAGAGTCTGGGACAACGGTCAGCAGCGAACTGGGCTGCAGCAGTGAGAGTGGTGCACTTGGTGGCTGGCTGGGAGCCGCTTCCAGGGGCGGTGGGGACCCTGCAAGGTTCAGGTTGTTGCCCATATACGGCGGCAGAAAATCCTGTACTGGCTTTACAGGCAGGAGAGGTATATTTTAGCAGTTTGACAGTCTACCATCACAGTGACCAGCCATTTTTAAGAGACAAAAGCAACCAGATCTGGAACAGGAACTATTACTTGGGCAACTAACAAACTGAAGTATACTGGCTGGGGACATTAGTATTGTAGTGGATTTAATTATTGTAATTTTATCTAAATATCAAGCACTTTGAAATATAAAGTATAGCAAAGCACTGTTATTTTTGTCAATTATGGTTGTCCTAGCAGTTGAATCCCTATAGAATGTTAACAGATAACAGCTACATAGTTCTACAAAGAAAACTTGAGATCAGAAACCATACATAATATTTTAGCATGACAATTATGATAACATTATTATTATTATTATTTTTTTTGTGTGTGTGTGTGTGGCTACTGGGGGTCGACCTCAGGACCTCACGTGCCAGCAGGTGCCCGTGCCACTGAGCGATATCACCGGCCCTTTTTTCGTGTGTGGGTTCTGGGAGTCGAACTCAGGACCTCACACTTGCCAGGCAGGTGCTTATGCCGCTGAGCCATCTCACTGGCCCCGATAACATTATTTTTGTAACACATTTAAATGTCTATCTTAGTATTGCATTGAGTAACACACAGTAACATTACAGAATAGAGTAGTATACATCACGTAAGTTTTTAAGGGCTGTCATTTGACTGGTAATTTCATGTTGATTTGACCATTTTTTTTCATGGGAGTTTTAGAAGTAACAACCTGAGCTCCACCAAATTAACAAGTAACCATACATATATTTTTCCTTTAATAAATTACTTTCACAAGCTTTCCATGACATAAGTAAGCTTTCTAGCCTTATCATTATCTCTCTTTTTATCTTTTTAGCAGGATACGGCTTTTATCACACAGAATCCTCTCATATCAAAAGTATCTCTCTTACCTTTTTAGTATTTTTTTTCTCCCATTTACTATAATCTTTTACAACAAACGACTGTAGCCGCTTGGATTTTAAAGTGTCCCTTTTTTTTTCTCAGATAATAAATTTGATTAATTGCCAATAGAACTCTGAGTAACCTTAAATCAGTGTTTTGACTTTAAAAAAACAGAGCAGAGAGCAAGTTAACCTTATAATTGCCATTTAGGAGTTTGTAGTGTACAAGAAATGTTTTATGCACATCAATTCAAACTGAAAACCGAAAGTATAATTACCATATAGTTAAAATTTGTAATTTGATTTCTCCTGTAAAACTTCCTTAGATGCTTGCAGGCAGCACAAGGCTGGTGATGTCAGGGCTGGCCTTGGGGCTCCTGAAGCTGGGAGGAGAGCTTGGGCTCTGTCTTATTTTTTTCCCAGTTCCCAGCTGAGTCCCAGGTGACCATGGACTCGTGTACTTTATTTTGTATATATATACGTACATACATATATATTTTTCCCAGTTTTTATTCTGGCGTGGGATTTTTGGTTTTTGCTGTTGTGGATTATTTCCACAATTTTGACTCTCTGAGAGTTTTTCTCACAGTGGGCCATTGTTGTGTTCTTGGCTTGTAGTGGCCCCTTTAAGAATCTGTAGGTATCTAGATAGAAGATACATTTAAGGGAATAAATGACCTATTGTTTATGTTGTCCACTCACAGTAGTTTACACATTTACACAGGCACACAGATGCTAATATATTTTAGCCCCCAATCCCCAGGGATGAAGTCTGACTGAAACTGAAAAAAAACCAGAAACTGACTGACTGTCCTAGCTAACACAGGCTGCTAGCATAGGCTTCGAGGGTTGATCAGGTCCTCACTTCGTCCACAAAGGGGACAGAACTGACAAGCTAAAACTGGAACAGAAGCTGACAGGCTGACTGAGGAACATCCTGGGGGAGCTCCTACTTTATCCGAAGGGCCTGACCTGTTGTGTTCCGTTTCCTCCTATGGGTCCGATGAGGTCTCTGCTGCTGCACAGGGGCTTTCTCCCCCTGATTGCCGAGGAGACTCCGAGAAAAAGATCGGAGAGTGCACCGTCTCATCCTCAGGTCAGAGATGAGTCCCTGCTGCGGCCAGCAGGCCCACCCAGTGGTGACCTAAGTGGTCAGCACAGTGTTTTCCCTGCCAATGCACCAAGAAATGTTACAGAAATCTGGTATCAAACCAAATGGAAGACTCTTTGCACCTGAGGAATTGGAAGGCAACCTTTATTATGCTAGCAGGCTGATGAGAATCAGGTCTCAAATCATCAGCGCTGTCTTGGGGCAGGGTAGTTTCTTATATAGGTTTTCAGAAGGAAGTACAAAAGGCAGATAACATGATATTTTACAGTTGGTTACATATGTCTTGTCATACGTTGCTAGGCAGATTTGGTTCAGGCAAGTTAATTGGGGGCTTCCTATCCTATAACAAGAAAGTCAAGGCAAGGGTGAGCAGGAGGAATCAATCACTGTCTTAGACTGAGTCGAGCTGTCCTTGAAATGTTAAGTCTCTGGGACTTGAAAGTAAGCAAAACATCACTGTCTGGCTGAGTTACACTTATCTTGCAGCTGGCACCTGGAATGTTAAGGCTCGTTAAGTTTTGTAGCTTTCTAATTATGGGAACAGACTGTGTTTCTCAGTCTTATCCTTGAATAGTGTTACAAATGTACTTGTTTTAGAAATATAAATTTTCAAATTTCCTTTACAATTAAAATAGCCTCTACAACCGGAGCCCCTTTCCTCACACACCATAGCCCTACTCTCTTCCCTTGTTTGCACTTTTCTCTCTGCTCCTGGATGTTTTGCTCTTTTTAGATGTCTGTTCGCTCACAGACCTCTGTACTTAGCTCCCCTCAATTCCCTTCCCTTCCATGGGCGTCTTCTCTTCCCATCCCTGCCATCGTCATCTTCCACCTGTGGAAGCGGCTGGCTGGGTAGACCAGGGACTACCCCAAGCGCCTCAGAGCCTTGTGAACAATACATTACCTTCGTTCCTACCTTCTTAGCTCTTACAAAGGAAAGGCTCCTGGGCTGGGAAGCTGGGCCTGCTGTATAATGATTCCCCTGTGCTGTGCAGTAAATCACCTGTTGGGGTGATAGACTTCCTGCAGGTTTGTACCTTATTTCGAAGGGCCTGTTTCTTCTGCATTGCTGCTTTCACCTTTCTTCTGCTCTCTTCTTAAATGGAAGTAGATACAGACAACTTCTTGCCTATAGAATTAACAGCCTTAGTCACTGGGCAGAGCAGTGAGGCCCAGGATAGAGGGCTGGAGGGAGAGGGACAGCAGCTCTGTGTCTTTGTGAGCTGAGAACTCAGGCCATCTTCTGGGCCCACTTTGTGCCGACATCCCAGCTTGCTGTAGTTCAAGTTGTTGTGGAGTTCTGTATTCTAAGGATTTTGAACGGGGCACATCACTATCTGAGGAATCACAGAGAGCTTTTGTCTTTCTTTTGTGGTTCTGGGGCCAAACCTAGGGCCTCATGCATACTAAGCAAGCGCTCTACTGCTGAGCTGCACCCCTAGCCCCTGTCACCAGTTGATGTCACAACTTGGTTGAAGGTTCTTTTGCACAGTTATGGTAGAAATCATGAATTGGCAAAGTGCAGCTCCCTTGACGGTAGCAGCTCTGGGCTGTGAGTGCCAGTGGCTCTCAGCCTTTACTGTTGTAGCTCTCAGCTGTGAGTGCCAGCACCTCAGCTCTTAGTGTTATAGCTCCTGGTGGCTCCCATCTACGCCTATCAGCTCCTGAGCAGCTGGGGTTTGCTGCCCCCTTGGCAGCTTTGTGGATCTCTTCCAGCAGCTTCTGCTCCTTCTCTGGGCTGTTCTTCTGGTCTCTGCAGGTCACTGCAGATCTCTGTTGCTCTTAAACTTCACCATTCTGCTGCTTTCTGGAGCTGTTTAGGGTTAATGGGCCCTAGTATTGCCAGCTCTTTCTAGTACAATCCACTCAACCCACTCTACCTCAGGTAAGAATCACAAGTAGAGAATAGGACTACCTGATCAAGGCTTTACTGGGACCTGGGCTGCAGCACAGGAAGTAGTGCACTGGAGGGAGACCTCCTGGACTGACGGGGGAGTGTGAGGGAGCATGGCTCAGTTTTCCTACATTTTGCAGACCTATTTTGGGACATCTGAAGTAGTGGGGTGGGGATTATCTGGAGGGTGTGGGGTAGAGTCATCTGGGTTAGGTCCATATTTTAAACCTGCTATGGCCAGAGTGATTATCTCCCAGAGTGAGTGGCTGTGAGGTATCTAGGATGGCCTCAGCTGTCACGGCAACAGTTCAGAAAACTGCTGGAGAAGTGGCCGCTTGATTGACAGCTCTCTCATCCTGCAGAAATGGCAGGGTTGAAATTGAGTTTCCAGGGACAATGGTTGTGTGGCCCATTGGAGTTGGAGGATTTTGGGGATGACAGTGGCAGGTTGGTCCCTCTCCTGTCATTGCCTTGTCAAGTGCAATCCTCTGCTGCTCCTCAGGGAGGCTGCAGTAGTAGCCTGGAACTGAGGAAAGACATCAAGGCTGTGGGTCAAGCTTGTCTCCTGTGTGTGCTGCAGGAATGAGCCAGGCCTAGAATGACCTTAAGGTGTGGCTACCAGATGCTGCTGGATGACCTGGAGCTAGTAGCCCCATGGCCACCCTTGGGGAGTGGGGAGAGGGGGAGGGGAGTAATGGCTGTCTGTGCCTGTGCCCTCTGGCTATCAGAGGGAGACCAGCAGGGAAGACTCAGTCTTCTCTCTCACCTTACAGAGGGCCTTTTCTTAATGGAAAGGTGTTTTAATCTTATAAGCACATCATTTGTAAAATATCACTCAGGCTCCTCCTCCGGTCATCGTTCACCATGACTCAGGTAGTCATTTTATTCAGCTGCTTTGAACTTGTAATTTGGATGGAGAAATGTATCTGGTAGGCTTAAGTCAGAGGCATCCTCCCAGAGCCTTGAATAGCGGACACTCCAAATTCTTCCCCAGAGGAAATTAAGTGGATAGTTTATTTGGGGATACAAATGACCTGCCTTGGGCCCTGAGTTCGTCTTCCCCCTTGAATCTTAGCTCCCGTCTTAGTCCTAAAGGATCTTTTTCTTTGCAACTTTGTCTTCTCAGGGAGATCTAAGAGGTCACTTTCGAGGGAGGTGGATGTTGATTGTTCATCCTAAATGAGAAATGGTTGTAGGCCACTCAAGACAGAAAGCTCATCCCTCCTGAAGCCCAGCAAGCCCAGCAGTGTTTGGACAGACCACGACTTGTCACTACTGAAACCTACTGAGGCTGAGTTAAAACGCCCCGAGCTCTGGCAGAGGGGCCCAGCTGTGGATGAGCTGGAATGTAGTCAAAGACCCCGGGACATGACTAGAGGCTCCTGGGAGTCTTAATATCATGTTCTGGGTCCAGGTTACAGTAGGCTGTTGGTCTAGATTGACACTTGATTTAGAACAGGTTCTGGCTGCTCTGACTACTGCTGGGGAAAAAAAAAATCAAGCAGGGGGAGAAGGTCACTGGAGTTGTCCATCTGATTGCTGCTGGTCACCAGACTGGAGCCAAGTTTCCTTTAGCAATCTACACCCAAGCAAGTGCCACCTTTAATATGGATCAGACCTGGAACATCAGAAGCAATTGCATCAAAAGGGCCTCCAGGCAGGATCACTCATCAGGGTCCTGATGGAAGTTGCTAATTGTTCATTGTTCATTAAAGAGAGGCTTCTGGAGTGTCTGAAGTATTTTCCCTGAGGAAGAAAGCAGGCAAGGCTGGCTTCACTCTTTCAGGGAGGTTCCTGTGACTGCATTTCCTTTCCTGAGTGGTTCTGGGATGATTTCCGGGGTGCAGGGCCACTGGGAATGAGGCTTACCACTTACAGCACTGATCTTTTACGGGAGAGGCCCAGAAAGTGAGCAGAGCCTGCCGGGCAGCTGAGGAGGGGTGGGCTGGAGGGTCTGCTGTCCAGCCCTTTGGCATTCCAGCCTGTGTTTGGGGAGCATTGAGCTTTTACTCCTGTACCAATGACTGATGGAGTTTGTGTGCATTTAGCAGGGCAGTTCTTGCAACTGGGAGTCTGGGACCTAAAGGGGTGTTCCTGGACAGAGCTACACCCAGAAGGTCCCTCCTCACAGATGAGCTTCGCCTGTGCCCTTACTGACATACCTTTGGTTACAAGTAGAAAAAAAAGTCAAACTAATTTAAAGGAGGGAATATGTCTCTTGTGAGTGGCAAGTGGGACTCCTACAGGGGTAATTTAGGGTGGCTTTAAAAAATGGACTCCCCCCACCAAAAAAAAAAAAAAAAAAAAAAGAACTCTTAAGAACTCTCAGGCATCAGGGCTTAGGGTGTTTAGAATCACCTCCTTTACTCTATCATAGCTAACTTACCTTAGGCCTCTGGGGCTGCCTTACCTTCTTGATCCCTCTAACAAGCTTCAGCTGCTGGGGGCGTTTTATGCCTCAGCCTCTGAGTTGTCTGCAAGGATCTGGAGCCCAGCTGGGGAAGTGGGGACACAGAGGAGAGAGCAGGATCCTTCAGCTTACATCTTTTGCACTAATTGGGGGCCATGGAAGGCAACCAGGTGTTGGTTCCTGGAGTGTGCATCTTCAAGGGCCAAGGCAAAGCTTGAGAGCTGTGACCTGAAGGCCAGGAGGAAGGGCAAGGACGAGTGTAGTCATGTGTGGCAGTGAGAGTCTGGCAGTGTTTCCTGGAGTCTTGCTGCTGATGGTTATGGGGTCAGCAAGAATGTACTCCAAGAAAGAAGGGAGGGTGGGGGGCACCAGGAAGGTGGTGCTCAGTGCACAGCTGCTGTGACATGAGGACAAACAGGACTTCAGAGGCAAGAGGTGTTCATTCTCCACATCCTTCCTGCCTTGTACTGATCACAGGTGAGGGAAGAGTGGGCTGAGCCCACTTTCTGGACCACATGCATGAATACTAACCCCTTCTCTAGCTCTCACTCTCTGGCCCAGTGTGGGACTGTCCCCAGACTCTAGTGATCCTGGTGACCACCAGCCACCTGCTTCCATGGAGAGGACAGTGGGCTGGGCAGAGTGGGGACTGCAGCCAGCACAACTCCTCTCTCTCTTATCCCCCGCCCCTTGTCTTTTGCTGTTGTGTGGTCCTGTTGCAGTGGATGGCATGAATGTTCGTTCTCCTGACCTGAGGGTCTTCATTTCCTCTTTGTTTTTCCAACTGGCGCCACTCTCATAATCTGTGATCTGCATAGCCTCCATGGGCCAGCAAGGCAGGTAGCATGGAGACTGAGGGTATTCTCAACAAACTGACCCACTGATAGAGGGGAGAATGTACCCAGATGGCACTGAGCAG
The DNA here is from genome assembly GCA_028451465.1 of Erethizon dorsatum. Taxonomy (NCBI): domain Eukaryota; kingdom Metazoa; phylum Chordata; class Mammalia; order Rodentia; family Erethizontidae; genus Erethizon; species Erethizon dorsatum. Next base: position 105,759,245 of record CM051822.1, read on the forward strand.
CCTGTCTGCACTGTTGGGAGCAATGCCAAGCTTGGGCAAGTACCTCCTTAAACACAGCTATGGACAAGGGCATCAGCTCTCGGAAAACTCAGTTATATCAACAGCGCAGTGGTGTTAGCACCCCTGCTTCCTCTCTGTTGCTTGAGAATTCTGTAGATAAGAGAGTGCAGAGGATGCATTCTTATATTTGGGGATCCAGAGAAGAAAAGGGAGGGAAATGTGTGAAATGTTTGTGAAATATTATGCTTGTGTTTTTTCTTTACTTGACAAATAAAGATTACAGATATTTATGGTGTACAACATCATGTTTTGAAATAGGTATATATTTTGGAATGGCTAAGTCAAGCTAATTAACATGGTATCTTATACTTTTGTGTGTAAGAGAACACTAAAAATTGACTCTTAGCAATCTTTAAGTGTACAGTACTTGTACATGGTTATTAACTATAGTCATCAAGTTATACAGTAGATCTGTTGATCTTTTTCCTCCTAAGTGAAATTTCTGTGCCCTTTAATCCCCATCTCCCCACCACTCCCTGCCTTTAGCCCCTGGTAACCACTGTTCCACTCTGTTTCTGTGAGTTCAATTTTTAAGATCATTGTGGGTTTACAAATAAAGCAGCATAATTGCTGGTTAAGAAGAACCTGGAGTGACTGACAGGCTGAGGGGAGGATACACTAGCCTCACTCTTCTGAACTCTTCCTAACTAGGAAACCCCTCTGTGCTGATGAGAGAAACCTCAGAGCCAGCCTGCTCAGACAGGGAGCTTTCAGGATGCAGTTTCTGTTCTTCTCTGTGCTGCCTCCTGGGTTTGCTTATTGCATTTTCCAACCAAGACTCAAAGTACTGTGAACTTATAATTTCCTGGATAGTGTTTTTCTCCCGCCCCCAAATGTCATCACCCCTTCTAAAGTTCACAGTTGAAATACCTGGCGTGGTAGGTGGAGGAGAATGAAAGGTTTGGTAGCAGGGGGTGGGGGGGTGACTGAGTTCAGGCTTTCCTGGAGATGGTTGTATTGCCCACTCAGGGGCCCTGGGAAGTCTCTTGATCGTACCCAGAAGTAGCATGTTATTGGTCAAAAATATTAGAAGATGAAATTGGAGCAGTCAAGTGACAGAGGAAAGGCCTGGATGTCAGAATGATGGCTGCAGATGGAGAACTAAGCCCTGTGTACCACGATGGGGGAGCAAGGGGATGCACAGGGTCCACAGCCTGGCCTGCAGGGAACTCACAGTCTACATGATCTGATCAGAAAATACAGTGCATGTTTACATTTTTAAAAATTTACCACAGTAAAGAACACATTGTCATTAATCTCCCTCAGAATACTCTCCCTCACTTCAAACACACTTATCCTACCATCATTGCTACTTTTTGAAGCAGTTCTCAATTACCTCTTTCATGAGTGTCTTTATTTATGCTGTCATTGCTGCCTCAGTGGCCTGAATCAATTCAAAACGCTAACTTTTCATGGTCATTTTGACTTTAAGGAAGAGCCAGAAGTCACATAGTGCCAGATTGGGTGAATAAGGTGGATGAAGACACACTAATGTTTTTGCAAGCCTGCCTTTTTGTTGGCTGGCACACAACAGAAGCATTCACCATATTTTTGATTGAACCTCCTGAAAACCCGAGGACTTCCCAAATGGCTTCAGAAAGTGGCTTGGATAATGGAATAAGTGTGTTTGAAGTGAAAGGGACTATTTTGAGAGGGATTAATGGCAATGTGTGATTTACTATAATAAATTTTTAAAAATGTAAACATTCACAATATATTTTGATTACCCTTTGTACTGGGGGAGGCCAACACTAGACACCCATGGTTATAGGAGCCATGGTTACAGGGACCATGGAGCCTTTAACATCCAGTGATGGTCCAAGAAATGGAGAGAACAGGACCAAAGGGCTGCCTTGAGGAAGTGTCATTTCTGCCAAGCCGAAAAAGATCTCTGCTGGGCAGGAAGGATGTGGCAGGCAGAGGGAGCAAGGACAGGGCCTGGAGGGCTGGCAGAGGGTATGTGCTGGCTTTGGTTTGAGCACTGGGCACAGGGGATGTGGGAGTGGGAGGGATAGGAGCAGGAGGAAATAGCAGGAAACAAAGCTTGGATAATAGTTGGGAGCCTATGCTAGAGTTAAAAGGAGAGTCACAAGATCAGATTTGGGTTTGTGTTCTAGGAAAAAAAGGGAGAAAGGCGCCCACTTTATTTTGCAGACTGACCTTTCTTTCACTTGGAGTTTCCACATTTGTAATATAGGAGTTCGGGCAGCCTCACTTCTTATTCTTAGAATTGAGAGCCGGCCTTTGTCTCTCAGGATGGTTTGGAAATTGGCATTCCTGAACTTCTCCCTTGAGACCCACCCTGGTAAAATAAAGAACATAAGCTCTTTTGCCCACATGTGGACAGTGGCTTGGGATGTGCGAGGCTGCCCAACATGGGAGTTGTTGGGTCAGGCTGAGAGCTGTGTTCTCTAGGGGTCTGTGTGGGCAGCTCAGCTCAGCTCAGGAGAAGCTAACATCACATTATTTACCGTCCCACGTGGAGATAAAAAGATACTTTACCTCTGTGGAAAACTGTGTGCCTTGCAGGTAGCCATGGAAACTGGAGGTGCAGAAAGAGCTAGAGTGACCTCAGAAAGCCGCATCTCTATGAGACTAGTTACACAAGTTAGCAAGCAAAGTGGACTAAAGGAATTTGAGATAAAGCATTTTTCCCTTTTGGGAGGAGCAATGGATGACTTTTTGACTGGATTTTGTCCTAAAGCTGTACTTTTTTTCTTAAAAGTATAATTTTAAAATTACCACATTTTTGGTCTCCTTTTTTACCTATTTTATTTCTTCTATTCCTACCTCAGTAGGACATGTGTGCTCACTTCTGGACATCCATCTTAGTCTATGTAGGTCACTAAAACAAAATGCCATAAATCAAGTGGCTTATAAACAACAGAAATATATTGCTCACTGTCCTGGGGGCTGGGAAGTCTGAGATCCAAGTCAGATTCCTTGTCGAGGGAGGGCTGCCTTCCTGGCTCGTAGACAGCACTGTTGCTGGGTCCTCAAGCAGTGGCAGGAGTGAGGGATCTCTGTGGGATCTCTTTTCTAGCAGTGTGATTTCCTCAGGACCTAATCACCTAATTACCCCTTCAGTGCTCAGCCTCCTAATACCATCACCTTGGAAGTTCAGATTTCAGCATATGAATTTGGGAGAGAGGAGGAATAGCCTCAGATGAGCATCCATTGACAGTTTGTGGCCAAGTGTGTGTCTCCTTGGATTCACTTGTCCTTCCCTCTTCTCTTTCCCTCCTCTCCCACCCTGAGACATTGCTTCAAGTCCTGGGATGAAAAATGATGTCTAAGGAGGAAGTGAAGGGTGTATGGGACCTCAGTGTTGAAATGATACTTAACGAAGTTTTGGATTATTTTTCTGAGTATTTTTGCATTCTCTAGCAGAAATGCCTTTCCTCTCTATCTCTAGCATCTTTACTATTCCATTTGTATTTGAGTTTCCAGGGTACTGAGTGATGACTCAGTGAATTTGTCATTAAGGACTGTGGCCTGGAGTTGGCTATTTCCTCCGTCGTCTTGTTGAGCCGTAGCAGATGAGCCACACAAATGCATCCCCTCTGGTGCTGGCTTTTGAAGGAAATGTACTGTAGAAAAGGCAAGAGTCAGAGCTTCTCCATCTTAATTTTAGGCCAAATTTGTCATCCTCTCCATTTGTACTAGAGCAAGTGTGCATTTCACTCAGTAGTGTAAACCAGAACTCAGGCCAAATTTTTCATCTTTTTCTTTTCTTATTTCTGATGATCAATCACCACATCCTGTGATGGAGACAGTAGATAAGTCCCTAATTATTTTTCTTTACTTACACTAAAATTCATGCTGAGACCAGAAGCATGACTTTTAAATAGCAAGCACATTGTGATAATGGATAACTTTGAGGCTTTGAACTAAAAGGTTTGAAAACACGAAGAATGGAGGTGGCCTTTCCCATCTCTTATGTCATAAACATAAGAGAGAAAGCTGGAAACTGCTTGTAAATCAGGACTGAGAGGCAGGATGAAGAGAAATAGCCAGGTGACCACTGTCAGATTTATACCTTATTTCTTTTATCATGCAGTTGAGTAGGTTGTTGGCAAGCAGGTCGGCTCTGAGAGTCTATTTTAACTCAATTGGGTTATTGCCACAAAACAAGTGAGACAGAGATGCTTGTTTGACATGGGAAATTCTATCTGTTCATTGGAGCTTTGTTATGTGTAATTGAAATCCAAGGATACTTATCAGCCTGTCGTATTTAAACCACTGATCATGGCTCTGATGTTTTTGTTGCTATTAAATCAGCTGGCATGTAAATGATTTCAGAATCTCTTGGACTTGTATAAAACTGGTTCCTTTCCTGTATAAATTACAGACCAAGTAAAAATAAATGCCTGTTTTAGCTAAAACCTCAAAAGGACGATCTGGAATCGCTGCTCTCTCCTTGACACCTGCCACTTTAACCTCCCGTGTGTGTCTGAGTTCTGGCCACTTCTCACCCCTTCCCCCTCCTCTTTCTTTTGAATAGAGTCAGGTGTCTGCTCCTGTTCACCTCCTGACTCCTCACATTTCCCAGCAAGGCCCAGGTCGTGGTCATCATCACAGTCCACCTCTTTCACCTCCTGGCAGACTTCCTTCTCCCTTCCACTTTATTCTCCCAAATGGCCCAACACCCATTCTTTGTACTTTGCCAGCCTCCTTCCCAATTCTTGGCAGCCTCTCTGCCTGGACACTTCGCAGGCCCTTATTGATGACCGGTCCTCTAGCATGAAGGGGAACACTCCCAGTGCCTCCTGGAGCCACAACAAACAGTGTCAGCACTACTTCTTTCTGCCTGGGGAGTTTCTCTTTGAGCAGCTGTGAATTAATTCAGTAAATATTCTAGTGAAACTTATTGCTTAATTTTACAATTCCTTGCCCACCGCCACTTATGTGTGTGTGTGTGTATTTGTGTATGTGTGTGTTGAATGTGTGAGAAGAGCAAGAAAATCACATTTTTTTCCTCATCACTCTGCAAACTCATTGGAACATTGGAGTCATTGGAGCAGCTGTCCCCTGGCTAGAGCAGGTTTTAAAGAAAGTTAAGACAAGACTGCGCTTTAGGTTTTGCTATGTCAAGGTGATGGGTACAGTCATTTTGATTGTAAAATTCTGACACTTGAAGAATTACAGTAAGGAAATACCTGCTGAGTGCCCAGCATTGCACAAGGTGCTTTCCAGCTGCTGGCTCAGCTCCCAGAGTGGCCCTGTGTGTGATACAATCATCTCCTGCCTTTTGTCCACAGTGCAGACAAGAAAACTGAGGTCTGGGGTGATTAGCGACTGTTCCAAGTTGCACACAGTGTGAACTTGAAACCAGATATGTTGATACTCAACGTTATCTGTGATGAATATTGTGCTGTTTTCTCATGTAATTTAAGTATTTTAGTCAAAGAAAATGCTTCAATATAGATTTTTATCAGTTCAGAATTTTTAATAAGTGGGTCAAAGACTGAGATGATGATTTTGCTGCATATTTATGAGAGAACAGTGTGAAAATATTCTGCACCAGGCAGTGGCTTAGACAAAAGTGCTTTACCCAAGTATGCGGCAGTGCTCATGAACTGCAGTTAATGTGGTGTTTATAAGCCATTCTCTTCTGTTTTATCTGTAAAGAAGTTGGAAGGAAAGCAACAAAGGATTTCAGTTCTCTTTCCTGTATTGTACAAAGGTGTTGTTTATAGACTGGTAGAAAATATGCTTCTAAAACGTTCTGAATTTCAGGCTTTTTACTAAGGTATATTGTCCACTCCTTCAAAGTCCAGGTTTGTACATTTATTTCCATGAGTAAAATCATGATTGAGATTTTGTGCAATGCATAGTAGAGCGTAGATTGCCTCTTTTTTTTCTTAGCAGAGAACAAGAGGCCTTCTGGGGAATTTATCTATCTGACTGAGGAGAGCCATTGTGGAGGGAATTAACTGGACATCTGCTCTGAGCAGGGCCCCTAGAATGACCAGGTTAGATAAGTCAGACATAACAAAACCTAAACCCACTCTGGAAGCATGTTCTTGCTATCTCAGGCAAAGCTTCAGGGTCACTGGTGGTCTCTTTCAGTCCCAGTTGTCCTCAGGAGGGTGGTGATTGCAGTGTGATGCTGAAACCTCCAGCTGCATGGCCCTCACCCAGAGCTCGCCATGCTTTCTTGGCTGCTTGGAATTCCGCCAGCTCGTGTAAGTGCACATGTAAGTGTGGATCTGTTTGTTAAAGACTGCAGTGTGCGTCTGCATTGAGTGAAACCCCACAAAGACTGTAGACAGGAATATTGCCGCGCAGTAAGAGCGTGCAGATCCTTTCCCCGTACTGTTATCCATAATAATCTACAATGCTTGGAAGTACCAGTTTAAAGACAAATTTATAAATAACAAATTATAAAGTCAAAACACATGAGTCTTAATTATTGGTGGCAACAGCAGAATTCACAGTACCAGGGTAGCCTCCCAATGTGCCTTTCTCCTTCTTCCTGAATTCAGTGAAGGGGAAGTGAGGAGAGAGGACAGGGTACAAGGGGACAGAGGTTTGAGACAGGTAGAGGCAGAGACAGATTCAGAGTCACAGTAAAATACAGAGAGATGCATAGGTGAGGACACATTGGACCAAAGAGCTTGGAGCCAAAACCCCATGGCTGCCCTTCGGAAGAGTCTGTGCTGAGATCAGTCATCCTCTTCGTCTCCCCTGGACCCCCAAGATGGCATTGCCTTTTGCCTAGATACAAATTAGCGAGAGTGCCAGAACTTGGGGCTAACCTGACTCCCCCACAGAGGTCACCTGGCTGACCCCAGGGATCTGAATGGCTCCCATTTTCCCCATGTCACTCCCTGTAGATTCTAAGAACCTTAAGCCCTTGTAGGCATGATGGCATGGCATGGGCCTTCTAGACCCCCACTCCCAGGATGAATAAATTATTGGGCTAAAGAAAAGAGGAGCTGGGTGAGGAGGGCATTGTGGTGGGAACCACTGACCAGCCTGGCTAGCTGCCCTCCATGGGGTGCACCTGATCAGTTCCCCTGGAGGTGAGGATGCTCTGGGAAATTGAGGGCACCCAAACAGAGTAGCAGTGGATTTGGAAATGTGCATGTGCACAGGGAAGGACAAGTTGGGTTTCGATGAGACACACACTCCTTGTCTTGATTACCTGTCTCATTCTCAGAACCTGGGAAGACTCAGGCTTCTTCGAGAGTGGGGGCTGATCTGGTTTATCAGCGCAGGAATCTGTGCGTGATGGGTGGTGCGTCTTGCTGCAGTAGTCCTGATGTCCATGTGCCTCACCCGTCGGTGAGGGTCGGATGAGAGGATAAACGAGGAAGCCTTGAACAAATGCAAACTGTGAGCACAGGTGCACAGCTGTGGCGTTAGTCCCATTCCTGACTTGTTTGGAGCATCTGGCAGGTGACCTCCACACCTGCTCACGCATCCACACATTAAATCAGGACTCTGGGTTAGTGTGTACCTTGGACTGCAGATGCGGGATGGGTGTTTGTTGCTGGCTGGAGGAGCCCCAGGAGGGGGCCCTGCTGAACCTGTGAGTTGGGCTAGAGGGGTCTGCCTTGGGTGGGGGTGTCTGCCATAGACTGTGCAGTGGGGAAAGTTACAAAGCCCTTCTGCTCTTGCCATACTCCTTGTTGGCTTTTTTCCTTCGTCTGTATTACCCAGAACAAAATCCACCTAGTCAGATCCTAACTGGGTCCCCATTTGTTTCGTTCAGGACCTGGATGAGATTTGGAAGACCGCGTATAGCAATCTGGGCAGGCTTCTCGGGCCCCCAGTAGTGTGCTGGGCTCTCCCTGTTGGGGTCAGCATCCTGCCCTGTATCAAGGCAGCCTTGTTGCTTCTGGTACCTTTGTTTAAATATCCTTTTCTAAATTTTAAAAAACAGCATATATATGTTGCCTCTGTGTGTGTGTGTGTATGTGTATTTCCTTTTTTTTCCCCAGTACTGGGGTTTGAACCCCAGGCCTCCCCACTGAACTATATCCCCAGCCCTTTTTTTATTTTGAGGCAAGGTCTTGCCAAGTCATTAAGTTGCATAGGCTGGACTTGAACATGTGATCCTCCTGCCTCAGCCTCCCAGAGTGCTGGGATTACAGGTGTGTGCTACCAAGCACATTTTGTGTGTGTATTTCTATATGTACATAGGCATACATGTATATAAATGTGCATATGTATTTATATACATTTGTATATTTGTGTTTAATTTTTAAATAGTAAATAAGCTCATACTATACATTCATTCCTTAATTTGCTGGGGTTTTCCCTACAGACTGCACATGTAAACCCACCCCCTCATTCCCAGTTGGACTGTCCTGAGGGAGATTCTGTTACTTCCCAGGTGCTTGGGGAGACCCTAGCAGCTGGCCAAATATTAGTGCTCTTTGAGTTTTTGCTTATTTTGTTACATAATCTTTATAGATACTCTCTATGTACCTGTCTCCAACCCTGCCACTTATTTGATTTGGGTTCAGAAACCAGATACCAAACCTTTTAGACTAGTGAATAAAAGAAGCTTAATTAAGTATGTTTCCAGAGAAGACCAAAAGAGCTTTTCAGTGAGAGAGGTGGAGGGGTTTTAGTGCAAGCTCTATGCATCTGACTTGGTTGGATAGAGATATTTGTATTTTCTGTGGTCTTGTTGTGTCTCAGCTGGGTGAAGATTCCTGCCTGCTTGTAAAGTGGCTTCTGACTGGGTAGGATGTTACCTTAACTCGCCTCTCTGGAGAAAATAGAAAGGCTTTTAATGACAGCCTGCTGGAAGCCCTTCTTTACATCTTCCTGAATTCAATGTGGTATATTCTTTTCTCTTTAGTTGCCATAAACGTATCTTATTTCCAGTGACATGTTTGTAAAGAATCAGAGTTTAAATGAAGATCTGTCTTAAGTCACTCAAGCAAGGAGTTCAGTTACAAAGACGAGATTTTGGGGATATGAGTACATGAAAGCAAGAGAATAAAAGGGCAGCCCGAGTGCTGTTTTCTTTATTTCTCCCAAAACTTGGTTCATGATCTGGCTTTTCTCCAGGAAGGCTTAATAGGATCCTGGTATGGATCAGTGGAATCTTGAGCTTGGGAAGCCAGCTCAGCATCATTCTATACTCGCTACAGTGGAGCCCTGAGTCACTAAGACATCGCTTGTGTTTTGCGAGGTGCCCGGTGTTACCACAGATAAACTTATTTCAATGCTAAGCACTGGGGATGTGTTTCAGGGAGTACACATATATGTCCACACAGGCACAATGCTGCAACCCAAGCCTCCTTTATTCCTGAGGCTCTGACCTCTCCCTGGAGGCTGAGTTGTGTTCAGCCGTCAGGAAGAGCGAGGTTGAGCTCCTGCTATTCAGAGCACCCCATTCTCCACCATGCACTCAGTCCACAGACGTCCTGGCGTGTAGTGACCACACTCTGTGTGGTCTCCAGATTCTCTGTCGTGCCCAACTCAGTAGCTTTGACCAAGTAAAATAGAAGACTTGGCCAGTTTGCTAGCAAGTCACATTCCTCCAAATAGCTAATGCTTGGAGGCCAGGGGCAGAATTGGAACTGCACTGGTAAGGGAAAGACTTTATCTTACAGTTACTATTATCCCCTTTTGTTGGACAAGCAGTCCAGGGGCTCAGGAGGTCAAGTGGTTTGCCTAGCCCATACCCCTTGTCCAGTAAGTGACATGGCTGGGAGGGATGATTCTTGGTTTGGGCTCCCTGCCACCCTGTTCTGGCTGCCTCCTGGGGAAGTCTCTCTGTCCCATTCCTTTGGGCTATTTATGTATTAAGATTCCCTGTCTTGTACTACATAAGACATATATCTATGACCCAAGATGGGCCAACTGAATGCTGTCTCTCTAGAATTTAAATCAAGAGCTGAATACTGGGAGATCCAAAAATGATTGGAGGGCAGAAAAGCCCACATTTCTATCTAAATCTGGGTCCTCAGCATCCAGAGCCTTCCAGTAAATTCTGCTTTTGCCTTAGTTATCCAGAGTCAAATCCTGTTTCTTTGCAACAATTGTCAGTTTATGATTGGCTGTAACTAGGTCTGTGGGACACTGTCAGTGTGGACTCTTTCGTCTTGGCCTACCATGCCTCTAACCTGGAGGCAGCTGGTGTATTCATGGCCATGGCCCCTTTGAACCCTGTTGACATCTCAGCATAGCCATCAAATGATAGTTACCTGCCTCTGAAAATAGGAGCCCTCCTCATAAATCCAACAGATACTATGTGCTGGGGATCTTTGGATGAATGTGCTGTCAACTGCCTTGATTTTCCTTAGGTGTCAGTCTGGAAAATTTGAGCAGTCTGACTTGTCAGAGCTAGCTTTGTGTTCACAGAAGACATGCTGTTGAGCAGTATGGTCAAGTTGTTTTAGGCAGAGAGAGATGGAAGGGGGGAAGGGAGGGAGAGGGGAGGGGAGGGGAAGGGAAGAGAGAGGAGGGCGTGGGAGGAGAGGGAGAAGAAATGGAGGGAAACATGCTGGCTGGGATTCAGTGGAGTATTTTGATAAATAGAATCTAGTATATAGCAGTTTCAAAAATACCCACTCACTCACAGATTCATCAGACTCTTGCCCAGTCTTGTTTCTAGAAGCTCTCCCTCTCTCTTCAGGGAAGGCAGATGGTCTTTCGGCCTATACCTGCTGGCTGATCTTCCCCAAAGCAGGGCTTTTTGCCAGAGTTGTAGCCTTTACCTAGGCTTGGTCTTCAAGGAGAAGGGAGGTGGGGGACAGAGAGAGGGGAGTCCGAGGCTGACCTCAGGCAGCTCCCAGACTTCGTGCTTAGGTTGTACCTTTGCTTGAAGCTCAGAGTGAGGGGGTCACATCATGAGAAGCCTCCATGTCTAGCATGTCCTTTCTCTCTGGTGGGTGGTTCCAGGTACCTCTGTCCAGTACTGGGTCACTTTCATGTTGGGAGTTGATCTAGAAATAGATAAACATAGGGAAGTATCCCCTTCAGCAATCCTTGAGAACTATTTCTTGATAATCAGGTAGCATTCAACTATAGGTAATTTTAGTTTCCAGAGTGGCTGTTGTATTCAGAACAAAAGCTCCTATTTGGGGGCAGTGTTGAATGGAGACAGGTCCAGTTCTGTGGTACATATAGCTATGGCTGCCCTGAATGAGCCAGTGATCCTGGGCAAGTCACTTCAATTCTGAATTTCCTCACCTGTTTAAAAAGATGTGTGTTTCAATAGGACATCACCATCCCTAACTTTTCTTCCGCCTTCAAACTTTTCTGCAGTTTATTATCCCAAGCTCTTAAATTGTCTCCAGTAAAACTTGAGCAAAATACAACCATTTAATCATACATCAAAAAACTATATATAGTACCTGTTTATTAAAATATGTCCGTTACATATGTACACACTCACAGACCCGTCTATGTTTATATATGGATAGATGTCTGTATGTATGTGTGTATATATATGTGTATGATCTTAAACTATTTTATTGTTATAATTCATATAAGTAAAAACATGACAATATTTATACCAAATCACAAATAGAAGATAGCAAGTTCTGAGGGTCTTTTTTGCAGCTAGCTGACTCTGCATTTAGAGACAGTTCCACCCCCTGTTCTAGCACTGCTTGTCACTGAATTCGGCATTGTGTGGAGCAGAGGTGTACACACTGTGCCTCGTTGAACTTCAGAGCTTTATAGAGGTTCTCTGAAATCCAGCAAACTTTTTAAACTGTGCTAACACTGTTGGGGAGCCCTATAGACTCAGATTTCCATGGCTTGCACAGTCTTTCCACTCTTGAGGATACTCATTTCTCTCTCCCCCCATCAGCTGTACACACTCACCGTGGTCTTAGATCCCACCAGCATATTTATTTCCTTGTGCTGATAGATTAATTGCTTTGTAGCATTAGATGGCTTTCCTGCCTCATCTGCCTGAGTGAAGACTATCCCATGGTCACCCGACAAGCTGTGTATCAGAACTTTCCCTAATATGGTTCAACCAGGAGACACAGCAACGGGGGTAAAGCTGCATTTGGTGTTCCCAAGTCCCGGTGTCAAATTTCCTAGTTCATGCAAATAGCTTAATTGTTCTCCATGATGGATTTTATCATAAGAATATATTATACATTGAGCTTCTTAGAAACATTTGGAAGCCACAGACGTAGTGATAAGGGCACAGATTTTAGAGGCAGACAGTTTGGATTTGAGCCCTGGTTCCCATCCTTTCCTAATTACATGGCCTTGAATAAGGTGGCTCTAAGCCATACTTGTCTCATCTGTAAAATGGGCATGCTCTCTAGCAGGCCAGATACGTTTGAAGATTATAGATAAGTATACAAATGGGCCTAGTCCAGGTTCTGACACATAACAAAATGTTCAACAGTTGGTATCATGCTGAGAATTAGTCACTGTATTTCACGTTTGGCCATTAAGAATAATATAGATAATTGTGTATGCATATTTACTTATATACATCCGAACATAACATCTGTCTACCAGGGAAATATATTTTCTCATAATTTAGAGATGTTTTAGCAGATTGTAGTGACAGCATTTCTCTTTGTGATACATATTTGTGGCAAATTAAATTAATTCTTTTCTTTCATTTTTAAAATGTGTGGAGCCTTAACAGAGTAATTTCTTGTACTTTAGTTTCTCCTAATTGGGGAAAAAAAAAATCTAACAGCTGATGGGAATTGCCTTTATGCACTGAGACTCCAAAATGCTGCTTTGTTTTTATGGACAGACTCTTTGTGGGTGCACTGCAGAAATTCTTGCTGTTGGAAATGTTTTTAACCCCTGGGAAACTGAGTAGGAAAAAAGAGCTAATTAAAAAAGCTGCCATCCACCTCCTCTAATTAACTCGCTCTCTGCTCCTGCAGAAGGCATGGGAATATGAAAACAAGGCAGGCAGCACCGGAAGTGAATGCCATTCTGTAGTCCATGGTGGTCCCGGCTGTTTTGAGGCAGGGATAGTTTGTAGTAACTGGCAAGGAAGCACAAAGGGGCTTGGTGTGCTGTGCCCCGTACACCCCACACATCACTTCCCACACAGGCTGGGGTGAATGGTGGTCTCCTGGAGCAGGTGTGCGTCCTGGCAGCTGCAGCAGTAGAGACTCATTGGAATTCAGCAGCTGGAACCCAAGAGCATCTGGCCCTCCCTATCCCTGTGCTACTGAGAAAGACCAGGGCCCTTTGTGCTCCAAAGCCACGTGTTGTCAGTGCCCAGGGATGCAAAAGCCAGGGATACGAGCATCGGTCCCTCTCCTTGTATCTCAGCTTGAGCCGGGCAGTCTGGGGCCTCTGGACCCTGGAGAAGAAACTCATAGCATTTGTGGCTGGTGATGCAGCTTTTCTGGTTACAACGAAAAAGATTTAGACCTGAGATACTAGTAAGGGGCTTAGGGGTGGGAATTCGGGGGACAGAGGCTGTTCTTCAGTGGAGATGGCTTTTGGCTCCTGGCAGATGTGGTCCCCCATGGAATGGGGCCGGTGGCTATGGACAACGGTGAGCAGCAGTGGGAACTGCAGGCTGCTAGCCCTTCAAGGAAGCTCTGGAAAGAGGCAAGTTGGCTTTGTGCGTCTTGTAAGCATTGTTCCCGATGCGGTAGTGCTGGGGGCCGGGGTGAGAAATAGCTCCCAGGGCTATATCCTGGGCCCACCAAAGGGATCTAGGCTCAGTTCTGTGATCTCCTTGTGTTTTCTGTACCTGTAAACAGGCCGTAAAACTTTAGGTACCTAGATCTGTTGTTCTCCAAGCATGGATGAATCAAAAATTGTCCCTGTAAACAAAAGCTTTAGCTCATTAGTATTAATGTATGTGTAAAGAGTCAGTTTCTCCCCTGTTGTGTTTGCATGAATTAAGTATTTACTCATGAAATTTAACACTATGCTGTCTTGGGCTTATTGGCTTCCATCAAAAGCAGCTCTGATGTTTCTGCTGATTTTTTTTCAGGTCCCTGGAGGGCTTTGTGGCTGACTGGAGGAGCCAAGGTCCCTGGGGGTTGTGTGGTGGTGATCTTTGTACTGATAAAATGAGTTGCCCACAAAAAAGTTGTACAAACAATATTGATGTAGATTTTCTACAGGACTCATCAAATAGCTACTTTCTCTGCTCCTGGCAGATGGTGGAGGGATCGGTTTGGTTCCTGGCGCTCTCTGTCAGATGGTGGATGGTCTTTAGAAGATGGTGACCTGTACCAAGGTTACTGGTCCTTTGACCCTTTAGGAACTCAGCAGAATGAGCATCTCTCAGCTTTAGTGATGTGGCAATGACACGTGTGCAGCCCTGTGCAACCCATCACTTATGCTCTGTCTTACCTGCCATGTCACCTTCTGATTCCAATCTTCACTGGATTGGCCTGCTGAGATCATTTGTGCCAATCTGAAATTCTAAGTATCCACCCATTTGGTGGTTGACCTCCTCACTGCAGATGAATCACTGCAGATGATTGGTACTTGGGTCTGTTTAAACCATTTCGAGATGGGAACCAGCCTGCTGCTACTGCTTCCTTCTGGCTTCCCCTGCAGGTAAGAATGGGCCCTGGCTCTAAGGGCATACTGAGCCATGGGGCAGCTGCCTTCTGGCCTCTGGCACACAATGGCCTGTGACTGGAAGAGCCCCATCCTTCTGGCTTCATGTCAAGCAGCCAGTGGAAGCAGGTTGGGGAGAAAGGCTACCTTTAGCCCAGAGCAGGGTTTTGGCCACTAACTTCTACTTGTGACTGTGGAGAGCTTCCCTAGTGGACTTTTGGTCCAGCTCTCTGTGTGAAGAAGCTTCCTTGCATGTGGATTTTCCTGCAGACCAATGAGGGACATGTTCATACCTGTGTGGTTGGCAGACCGTACTTCATGACTTCTCTGGCACAGCCTACACTGGCTGGCTTTCATTCATTCATTCATTCATTCATTCATTCATTCATTCAACAGATTCATTCACTGCCTCCTGTTTTAGGCTTGGAGATGGTGTGATAAACAAGGCTGGCTGTTCTCCTGGCATTTTCAGTCCAATGGAGGAGAAAGAAGTAGGGTTATGAAGTGAATGAATATATGCTAACTTAAGAGAAATGCTGGGAAGACAGGGAAGTGGAGAGAATGATGGGGTGAAGTGGGAAGAGGGCAAATGGAGATGTAATTTCATAAGATAGAGATTTGAGGGGGTGTCAAACACATAGACTAGGGCTGGTGAGATAGCTCAGCGGTGTAAGCGCCTGCCTGGCAAGTGCAAGGTCCTGAGTTCGACTCCTGGTACCCACATTAAAAAAAAAATAGATACCTCTATATTTGTTTGACTGAGTCGATGAAATAGTGGGTGCCAAAGTCCCTTGTGTGTATTTGCCACTAAGGTGAGAAATGTGTGTTTTGAGTAGAGCTGAGTTCAGAGAATATGCCATTTGGGTACAATTAAGGGTAGTGGGAAGATTCGGCGTTGGGAATTATGCCACCAGATGATTTTCCTTACATGTTACCCTGAACAGTTGAATCAGCCAGTGAGCCAGAATCCTCCGTCCCTGGGTCAGAACCGTTCCTTGCTCAACAGAATTGCCCCTTGGCCTCTGTCTAACCTGTGTTTCTCTTCTCTCTTCACCAGGAGTTCAGACTCTGAAGAAGCGTTTGAGACCCCGGAGTCAACAACCCCTGTTAAAGCTCCACCGGCCCCACCCCCACCACCCCCTGAAGTTATCCCAGAACCTGAGGTCAGCGTGCCACCAGCCCCAGAAGAACCAGGTAACCAAGGGTCAGGAGCCCAGAGGAGAGTGTGGTGCCTCTTCCTGGAGCTCTGCTTGAGGCAGAGAGCCACCCCAGGGGACAGAGAGCTGGCTCTCTGGATAGTCCACATCCTGCAGCCACGAGGTCCCTTGGGTGTGGGCTGTGTTTCATATATTTTGTAGCTATTCAGGAAGCAGACAGAGTGGGTTGTATGGGGTGTGATTTTCAGAAGTTTGTCTACTTTCGCTCTGGGGCCCTTTCACTTGAGTGCTCGGATGGGTTTGAGGGCTGTGTAACTGGGCAAGGAAGATTCCAACAGGGACTTAGATTCTGTATTTGACACTTTACTCCCACAAGAATGCTGGTTCTGGACAGCTTTTGTGACTCTGTCCTTATATTCCAAGAATATAGTTCCTGAAGGCCCCAGGAGTCAAGACAGGAAGAGAAGAGAGAGAGTCACATCGGTCCCTGCTAATTGATCCCTCATTGTCCTTATGATTTTTTTTTTATCACTTTTCTACATCCTTCCTCTTCTTGTATGATTTAAAATACCTTTAGGTGCCATGTGGATATAGTGAAACTATGGGGTGTGGAGCAGATCTCCTCCCCACCTATATCCCACTCACATGGCTCCCCACCTGTGTCCCCAGTTATGCCAGGGGTTTGGGGATGGAACTGCCTCTGGTGGAAAGTCTGATATGAGGCCTGGAAGGAGATGCAGGCTGCCAGAAATGGTCCTTTAGCCTGCTCAGAAGCAGCTATTGCTGTCCTTAAACCTGGACAGATCTGGGCCCACATTTTAGAGGTCCTTCTTCTGACCTTCCTCAAGCCCTGTCCCTACCCATATGACAAGACTGCAGAGCCAACTCCCTCTAGGCCATGTGCTGAATGCCTTCAAGCAGAACCTTGCAAGGGCCATCTCATTCCCAATCTTGGCCTTATCTTTCTGGGGGTGCTGTGCTTGCAGAGGAGCCAGGGATGGGGCTGGCAGCTGCAGGCCTGGTCGTCCACCGCCTGGCTTGAGGCATCTGCAGGCAAGGGATGGAGCTGGCAGTGGGACAAACAGACAGACTGAAGGAGGGACTCCATTTGTCCTCTTGCCCTGGCCAGGAGCCAGGCAGGTTATAAAATATAGTAACATTTTGGCCTTGATGTTAGTTTTAGAAAAACATGAGTAGAATTCATTTTCTCTGCCCTGAGTTTGAGCAGGCCAATGATTGAGAAAGGCTATACGCCAGGGCTTTGTTCCTAAACAGATAGGCTCCCCTGTGCCAGGGAAAGAGGGCAAGACATCTTCATCAGAGCAGATGCCTTTGCTGGTGTCTGGCACATGAAGTTGTCATATTCTCCCTTCTGACAGCTCATCCGCCAGCAGCAGAATCCAGATAATGCTGAGTCAGTGTGGATGCTGAGCTCTGAGAGGATAATGATTATCTTGATTATCTGATTTTATGGTGGAGAAGAGCCAGAAAGGCTGCTTACAATTCTTAGAGAGTCATTTTCATTCCCTCCTTTATTTCATATAATAACACCTATTAAAAATGTATTTCCCATATTACTTTTTACAAATTTGCCCACAGTTTTTAATGGAAAGTAGCTAGATAACAGATACATTGTAATCCTTAGGTCAGACATGTGATTAAGGCATGTGTAGAGGATTTAGGATTTTCCCTGTCAAATGTCCCAACTACTCCTGGGAATGGTTTCGTACTTCTCTTTGTTGCTATTTTTCTTCCTTGTGCCTGATTTCCTCTTCAACAGAACAGAGAACAGTCTCTGTTCTTAAAGACACACACACACAGCGCCCATCTCTTTCTTAGGTGGCAATTAGTAAAAGAATAGGCATTATAGAGGCTTAAGGGATAACTCCCACCAAGGAAAGGGTTGAAGATGTTGGTTGCCACTGAGTCACCCTCCCTTAGAGCCTTTGATTATGGCCATTGGAATCTTTGAACAGGGAAGACGAGGACTTCATGGTTCTCCTTGGAAAATTGCGGTATGAAGTCAACAGTGTGAGAGTTATACAATAAAAAGATGTAAGGCTGGAATTGTGTTTATTCAAAGCCCTCTGGAGTGCTATGTGTAAAAGTATATATGATTTGCTGCCCTTGTTAGAAACTACCTCCCACAAGTAGCATTCGGCAGATCCACATGGGGCATGGCAAAGGCGTGAGGAGGCAGCTACATTTGCTTGTATATGGGGCCGTAGGAGAGGAAAGTTTTGTTCTGAGAACCATGGGAAAGAAAGGGCAGGAGAGGAAAGCTATTGTTTACTTTTCCTCTGCAGAGTGCTTGGAACATTACTAAAGCTGCTGAAGGAACCACATGAAATAACAGATAAGAACTTTGGCTGTGAATAAAGACATTTTTCCTCCTGGAAACCCACACTTTGCAAAAGAATCACTCACTGTGTGTTGGGTCCTGTCATCATGTTTGTGCTCCCTGGGACAAAAGGACAGATGCTGGGTGCTTACCTTGCACCTGCCCCCATCTGGGGTGGGCCAGGGCTCAGCTCATCAGAGCCCAGTTTTCTTATCTGTAAATGAAGAGAATGACTTGAGAGTTCTCTTCCCTCTGACCTCCATGGTCCTGTGAGTGGAACACTTTAGTGTTATGGAGTGACTCTTATTACAATTCAGATCTGGCCACTGGGGGACATAGTTCAGTGTCACATGGTTTTATAATAGCTCCTGTTTATTCCTCTGCCTGTCAGGCCAGTGCCAGGACCTTTGTGTGTTTCATCTGCTGCCCACGTCCCTTTCCTGTGATGTTATGGACCTTGGCTGTGGTCTTGCAGCAAGTGAAGGGCACTGGGGTTGGAGCTCAGCTCTGCACCTCCAGTCTGGCTCCTTTCAATGTGGAAACCAGGCTCAGGAACAGGAGCAGCTGTGTTTGTGCTCCTGGCCACTGCTGGTCCTGTGTGGGTGCTAAGCTAGTGACCACGTGCTTACTGAGTGAGGTTCAGGTGTGTGCAGGTGGAACCTTGTGCCAGCTGTCCTGAGAGCTGCAGCCTGGGCTGTACTCCAGGGCACAGGATGGGGGCAAAGGATTGTCAGGTGGCAAAAAGTAGTTGGTCAGCAGGGTGCTCGTGGTGATTTGGGGAGCCAGCTGTCCCTCTGGGATGCCTTCTCCCCTGGGGGTGAAGCTTGTGCAGTTACTCTTGGGAGGAGACTGCTGAGCCTGGGAACGGGCCCTGCTAGAGCCTTGGTGATAACTGGAGCTGCCCTGTGACTTGCTTGCCTATACCTTTCCTCGCGCCCCAGGAGGTAGTGACCCTGATTGTGGATGGCTATTTTCAAATTGACTCAGACGAGCTCAGTGCCAGGCCTGGCTGCAGAGCACCTAGTGGTTTCTGTTTTCACTGGACCCACTACTAGGAACCGTGTTGCCATCCACACTGTCACTTGCTTTCGTCTCCTCTGAGGGATCTGTACGAGTGCTCCCCACAGAGACAGGAAGTCTCATGGTGTTGGGCCAGGAATCCCAGAGCCCCACTAACTGAAGACCCTTCCCGTCCTTGGGAAGCAGGTGTCACTGTGGCATATGCAAGATTTTGGGGGTCATGGCTGCTATTTCCTACTGTCCCGTGGGCTAGGTGCTTATGTGGCTGTCCCACTTCATCCTCTGAACAAGAATGCCTGGTTTACAGCTGAGGCTCAGGGAGGTCCAGTAACTTGCCCAGGGTTGTACAGGGTCATAGTCCATTCTAACTGCTGTAACAAAATCCCATAGACCAAGTGGGACAGAACTTTACTGCTCATGTCATGGAGGCTGGAAGTTTCAAAATCAAGGCAGCTACAGGTTTGGTGTCTGGCAAGGGCGAATTCATGGCTCATAGATAGCACATTCTGTGTTCTCACATGGTAGGGGGACAAACAAGCTCCCTGGGGCCTCCTTTATAAAGGCACTAATCCCATTCTTGAGGGCTCTGCTTCCAGAAATCACCTCGCCAAACTACCCCTTCTTTATATCATCACCTCAAGAGTGAGGATTTCAGTGTGAGAATTTGGGGGTGGGAGAACAGAGGCATTCAGGCCACAGCACAGGGTGAACTGAGGGTCAGGGCTTCTCGGACCCGGGTCTCTCTGCCACAGATTTTTGGACCATTCTTAACTGGAACAGTGAGGGCAGCTGGGGACTCTGACATGGAGCCAGCTGTGTGTAAGGGAAGCACCCAGGTGGGCATGTTAGCGCCAGCTGGTAGTGGTGGATATCGTCTAGGCAGAGGCCAGCTCTGCACCCTGGGCTCTGGCCATTGAGCCAGGCACACGTGGGGCCCACTGCTGCAACTCAAATCCCCTTTACCTTAGACTAGAGAAACAATAGGGAAATCAGGGGTTGTGTAGACAGGCGAAGAAGCATGAGACAGTGGTGACCTCATCTGTCCACGGTGGCCACACTACTCAGGGAACCTTGGATGGGGACACCAAGAACCATCCTAACTAAGGGCATGTCATTTGGCTGCTCACAAGGTGCGCCACAGTGAAAACAATCTGATTTTCACAAAGAGTTTCTCCAGCACAGAGTTAACCTGGTTAGTAATTGTGTTACTAACTATGCCTGGTTCAGCACTTTTCCCTCAGCCTCTGGGAACTGAATGGGGATTTGAGAACAGACATACCAGAGTCAGACAGACACCCAGGAGTCTGTGGAGCTCACCACCCACTGGGGCAGTTCTTCGGACTCGGCGAGGTCTCCAGGAGAGAATGAACACTTCCCAGTTTAGGGAGAGAAAGTGATCTTAGCACAGGCCTGCTGTTGCTCTTGCTGGCCAGCTCTTCTTTGACCCTAGTTCTTTGACCCTTGTCAACCTGCATTTGGGACCACATCCAAGGAAGAAATGTACCACCGGTGGGCATCTGCCTGTCACCTCTGCAGCCTGACACTTCAGCCTCTGAGGCAGAGTCCCCATAAGAAGTTGGAGCTCAGCCTCAAGACAATTCACGCCTGTCCAAGGTCACCCTCAAAACTCAAAACTGAAATGTTGCTCACTGGAGGTTTTAAGAGTTGGGACAGACCCAGATGGGATGCAAGTGGGGTGAACCAGCCCAGCCCCGGGCATCCCTGCTCACAGGCTCACCCCTGACTCCTGTTAAAATGGAGATTCTGAGCCTTAGCCCTGCTGATCTTCGCAGAAAGGGATGGATAGATGGATGGATAGACAGACAGTCTGGGGTTTTGATGAGTGACCCAAGTGTGTCTTGGGAAATGTTGAATTCATCATGGGGCTACTCCGATTTTCCCACAGCTACCAGTAAAATGCCACTTGAAAACCAAGTAATACTCTATTTATAGCTGCTTAAAATACAGACTTTTTCCCAGAATAAACATTATTAACTGCCATAGATTGTGACTTACATACTTAAAAGATGTACAACTGTGCTTCACGTGTGCCCCTGACTGATTGGTAAGTGAAGCATCTGAGCATGCCAGGGCACGTGAGGGTTCACCATTGCTCCTCCGGGCCCAGTGAGGTGCTGTCCAGAGAGCACCCCAGGGACAGGGGAAAGAACATCTAGCTGGCAGTGAGTGTCCCCAGTAAGACTAAGAAATGTGACCTTTGGACAAGGTAGTGTGACATCAGTTGTTATTTATTAGTTGTCTCCCTTTTTCTGTAATTCCCTTGTGTTTTCAAACACATCTGCCTTTTCCTTAATTTGGGGGCTGTGTTGCCCAGTGCTGGTGTTATGGGCTGAATTGTGTCCCCCTAAAATCCACATGTTGAAGTCGTATGTGAAGTCATATGTGTTGAAGTCGATGTGACGGTATTTGGAGGTGGGACCTTTAAGGAGGCAATTAAGGCTAAATGGAATCATAGGATGGAGCCCCGATCCAGTAACGCTGGCGTCCCTATAAGAAGAGGAAGAGACACCAGGGAGGTTCGTGCAGAGAGGAAAGGCCATGTGAGGACACACTGAGAAGACTCCATCTGCAAACTAGCGCAAGGGGCCTCAGGAGAGGTCAAACCTGACACCTTGAACTTGGATTTCCAGTCTCTAAAACTGTGAGAAACACATTTCTGTTGTGGAAGCCCCCTGCTCTGTGGTCCTTGGTGATGGCAGCCTGAGTGGCCGAAACAAATGGGGAACCCCGAGTGAGCCTGTGCATATGACAAGCCACAGATGCTGACTTTATCCTTGGACTGAGCCAGAATAGTGCCGGGATGCACATGTTGGGGTTTTTTTTTTTTTTTTTTTTGGTGGGCACCAGGGATCGAACTCAGGACCTGGCACACCAGCAGGTGCCTGTGCCGCTGAGTGATATCACCGGCCATTTTTTCGTATGTGGGTACTGGGAGTCGAACTCAGGACCTTACGCTTGCCAGGCAGGTGCTTATGCCTCTGAGCTATCTCACCGGCCCCACATGTTGGTTTTTGAGAGTGAGCCCTGCCCAGGTCTGTGCTGATAGTTGTGGGACATAGAGGGCGTGCTGATATGGATGCACCGATTTGGGGACTTGTCCTTCTTTGCCTCGATGTCCATGCCATACTTCACAGGGGCTGATATATAGAAGGCACCTTGGATTATTTGTGGAATGAGTGGTCTCCTTGCACATATGTGTGGACATTTAGAAATCCAGTGGGAACCTAGCTGGACCACACACTTCTGAAAATCAAGGCCTACACATGGCAGTGGCTTTTCATAACAAAGGGTACTTCTAGCCCTGTGATGGACCCCATGGTGAAGCTCTCAGTCAGGTGTACTTTTGTGCCCTGGGGGATACAGGGCACTATCCAGCACAATTTTGTTTGTCACAGCTGGGTGGGAGGTGCTACTAGCATCTTGTGGGTTGAGGTTAAGGATGAAGCAAAGCATGCTGTAGTAAACAGCCAGCCCCCCATGACAAAAGACCGAGCATCCTGAAATGTCCATAGGGCTAAAGTTAAATCCTACAACAAGACTAGGTCTTCTGGTCCATGCTAATGTGATTAAGAAGTGTCAGTTCTAAATAGGAAAGCTACATTAAGTAGACAGGGAGCTTTTTCTTCTGAGGAAACGATGAGCAGATGGTTAAGCTAAGTATCTGCTGATTGTTGCAGGATTGGGGAAAACTACAGTACTGACATTTGAAGGCTGCTCAGGCACATGTAGCAGTTTGAGGGAGGGTAGGTTGGCACTGGTGGGCCTGGCTTGGAAGTGACAGAATGGGCTGAGGTCACTTCTGCCTCTTGTCAAAGCCCACTTGAAAGCTACCTTGTCCCCTCAGCATCCCTGGTCCTCTGCCCTCTTTAACAGGTGTCTAGGGGTAGCCACAGGGCAGGATGATGAAGTTGCTGCTGGTGGGACAATGGAGTGCTTGAGGGTACAAAGTTCCCCAGGAAAGACAGAGAGAGTTGCTTTCAGAAAGTAGTAATGTTGACACGTGTTCTTTTGAGGTGAGAAGGCATGAGGAGTGTTTGGATGATGATGGAGAAGTTACTTGGTGGAAAGAGCTAAGTAAGAGGCTCTAACGATCACGTGCTCCATATTTAGGACATGCACTTCTAGTACGGGTAGGGTGGCACAAGGTAGGAAGAGAGGGAGAGATCTGAAACCAGGACTGGCTCAGAGGTGTGCTTTTAGAAGATGCTCTTCATCCAAGGCATCTATTGAGTCCATAAGAAAAAGTGTGACCAGTCAAGGAGGAAGCAAAGGTAAATAAGACCAGTTCCTGAGCTCAGGAGGCTTGATGTTTCCTTGGCATGTAATCTCCCACTTCATGAACCAGGGTCTTTGTGAAGCTCCAAGAGAAAGGTCTGCTATGAGCAAAGTTTGGTAGCACTGTGCAAAATGCTCACCACCTGCAGGACTGCAGGACAAGTGCGAATGGCTCAGAAGAAATCTGCAGTAAGAGACCAATTTGGGTTTAATTGAGCACTTCCCAGACTTTGTTTGTTGGGATCAAACATAGGGCTGCCAGACTGAGCAAATAAAAATGCAGGGCATCCAGTTAAATTTATATCTCAGGTAATAAATAGCTGGGGTGTGAGATGTACTAAAAACTTTATTTGCTTATCTGAAATCCAGATTGAACTGGGTGTCTTGTACTTCTCTGGCAGTTTTACCATGGGGGAGGAGAGGTAGAGAGACAGCACCTGTCGACGAAGCACACTTTGGGGACGTTGTCTCATCATATTGGTGCCAAACTTTTCTGTTCCTTGTTTTGCATTCTCCTGGTACTTTGGTCTGTAAACCACTTAACAATATTTGCCCTATTTTATCAAGTGACACCTTTTTTAGTTTTCTGGAAAATCATTTTCTAGCATCCTTGGCTGCTCAGAACAGCTGGGAAACCAGAAATGCATGAAAAGTGCCACCTGGTGCAGAAAGAGCCCAGAGTAGCCAAGCCAAGGCCAGGGCTGGCTGGACCTTCCAGGAGCAGTGGGGCAGTGAGATCATGAGTGTCATTTGGCCAGCATTTCAAGAATGTGCAGCATGTTGGAAATAAAGAGCAGCCTCCTTGGCTGGCACTGCCTGAGGAGGTGGGAAAGTTGGGAAGAAGCCAGACAGAGAGGGATGAGGTTGGGTAAGAGAAAAGGACAAGGAAGGTTGAATGAAGAGGTTCCAGGTGACATCTGGAAGAGCAGGTGGCAAAGGGCAAGCTCAGTCCTGCTGCAGTCGGCCTGTAGGCCTCCGTGTAACGGTTCCTCCTGTTCCTCCCAGTAGCTTGAGGACTGAGGAACACGCTTGCCCGTTATAGTAGCTAATAAGTGTTGAAGGCTGGCTATGCTTCGCTTGCCCTACTACTTTGTTTTCCTGTTCTTTTCTTCCACCTCGCTGCAGCCACACTTGGCTTTTTCTGTAACACACCAGAGATGCTGCTGCCCCAGGGCCTTTGTGTTTGCTGTTCCTTCTGCCTGGGGTATTTCACCCTCAGAAATCCTCCTGGTTCTTGTCTTTACCTCATTTCTGGTCTTTGCTCAAGACCAGATGGCCATTACCTGCCTGTCTTATTTAAAATTGCAACTCTCCTGTCCTGGCCCTGTTTTTCTTCTGAGCAGGCATCACGATTGGGCAGTTTATATGTTTTATTGTTCAGTTGTTTATTCAGTGTCTTCTTCCTGAAGACTGTGACTTCTGGAGGGCAAAGATTCTGTTTATTTTGTTCATTTCATTGTGAGTCCCCAGCATGACACCTGAACCCAATCAGGCACTTGGTAAATGTGCTTTTAACAAATTATCTGAGCTCTTTCTTCATCAATCCTCATGGTTCCTATTTTACAGATAAAGGAATGGAGGTAAAACTGCCCAGGGGTGGGAGCTCATAAGAGATAGAACTGGAATCTGGGGCCGGTGAGATGGCTCAGCGGCATAAGCGCCTGCCTGGCAAGCGCGAGGTCCTGAGTTTGACTCCTGGAACCCACATACGAAAAAAGGGCCGGTGATATCGCTCAGCGGCACAGGCGCCTGCTGGCGCGCGAGGTCCTGAGGTTGAGCCCCCGGTACCCACAAAAAAGAACTGGGATCTGTACCCAAGCACGGTTCCCATTGTTGGGCCAGGTAGCTTGGGGACTGGAATTTGTCAACCTCTGCTCTGGATGACAAATGCTCCGAAGTGTCCTGTGTCCTCGTATGACAGCTTTGTCTTCATTTCCTCAGGATGCAGTTCTGAGACGGTCACCATCCCCGATGGCCCATGTAGCAACTCAGTGGAAGGAAGTCCTTTCCGACCCCCACACTCCTCCTCTGCTGTCTTCGATGAAGACAAGCCGATAGCCAGCAGTGGGACTTACAACTTGGACTTTGACAACATCGAGTTGGTGGATAACTTTCAGAGCTTGGAGCCTCGCTCCTCAGACTGTAGGAGCCAGGACTGCAAGGTGAGCACACGCAGGAAGTCTACGGAATCTGTGCTCCCCTCCAAGTCCACGCTGTCCCGCTCGCTCAGCCTTCAAGCCAGTGACTTTGACGGTGCTTCCTGCCCAGGCAGCCCCGAGGCTGTGGCCCTTGCCCCAGATGCCTGCAGCACAGGGTCCAACAGCGCTTGTAGTACTCTCAAGCGAACTAAAAAACCGAGGCCACCTTCCTTAAAAAAGAAACAGACGCCCAAGAAGCCCACAGAAACCTCCTCAGTGAAAGAGACCCAGCAAGAGCCAGTTGAAGAAAGTCCCGTTCCCTGCGAGGAGCATCTGACATCCGAGACAAAGACGGAGTTGGCCACAGCCGAGGGCTCTGGGTCCGTCCTCCTGGAGGAGACGCCCCTGGAGCCTGCTGCTGTGCCCCAAGCTGCCTCTTCTCCAGACTTGGACTGCGCGGAGGGTGCTTGTCCCCCAGCTTCCGGAGGTGGCAGGGTGCAGAACTCACCTCCCGTTGGGAGGAAAACGTTGCCTCTTACCACGGCCCCCGAGGCAGTGGAGGTGACCCCGTCGGATAGCAGGGGGCAAGAGGACTCCCCAGCCAAAGGGCTCTCAGTGAGGCTGGAGTTTGACTATTCTGAGGATAAGGGTAGTTGGGACAACCAGCAGGAAAATCCCCCACCTACCAAAAAGACAGGCAAAAAGCAGGTTGCCAAAATGCCCCTGAGGAGGCCAAAGATGAAAAAGACACCTGAGAAACTTGACAACACTCCTGCCTCACCTACCAGATCCCCCGCTGAACCTAATGACATCCCTGTTGCTAAAGGTACCTACACCTTTGATATTGACAAGTGGGATGACCCCAATTTTAACCCCTTTTCTTCCACCTCAAAAATGCAGGAATCTCCCAAATTGCCCCAGCAGTCATATAACTTTGACCCAGACACCTGTGATGAATCCCTCGACCCCTTTAAGGCATCCTCTAAGACACCCAGCTCACCTTCTAAGTCCCCAGCCTCGTTTGAGATCCCAGCCAGTATTGAAGCCAATGGAGTGGATGGGGATGGGCTCAACAAGCCCGCCAAGAAGAAGAAGACGCCCCTAAAGACGTAAGTGCAGGGGTGGAGGCGGGAGGGTGGAGGCAGGGTGTGTGGTGTTGTGGCCTATTGGTCTCGTGTCTGGATGACCTTCAGCTGCCCTTACCTCACCGTTATTGGAATGACACCATGTTTGCGGCCCTTTCGCCAGACAGGCAAGGTACACTTTTGTTTTTTTCTTCTGGGCTGCCACATTGCTGGCATTTTGCCATTCATAAACTCCTTTGGGGAAAAGAGTCCTTGGTCATTTGCCTTAATAAGTCAGTGGTCACTTCAGGAGGCTGAGGCAGGAGGATTACAAGTTCGAACCCAGCCTGGGTAACTTAGAAACTTAGACTTTGTCTCAGAATAAACAATAAAAAAGGGCTAGTTTTGTACCTCATTGAGAAGACCCTGGGTTCAATCCCTAGTCCTGAAAAAAAACAAAAAATCAGTAGTCTAAAGCTGTACTTTTAGCCAGAGACTTGACATTCAACTCTGGGGCACGTGGGAGGTCTTGTGGAAAGGGAATAGTCATGAGAGACCTGGCTAACCATCCTATTTGTGATTGGCCCTTTCTCCTTTCAGCATATACATTGAAGCCAGGAGGTACAGCCTGTAAAGTACTGTTAAAAGTTATAGCATTTGTTTCTGTCTGTTAAGGAGACTTTAGCCCAAGAATCCAACACAGTGTAGTAGGCTCCAGGAGGTCCATGAGAGAGAAATGTGGTTTGGGCCCCTCTTTGAGCCAGTCCTAAGAAATGGGCTGTTTGTATACCTCCCTCTCTCTGGTCATCTTTTGCAAACGAGAGTTCACATAGGCCCTAAAAGTCAAAACAAAACAAGATGAAGGAACCTAAAGCCAGAAGCAGACTTTATAATCCCCAGGAAGCTATTAATAAACGAGTCTGTTGTCCACAATCACTTGCCAAGTACATGGCCCTTAAATACTGTGTTCAAATCTCCAGCTCTCCAGCATTTATTCCAAGGTCTGGCTCTAACTCGGGTGGCTGCAGGTCTGTTCTTAGGACTCTGGACCTTGTGTAGCATGGCTGACCGCTTGTAGACTTTCTAACTCTCCTGGGAAGCATTGACTATAACCTAACGAGGTTAAGAAAAGTAGTCTCCCAGGAGCATTGTAACTGAACAGTACTGGCCCCTCTGGGTCTACTTGGCGCGAACAAGGCAGGGGTGGCCCGTTTACCTCCCATTCTGGGTGCTCTCAGGCATTGACCTACTGAGAATAGCCTGGTACTTCCTGAGAATTGTTTCTAGAGCAGTTTGGTCATCGATTACCCTACCACCGTGTGGTGGTGGCCGGGAAACTATTCTGGCCAAAAAATGTGGGCTTTTCTTAGATCAGTTCGCCAATATGCCCTTCCCGGAAATGTCATAGGATCCTATTGGAAATCTAATTTTAAGACTGGCTAGAAGTCAGTGTCAACTTGCAAAGCTACTGCCTCTCATCTTTTTTTTTTTTTTTTTTTTAATGTGGGTACCGGGAGTCGAACTCAGGACCTCGCGCTTGCCAGGCAGGTGCCTATGCGCTGAGCCATTTCACTGGTCCTTATAAAGACACTTTTTTTTTTTTTTTTAATATGCGGGTACCGGGAGTCGAACTCAGGACGTCACGCTTGCCAGGCAGGCATTTATGCCACTGAGCCATATCACCGGCTGCCTCTCATCTTTGGAATAAGACTCAACTTGTAGTCACCACCCCCTTCCCTGAGATAGCCTGCTTATCTTCTGTCCTTAGCCACTTTTTTTTTTGATCATCAGAGCTAACAAAGGTCAGGGAAGCTGAACCCACATCTCATGATCTCACCCCTAGTGCGGATGGACTGTTGTGTTGAAAGCTCTTATCCTGGGTGACAAAGCTCTTAGGATTCCAACACAATGTGAATGATCAGAGCCTAGCAAAGAAGCTGTTGTCCAAAGGTCCCTTTCCAAAAAGTGGGATATTGCTACCCTCCAGCAAAATCTGCAGTGGGTGACTGTCATGTCCTGACCTGCTAGAAACCAGTTGTCTGCAGATCTATCTTTTTTGTCAGTTCCTCTGTCTGTCTCTCTTTTCTTTGTCTTCTTGTCTTAGGATGGTTGAAGATGTGATGTCTGTGTGTTCTCTGTTGTAAGTACATTTAATGCCTTTTATGCCAAATGTGCTTTTTCCCTGCCTTTTGTTCTGGCTTGCACATCCTTTTTCTTCACTGTGGCTGCTATGATGTACTTCTGTGTTAGGCCTGGAAATGATGGGGAACAGGGGTCCCAGTAGCAGAGGTTATTTCTCTGTTTCATAGTGATTATAATTGCATAAGTGAGAATGCTTGGCTGTGAAAACAGCATTATCCAACATCTGCCTGCTTGTTGGGAATGGAACTGTTTTTCCTCTTACATATTGGATGTCTTCATCTGAAACCTAAACATTTTTTTAACCCTTCATTCCATTCTTTATTTTAAAGTGGGCTGGCAGGCAATTGCTTTCAGTAGCACCGTGGCTTCACAGGGATCATCCAGTAAAAGCTGGGGCAGAGACTGCCATTGCTTGGTCTTGCTAATATACGAAGCAGAACCATTCGGGCCATTCCAAATTGAGGCTGAAAGAGCCCCCCGAAATACGGAGTTGGCAAGGAGTGGAGCCTGTGGCTGAGAGCCATCGCCATGCTGCCCTGGGCCATGTCCTTGTCGCTTAAGTGCAGGCTGGGTGTTGGCATGCCTCGTCTGTCATCTGTGGGTCTCCCTGCCAGGCATCGGTACAGCTGACCACCTATGTGTCTCTGCCACTCTGCCTGCCCTGGCCAGGAGGGGTCTTGTGGACTGTGCTCAGGGCTCCGAAGTCATGTAACTTCTCCCTGTTTTTAAAAGGGAAGCTGGCCTGGCCCCAGGTGTTTGGCAGTCCCAGGGTGGGGTGGAGTCTCTCAGACTCTTTTCTGCCCAAAAGATTTCTTTAGTATTTTCAAGCCATTTTGCAACTACAAAATACACAGCTATATATTTATATGCATGCATAAATATAAGCTTGAAGCTGTGATTGCACTATTCTTATGGTAAATGCCACAAATAACCATTTTATTACAGAGTAATTTTTTTCATGGTTAAATGCCATTGTTGGAACGTTTTATTTGAGGGAACACAAAGGAAGGAACTTGGGTGCCAAATTGCTCTATCCACCCATTTAACGTGGAAAGCATGGGAGGGTGGTGGGATCTAAGGTGAGCAGAGACCTTGCATTGCTGGGAATGGGACCATGTGAGGGACGGGCTGGAGACCAGCAGGCAGGGGCCAGAATGCAGTGGGAAGAGAGCCTGCACTGTGACTGTGGAAATGACTGACTGCCTCATGGGTTCAACAGTGCCATTTCTGCTAAAAGTCACCAGTTTCTCCTGAGGTCTGCCTCCTTGATCCTTCAGGAGTCTTAAATGGTGTCCCCCCTCTCCTCAAATTATCTACATGAAGGAGAAAGAAAGCGAGAAAAGAGTCATTAATCTTGTCTGTTAACCATGGTTAGGAAAAGACAAAAAAATCATCTCACCGCTGGCCCTGCCTTTGGTTGGAATCCTCACTAGAATCCTTCAGTGCTCAGGAATCCATTAAGCTCAAAGTTGGTGTGAATAGGAAGGATTCTGCAAATTCTCCCTAAGGACCCAGAACTTTCTGTTTATGCATAGAGTCCTTCAGTTGTTCATTAAGTGCTATATCGCCCTCCCATGTGAAAATTGGATCCTGTTAATTAATGTCATGAGTTTACAGCCCCTCCCCCAACCTTAGTTGGCTCAGACATTCCTGGAAGAATCCCCATACTTTAATCTGCTTACCATAAGTTTGTTTGATAAAATAAGAACACTTAGTTATATTTAGCTTCATGCAGGGGGGAATCAGCGCTCCAAATGGCATCTTGTAAAGATTTCCAGCTTGATGGATCTTTCCCTTGGGGGAAAAATAATATCTGTTAAAAAGTCAGAATGAATTGTTGGTGTGGATATCTTTGGGTAGAGTGGGCGGACAGGAGGGTAGCCTGGGCAGATAGCTTGGCAGAGGCAGTGGCTTCCACCAGCTCTATATTGCTTGGGATGTTCTGTAGCTCTGTTGTGTTTACATTTTCCATTTTGTTTCCAGTGACACATTTAGGGTGAAAAAGTCGCCAAAACGATCTCCTCTCTCTGATCCACCTTCTCAGGTACAATGTTCCTTTGATCTTTATGATTTTACTGCTCACCCAGAGAGTATTACCCTAGGCAGCAGAACTCTCCTTTCTGCTTTTCATGGGCATGTTTCCAAGGCCCCTACGTGGGGAGGTCCCTTGGTTTTGTCAAGATTGTTTTGATCCTTCACTTTGGCAAAGATCAGGATGTGTCCTGAGAGCAGAAGAAATTCAGGGAAAATGATAGTTGGATTCTGCAAGAGGATTTGTTCTGGTCCATTCTGTGCACTTGCTGAGAACCTTTGTAGCTATCAAGTTGGGAAAGTCTTTTGAGATTAGTGAATACAGAGTAAGAAAATGTAAAAACTGAATATGTGTCATGGCCCTAAAATCAGAGTGGGAAGGTGAGGGAACCCTACCCCACAAAGAAGTGGGTGCTTGGGTTATTTATTTATATGAGTCACTGTTTCTCTCTTAATAGTTCATCACCAAAGACATGCCATTTCTTCTGTCCTCTTTATAGACTGAGGAAGATTATCATCAAGTAGGTTTGCCATACCATTCCGGGGTCACAAAACAAGCAAACTTCTCCCATCTCTCTAAATCAGATCAGCCAAGTCCCAGCCCTGAGACCTGGACCCCTGAACAGCGTACCCGGTCACAGCTCTGCTTCCTCATTCCTGAGTTCCACCCCGCCCTGAGCAGCTCCATCCTCTCCTGCGGGGTGGCAGTATGACTCCCTTTCTCTCCTTCTAGGGACTGGCGTGAGGGTTGTCAGGTGATATTGATATTGATATTCTAAGCCTGTGTATGAGCATCACACGGTAGTTGTAGGAATGAAGTTAGCAGAAATGTCTTAGATAACCAAGACACAAAATCCTGATTTTTTTTTTTTTTTTAAAACCCATAACCACTCCTTGAAACAAACCATCAGAAAAGAGGAAAGAATGTGTTTCCTTGAGGGGTCATCTGGAGCAAAGTCCAAGTAGAACAGGTAGAGGATTTTGATGGGGACCTCTCCCGGTCAAGGGGCTCCAGACTCCTGGGTGAGTGTGATTCAGTACCCTGAATGAAAGAGGAGACTGCTTTTCTTCTCCTTGCAGGACACCACTCCAGCTGCAACACCAGAGACACCACCAGTCATCTCTGCAGTAGTGCACGCAACCGATGAGGAAAAGCTGGCGGTCACCAGTCAGAAGTGGACATGCATGACAGTGGACTTGGAGGCTGACAAACAGGACTTCCCACAGCCCTCAGATCTGTCCACCTTTGTAAACGAGACCAAATTCAATTCACCCTCGGAGGGTAAGCAACTTGGTGGCCAGCTGGACCCCCACCCTGCCTTGGAGAATACTGCCCTTAGGGAGCAAAAGGCCAGGAAAGACACTTCTCAGCCAGGTAACTGTTACTGTTACCATGTGACTGTCTGCACGCCTCTCAATGCACTTGGAGCTAGGCCTGCACTTTAAAACAGCCTAAGACTTGAAACTAGCTGTCCCTTGACCCCCACAATGCCTGCTAAGAAGTAGCCCAGCACTTTCTAATCCAGGTTCTGAGTGCTCACTTGAGTTGGCTTATTCTTGGCTGTATGGCTTAATATCCCTTTTGTGATTTGGAGGGGGGAAGGCTTATAGGAAGTGTTCGTAACAAATGCTTACTGTAGTTCACTGCATCTGGGGGTCCCTCAGTACCATCATTTTTGTGGCCCCCATGGGATGGTGAGACAACATGGCTATACCTTTTATTTTTATTTTATTTTATTTACTTGTTTGTTTTTGGTACCAGAAATCGAACTCAGGACCTTGTGCTTGCCAGGCAGGCGCTGTGCCACTGACCTATATCCCTGACCCTGGCTATACCTTTTAATCAAGTACCAAACCAGAGGTTCACCCCAGGCTTGCTTATGAG
Organism: Erethizon dorsatum; assembly: GCA_028451465.1. Taxonomy (NCBI): domain Eukaryota; kingdom Metazoa; phylum Chordata; class Mammalia; order Rodentia; family Erethizontidae; genus Erethizon; species Erethizon dorsatum. Next base: position 105,791,869 of record CM051822.1, read on the forward strand.
GACTTTCTCTGCCTGCACCCCCCGTGGTACTGGGGATTGAACCCAGGGCCTTCGCACTGATCTACATACCCATTCCTTTTATTTTTTTCCCTTAGACAGAGTCTCATTAAATCTCTAAATTGCCCGGGCTGAGCTTGACTCTGCAATCCTGCCTCAGCCTCCCAGTGCTGGGATTACAGGCATGTGCCATCATGCCCGGCCAAGTTATTTTTAACTAATTCGGTGTTTACCCTGGAAGTTCTTCCATGGTCAGGCCTCTCTTAGTGGTTTGCTTGGTGCCCACAAGTGCATTTGTGGTGAGATCTAGTTCATAATAGAAATGGGTGTTTCAGATTTTGGGCTGTTTATTTTCTTCCTATACAAAGCTGCCTTCCTTTGTGTGACCATGAAAAGATGATTCTAATATATATATACTTTGACTTTTTGGCCTTTTATTTTCTACAAAATAGAACCATTTGGTTAGCTGTCAGGTTGCCCTTCTGGCTTGAAGTTTGGGAGGCCTCAAAGTTACCGTCTCACTCTAGCCCAGTGATAGCGAAACCTTCAGGGCTTTCAATGATACAAACAGCCCACTGTGGCACATGTGCCGTGGGTTCGCCACCACGGCTCTAGCCTGATACCACAGGCCGTGGGCCCCGGGCTCAGCCTCCCTTCCATCCTTGGTTTTGTCTATACCCACACCTGAGCCATGAGCCTCACCTGAATGAACAGCCTGTTCCCCTGGGACACCCCTTACTAGGCTGTGGCCACCACCTGCCTTGCACCCTGCTCCCTGTTTCCACCCTCGCCTGTCTCAACCTTTTCCTAGACATCCACTCCCTGATCTGCTTGCCACTAGTGCTTGTCTGGGCTGAGCTGGGGCACTTACAACTGCACGGTGAAGATGTGTGTGCCTTTCTTATTTCCCAGCTAGACTGTGCTTTCTGCAGGTAGGAACTCTGGTACCTGTCTGTCCCCCATGGCACCCTGAACTTCAGGGGCTAAAGATAGGTTTGACATAAAGGAAATACAAGGCTGGCAGGTAAACAGCTCAGTGCCAGCTCAGTTGATTTGATCTTTGCAACAGGTATCACCTGAATGAGGTGACAGGGAGGTTTTATGTTCCCGAAGCAGCAGGGGACATTAGGCACAAACGTTGACTTTGCCATTTTACAGTGCCTGTGGTTTTCTACTGTTTCACATCCCTTGAGCTATACAGGAAACTTCTAAACATCAGAGAAAATTATTTCAAAACTCATTTAGTCTTGGCACCATGGATAAGAATAAAATAACATATGACTTCGGGGTGTGTCTGTGGTTTGGTTTTATTAGAAATCAAATACATGGACTTCTTTCCTTAGAAATAAAAATCTCAATACTTTTTAAGCTAATAAGTGCCTCATTCAGTGGTACCGTCTATTTGTTCATCTTTGCCATTGTCCTAACACAAATGTCTCACAAGCTCAATGTTCAACAAACACATAAATATGTAAGTTTGAACGCACCTCTCTTAAACCTGCCTCATAGAAGACAGTGTGAAGGTTTGGGAGTCACGACTATAATTTTGGCGGTTATGGGATTAAAAATCCATCATTACACATAGTTTTAGGAGGTGTTGATTTGCTTCATCCACCTCTGTAATATACCTTCGTTGTGGACATTGGATGCAGAGCCCTTTACCAGATCATCCCCCTGTTACTTTAATAAGGTTAAATTCAGCAACACCAGACATACACGTGGGGGTGCCGATGCGTCGTCTGAATGAATCAAAACAGGACTGCAGCTATGATCGGAGACTTCCTTACACAGAAGTCACTAACCACAGCGGAATGAAATGTTAAGGTAGAAATAAGAATTACTTCATTCGAATACTATTCTGTAGGTGAGAAGAGGAAAGCAGTAACTGTCAGTGGTGCAGCATGTCCCTGGAGTTGGGCCGAGTCTCTCATCTACGCGATTTCATTTCCTCCTCCCAGCAGTGTGATGAATTTCTGTAGTTCCCTGCTTTAAGAATGAAGGAACACAGGCTTGGTGCTGTTAAGTGACTTGCCGGTGTTGTGGGCTGATCCCTGGAGAGCTGGGTCTGTCTGACTCAACAGCTGTGCGCTTTCCCGCTCTGCTCTTTCTGCGAGCCCCGGCCAGGCTCCCTGCCTTCATCTACAGCAAGAGGCTGTGAGCTCACTGTGCCGCCCCGTCTGAGTGCCCAAGAGCGGTGTTACAGAGCCTTGCATTGTTTTTAATATTTCAAAAACCCCAGTGAAAGTAGTTTAGAAGGATGCCCAGGTGATTACAATAGCAAGTTTGTACTCTAATACATCAGCTCTTTGTAGCGACTCTGATAAGCTCCACCATTTAAAAACTCAGATTGACAGATATAAACGCGCAGCCTCGTGTAATCGGTGCCGTTCTGTCATGCAGTCTTTTCAGACATGGCGCTCTGGTCCCGGGGGAGGAAAGGGGCTGTCCAGCCTCTGAGAACTCACTTTTCTCGGGTCTAAGAGGCCCTCATAGAGCAGTCTTGAGATTCACAGTCTGCGTGGTCCTTTGATGGTCACACAGTTTCCGTGTCCCCCTTTAGCCATATCAGTTTCTTCCCACATCCTAGCAGAGGGGAGGGTGTCGTTCTTGGGACCTAATCCATTTTAATGGTGGGCACCATCACTGCCACACACGTTGTCGGACATTGAGAAGGGAGACCCTGAGGCTGTCAGAAGCCGCTGCTGCTTTCCTTTCCAAAGGGCTCTTTACTTTTCCCCTATGATGTCACTTATATTAAAAGTTCCAGAAATATTAGCAATGAGCAATAATATCCCTTACATTTGTTACCCATTGTATGGATTTGATTTTGTACTATTTCATTTTATCCAAAAAATGTGGCACTTTGAGCTCCAATTTATAGATGAATCAGTTGTCGCAGAGTAGTCAGGTAAGTTGGTTTCTCTGATCTTGGGAATGAAGGTCCTCTGGCTTCTGATTATGGCTCTTTTCAGTCTCCCAGCAAAGCTCTAGCAATTAGACGGCAGTCAGGCCGTCTCACTATACAGTGCCCTGATACAAAATAATTACCGGAAGTAGTCCGTGGACATGAGAGGACCCATTAAAATCACTTTGGACCTCTTCAGCTTGAAGCAGCCACAAGCTTTAGCAAGTGAGCTTCCCCCGAAGTTGTAAAGAGAATGTCCCACTTGGTGCCATTGGTATAACCCTCCCTGGTCTGCCATCCGGATCTGGCCTGGTGTAAAAAGGAGGCTGAAATTGAACATGCTTCACCCCATGCCTACCCTGTGAGACTTAGTATTCGTAGCAGATGAGTGAGATTTCAGAAAGCCAATGTCAATAAGATGTTTCCTTAAGATATCAGAGACCATCCTGATGACAGGGAGAGGCATCTGTTTTCCTTCCATCCTATCCAGGCTGTTCTGTAAATTATAAATACGGACCCCACGTGGCTGTGGTCAGAAGTGGCAGGGCATCTTGGGAAGGAGCGTCTCCAGGTGTCTTCACTCAGGAGGGTGAAGTTCCCAGGCAGAGGGTGGGCCTTCTAGAGCCAGGCCTGTTACAGATCAGTATTACTGGGGGCGCAGATAACCCTGTTTTGTACTCCTCAGGTGATTTCTCTGAAGGGAAGAATGGGAGACATTGGGCATTGGGAAGAGAAACCACCTTGGCAGGTTGGAGAGAAGGCAGGCGAGTGAGCTCAGTGACCTGAAACGCAGATCTGGCTGTCAGTGGAATGACCCAGGCTTTCAGGGGGTGTTTTACTGTGGTAAAGTGGCAATCAGAACCAGGGCCACAGGTCCCTGAAAAATCTCTTGGTGATCCCTTGCTTGTTGAGTGCATCCTGGGTGCTCTGTGTCATTTTGGGGGGTCCTGAGAGATTTCTTTTAAGTGATTTAGGATTATATAATGCTTTGGCAATACTAGTGATAGCTTGGAAGAAGCGCCTTGTTCATTATTATCTTTTCCACTTTAGCAGTCTCTAATAGGGCAATAAAATGGTACACTGGGGCCTCATACGTAGAAAATGACAGAGTCAGCAGAGGCCCTAGAAATCACCTTGCCCATCACTCCTCTCCTCCTTACCTCCACCCGCTCCTCATTTTAAGGTGAGGAGGGCATCAAGGCTTCATAAGCCAGTGCTTTTCTAGGTACCAAGTTGGTGCAGGCTTGCTTGACAGTTGGCGCGCTTTCCAGGTTGCATCTCAGTAGCAGTGTGGTTCGTGTACCTGTCTCTGCACAACTCCAGGTGTAAACATCTGGGAGGGAGGGAGTCCTTCTGGCCATTCATCCCTAAAGCCAGCTTCAGTCCCGTTAGCTGGAGGATGTGTCTGCTTTACCAAGGAGATTCAGCACTTCCTGAGAACTTGTCCACCTGCTGAGAAGCTTAGGTTTATGACAGTTCTTTCAGAATGTGGCTTATTGTAAAGCTCCTATTAAAGAATTTTTTTTTGGTGGTGCCTTTAGCAATATGCAGAAAGAATAGAGCTTTCCATTAGAATTGCTACTTAAATTTATCTTCATTCAAAAAAATTGAGACCTTGGGCTGGTGAGATAGCTCAGCGGCATACATGCCTGCCTGGCAAGTGCAAGGTCCTGAGGTCGACTCCCGGTACCCACATTAAAAAAAAAAATTGAGACCTTAACCTTTATGGATTGCCACTAATGCTTTTGTACAGTGATGTCACTTACCACATCTTGGATTTCTTATAAAATAGAGGCATCTGATAGCTCTAGGTTGTGGCTGCTGTCTGGAGAGTCCCTTTCGGGTTCACTATTCACCGTATGCACTGCCCAGGTCATGTGAGGCATACAGTAAGTGCTCAATTTATGTACTGGACAAGGAGTTTTAAGTGGCAGAGCTGTGGAACCTCTAGGTACCTGAGGCAGGAAGAAAAGTTTTTAGTCTTCAGTGAGTGTCTGGAATTTGCTTTGCAACCTAACGTCACCAGTCAATTCGAAGTACATCATTTCTCCTCCTAACTGGATATTTTTTCATGGGGGGGACCGGGAATCGAACTCAGGACATTGCGTTTGCCAGGCAGGTGTTGTGCCACTTGAGCTATATCCCCAGCCCCCTAATTGGATTTGAATAGCCTTTTCATTTGGAAATTGAGTTAGCCTGGCCCTGTAGACACTGGTAGAGTTTTGGGAAATGTCCAGGTGACTGCAAAGCCTCTCTTATGAGCAACATTGGAGGAATAGTATTTGTCCTTCCCTTGTTTCGTAGTGGGGCTGGAGCTGAATTTGCAGAGAGAGACAAGTACAGGTCCAGTTCCAAGATGTCATCAGGGAGTGTCAGAATTACAGAATATGGTGCATGGTGCTCAGATTTGCCCACAGCCAACGCTATTTCATTTCCTTGGACTCCCTCCGATGCCCTAAAGGCAGAGTCCCTGCCAGCAAGAAGTTGACTAACTGAAAATAGCAGAGCAGCTGCATCACAGGTCTCCAGTCGGTGGGCATTCCTCACATCTTTTGCATTTTTGTCTGTGGCACTAATCTCACTTTGTGTTTCTTTGCAGAGTTGGATTACAGAAACTCCTATGAAATTGAATATATGGAAAAAATTGGCTCCTCCTTACCTGTAAGTTCTTCTTGCTGTGCCTTTTGCTGTGATAGGCAGGCAGGAACCTCCTCCCCTACCCACGCAAAGCATCTCTGGGAACTCAGAGCCCACACTGGTGTCCTCTGTACCTACAGCATCTAGGTGCCCAGTGATGGTGAACTGGGGAGGGGACTTTGAGGTTCATACTCAGTCCCATCACGTGGCATTTTCAAGCAGAAAGGGAAAGAGGATTAGGCCTCATGCAGAGTTACTTTCCGAGACTCAGAGAGAGAACATCAGAATTTCTTCAAGGGGGAGTGTTTTGTAAGTGTTATTAACTGTTTTCTGAATTACAGTTGACTCTCCATGTCCACAGGTTCCATATCTATGGGTTCAACCTTAGAGCAAAAATAGTCTAAAATAATTGCATCTGTACTCAACATGTACAGACTTTTTTCTTGTCATTATTTCCTAGATAATACATCATAACTTTACATGGCATTTAGATCCTATTAGGTATTATAAATGTTCTAGAGATGATTTAAAGTATATGGTAGGATGTATGTGGGTTGTACTCAAATATTGTGCCATTCTGTATAAGGGATTTGGATATTTGTGGGACTCCTAGAACCAATCTTCCAAGGATATCAAGAGTTGACTATCATGGTTTTAAGCAGCTGATCCTTTGCGTAGTAACCATCCCCGCTTTCATTTTAAGTGGTTATAACAGGCAGCTGTCTTTCCTGGCTTAGTGACTACTGCCCAGGCATTTTGTTCAGGGTGTGTCCTCTTTCTGTGCTATTGTTTAGTGATGTCTTTGGAGATGGGGCAGGCACCATGATACTAAGTGGTTCTGGACTTGTTGCTCTTATCTTTATCTTTCTGTGCATTGTTCGTAGATGCAGGGGTTGCTGATTCTAAACTGCAGTAGACTTGAAGGTTGGGCAGGAAAGTGTACCTGTGCATAGACTAAAATCTGCTTCCCGAGTACAGAGTGTGGTTTTGTCATTATGTCTCAGTATATCACTCAAAGAGTGTCTGCTTCCCTTGGAGGTTACAACCCAATGGTTGACACCATATATATAATACCAAGGGGAGACATTTTACTACTGAAGTGGAACATTCATGTATTTTGATACTGTTGATTTAACGGCACCAAAACCACCAGAGGCCACTTCTTACACACCACACCTGCTGACCTGGGCATCAGCAGGCCTCATGCATGGATTTCATAACGAGTTTACCTTACCTAGGAGCCACACAGCCATCCGGAGATTTTGTGATAGTGCAGAGCAACACACCCACTGGCCACGGCAACACGGGCTTCTGTGGTCACCCCAGAGTGCAGAGGTCTCTCATGGTCTTCTCATCACTAAGAAATGCTAATACTTGTTTCTGAGCTTAGTGCACATGGCCATAGGGGATTTAGTCCTGGTCCCCTACTCTGGCCACTGATCCGCCCACTCCCCCACTTCGCGCCACACTGCACACCCTGTGCACCAGGCCGCCTATGCTCTTCTGCTGGCTCTGAACATGCCTGGACCCTTAGGGTCCTAGGCCACACCTTGCTCTCTGTTCATGCCCTTCTTGCCCATGCCCACTGAGAGGACTCCTTGTCCTTCCAGACTAAGTCCATTGCTCTGTCCCTCTTTCCAGTGCTCATCCTTGGGTCACCACTTGACACTGGGCAGCCCCAAGCCAGGAGCCTGCCTTAGTCCTCCATTTATCCTCAGTGGCCAGCACAGTTCTGAGCCAGAGGGTGTGGCCGGTAATCACTGGTGCCTGAGCAGGGTCAGCAAAGTGACACATCCAGTTCTTTCTCTCCCCGCGCACATGGCCACCTGAACCTGGTTGAATATTCCCCACAATGTCCTTTCCTCCTTCTCTCTAGCCAGAGTCCTAGTCTCCTAGCCAGACCCTGCTTTCTTCTCTCTTTCTGGTCATTTGAAAGAATGAAAGCTTTTCTCTGATGAGTTGTTGGATCCCTACTGGAGAGTGCTCTGGTTTTCATCTCGGTGGCGTGCTCAGGCCAACTGTACCAAGCTGATGTGTGCCTTTGATCCCCGCAGCAGGATGATGACGCCCCGAAGAAACAGGCCTTGTACCTTATGTTTGACGCATCTCAGGAGAGTCCCATCAAGTCTCCGCCAGTCCGGATGTCAAACTCCCCGACGCCGTGTTCAGGGTACGACTTCCGTGATGAGAGAGTTACCAGCCAGGCCAGAGGCCCAAAGCCCCTGAGCACTTTCACACTGTTATGCTGACTCCATTCCCTTGTGTGTATTCAGACAGCCCAGTTTCAGTCTCTGTCCACCTGGACAGAGATGCCTTCCTCCGTTTTGTTATTGGGCTCTTTGTACTAAGGTAAAATCCTTTAACAGCTGACTTGACCCTCATTGCACCCCCAGTCTGCACATTTCTCTCTGTCCATTGGTAGACAGCATGACACACCATTCAGAACCTGGGTCCCCACTTCCATTCCTACTGGCTAAGGTGAGTTACTCATCCCCCCACGGCTCAGTTTCCCCAATTGTCAAGTGAGAGTAATAGATTGACCCCAGAGGTACTTAAGAAGATAAAAAGAGGCCATTAGTCCCCAGAGCTTCCCCCAGCTATACAGTGGGCACAAGGTGCCTGGCTTCCAGAGCAGTGATGTGTGGGAAGCACTTGTCAGAGTCCCCTGTGCGTGTACCATGCTCGATGAACGTATGTCACTGATATGGATGGCAGTGTTTGCATCTGTCAGGATTCATATTGTGAGCGGTGCAGTGTTTGGGCAAGTGTGGGCCTTGCTCTAAGATTTGGACTGTACCATCCTCGTCTGTGTGCTCCTTACATTATGCAAGACTCAAAGTTCTTGGTTTGACTTCTGAAACTTACTGAATCTGCCCAGGGGCTGAGGTGATAATTTTATTACAGCAATAGTAATGCCACCATATGATGAGCACTGCGCTGAGTATTGTACATAATGCGGCATTTTATTTTATCTTCACAAAGGTACATTACCTTCATCTTACAGAAAAGGAGACTGAAGTATGGTACTAATTACTTTCCCCTGGCTGTACAACTGAGCAACTGGCTATCAGCTTAGCACCAGATCTTGTGCCCCTTAGCCAGTGGCATTTGTGCTCTGCCCCTCCCGTGTCATTGGGCCCTAGGGTGGGACTGAACCACACCTTCCCTCTGACTGCCCATCCAAGAGGCTACATGGCCACTGAAGACCTTGTCCATGTCCCCCTGAGGACGCAGCCCTGGAAGTCCAGGATTCCTTGGGCTGTTGCACTGTTTATGGCTTCCTGGTTGATTCCAGTGAGAAGATGCTAAAGATGCCCTTTGTTTCCTCAGGTCAAGTTTTGAGGACAGTGAAGCCCTTGTGAATGCTGCAGCAAAAGTCCAGCATCCTGTCACACGAGGTCTGGCCACCAGCCAAGAGCCACACTTGCAAGTGCCAGAGAAATCCTCCCAGAAAGACCTGGAGGCCATGGCCTTAGGGACCCCTTCAGAGGCAATTGAAATTGTAAGTGGAGTCAGAGGAGCTGGAAATCACTGGGGATGAGACCAGGGCCTGATGGTGCCATCACCACCACCTGGCACTTGTTGTGGGGCCTGTCCTGGCTCCCAGGACACAGGAACCAGCCTCTGGGCCCCACATCATCACGGTGGGGAAAAGGCCCTCCATTGCCACGAGGATGGTTTGGCAATTCTCACCTAAATGCTTTTATTTGCACCTAGGGCTATTTATTTTCCATTTGTCCCTTCCTGGGACCAGACTGTTCCTTCGGAGCCATCATCAGGCGGTACTTTGCCTCTCTAGTCTGTCTGGCACAGGCAGAGAATGGTAGAGCAGAGGGCACCCTCCTTTTTGGTATTTAAGTGCTTTTCTCCTGGGTCTCAGTTACAGATTTCTCTTGTGTATAGACCAGGAATTTTACCTCTCCTTTCCCAACCCTACCAGCACCTTGCAAAGCCAACAGACCGGAGCCAAAGGTGTCACCCACCCCACTCCCTGCATGTTACATGTGTCCATCGGGCATCTGTGGTCTCCCTGCAGTATGTGGTGCGTATGTGAGGGTTTTCCACACTTACTTTAATTTCTTTTATCTCTGACCTAGCAAATCCCCAAACAGTTTTGAAGGCGTTGACTTACTATGTTACTTTTGTCTTTCTATATTAGAAGACTTCGTTTGTGTCATGCAACAACTATTTATTGAGAACCTACTATGTGTCTGGCAGTTGGGTGCTGAGTTGGAGAATGGAAACATAATAGTGGGCAAAAAGAGGGTTAGACATGAATCAATCATCTTGCAAATAAATACCATGAAGGACTCATGGTTCACCTTCCACAAAGTTGGCCTCTGATTTTGAAGTCTATGCAGAGACACTGCTTTGTTTGAAATCATCTTTCCATTATTTAGAAAATGACCTTTACCAAAACCTTACTTCCTTTGATGTTTATACCTGGAGCTATTTCCTTGATGAGTTTCATTGTGTTTTGAAAAACCATCAGCTAGCTTGCCTCCCACCTATTGGCTAGGGAGTAAGGGTGGCTTGCAGGTGGGGAGGGCACGTAAGGCTGTGTTTTGGGGGAGGGGGTTGGGCCTGCCAATCTCAAGATGTTCATTGGAGTTCGTCCAGATAAGCCCTGGAGTACTGGCAGCTAATTGATACTCTCTTTAGCCATAAGGCAGAAATGCCCAGCAAATGCATGCATGATCCTTGTCTGGTATCAATATCACTCTGTGCTCTCCTCTATTTTTCTTCTGTGTCCTCCTCTCTGCCGGCCTTCAGACAGCTCCCGAGGGCGCCTTTGCCTCTGCTGATGCCCTCCTCAGCAGGCTGGCCCGTCCAGCCTCTTTCTGTGGCGCGCTTGACTATCTGGAACCCGACTTAGCAGAAAAGAACCCCCCAGTATTTGCTCAGAAACTTCAGGTTTGTAGCCCACGTGTGACCTTTGGGAATTTGTCAAAACCTCAGTAGAGAATGAACCCCCAATCCCCAAATGAACTGAGGCAGTACTTAATGAGGAAGTGCTGAGAGTGTTCCAGATGAAATATCTTCCCCTCAAACACTGATTTATGTGGTGTACTTTATCCAGGACACCGAAACTAAATAAATTGTGCAATTACATATTGAACGAACCATTTCTGTTTCAATTTGGAATTTTGGCTAACCAGTCATTATTCAGATGTATTGACAGCCCCAAAGGCATTTTCTGTGATTTATTCACGGAACCAAAGGTATCAGGTCGCCATTGAGCCAAGCTGTTTATATGTACAGGCAATCTCAGATTCCCATTGAGATAACATCTGGACTCAGTCTTGCATCTGGAACCAAAATGATTATCTACTCTGTGCCTTAAATTTGACAGTTTAATTTGATATCCCCTAGACTAGGATGTTTGGGGCACACCAAGAGGGTCTTTTGAGAGATGCACATCCATTTGTGTAAAGTGTTGGCTAACTTTAAGAAAAACAAAAGGAAAGAAATGACAGAATACAGTACAGTAAAAACTTTGGCCCTGTTTTGAAAATCACTTTCTATTCCACTGCATGATACTTCTTGATAGATATTCAAAAGGACAGTTTGTAAAAAGGAAATTAAACACACTTGTTTCATGATCTGCTGAGGTGATCACTGTGAAAGAAAGCCAAGCGTGTGTTTGCCCCTGAGTAACTGTCATGACACATTTATGTGGCACATTCATTTCTGGGATGTGGAGAACATTGCGTCTGTCTTGATGCATTTCCCTTACGGTCTGCTCATACCCCTCCGTCGGGCAGGAGGAGTTAGAGTTTGCCATCATGCGGATAGAAGCCCTGAAGCTGGCCAGGCAGATTGCCCTGGCTTCCCGCAACTGCCAGGACACCAAGGTACTGGTTTGCCGCTGCTGTGTGCTGCTTCCTGGGAATGCTGTGTGTGTCACCATGGTCCAGGGATGCTTTGCTAACCATCAGCCAGGAGGTGTTGTGGGTATCCCAGGAAGTGTGCTTTCCAAGAAACTGAAAGCGTAACTCCTGCATAAACGTGCACATCTAAGCTCTACTTAACTCAAGAATGAGAGAACTGACAGACAGTAGTGCTGGCTAAGTGGAGAGCAGGAGAAGCTTAAGTATAGACTAAGGTGGCAAAATTAGGTATAATACTCACTCAGCGAGACCAGAAAATGATTGCCTGTGAGGTTGTCTTTTTTTCTATAAATATCATTTGCTTCTCTGTGAACAAAATTTGCAACTTGTCTGTTTTCTGCAAGTTTACATGTAACTTAACTGAGAATCAGCAGTAATTAGCAGGTGAAAGCAACACCTGCCCTGAGACGATAGGCAAGATACTGGTCGACAGTCCTTTGGTGAAGGGCCGCTGGTACACATTTCAGGTTTGCAGGGTGCACATCTGGCCTGTGTCACAGCTGCTTGCCTTTCACTGTTGTGCCACTGCAGCCTCAAGCAATATGCAGAGAAATGATGTGGTGTTGTTCTAGGAAAACTCTTCTTCCCCCTCCTCCTCCTTCTCTTCTTTCTCCTGTTCTTCTTCTTCCCCTTCTCACTTTTTCCTCTTTTTTTTTTTTTTTTAAACAAAAAAAGGCAGTAGGCCATTTGGCCTGTAGGCCAGTTTGTCCCAGCTTTTCCAGTGGAGTGTGGCATTTACAGGGTGTGCAGAAATCTTTCTGCATGGCCTCCAAGTGTGGGGTCCTTTTTCTTCACACTTTGAATGGGTTGCTGATGATATGCAGATGGCATGTTGCCCTCAGGCTGCGGGTGACCTGATGTCTCTGAGCAGTGGCCTTATTTCTACCTCTCACCCCACCTGAGTTGGGCAGTCCTGTGAACTTGGTGTGTCAGACCTGAGAAGGACCCCACTTGTGTTCTGTGGCCTTGAGTGAATTATTGAACTTCTGTGAGCCTCAGCTTTTCCACCTGTGAGATGTGGCTCATCACAGTGAGTTTGCTGGTTACATGAGGACTTCAGATGACAGGTGGAGAGCTACCCTATGCCTGGTATGTGGTAGGTGTGGAATAAAAGGAAGGCACTCTTGTTAGCTAACAATTTACCTTTGCCTCTTAGCTGGTCAGATGTGCACAGCATCTTCTCTGGAAGCAGATCGAAGTCCTCTTATACAGATGAGGAAACCAAGCCACTTAAAAGTGGCTCACCAGGCTGAAACTAGAACTCCAGTCTCCAGATGGGGCCCTGCCTGTCTGTTGCATCCCCGGAGGAGCTCCAGTACGTGGTGCAGGAGCAGGGTTTCCAGCTGCTACTATGCTCCAAGGGCCCACACATGTGTTCTTGGTTGCAGCCCAAAGACCTCTCCCAGAGATAGGAGGTGGTCACACTGCAGGTGTCCAGACTGGGAATTACGGGACACTGGGCAGGGGTAAGAAGGTAAATACAGATCAGTGATGTCGTTGTTCTTGTGGCCAAACTATAAAATTGGATTAAGTTTCCATGAAAATGAGAATTTTAGAAACCATTAGGCAGAGAGGATCTCTCACATACACACATACACACACACTAGGTTTATCTCTTCATACCCTTGTGGAATGGCTTAAAAGCAGAGTGAGGTGCCTAAGTTTGGCTACTGTAGGTGCGATGTATTCCTCAACAGAAGTTTGATACAGAACTAAGCATCTTCTGCTGAGTAGTTTCAATGGGCTGGAAGTATTTTGGGGTGCCCTGCCTGCTTCCTCTGAGAGTATGCCAGAGGTGGTCCTCAGCAAACAGGTAAATAGGAGTTGATGACGTGTTAGTTATGACCTGTTCTCAGACCATGTGTCCCAATTTTGATTTAGAAAATAGTGTCACATGGATCCACTGAGTGTGGGCCTAACCACCTCCTTATGTATTTCTGAATGCATGCTAAAAGGAATAGTCTACTAACTATCTTGGAACATCTTTCTCTGCCATAGGCATTTGTATCACTTTAGGAAAATACATTATCTGATAACTCTATCCCATGGAAGATAGATGCTCTTTCTGTAGCTAGCCAGCCTGAGGGGAATCCTTGGACCTGCAAGTAGGTCCCTGAGGGGTCCTTGTGCACATAGATTCTTGATGGCCCCTCCCCATGTCGGAAAAGGCTGATATACAGACAGAGAAAACAGCAGCTGGGTATCCAATTTGCTCTTCTTTCTGCTGCTGTATTTCAACTGCAAGTGACAGAGCCCTGTCTGGCAATGTGGTCATAAACTGGTGCTAACACAAAAATGGAAGCATTTGGAAAAAGGACATCTTATTGAGAGGATGAAAATCAGCAGGAACGGGCGTGGGGGTGTATCTGGTTGTTTCTTAGAGCACCTTCACCTGTCATTTCTCTGTAGCCTGACAGCTGAGTTAGTCTATGAGGAACTACCGTGAGGGTTCCTTTTTCACTAGTCAAAAGTCATTAGAAGTAAGAGGCCCCTAGGAGCTGCGGTGTTAGCCTGCAACCTCATTTTTACTTTCCTCCTACATACTTCTGGCCAAACTTGGTTTCCCACCGGGGGTGAATCTGACCAGGGTTGCTGGATACGTCGCACAGGTTTAGCATAAATCAGGTTGGACAGAATCTGAATGTCCTGACTATATGGCTTTCCAAGGGGTGCAAAGCACAGGGTCATTGCGATGATTTATGTGACCTCTGGTTGTGATCTTGGAGCCGTTGGCCTTTCTAGAGACCTGCTGTAAAGAGTGAAGGATGAGGTTGTGGTAAGCTCCGGGATGGTAGCAGCCAGCACCATGGGGAGTGGACGTGGTATGACTCCTTTGCCTGATTCCTCCAAGAGTTCTGGCTTGGACAAGCAGGAACCTGATTTTCCCATGAGCTGGAGCAGGAGTTGGTTGAGGGATAGCTTGTATTGTTGGCAAACAGCCTGGCATTGTGTTCTGTTTTTTCACCAGCCACACCCTCCCACCACCATTTGACAGTGAGATCACAGAAGAACACAAGTCTGAAAGCCATGAGGACAGTCTGAAGAGCAGTAAGAAAGGGCTATCTTGTAGGTCTCAGCTTATTTGCCAGTTTTGAGGACATATAGTCATCACCTGGAGCCTGTGTTTAAGGACTGGAAGGTTGGCACCATGTGGCTCAGATACCCCCTGAATACCTGACCACACTCCATGGACTTAGCTTAGTCTGCCGTGGTTACTGGCTACTCATGGCTCTGGTCCTCACCCCAAGTGGCCTCTCCCACATCGCTCTCCAAGCCTTGAATCTGCACTTGCTCCCTCCACAGTTGGCCTCTGATTGCTCTGGGACAGGGATCCTGCTACCACCCAAGTCCCCAAGGTCTTGGGACAGAAAAGACCACAAGGAGGACTGTGAGCCAGGATGAGTGACAGGACATCCCCTGGCTGCAAGGCCAGCAGGAGGCCAGGCTTCTTAAGGCTTGCCTATCTGAAAGGGTCATGGTGGTCCAAGGATTCTCGCAGGGCCCAGGGTTAAGGAGTAGATTGAGAGTTGAAATTGCTTGCAAAGACCTTTGCCTGTGGCCAATTTTACATTTCAGTTTGTGATTCTAGTGGCTTTTTTGGGCCTCTTTAAAGTAGCAAGTAGAAAATTACGTGAGAAACAAAGCTCAGCCTAAAAATATCTGATCTTAAAATATCAGTGAGAGACAAACCTTTTACTTTCAGTTGAAAACATTCCTTGGTTGTAAAAAAAAAACCAGACTGTGTGTGATGAATTTCATTAACAATGAGGATACTTGATAAGAGCATTAATTCAAATGGGTCTCAAAGTCATTTGTTCCTTTACTGAAAACACCAGGTGGCCGCAATGAAAGGTGACCGTAAATCACTCTATAGGGTAATATCCCTTCGCATTTGCTTAGAAAGATCATTGTTTTATTCATTTTTCCATTCATTGCCTTGTTTTAAAAAGCTTAAAGGTCATTAATTCTTTCATTGGTGATATTTGGCTCCTGCCCAGTATGGTAAAATTAGTTTTAATTAAATTAATTTTCTCTTACACTTAGGGGAGCCAGTTTATTTTGGGTCAGAGTTGAATATTGTTTTGAGAAACCTTTACACCAAATCTCTCAGATCCTGTTTCTTTGTCTTCAGAAGGACCAGGTTGAGTCCTAATATTCTTTTCATTTTGAAATTCTGTTCTTCTAATTTTTTTTTTTTTTTTTGTGGGTACCGGGGGGTCGACCTCAGGACCTCGCGCACCAGCAGGTGCCCGTGCCACTGAGCGATATCACCGGCCCCTTTTTTAGTATGTGGGATCCGGGAGTCAAACTCGGGCCCTCGCGCTTGCAAGGCAGGCACTTACGCCGCTGAGCCATCTCACCGGCCCTCTTCTAATTTTTTTAAAAGAACATATTTTAAAGTTATAGGAACAGTATTTTTTTAAATTTGTAAGTCTTTTCCAGGATTGTTTGTTTATGAACTTTCTCCTAGGTATGGGTAATGAGTGTTGATCTCTAGGTATAATTTCCGGTTATGTTTGAGAAGTTTCCCTGTGACAGGTAGAAGCGTGGAAACCATTTCAGATAGCAGTGATGAGCCTGTCCACGCAGAGCCTTGTGGTCTGGGGGTGCCCTTTCTTCTGACAGCCCCGCCTTCCTGCTGCCTGTGATTAGTCACTTGTGCTCTGGTCAGGTTTCCCATTAATAGAGGTCTCTTGAGGACTGGAGGTTGAGCAGGTCAACATGTGAGTCTCGGGTCTGGTTGCCTGGGGCTGTGTGCTCCCGGCCCTGACCAGTTGACCATGTGGCACCACTTCAGGGGAAGTCCAAGGACTGCAGGCCAGGTGGGGTCAGGCACCAGGAGTTCTCCTCCAGGACAACCAGATGATGGATGTTGCATGTGTACAACTAACTAGCCCTAACTCAGTAATCTCCAGTCCTATCCATTGAACTTGCACCTGAGCTTTCCAGCTGTTTCCTTTCATAAGGGCACTGCCCCTGTTGCCGTGGTAAGGTAAGCGCAGTGGTTCTGTGATCACAGAGACATCCTGCTTGTGTGCCTTCTGTCTGCCCCCTCCGTTTGCTGCTGGCTCTTTAATATTACCTGCTGCATTTTATCAGTCTCTATCCCCTGTCCCCAAATCTCTCTCCCCTATACCATGGTGTTCTGTTCACCGCCCAATTAATTCTCAAATTTCCCAAGGAAGGAACAGTCCCCACTCTGCCTGTTAGACCACTGCCACCTCCCATTGAAGTGGATTTGTAACCAGGTCACCTTGGCAGCTGTGACAGCACCATGAGATTAATGAATAGGACTGAGAGTTGGTTTGTTTCTGTTCTGGTAGAAGTAGGCTGACAAACCTGGCCAAGTTGATTGACGATGCTCCTAACACTGCTTTTCAATTCTGCTGCAAGTTGCTGAGCGTTTTGTGCTAAGAATAATTAGTCTGCTCCTGACCTCTCTGAGGCTAGCATCTGTCACCTGTAGGAGGCTGGAATGCCTCACCACAGTGTCAGTTGGGCGGGGCGGGGTCATACCACTTGTTGCAGGTCTAATCAGCAAATGTGGATGTGTCGGTTGACCCAGTTTTCAGTTTTCCCATTGATGTAACAGCCTTAATGGCAACGTAACTCTTAATGTCCAGAAACTAGAGCTTGCTGAAGTTGACGACTACAGTAGGCCTGAAGTTTTGGGTGAATCATGTCCTTTTAAATGGATCCTTTCAAACAAATGGCCCCCTAAATTGAAGTGTCCAGTCTTAAAAAAGTGACCAAGTCTGTGGTTATTCAAAGCTAGGCAAATGTAGACTAGAATTCAGTATCATCCACCAGCAAGATTTTCATTGGGAAGTGGAGCCTGCTGTATTATAACGTTGGTCCTTAGGCACAATGCCTAAGTGGCTCAGCGTCTGATAAATGGCAGCGATAAGCTGGCTCCAGACACACTTGACTCCCAGGGCTCCGAGATTCCGAGGCTTCTCCACCATCAGTGCCTCCATCTGCCTGCACAGGTACAGAATGATGGATTTCCATCGATTGTACCTGCCATTGCCCCATTCATTAGTCTTTGCATTTTCTCATACTTTGGATGTTTTTTGTTTCAAAACCATGCAACTGAGGATGAATGCAGTTCACAGCAGGATGAATACAGCCCTCTTTGTTATATGGTGAATGTTAACTGGAGTGTTTTTGTTTTTACTTTTGTCTTTTAAATGAAAACTCATTCCACAGAGAGAGGCTGCTCACCCACCAGATGTCTCCATCTCCAAAACAGCCCTGTACTCCCGCATTGGGACCGCTGAGGTGGAAAAGCCTGCAGGCCTTCTGTTCCAGCAGCCGGACCTGGACTCTGCACTCCAGGTTGCCAGAGCTGAGGTACTGTGGCGTGTGGCATGGAAGGGGCCACTCTGGCTGCCCTGGGAAGGATATGGTGCCTGTCATTTGTAGATAAGTGTGTGTACATAGCCACAAAGCCAGTGTCCTGGAGACAGACTTTCTCCTCTGGGCACTGCAGACCAAGATGTGTGGCACTCTGGGGGATCTGCTCTAGTCACCATGTTAACAGACAAGTGTGGCTTTGATGTATAACAAAAAGCATACACTTGTCCAGAGGGTGCAGGGGCCATCAAATGCCAGTGGGCATTGCAAAAGTCTAATCTCAGGTTTATTTCTCTCTCTTGCTCTGTAAGTCTCTGAATGTAATTAGGATTTGGTCTAGAAAGTTTTAATACATTTATTTGGTATCTCCTTGATTTGGTCAAATTGGAATTCACTCATTTGGAGTTTACCTTTCTCTTCTTCCTGATATTAGGTCATCACCAAGGAGAGAGAGGTCTCAGAATGGAAAGATAAATATGAAGAAAGCAGGAGGGAAGTGATGGAAATGAGGTCAGTAGTGGGGCTCAGCCTTCCTGGTGCCTGGGGATGCTGACCTGTGACCTGATAGTGGCTGGTATTAATGGGGTCTCCAAATAGTGTCTTCTGTTGGAGAAGTCCTCTTTTCTTCATTTTGTAAGGGTCATATTTTTATGAGAGTAAATCAGTGTTATTAAGACAGCCTGCATATTGGTTAAAGAATGCAATACAATACATATATGTATGATGAAAATTCTCCTCTCCACCAGCCTCCAGTTCCACAGTTCAACTTTCCCTTGAATGATTTATTTTCATTTGTTCTGTATTGTAATAGAAATAAATAGCTATCATGTAATACATAACGCATTTAACTGCAATGGTGAGTGCTATTGTAGTATCTAAATCAATTACGTTCGTGGCTACCATTTTGAGTAGCAAACACACTTTTTGGGTAATCACATCCTGTTTTTTAGATCACAGTAGAATCTTCCTGAAAATCAGTATGTTTTTGTTCTTTCCACTAATGCTTTCGTCCTAGCACATCTGGAGGTTAACCAACCAAAATTGAAACCCTGCAGCTGCATTATTTTTCAGCCTTTAAAAAAGATGTCTTTGTGGGGGAAGTAAGGAGTAGTGAGTGGCTCTAGTTTTTTACCTGCACTGAAAAGAACAGGACATACCAAGAAGGCCCCTCCACCTCCCTGGGTGCCCCAGAGGTGCTGTTTACTAACTGATAGGGTAGGATTTCATTTGTCACCAGCTGCTGCCGCAGCACTGGCAATTTGATGGCCCCTGCACCCTCTGGAGCCAGGCCAGGTAAAAATGACACTGTTTCCTAGTTGCTTTGGGTTGGTACTTAATTCTATGCCTCACTTTCCTCATCTAAACATGAGAGTAAATAACTGCCTCAAAACTGTACAGCACAAGGGCCGTGAGCCAGAGCTCCACAGTCTGACACCTGGGTTGCTTCTTAGCTCGCCACATGGAAGCCCTGGGATCCTGGGGAAGTTTCTGGGTCTGTGTGTTCTGGCATCCTCATGAGTGATGCCAGGCACAGTGAGAGTACCATCTCTTGGGGTCCCAAGGAAGATAAGCTGAAAATACAGTGTACTAAAGCACTTTTAGATCCATGGTAGCTCCACCATTCTAAAAGGACACAAACCTGCCTCAGAGTTCTATGATTCTTGGATGCAAGGTTTTGCTTAATCAGAAAACACAGGAGTCCTTATGTGTAGGATTGAGAAAGGACCAAGACGGCTCAGTCATGGGTACCTTTCTTGTTGCGGATCTGTCCAGGTTGAGGTATTGGTCTTGGGATGAAGGTCAAGAAGCCAGAGACAAATGCCCAACAGCTATGAAGCCTTCAGACTGCAGAATGCCTCTGCTTTCATTATGCCTTTTAACTTTCCCAACTTCCCCCCAGAGCCTCAGGTGAGACTCAAGGGTCATCCTGCACCAGGTAGTAATGGAGTCCCCAGCTTCTGATCCAGGTCATATACCCCCTGAGGCAGATCAGCAGGGCCCAGGCCGCCTAGCCCTGGGTCTCTGCGGTCTTCTATCCTTCGGGTCCTGGATCTTTGGCCATTAGCATCTGTTGGTTCTCTTGGGGAAACCATCACTGGATAATGCAGATGAAACCCTGCATCTCTTCTCGAGGTTTCTTTCAGAAGATTGACTTTGGAGGGAGGGCTACTCATACCTTGCTGCTTTCACTTGGAGGTAGCTAAGAAACAGCTTTCTAAGTAGAGACTTCAGGTTTCTGTGCAGCTGCTGTTTGTTGAGACTCCCCAAGAAGTGCTCCTTTAAACCCATCCTGTTTCAAAAACACAAGTGAGTAAGAGGTGACCTCAGGCCTTGAGGAGCTTCTCCTCCAGCGGAGAAGACGGGGCTCATGTGCTATGAGGCCAGACATATGAGAGGCTTTGGAAGAACATACAGAGGAAATGTTAGAATGAAGAGGAAAGCGTTTGGAGGAGAGAGCATTTGAGAAAGACCTTGAGAAACAGACTCTGAGAGGTGGAGGTAGAGAGGGGATGTGAACATGGAAAAGGGCATGGGGGTGAGAAAGCCGGAGCCACAAGAAATCATTTGTTCTCATTGAACCATCATGTTCGAGAGATGGTTGGAAGGTGGTGAGATTGCTGAGGGAGATCAGGCCCTGGTTGCAGAAAGCTTCAGTCATTGGGCTGAAGGTTTGGCTGTGGTGGGCAGTGGAGGAGCTAAGGGTTTGTGTAGTGGGAAGCACTGTATTTAGAAGCTCTTGGGGATGTGCAGGGACAGTGCAGTGTGCAGGGTGGTCACACTGTTTGCATCCAGCTCCCAGGCCTTTGTGAGCAAGTGAACCCTGGTCCAAAATGCCTTTCTGTCTCTTCCAGGAAGATCGTGGCTGAGTATGAGAAGACGATCGCACAGATGATAGGTGGGTGTCCTGACTCAGTTGCTCCTACCTGCCCTGAGGTTTCCCAACTGGGGGAGGCCTTCGAGAGTGGAGGCCTTTGAGAGGATGAAATCCTCAGGCGGAAAGAGAGCAGCTTGGCGAGTGGCTGTGCTTCAGGGTGGGGAGCTGGGACTTCTTGGAATAGCTGTACGGATGTGGCTTATCATTCCTAATGCCTGTGGGGAATGTGGTGGCCACCTCCATAGGCCCCAAAAGAACTGTCCACCTCAGGGGAAAAGAGATTGAAGTTTGCTCCCAGGATGTGTGGGACTTTAATTTTTCCTCAGGGGAGAAAATAGGAATCAAATTCCTGAACCCTATTTTAGTGTGCACTCAAGTGACAAAATTCTCTCACTCAGCCATTACACAGGGGTCTAGGGCCAGGACAGTGGAGCCTGTGGTGATTGCCTACCCCCTGCCCTTTCCTCTGTGACTGTCCAGAACCCTGTCAACTAATACCAACACTCTTTCTTCCTGAGACTGGACACTGCCTCAAAATCAATCTTAAAGCACCTGGGTTGCCAGCACTGACAAATTGCTTTGGCCCCTGATAAAAGAAGGCCTTGAGTTACAAGTTACAACTGGACCTTTATTTTCTTTTCTACATCGTCATCTTTTTCTTTTTTAATAATGAGAAAAGATCTTGCAGAAGCACTAAGCCCAAGTTTTTACAATAATGATCACTGTTCAGAAATGGTATTATGACTTGGGTCATGATGTTTATCTTTCTAGCTATTTAGTTTTAGGTTCATGAGATCAGTTTTAAAAAAATCTTTTTCCCCTAAGGGTAAATGGAATAAAAATTCCAAGTCCCTGCAAACCACCATTGATATGTTTGAGTTTGCAAATAAGCCCTCTCCCAAACATTTGGATTTATGAGTCACTTCCCACCTCTGGCTTCTCCTAAGATAAATAGAATAGTGGCCTCAGTAATGGTGAAGAGGCCATTGAGTGCCTTCCAAAGGAGTTTTTAATGTTTTGTTTTTGTTTTTGATGGTACTGGATTGAACCCAGGGCCCCTCTCTGAGCTACACCCCTTGCCCTTTATTTTTAAATTTGAGACAGTGTCACCTAAACTGCTCAGGTGGACCTTGAATTTGGAATCCTCCTGCCTCAGCCTCCAGAATAGCTGGGATTGATTATACGCATGCACTGTTACAGCAGGCTCAGACGAGCTTTAATTATGGTTTACTATAATCAAGGCTGTTTCACCCCGAACTCCAGGAAAGCCCACGTGGTTGTGTCAACCTCACTGTGTATGCTTTCTATCAAATGAAATATGTTACATTGAACACATAAGGATGAGATAAAAACATTTCAAAACTCTGGAAATTAAAACTGCTGGTAAAAGTGGTTAGGATGATGAAGGATTTACAGTAATACCTTGGTCCATGAGCACTTCTGCTTGCAAACAATTAGGTTCCCAAACAAAAGTGTGTAGCAAAATTTTGCTTCCATTCGCAAACTCCATGTGGGGTGACCAACATGACTACAGCCACCCCCCCCACAGCCATCTTCCCTGAAATTGTAAAACAAATTAAGTTTGTAAATCAAGGTACCAGTGTACATCTTCCAATATGAAATGTCTGCCAAGTTGAGCAAACCTTTGGCCTCTGGGAGGTTTGGGATATGAGAGCATCACTTAGACATGCCACAGCTCATCTGGAAACATCTGAGACATACATTTGCAATTTTGCCCTTGGTAATTATGCATTGGCAGATGTCGGAATGAGGATTGAAGGGTGTGAGCTTTGCTCCTGAGAGAAGGCTGCCATAGCCAGCTTTTCCTGCTTAGCTGGAAAATTTGATACAAGGAGACTCTTGAGAACTCAAACATGTGAGAACCTCTCTAGTTAGCATGAGTGGCCAGTCCTTTTGTGATAGAAAGGTTACTAGACTTTGAGGCTTTCCTTACAGAATATTTGCAGGTGAGAGCAGCTGGGATGTTTCAATCTGAGACAATGTAAAGAGTGTGCACAATGCAACTCCAGCTTGGTCCTTGAGAGAATGACAGCTTTCCCTTTCCCCTGACTCCAGGGATTATGGCCACATATGCCATCTCTCTCCCCCAAGGACACCTGGTGTGTTTGGCCAAGGTGCCTTCTCCAAGAGCTGTAGATTCAGCTCCTTTGAGCAATTTCCTGTACCTTCTGGGTGGCTCTGAGAGACCCTTCCAGAGTCTAGGTGGGAGAAGCGTGGTCACTCAGCGTGATCTCTCTCTCTCTCTTTGTCTGTTCACATCCTCATTCACTGTCCTCTTTGTTATCCACTTTTCCAGAGCTTTTCTCACCAGAAAGGTGGCACGTCCATGGTTGTCATCCTTTAGTCGCTGTTACAGGTCATTGGTTAAAGCTACCGTGCACTTCAAGGTCCTCATGTCCTTATAGAAGACGGCAGGGGCCTGAGGCCTGACTGGGACTGGTTGTAGCTGTGGCTGGACACACCTTTTTGGGCAGGTGTGAGTTGCAGCACGTTCACGAGCCTCATCTGGATTTCATATTTTCCTTTCCCAGTTTTACTCACCTAACCAGCATCACCCGGGGTGGGGGAAACTGAGGCCCTGCAAACAACAGTTCAGGACCAGAGTGAACATAAGCATTTTGAAGTTGACACGAATGCAACCCACTTGGCTAGCTCTGTCTGGTTCTGTGGCTCCCGTACAGCTTTCACAGATGCTCCCCACATGTGTGACATTGACGCTGCCATCATCGTTCCTTCTCATCAGATGTGTCTTATCAAATTCAAATACTGGCTGTTTAGAATTTAGAAAAAAGAAAAGAGTTCTGTGCTTTCTGCATTCCAGGTTGTGCAATTGATTTTTTTCTGCTTTCCTAACAACTGCCCTGATTATCTGTTTTGCTTCCATTTTCTGTTGCTTCTTGCCCTTTGCTTGCAAAACAAACAGGCAAGCCTGGTAAGTAAATGCTTTTCCCCTAATTTTCCCCATTGCAACCCCTGTTTGTGTTTTGTTTTTCTATTTTTGTTGTTTTTGCTTTGGTGTATTCATTGCATTCCCCACATAATTTAATAATGTTTTGCTGAAAAAGCCAGAAAAGCCTTCAGAGGCATTGTTCTGTTGTCGAGTGCAGCGCATTGCTGGTCTAAGGCTGATTTCCTGATTTGAAGAACCTAACTGCATTGGTCATGTATAAAAAGATTTGCACACCGTTCTCATTGCCTCAGTCTCCTGGGAACTGAGCAGTTCTATTTTTAAAAGGGTTAGATGGGGAGGAAAGGAAACCTGAGGCAGGAGACGTCTTGGATCCAGGAAATCAGATGGACTCTGTTTGATAAATGGCTCCTTTCCCCTCGCTGGGTGAAATGTATGCGTGGTGGAGGCAGATCATCCCGGAGTGTGCTGGGAACTAAGGAAGCACCCAAAATGCAACAAAGACATGCACTTGGTTACTGTTAAAACATGGAAATGCCGTTTTTTGAGGAGAACGGATGGAGCAAGCAGATTGCCGGGGATTCTGTTCTCTGTGTTAGACACTCCCATCCCCCACAAGTCACTGTAGCACACTGTCACCAGATTCAGGGGAGACTTGCAGGGTTCCTTATGGACTGCTGCTGTTGATAATGGGTCGCTGCTCCCAGGCTCTGTAGGTGTTGAGAGAAGTCTCATTTAATCTTCCCCCAGTGAGACAGAAATAGTGTCATCCCTGATTTCAGGTGAAGAGACTGAGACTCAGAGTTCAAAACCCCTGTATGAGGTCACACAGCTGGGAAGCGTCAGAGCCAGGATTCGAACCTGGGCAATTAAGATTTAGGAGCCTCTTGACCGTTGCCCTGCGTGGCTCCAGACTGCTGGTAGTGAAAGTGCAAAGAGCCCTGTGACCATAGAGGCAGGGATGGAGGACATCAGGCATCTTCTTGGCCAGTGGTCCCTAGGCCACCAGCATCTGCATCACGAGGAGGTTGTTACCAGTGCACACTCCTGGCCCCAGCCAGAGGGGTGTGAGGCACGGTCCGTGCACGAGCTCTCCAGCTGACTGGAATGCACACTCACACATGGCAGCCACCTGGATTTGGAAATGAGGCCCTGGGCCCCGAGAGGTCAGGACCTGTGAGCACTGTCATGTTAGGAATTGGGCCCATTCAGGTTGTGGCCCCACCATAACACAGAGCAAGATAGCAAGATGTCCCTCTATCAGGGAAAAGCACCCAGACCAAACCTCCCTGCTGTTACAGGAGGTGCGTCTGTCAAAGTCTGTCATCACGGGAACCCTATGTAAAAATATAGTCATGATCAGGGCTTTGGGTTTGGGTTCTACTGCTTCCTCAGTGAACAGTGACTCCATTTCACCTTCTGTAAAATGAAAACAAGAAAATCTCCACTGGGGTTACTATAAGGTTCACCTGTTCATTCATTGCATGGACTGTGGAGGCATCACTTGGGCAGAGACATTCTTCATGCCTGGGATAGAGCAGTGGGCAAAACAAACAATCCAGCAAATAGACAAAAAACCAGACTCAGTGCCTGCCCCTGAAGAATGTGTGTGTGGTGGGGAGGTGGGCAGCCAGCACACACGGGTAAATGTGCATGCGCATGCCTGGTATAACAATACAGAGAGGCTGCCGCTCCCAAGAGGAGAATAAAGGACTGGAGAGTATAGCGGGAGCATATTCCATGCCTTCCTGAGGTGACAAGGGCTCAGAGTCCAGAGTGAATGGGGGGATACATGGGGTGCACCTGGGGCTGCCTGGATGTACAGGCCATCAGGCTAAAGCAGAGGCCAGAGAGGATAGAGAGCAGAGTATGTTGGGGAAGGAGTCTGGAGTGTAGTCCTAGCACAGGGGGCAGGCACTTGGGGTTTTCCGAGCAGGAGCAAGGTGGCCTGGTTTGCACTTTAGGAAGCTCCTCTGCTCCTGGGTGCTGGCTCAGAGCATGCACTGAACAGAGCTGTCAGCATAGTGCTTGGCATAGGAGAGTTGGTGGTTGCTGTTGCCGTCACTGTCACCATTTCTGGATACGATTCCCCATGGCAGCCAGCCCTTAGAGTCAGTCTTCTCCCAGATGAGCTGAGGCTCACAGAAAGTCAAGTCTGCTAAGCCATGTGTCCCAGGAGCTCCAAGTGAGGCCTCTCCCTTCCCCACTTGCTGTCACCCAGGCAGCAGATGCTCCCTCAGCCCCCTGGGGTCCGTGTGTGTAGAGTGGTCGGAGAAACCTGTCGCATCAGCACGGAGATAGCGTTTGGGATGTCCAGAGTAGGAGATTAGCTCAGGGTGGTCATGAGCCAGTGGGGCAAGCTGAAGAGCAGTGCTATTCTGAAAGCAGGATCAGCATTCCAGACTGGACCCACATTCAGTTCTGCCGCACATCGCTGGGGTTAGAGCTTGCTGCGTCAAAGAAACTTTCAGTGCAAAACAGGATTTAGGGGAGAAAGTTTCATGGGCTGTCTGTTTGTGGGATGTTTTAGGGATGAAGAAATTTTTTTCTCTCCCAATGACTGTCTGTGTCTTGCTAACTTTTAGAGAAGCTCATCCCTCAAGCCGAGGGCACAGCACCCTTTAATCTTGCCTCCACATAAATGCAGTAGTGATGTCTTCTTTAACTGCTGGATCTGTTTGCTACAGGGAAAAATAGAATCAGTGGGGTCTCCGGGATAGATTTGTAAGGGGCTGCCTTGCTCAGGCTAAAGGATAATGGCTAATTTTCACCTGTACAGGACCAGGTCTGGGGTGCTGGGGCTGTAGGTTTCATCCTTTACAGACCATCTAGAAGGACTTCGGGGAGTGGGTCCATTCCAAGGAAAAGCTAGGGCTTGAGATGCACTGGTTAGGCTGAGATGCATCTGAGGGCTTGGCTCGCCCCAGGGACCCAATGTGGGTTTCAGGTGCCATCGTTTGGCTCCTTGTCTCTTCTGCCAGAGGATGAACAAAGAGAGAAGTCAGTGTCCCACCAAACAGTGCAACAGCTGGTTCTGGAGAAGGAGCAAGCCCTGGCCGACCTGAACTCCGTGGAGAAGTCTCTGGCTGACCTTTTCAGGAGATATGAGAAGATGAAGGAAGTCCTAGAAGGTTTCCGCAAGGTGTGTCTGCGTTCATGGGCAGCGCAGGAGGCTGGGTGTGTATGGTGGAAAGGTAGGAGCTCTTTGGAAGAGCCTAGTGTGGACTCCAGGTCCATCTTGAGCTGACTGTGAGGAGGAGGATCCTTGAAGGCTCAGGAGCCAGACTTGGCCTTCTGGAGTTCTACCTGTACCCTAGAGTTTGTGGGGTTCCTGATACTTCTGGCATTTCTTCTTGTGAGCCTGACCCCCAGCCTCTGTCATCCTAGAATGAAGAAGTGCTGAAGAAATGTGCGCAGGAGTACCTGTCCCGAGTGAAGAAAGAGGAGCAGAGGTACCAGGCCCTGAAGGTGCATGCGGAGGAGAAACTGGACAGGTAACGCATCCCTTACCTGGCTGGGAGTTCCAGTGGTACCTGACATTGCTTTGAGGAGGGCAGCTAATCCATGTGCGTTTGTTTGGTGTGACCAATGCTAAGGGCACACTCTCAATTAATATCCACTATGATGGGGAGGGGCATATGTTTAATGTTTAAGGTCCCCAAAGCATTTCAACCTTGTGGGAATTGGGGGTGGAGGCTTTACGAGCTCCTCTGTGCAAGCTCTGGTTGATGAGGTTGGAGCCAGTCCCTTCTCCTGCCCAGAGCTGAGAGGAGGGAGGTAGGAGACACCCGTGGTAATCTATGGACACCTATGACAAAGGATGATCAGTTTGAGCCCTCTGTTCACCCAGGGCCAATGCTGAGATTGCCCAGGTTCGAGGCAAGGCCCAGCAGGAGCAGGCTGCCTACCAGGCCAGCCTGCGGAAGGAGCAGCTGCGAGTGGACGCTCTGGAAAGAACACTGGAGCAGAAGGTAACAGGACAAGAGTAGGGGCTCCTGTGGGTGGGGCTGGTGCTGTCCTGCTGCTGGCCAGTCCAGCAGATAAAAGAAGGCAGAGCTAAGAGGCAGAGCCAGCACAATTCTTCATGGACATACCAGTATTTCCCTCTGGAAGGTCCAGTTTCACATGAGCCCTGAGATGGGCTTCCTTTCTTCCTTTTCTGAAATTCTCTAGATATTTACTTCTGTTTTTCATTCCTTTACATTATTCATTCATTTGTACAAAATTTGTTAAGGACCTCTAAGGTGCCGGGCATAGTACTTGATTTGAATGCTTGCGTGCAAGGTGCCTGTTAGTGAGTGGATGGGGTACCCACCAGGCCCCAGGCAGAGACAAACGGCTGACGCAGAGAATAGATCGTGTCAGGGCCAGAAGGACCCAGATGTCCACTTGTTCCATGAACAGGGGTCAAACCTCCTGAGGTCACTCAGCTTGTCCCCAGGTTTCCAAATTTCCATTTGATACTCAGCCTACTATGTATACCTCCTCCCTGGGTGTCCAAATGAGCTCCATCAGCCCAGGAGTGCTCTAAAAGTGCTGGGCAAGTGAGGCTGAGTCCATCTACATAGGGGGCAGGCCCACTCCTGATGTGTTTCTTGAATGGGGGTGGTTTCTAGACTTGTTTATTGCTGAGCCTTAAGATTCCACTGGTCATCACTGGTCATCAGAGCTTAGCAGTCTGGGGTAGCAGTACATTTTGTACATGCAGGCATCGATGAGCACCTTGCATTGGTAGGCAGGTGAGCATAAGCCTGTCTCCCAAATGGCCTCTGCTACTCAAGAAACACTGGAGGGTCCAGCATGGTCTAGAGGGACATCTTGGCCAAACAGCAGTAACCTCTGCCCTGGTAAAATACTAAGTCTCACTTTACTGAGATGACGTCAGGGATGGAGCCCTGGGAATTAAGAAGCTCATCTCCTCACCCCACTTTGCCATCCACATGGCCGTGGGCAAGGCTTGTTCTAGGTTCCCTTCAGCTCTGAAAACATTTTAGACGTGAATTTCCCTGAAGTCCAAGTCATTCCCCACTTGTCACAACTGTATCCTTCAGTATGCTCCTAGTTCTTCAGAACCCAAACAGCTGGAAAACGCATGGTACATGTCACTGTTTTCATTCTACCTTTTCCTCTTAGGATGAAAAAGACTAGTGGTTACCAGACAATTTACTATCTGAATTGCATTTTAAAAGGAAAGTGCCTAGACTTTGCCAAATATGCCAGATATGTTGAGCTGTGCTCCTTCGTGGGGCAGTTGGTTTGATGGTGGCTGATGATCCCAGGATAGAGCTTGGAAAACCTCCAGGCATCAATATCTAATGGGTCTGCTCATGCATCTTAGCCATGAGTCATGTGGCCTTTTTGTTTAATAAGTATAATTACGAAGCTATATAGTTGCCACGTTAACTTGAGTTTGCATTCCAGGCTGGCCACATGTGACTGGCTGTGTGACCTTAAGCAAAATGCTCAACCTTTCTGAGCCTCAGTTTCCTCACTGAAAAAATGGGGTTATTAATAGCTTCCTTTAAATGACTATCATGAGAACTGAGTGAGGCCACAGTACCCAGAACGTCTAACATGGTGACTGGCTCATGGCAAGCACTCCAATAAGATAAACATTTGTCATTAGCAGCCTAGCAAGGCAATAGTGGTACTGATGATAATGACTTGAGAATTCATGGTCCTAAAGAGCCCATGATCCCATTTAGAGCTTTGTGTTCCAGCATCGCCTCTCTGAATCATGACCTCAGAGTATACATTCTACACAGGAAGTAGGGCTGCTGGTGGACTGTGCTTTCCCCTCTACTATAAAAGGCTCGTTCTCCCGCTGCATGACTGTATGACGCATGGCACCAGAAGTCCTACCCCTAAAACAGAGTTCATGCCTCTGACCTGGAACATGTCCCAGAAAGTCCCGCGGTTTCCAGGGAAGGGCCTCAGTATGGCCCCAGGGACAGATTTTTGCTAAAGATTCATCTCCCACAGTCTTTGAGGAAATGCGGGCTGCAGAATGTACCCAGGATGCCAGAAAGACATGTCCCCTTGGAGAGGGCCACTAGAGACTGTTGTGTAGTTAAAGCAGCTCAGCCTGGGGGCTCAAGGTCTAGCTCGCTGAGAGCTAAGCCATGTCTGCGTGATGGGACCATCTCACTGGATCCCATCATACAGGCTGGGAAATAATTGCTACACAAACATGTGGTTGATTGCCCTTGATTGGTCTTAAAAGGATATACAAGGTACATCATGAGGAACATCTTGAAGCTACCTTGCATCTACTCTGCCTCCTTCGCAACACCTGTCTCCACAGCAACACCTATGGGGTGTCTTCCAAATCATGCTAGTGTTCCTATCCAAATAGAATTCATGACCTTTCTTGTGCAGTTTCTCCAGAAAGCCACCAAAGAGCTTGGTCCAGACCATCATTACCCCAGAGCATGTCCTTCAGAGACAAATAAAGAGACAAGAACTGTACTGATTAACCCTGTATTCTGCTAGTCACTTTGTGTTTCTTACCTCATTTGCATTTCTTACCTCATTTCTTACCTTGTTTGCATTTCTTACCTCATTTACTTCTCAGACAGAAATGATCACTTATATTTTAAAGATAAGGAGAGCAAGTTTCAGAGGGGTTGTGTAATTGGCCCGAGGTCACACAGCTAGAGATGTGTGCTAGAGCAGATTGTGTGATTCCAAGTCATTTTTGTCCCTGCTTTAGATCACTTTGTGAGGACCAAGAGGCTGGGCAGACCTCATCCCCACAAAGTTCCCAGTGCCTCTTCTGACTGGCTTGATTTCAAACACTAGAAACGTCTCTCTTGTCTTTACTTTCAGAATAAAGAGATAGAAGAGCTCACCAAGATTTGTGATGAACTGATTGCCAAAATGGGGAAAAGCTAACTCTGAACCAAATGCTTGGACTTGACTGTTGCGTGCAATATGACCATTGGCACACTGCTGTCCTTGAAGTTACACGGACAGGTTCTGTTTTCACTTTTCGTATGCACTACTGTATTTTCTTTCTAATAATGTTTGATTTGATTGTATGCAGTACTAAGGAGACTATCAGGATTTCTTGCTATTGGTTTGCATTTTCCTAGTATAATTCATAGCAAGTTAACCTCAGAGTTCCTGTATCAGGGAGATTGTCTGATTCTCTAATAAAAGACAAATTGCTGACCTTGGCCTTGCCCTTTGTACACGAATTCCCAGGGTGAGCAGCTTTTGATTTAATATGAACATGTACAGCGTGCATAGGGACTCTTGCCTTAAGGAGTGTAAACTTGATCCGCACTTGCTGATTTGTTTTAAAGAATGCATGTTTCAAATAAAATCTTCTATTGTAAATAAATTTTTTTCTTTGGATCTTGGCAATGAATGTGGCTGTGATTTATTTTCTGGGAAGGGTTGAGTCTTTTCTTGCTTTATTTAAAGAGTATCAGATTTGGCCTTTTGCTCTTGGCTCATTTGTCTGGGCTTGCTTCTTTGTTGATTTAAGTAGCACTTCATTATTGTGGTGGGGTTCATAAATGAAGCTAATAAGAAATACTGACTTGCAACTTTAAGTAATTACGGGGATGCATTGGATTAACTTAGATTTTCTTTTTATAAAGTGTCTGCCTTTAGGAAGCAAAATCTGTTTCTTTTTATCGGGTCAAGGAAGTAATGGGCTGTCACTCTTGCAGCTCAGTCCCTTAGTGTGCGAGGATCAGCCTCAAAACATTGTCCATTCCCTTCTAAATGACTAGGAAAAGGTGAGCCACTACAGAGGGGAGGCAGGTAATTAAGACACTTACCCAGTGCCTGCTGTCCAATCCCCTCCCTGCTCTGGCCTTGCTCAGGGACCTCAAGGTGAAGGGTGGGTGAACAAGAGGACTGAGGAGATAGAAAGGTGTGTATGTATATTATTTTCCCCTGAGGGTTGCTATAACAAATCACCCCAACTTAACAGCTTCAAACAGCAGGAATTTATTCTACTGTGGAGTTCAAGTTCAAATTATTGGAGAAGTTGGTCCTCTCTGGGTCCTGCGAAGGAGAATCTGCCACCTGCCTTTCTCTCCGCTTCTGGTGGTTGCCATAATCCTTGGCACTCCTTAGCTTGTGGATGCAACCCTTCTGTCTCTGCCTGTCTTCCCAAGGCCATCTCCTCTCTGTATTTCTGTCTCAATTCTCCCTCTCCTTTCTTATAAGAGTCCTCCCATTGGACTTAGAGCCCATTGTAAATGCTGGATGATCTCATCTTGAGAGCCACAATTACATTTGCAAAGACCCTGTTTCCAGATAAGGTCATGTTCATAGGTAGCAGGGATTAGAGTATGGAAGTTTTTTGGGGGGCAACAGTGCCAGTTGGTATGTAATAGGGGTTCTGATCATACAAAGCATCTCTGAGCCCATAATTGCCTTCAGCTCAGCTCCCTCTCCCTGGCCCAGCCCCAGTGGCTTTGTTCTACTCCCCTGATGTAGGGCTACCCCTCACTGACTGGGCTGACCTCGGCAGCCTTAGTGATGGGGCATGGGGTAGGGTGGGGGTCGCTTTGTGACTTAGAAGGTGGATGAAGTTCAGCTGACCCAGTCGGCTCCAAGGAGAGAGGTGGCTGTGGGCATGCGTGGCATCTGAGTTTGTTTCCTTTCTGCTGCACGTGGGCTTTCCCGGCAGCGCAGGCCTCTGGCCCTACTGTCACCCTCACCTGACAGGTACCTGAGCCAGAGCGGGGGGCCGCCTCTCTCCCTCTGCCCAGCTCCTCTGCTTAGTCTAGCCATGCCCCCTTAGCCAGGTGCTCACTCACCTGGGCCAAACCTCTGTCCTGGCCCCAGGTTCTGACCTCGACTGCTCTCTTAGAAGCTTTTATTTTTATTCGAATCAAATATTTCCATAGATTAAAAAAAATCAGAATTGTAGGTAAAGGTGTGTGATGGTGGATTGTGTCAATTTGAGTAAGAGAACCTCAACTAAATTGGCTCAGCAATTCCACACCCTAGGGTGGAAGACCCGCCCCAGGGCAGCTCGTTGCCTGGATGGTATAAAGGGGAAATGAAGAAGGAGGGCTCACTGCTGTTTCTTTGGAGGAGCTCCAGTCTTTGCCTTCACGATGGACATCATCTCCTGGCTTCCAGCGCCGACTCTTCAGCTTCTGGCGCAGATCCTTCAGCCTTCCAGCATATACTCTTCAGTCTTCCATCGCAGACCCATCGGCCTCCTGGTAAGGACTTGCCATGGACACTGCAGTGAGCTCCAGACCTTTGACTGGATCCTTTGGTCTCCAGTGTGCAGACAGACCCTGCACGCTTCCTCACCCGACTCTGTAGGTGGCCATTGTAAGCTGAGCTTGTAAATTCTTATGTATTTGTATTATATCTGTTTCTCTAGTAAACACTGACCAATATGTTAGAAAGCCAATTATAATCTCTAGAGCAAGAAGCTATTGATATTTTTATGTATTTTACACTTTTTCTTAATATATGAAATGTGTTATTTGTTTAGAAAAGCAAGATTATTTGGAGTTCTGCAGTACCAGACCCACACAGCCATCTGCAAGGGTCCTGTGTGCCATTTGTTAACTTTTTTCTACTGAATCCTGTAATCTGAGCATCATGTTATATAGTAATTTGGGGGGGGGCTTGCAGTCCTGGGTATCAAACCCAGGGCACTCTACCACTGAACTGTGTCCTCAGCCCTTTCTTAGGTTTTATTTTGAGATAAGGTCTTGCTAAATTGCCCAGGCTGGCCTCAAATTTATGTTCCTCCTGCCTCAGCCTCCCAAGTAGGTGGGATTAGGGAATAGGCAAGCACCACCACACCCAGTTTAAAAAAATTTTTTGGTAAAATTATTTGTATTTACTTAGAAGCATTCTGAATGTTAACAAAATAGCTGCAAGTTTTATTATTTTTGCAATTAGAGTGGTATTCAGTTGACAGTTATTTTATATAAGCTGCATCAGAAACAACTACAGATGAAAACATAACCATCCCTATATATAACCTGTGTGTGCACCAGCAGGAATCTGCTGTAAATTTCCATGCCAGTTACAACCCCCGCGCTGTATCAGGCAGGTTAGTGGCTATTGAAGATACCACAGGGAAAGCTATCTAAAGACATGCTCAGTGGTACATGAAGCATACCAAAAAAAGACACTGTACAGTTTAAAAGCCAATCATGCACAGTCTTACATTTCAATATTTTCTTTAAAATGATTGAATTATATACAGGTTGTTAAATTACTTACAGACAAGGAAAAAAAAAACTGCTGGAGTCAACTTATTTTCACCTTCCTTCTTCCTGCTTTATACAGCCACGGCAACGTCTGTTTTTTTTTTTTTTTTTTTTTTTGCGTCAGACTTTGCTTTAGTTCAGCAATAATCCTTTTTGTATTTTTCCTTCAGCCCATGTTTAGTTATTTTTTTCTCAGTGAGCCACAGTCACCCAGTGCCAGTTAACTTTCACTTGCCTGGGTGCTGTCCCTCTGGAGCCCGATGAACTGCAAATTGACAAACTTTTATATCAATAAATACGGCCGTTCGTTTTGAATGGCTCCATAGCATTCATGGTACCAAAGAGCCCTGGATCCCCTGGGAATGGGGGATGTTATATGGTTTTCCATATGTTGCTATCATTCTGCATGCTGCATGAGTGCCCTTGTATACATGTATGAATATATTCCTTTGGCTAATCCGTAAGAGTGGCTCACCTGGGCTACAGGTGTCACTGCTCCAGCCCAACACCACTGGGAACACTGGCTTCACTGCGAGTTTATTGCTCCTTGCAGTGAGGCAGGACACATGCCAGGGGGAGCCATGAGGCTGTGCTGGAAGAGGGTCTTGGGAAGGCATCGCATAGGATTTGGACCCGGGTGGGTGGTTCAGGGGAGGGGTTAATGAAGCAGTCTTTTGCTCCATATTAGATGTTACTGGTGAGGGAGGGGGACAGTTCTAAGTCTGGTCTCTCAGTGAGTCTTATTGAGACCCACACTTAGTAAGGTAAAGCTGCAGTGGTCACGGAACCAAGACTGAGAGGTGCTTGGCCCTGTCTGATTTTGGTAATGTTCATGTTCTGTGTTCGGACATGCCCATGGAGTGGTCTTGTTTTGTTTGATCCACCACACTCCTAGTGCCCTGGCCTATGCTTGTGTTCTGTGACAGTGTTTATGGTCAAGGCCCAGCTCAGAATTTTCCACCAACTCCTGGATTTCAGACACTGTCTTATTCTTTCTCAAAGGACATGCACATTTTCCCCCCTGACAGCCCAGCTGACACCTTGCAGAGCTGCACTTTCCTTGGTGCTGGGGATGGAACCCAGAGTCTCCTGCATGCTGGGCATGTGCTCTATTCACAAGCCACACCCAGCCCAGATACACACACATTTTTAAATGCTGTGTATTTTAAATGCTGCCAAATGCTGTACCCATAGACAGCCTCTCTCTCCCTCAGGCTTAGATTCCCTCTGAGGTATGCGAATAGTCCCCTAGGCTCCTCTGTGCCTGTCAGCTCACTTTTTTTCTCAGTGACTTCACTATCCTGGCATGGCCAGGAATGCAGCTCTGTCCTCCATCCTTGGTTAGCACACTTCACTGTGGGTGAAGTGCTTTTTTCCATTCATGTGATTCGTCCTGGAAGCCTTTAAGGGCTGTGTCAAGATGAACCAGAGTTATGAGATGTGCACAAGAGGTCAGGGCAGAGATGACCGCAGTCCTCTTCCTTCACTTCCCAGGATGATTTGGCAGGAAGTGGGAAGGAAAGCCCACTGCCAGCACCTGCCCCTGGTGAGGATCTAGTCTCTAAGATCTCAGCTCTGCCACCTCTAGCTGTGTGATCCAGGTAGGTCACAACCTCTCTGGGCCCAAGTGCTCATGTCTCTACTTTCCCATAGTGCTATTGGGAGGATGGCCCGACCTCCAGATCCTTATGGGTTGAGATCAGCCACTTTTCCTTCTGCTCTTCCTTTGTAGCACACTCAGGATTATTTTTTAATTCCTTGTCAGGTAATTAACTCATCAATCTCCTTTTGGAGGTTTATTTCTTCTTTAGACTAGGCAGTGTTTCTCTGTTTCTTCATGTGGATTTTAGGGTTTTTTTTTGTTTTTTTGGTTTTGTTGTTGTTGTTGTGTTTTTTGGCGTTGGTTCATCCAAGCAGCCATCTCTCCTAGTCTTTTTTTTTTTTTTTTTTTTTGTGGGTACCAGGGGTCGACCTCAGGACCTCGTGCGCCAGCAGGCGCCCATGCCGCTGAGCGATATCACCGGCCCTTTTTTCGTATGTGGGCTCCAGGAGTCAAACTCAGGACCTTGCGCTTGCCAGGCAGGCGCTTATGCCGCTGAGCCATCTCACCAGCCCTCTCCTAGTCTTTACATACCGGCTTTATACAGAGAAAACTTTTACCAGTGGGCCTGGCTAATGATTGTGGGGGCCTCACAAACCTTTTCTGAGGATGTATCTTCTCTGAGTATAAGCACATAATTTCCAATCAGAAAGGGTTTCCAGGTCCTTTTCAGGAGCTTGCAATCTCCTGTTCCCTGCTGTCTGTATGTAGTACTGCAGCTGCTCAGGTGCTGCAACAAAATGCTGAGCTCTTTTTCCCAGCAAGCTCTAGGGATTCAAAACATGCCAACTTTTCATCAGTGCTCCAAGTCAGGTGAGACAAAGCAGTTCCTTGGGCGTAACCCCAAAGCTGGAATGTTGGACGTGCTTTCCACCCGTCTCCTTACCTCCTGTGGGCTGGCCCCAGAGGGTTGGGTCACTGCTTGCTTCACATGCTGAGCATTACCAGATAAGAGCTTTCAGGAAGACATGCTAGAGCTATTCCATTTATGTATATTTTTTATCTTCGACTTTGGCTTCTAGCTCAGCTCCTGAGAGCTCTGTGAGGTATGTATGTGCTGAGGACTCTGAGTGTGGATTGAAGGCTCTGGATCCCTAAGCTCACACGCTGCAGAAAGATGGATTCAGTCAAGGCCACGGGTTCTGCTTAAGGGACAGTGGGGACTGTGACACCTGGGATGCTTCCCCACCGTGGTCACTAGGGGGAGCCTAAGTCCCTGTTCTCAGCAGGTTGTTCCACAAGTAGGATGTCAAGATGGTAGGTAATGAATGCATTTCAGATTTCTTAAATGAAATCTTACATGAGACCCTATGTTCCAGGGGCAATTATTTGAGAAATTTGGGGAATGAAGGGGAAGAAGCACAGAGAGCAGATCTGTCTACTTGTGTATATACTTCTGCTGAGATATCTATACACACACACACACACACACACCCCATGGTCTTGGCACCGGGCTGGGGAAAGCA
The DNA here is from genome assembly GCA_028451465.1 of Erethizon dorsatum. Classification (NCBI taxonomy): domain Eukaryota; kingdom Metazoa; phylum Chordata; class Mammalia; order Rodentia; family Erethizontidae; genus Erethizon; species Erethizon dorsatum. Next base: position 105,828,731 of record CM051822.1, read on the forward strand.
ACAGACCAGACTCAATAAAGGGGAGTGGAGTGCACTATGATGTTTGGGGAAAGCAGAGACTCAAGGTGAGTGTGTGTACATCTGCGTGGCTATCTGTGTGAGCTTCTGTCCCTCTTGCAGAGTACAGCCTGACTGCAGGGCCTGCACCTCGAGCCAATGATGTCTAACACCAGGCTGCCTTACCACATCTGTCTCCTCATCATGAAATGCAGCATCACCATTAAGTGTCACTCTCAGGAATGTGGGAGGAAACATATGCAATGCAACATTAAGTGAACAACCAGGTTTAAAAAAATGATTAAGAACTCATTTACGGCACGGGCGCCTGCGGGCGCGCGAGGTCCTGAGGTCGACCCCCCGGTACCCACAAAAAAAAAAAAAAAAAAAAAGAACTCATTTAAAGGGCCAGTGAGATAGCTCAGTGGCATAAGCACCTGCCTGGCAAGCGCGAGGTCCTGAGTTCGACTCCCAGAACCCACATAAAGGAAAAAGAAAAGGACCGGTGATATCGCTCAGGGGCATGGGTGCTGGCATGCGAGGTCCTGAGTTCGACCCTCGGTACCCACACACACAAAAAAAAACTCATTTAAATAATGTGTGTGTGTGTACAAAATATCGATTTACCGTTAATGACAATTAACTTTGGTCTTAGAACTCAAATTATTTTTGTTGTCAAAATATTTTGCCTCTGAATTTGTGCCTATAAATGTGTTGATTTTTAAAAGAAAAAAAATCCAACAGTACTTTTCACATGTGAGAGAGGACACAGCCTGGCTCAGGAGGACAGGCTCTACCTCTGGCCCTGCAGCTTCTGTGGCCCTGACAGCAGCGGCTGGGGGCCTGCTTCCTGCCTGGATGCACCCATGGGTCAAGGGAGGGTGGGCAGGCCCTGAACTGGGGCTTCTAATCCCCCTTCCATAAAACAAAGGCAGTGTTTCTGGCCCCTTACTGCTTCTGTTCTTCTCCCTCCGGTTTTCCCCCTGGCACACCCCTCCCCACCTCTGCTGACCTCTCCCGAGGTGCTAAGCTGAGAGGTGAGCACTGGTGGCTCCCTTTGGACCTCTCCTCAGATCTGACTGTGGCACCAGTTGCTGATGCTTCTACTAAGCACAAAACCCTGAGTATCAGCTGCTTACCAGCTGAGTGGAAGCCACTAGGGTCACCCTGTAGTGCACTTCCTCCCATTTCACTGCCAAACCCCAAATCCAGTGAATAACCAGAGACACTGCTCTGAATCAAAATGCACCCTTGGGGACTGTTTGAACAGCCAAAGATTCTCCTAACACACAAGCACACATGAATGTAGTCAAAGACAAGGACACCACAGTTGGGTACAAACACCAGACCATAACCCACCCAGATACAGACCCACACCCACATGCATGAATGGGCATATGCACACAGGCAAACCTCATCCATGTGCAAAGGCAGAGTGGTGGCTAAGGAGTGCACCCATTTAACCAATTCTAGAGACCTTTGTTGAGCACTTCCTAAGGGCCAACTTTGACTTTAGGCTTTTGGGGTGCAGAGATGGGTAAGTCACCCACAAAACCCTCCTACAGTAACCAACTGCTCTACACAGACAATGTGGGCATCAGGAGGGGCGGAAGAACAGCATTTGGGGACTGAGGAAGGAGGTAAATTCAAAGGTATCCTACAAACCTCTGAATACATCTGTACAGTGTTTCATATTTTCCAGAACAATCACAGGTAGACAGAGAAGCCACCTTCCTGCACTACTTTACAGTTTACTTAAGAGAGACTATGAAGAAGCCCATGAAAGCCAGTCCTGGGGTCCCATGAGCTGCCTGATTTCACCTTCCTGTTACTATGACTCAGGCTCTCTGCAAGGCCTAGGGCAGTGGTTCAGGATTTTGATGAACCAGGATTCCTTGTGGACATGACTGGTGTGACTACCACCTCCCCATCCTTGAGTTTGGGGCAGAGGCTTTGCAGAAAAAATTGCTGAGGACACTCCATGGTTTCGCCCTGGCCCCTGGCATGGAGCCTCTTGTTCTTGTCTTTATTAGGCAGTTCTCAGATCCCAGAGACAGCAGGTTAAAAATCACCCACCAACGAAGTAACTCATTAAGCCATAGCCTTTAATAATGTAAAACTTGATTTTTATTGCATATGTTTTTCAAAACATTCTGGAGACTCAAACTAGAAATAGAACACCTTCAAATGCTGGAGCTGGGAGGGCTCTGAGAACATTCCAGTCTAGTCTCACAGCTGAGGCATGAGGTTTGGGAGGCTGATCTCCATGGAGACCCTTGTAGAGGTGGCCCAGGTACTGAAAGGGAACATGGCCCTCTGGGGAGCAGGAATGGCACTGCCTCTGTGGAGGGAGATGGGGAGGAAGTGTGTGTCACCTGTTTGGTCTTTGTGAGAATCTCTGGCTCACAGGCTGGCCTGTGCTTACCCTCAGGGGGAGGCTCCAGCCTCTCTGAAATCAGAGACCCGGAACTACTCTGCTGAAACCAGAACCTGGAACAAGAAGTGCTCAGAATCTTCCCTGCTGTTTCCATGGAGCCCACAACAACCCTAGAAACGAAAGGCAAGAGCCCCACCAAAGCACCTTGGACCATAAGGAAAAAAAGGTGAGCTCCAGATGTCGTGAGAGCTTTCGGGATTCAGTCTTGAAAAGTGGCCAGCCTCCAGCGCTCCAGTAATTCAGAGACCAGTGCGATTAGTGTTCTTCCATTACACACACTTCCGCTGTGAACACTCCCACAGGGGGGCAACAGAGCTTCAGACCTCCAAGTAGGACGGGTTCTTTCCATCTGCTATCAAGACCAAGAGGGGCATCTAGTGACAAGTACTGCTTGGACTTGCTTCCTTCAGGTCGGCAAGACCTGGCAGAGAGGAGCCTCAGGACTCCTGGTCAGGGGGCAGGGAGGTCTGGGAGCTGAGGGACCATCACACTCAAAGAGACTTAGGAACTGACTCTCAATATTCACTCGCCTGCTGGGTTGAAGAAAGAACAAATATATTTCCAGGCTACTGAGGTACCCTGGATTTCAAGATCAGCTGTTAAATCTCTTGGGTATCAAGTCAAAGGAAGCAGGAATTAGGGTAGCTCAGGGTGAACCCCAGCTTCCTTCTCTCTGCTGAGATGAATCCCACAGGCATGGGGAAGTCCTGGCTGAGGCTGGAAGCACTTCGTTCTGTGTTTACCAGGTCTGCCTCAGCATGGAACGCTCTTCCCTCTTCTCAGATTCCTAAGCCACACCGATGTCTTGAGGGTTTATATCAAAAGCAGTGGGAAGCTGGGGAAGAATTTTAAGCTGGGGAGTTGAAGGCCATTCTGAATCCTAAGTGGAAAAAGGGTTAGAGAAGCAGCTGTGTATTCCCTAGGGGTGGGAGAACCTCCCTCACGCAAGGTGGAAATCTAACCATGAAGGAAATAGGGATGGAACCCAGAGCTTCATGCATGCTAAGCAGGTGTTCTGCCACTGAGACTGATTTGATATGCAGGTTTTAAAATTAGAGATGGCCAAAGTAAGTACTCATTTGTTTCCAAACCCAATGAAATAATTTGTATAATAAAAACAACATGAAAAAGAATGTTACACTGGGGAGAATTTTCATAGCACATATGGCAGACAAAAGCTTAGTGCTCCTAGAACTGTACATAGAGAGCTCCTGGGAACTGCTGAGGAAACTATTGCTGCCCAGCGGATGATAGGAAAAGTTCATGATTAGGCAAATGCAGAAAAAAATTAAAAGTCAAAAAAATATATTTAAAAATGCTCAACCTTACTGGTGGCCATGAAGGTTAAATTAAAATAACAATCTGAAACCATCTATCACTCACCAGACTGTCAAACATACATGTAATGATAATGCCTAGAACTTGAGATGGTATGAGAAAAGCTCTTAAAAATTGCTGCTGGGGCTGGGAATGTAGCTTAGTGGTAATGTTTGCCTAGCATGTGCAAGGACCTGGAATTGATCCCCAACACTGGAAAAAATAATCAGTGCTACAAATGCAAACTACTTGACTTTTGGGAAAATGAAGTAGCATTATCTATTTTAACTAAATATTTATATTTCTGACATAATCCCACTTTGAAGAATAAAAGCAGTAAATACGAAGACACACACACACACACATACACACACACAGAGATATTAGGTACAGATAGAGGTAACACACATACACATACACAATATCCGAACTGCCTTAATAATATGTGTGTTTGTGTGTTGCTTGTTGTCTATAAGAGTAAAACACAAGAAACAACCTGACTATAGATAATGATGCTTCCACGGTATGAAATATTATGTAAATGTTTTCAGTTTTTTCTTTACCTGTCTTTGTATTTGTTCACTTGTAATGAGTCTATATAAATTACTTTTGCAATTTAAAAAATCTAGTTAATTTAAAAAGAAAAAAAAAAACCCGATTTGCCCAGGCAAAATTAAAGTCCATAAGGCAGGGGTCATGTCCATTTTGCTCACTACCCTATTTCAGAAAAAAGTAACCCTTCTTTGCATGTGGCAACTGCACAGAAAATACTTGTTGAATGAATGAAGGAACCACCTGCCCCGCTGTGGCTATAACGCGGGAGAGGCACTGTTCAGGAGCAAGACACAGAGGCGGTTGGGGTTCTTGATCAACAAGTGCCATGGACTTCTGCTGGTTTTGCCTGCTCACCCATTTCCCCTTTTCTTCCTCAGCGCTGCTCCAGGGACCCACCCAGCCCCCATTGCACAAAGTCTTGTTGGGAGAGTTAATTGGATGTCTGCTAAGCTAGGCCAGTGGGGCCCACTTGTTAAGAGTTTGGCTTGTGCAAACCACACAAAGACTGAATGTGGGGGAGCCGGTTCATCCTAGTGGCAGTGTATCACAAAGCTGGTGCTTGCACTAGATCCCAGCAGTGACCTCCTGCCCTTCCCCAGAGAGAGTTCTCCAGTTCTCCCTGGGATTCTGTGGTCATCCTCTTCTCATTAGCATCTTCCAATCAATCCCAACCTTCCCCCACGTTCATAATATTTTTGGCATATTATCACTCAGATTTGTTTCTATTGCTTGCAGTCAAATTGCCCTAGATTTGTTCAGAAACAGCTAGAGAGTCCTTCTGTTGATCCTCTTTCTAGGCCCTCTGTGCCACAAGTTCACTGAGTCCAGAATGGCCCTGGCCTACACTTGTTGTTTGAGCCTAATTAAAAATGTAGATGTTGAGGCCGGTGAAATAGCTCAGCGGCATAAGCGCCTGCCTGGCAAGTGCAAGGTCCTGAGTTCGACCCCCGGTACACACACACACACACACACACACACACACACACACACACACACAAAGGAGATGTTGGGCTGGTGATATGGCTCAGAGGCATAAGCGCCTGCCTGGCAAGTGCGAGGTCCTGAGTTTGACTCCTGGTACCCACATAGAGGAAAAAAAGGGCCGGTGACATCGTTCAGCAGCACAAGCACCTGCTGCCAAGTGTGAGTTCCTGAGTTCGACTCCCAGTACCCACATAAAAAAAAATGTAGATGTTAGAACAATCTCCATAATATTTTGAAGAAACTTTTCAGAAATTTATTGAAAATTTCATCAGCTTTCACTCTTTTGTCTTCCAGGTGATCATCTTTTTCCTACTGTGCAGTCTCCAGTACTATTCACGAACATGTTGAATATGGTAAGTTGTCAGCTTTACAGGAAGGCAGGCAATGGAGAGGACAAGCTTTGGGTTGCAGTGGTATGGCTTAGTTTCCACAAGGGACCGGGACTGCACCACTGAGGACTTCAAGCTTCGTTAGCCGACTCTACTGGAAAGAGCATGACTAGGAAGTGCATGCAGGAAACGGAGAGCAGCCCCACCACCTCACTCTCCAGCAGGACTACATCTAGACTCTGATTCTAGTTTTCAATCGCCCATAATATTGTAGGCAATATACTACGGAATCTCCCCAGACTTTATTTTATTATATCCTTTTAACAACTCTAAAAGCAAAATGGTGCCATCACCATCATCATCATCAACATCATCATCACCATCAAAATCACCATCACCACCACAACCATCACTATCATTGTCATCATCACCACCACCATCATCTTTATCATAATTCCCGTTTTACACGAGGACTGAGAGGCTCAGGTTAAATGACTTTGCCCAAAGCTGCACAAGTAGTTAAATTACAATAACAAGATTTGAACTCAGATCCTCTGTTCCATAGCCCATGGTTGCCCTCCTACTCTATTGATGCCCGGATGATTTAGAATTGATTACTTCCATTCCCATGGATCTCTTGTGGTGATTTTTCCTTGCTGGACTTCTTGGAGTTATCAGTACGGAATTTATATCCATACTGGGTATTCTCCTGCTTCCTTAACAAAATTGCTGCAGTTCTCTTGAGGCCTCCAGAAAATTACTAAGTAAAATTCTCTTCCCAGTGACCCAGTAGTTCCACTCCTTGGTATATAACATAAAGATTTGGAAGACAGGTGTTCAAGAAATGGCAGATTTGTGGTAGCACTCTTCACAATAGTTGGAAGATAGACACAACCCAAGTGTATCAACTGATGAATAGATAAAATGTGGTAAATTATTCTGCTTTTAAAAGGAATGAAATACTGATACATAGATGAACCCGGAAAGCATTACGCTAAGTGAAAGAAGCCAGACACAAGAGGCCACATATTATGTAATTGGGCTTATATACAATATCCAGAATAGGCAAATCCATAGCCAGGAAACAGATTAGTGGTTTCCAAGAGCTGTGGAGAGAAGAATGGGGCTCAATAGCTTAATGGATACAAGGTTTCTGTTTCCAAGGGCTGGGGAGAGGAGAATGGGGCTCAATAGCTTAATGGATACAGGGTTTCTGTGTGGGATAATGAAAATGTTCTGGAACTAAGTGGTGGTGATGGTTGCATAACATTAAAACTAAACTAAACACCACTACTAACTAGTACACTATAATATGAATAAATTGGTGAACTGTATGTTTTGTGTATCTTACCAAAAAAAGTCCCTACCCAAGATCTCTACAATGTAGAAACTCTGAATGACATGAGAAGTCTTTAAGGCATAACACGGCTTGTGGGCTCTGTGGAAGTACCTGCAAAGAAGCAATTTTTCTCCTTGAACTTTTTCCTCTGGTACTTTCTGTCCTAGATTCTAAATTCTAAATTACTTTGTAGCTTAAGATCCCTAGTGTATGGAATATGGCATCCTCATCTGGAGAAGATGCTCATGAGAAATATTAACCATATTCAAAAATTAACCAGCAATTTAAAGTTCGCCTTTTCTTTCTGCTGTATAATTTGAAAATCTGACATCTCTGTGAAGTTAAAAGATTTTTTTTCTCTTCCTTTAAATGCCAAACAGCACAAGACTCGGCTGGAGCGCCAGATTGTTGGCTCAACCAACCGGTGGCGTTTCCCTAAAAAGCCTTTCTCGGGGGACCTGCTGGCACTTTCCCAGATGTGCAAGGCTTTGAGCATAGACCTTGATGATGCTCTGCAACATCCAGACAGGTAGGGAGACTCCAAAGCCTATGGTAGGGTAAGGCCCATCATGGTGGGGGAGGGTGTCTGCTGGTCCGGCCAATCCTACTGAATGGAGGGACTGTCGCTCACAAGTCTGCCAGGAACCCTCCCTCTGGGACCATCCTTAGGCATAGGTGGGGTCCAAAAAAGAACACTTCTGAGAATGTCTGTGGGTGGTGACCAAAGAGCAGAGAGAATCTAACAATTTTTTTTCCCTACTTTTTCTTTTGCATTACGGACTTGAGACACTCCTGGGTTTCTAAATTTATCATCCAGAGACCAAATGATTCTTGACAAAACTTAGTGGCTAAGTGTTTGGATACCTCTTACAAATGCCCATTTCTGCCCAATCAAAGGATCCTCCTTAATCTCATAGTATCCTTTACAGCAAGCTAGACCATCACTTTTCCATATTACTTCTTTCTTACTTGTCCTGGGAGACAAAGAGCTGGATCCTCTTGCAGAGGAATTCATTTCTCTGCCACTTGGGGCCTGCCTCGGTGTCGCTGCCCTCTGGGCTGGCAGCATCGGTCTCATGAGCTCATGATCAAGTCTACCTGGGCATGGGCTGCACGCCTGGGACAGCATCTGGCATGGAAGAGCTGCTTGCTCCTGTTTGCTGAGTGAGTGGCCAATTCTTCCCTCCCAGACCTGCTGGCCTGCCGTGCTCCACTGTCCAGTTCCTTAGCATGAGGCCAGGTGAGGAAGCTGGAACCAGAGCTGGGCCTCAAGAGTAGAGGCAAAGTGATCCAGAAAACTGAGGTGAGGGGCTGAGGACAGTGGTAATTGGTGTTGGACATCAGGACTGTTAAAAACAGTCTACCAGGCAGGGTTGGAATCCCTGTCTTTCCATTTGCTAGTTCTGTGACCTTTGTACAGTAGCTAAACCTCTTTGAATCTCAGTTTTCTCATCTGTGAAATGATTTTAATAGCACCTCCTTTGAAAAGTCATCTTGTGGATTAAATTAGATAGTACACTGGAAATGCTCAGCATTGTTTCTCGCAAACAGTAAATGTTCAATAAACAAAGCAATCATCTTTGTAGCCTGAGCAGCAGTTTTAGTCATTGATCCTGATGATTTCACTTCAGGATGTATCAGCCCAGTCCTCTGGGCTGGTCCCAACCAGAAGTCCCACACTTCCCTGTGTCTCTTCGTCCATTCCCCTAATCAAAGTACCTTGCCTCCAGCACAACAGATCCGGGGAACTGGTCTGGACATTGTCTCCTAGAAGAAGCTTTACAAATCTGCCTCTTATTTGTGATGCTGCAGAACAGGGCAGCAGATACGAGCAGGCCCTAGTCCTGCTGCTTACTCTGTACCTGGTATAGCTGATGTAGGCTCAGGACCACCAAACAGTTTAGCTCTACCCCCTGAGCCTTCTCCTTCCCTTCCCCTCTGACAATGGGTGATCCTAGGCATATGCTGATTGTGGTGGTGACAGAGGCAAGAGGGCAAGCCCAGCGGCACAAGGGTTTCCCGAACCTCCTGCCACATCATGTCCTGCAACATGTCGTTAGCCAAGGCAAGTCACATGGACAATCTCAAGGTAAAGGGATGGAAAATATTCTCCAGCTCTTTGCTGAGAGGAACTTTGCAGCCCTAAGATAAAAGGTGTGGACACAGGGGCTGGGAGAGAAGAATTGGGGCCAATGGTACAGTGTACCACAGTGAGGGGGAACAGAATTTTACTAAAGATTGTAGTTCTTTGTCTTCACATAGGAATTTATTCCATGTGATTGTGGGAAACTTCCTGGAGAATACAATAAAGATTTCATTTATATTTTACATTAACAGATAAATTATTTAATTCAGCAATACAATAAAGGACTATCACTGGTAATACTTTGTACCTTCAAACATCTGACAACTGTCAGATGTCGGCCTCAAGTCCAGTGGTGGTCTGGAGTTTTTACCGTGCAACATACACAAGTTCCCCCAAAGCACGCATAGCTCTTTGCCTGCCTCCATCTGCAAGCATTGTTCCTGTCACTAAAACTATAATTATTGCTTCTCCCACTTGGGGGCGCTGTCTGCTTTGGCAGGAGTTGGACCACTCTATGGTTTGCTAGTTAGTGAAGGCTCACTCACTCACAGTGGAAAAGTCTATTATCATGGCTTGTGCAGATCAATAGCCTGGTTGTTGCCCATCTGGCCACCATGTCTCATGTCTGTGGGTCTCCAGGCCACAGCAAGCTCTTAGGCCAGTCACTCAGACACACAGCACGGGGATCTGCAGGTTGTGGCCCTCCTAGTCCTGCTCCTGCTCTCCTTCAATGAGGAAAAGCTGACTTCTTTTCAAACAATCTTATCTTTTGCTGCCCTAGTTTCTTTAGCCACGCATTGGGCATGCTGTTTTATGGGGCTGCCATGAGAATTACATGACATAATCATAGAAGGAGCACAGAACAATGCCTGGCTCAAATAAACATGTGTCAAACAGACTCTCTGGGGTCGTCTGGCATATATGAATGCACACTGTCACCTGAACCTAAAGATCTGGCATAAGAGGCACACTATTCAGGCAGTGGTCAAAGGAAGGACCACTCGCACTAATGCTCTGGGTTGAGGTGCCGGGATAGAGATCAGAGCCCTTCCTCCTCCCTGCTAGTGACCCTGCCTGATGTTTTCCTCTCATCCTGCCTGCAATGTCAAGTCCATTCTGAAGGTGGGAAGCGGTCATGCAGAGAGGTTAAGATGTCAGGATGGGATCCCTAGATTTTTACCAAAGAGAAGTTTCAGGAGAGCTGGACTGAGGATCAGAACTATGGAGCAAACAAGAGCGCAAACGTCAGTCAAGTGCACAGTCAGTGCAAGGCATCCCAGACATTCACCCTTCTACTCCACCCAGTCATCTCTCTTTTATGGAGGAAAGCCTGGGATCAGAAGGCTGGCCCTAGGTCATGTGACAGAAAACAGAAGAAGTGGGGTCCAGTCCCAGGTGTGCGTGATTCTTCTATTAATCAGATTAGAGTTTTGTGTGTTCCAAGTATCAAGCCAAAAGACCTGTGTGCAGCTTGCTGTAGGAGGCCCATATGTGCATGAGAAACTTAGAATTCCCCCTTTTCTTTTTTCCTTTCTCCATCATAGGCCATGACTTGAGAGAAGAAGCTCCCAGCTGAAGGGCACATTCTCAATATCCCTACCTGTCACATCATCACAGGTCATTTAGTCCCCAAAAGAACGGAGAGATGCCATTTATCCCATTCATTTTTCCAGTGCCCTGAAATGATTCCCAGGCCTCAATCCACAGAGCCTGCATAGTAAACAGCAAATCTTGACAAGCAGCCATCACATGCAGGAGGCAGTGTGGCCACTTCCGTTGTCTGGCATCTCTGGCTCAGCTGGTGACTTATGTTTGTGAGGTGGTTGAGCTCATGCACATTGCCCCATATTTTCCAAAGCTCATTGCCCCATTGAGATCATGATCTGAACTCTTGACCCTGCCTAGCTCTTCCCAGACATGTCACCCAAGCCACCAGAGGAGGTGAGGAGGACGAGAGGGTTGCTGGGCTCAATGGTAAGTAAATAGTTCACTACCAGCACCTTCCTGAGGCTGAGTTACTTGCAGTCAACTCTGACCCTGGAAAGGTCAGCACATAGCCAATATTATTCCAGACACGGGCTCCCACTCCTGCCACCTCCATGCACCTGGTCGCTGAGGGCTCCTGGGATCATTGAGCAATAGCGTGCCCACGTGAACACTGAATTTCATAGACCAGACGTGGTCATCAAGTGTCCCTTGGCGGGTTGACTTTCCTGGGATGACCGTCTTCCTAATGTCAATATATGACTCCAATTTGGTTTCATTTCCTTGCTCAACATGCTGAGTACATACTGTTTGTGGAAAAGCATGTATGTTGTCATTCATTCTTTCAGTGAACCTTTACTAAGCCCCTGCATGATGGCTTGTGCTGGGGCCGCAGCAGTAAACAACGCCCTGTCTGTCATGCAAAGGACATGAGAATAAACAGAAATTTCAACAGGGATAATGGGTGGGTGGGGGCAACCTTCCCAGAAAAAGCAAACTGAAACTTATCCTGAAGAGGGAGTAGGAGCTGGCCAAGGAAAAGGGCAGCGGGAGGGCAGGAGAGCTCTCGGGCACAGGGAGCAGGCTGAGGCTATAGAAAAGTGCTGGAACTGGGAGCAGGAAGAATGAGACTACAGAGTTAGGCAGGGCTTGTTAGATGTGCCAAGATGTTTGGGCTTCCCCCAGGAACACTGGGGAGATCATGAAGAATCCTCTGCAGGAGAGAAACAAAACCAGCTCTACATTATGTGAGGGGAAGTGCTTCCAAGTGGAGGAGGGCTGATGTCCAGAGACCAGTTGTCTTGCTTACTTTCCTCTCGTTGCTGAGACCAAATATCCAACACCCAAATTTAAAGGATGGAAGGTTTATTTAGCTCACAGTTTATAGAGGTTTCATTCCATAATCAGCTGGCTCCAAGGCAGGGTGGCATGGCAGATGGGCAACAGTTCATGGTGGCAGAAGACAGCAAAAGCAACAAGAGCAAAAGGGAGAAGCAAGCCTCTTTTCCTCCCTTATATTGTATGCAGGCTACTCGCCCTAGGGCAGGTGTACACTCACACCCCCAATCCCAGCACTAGACAATGAACCAGTCACAAACTAGATACAGCCACCTCCGAAAAGCCTGCCCCCCATGACTGCATGAGGCTTTAGTGGGACATCCAGACACAAACCATAACACCAGTGATGACCAGGGAGAGAGGATGGTGGCTTGGACAAAGATCATGAGAATAAAGGCAAAGACATGGACAAATTCATGCACATATTTGAGAATATTTCATCAGATGGTAGAATGTGATCAAATGGGACAATGTTCAGTAGGCTGGCTTGGGCACCTCTGGGCTGGTGGAATCATTTCCTGAAACAAGGACCTGGGTAGAGGAACAGGTAGCATTCAGGCAGTGGTTTTTAGACACATTGAGACCAGGGACTGTATGACTACTAAATGAAATTGTTGGTGAGTTAATATCTCAAAAATGGGCAGGACACTCTATTCTTTTTCCTAGCAGATATTTATTGAGTGCCTACTCTATGCCATAGCTTTTGACACTCTTCAAAGGGAAGTGTCCTTCAGGCAGCATGGGGGTGCCTCGGATACCTCCTTGTTAAGGCCTACCCAAAACTGGAAACAGGAATCAATGTTTGGGGCCAGCCTACATTTGGTCAAACCCTCAGACCACCTGAGGGGACTCTCCAAGGGCAAGATGTGAGAAGTTGCTTAATGGACAGCTGTAGGGAAGCACACACTAGAACACTGTGTCTCAGGTGAGGAAAAATGTCGATATTAACTTCTGGGTTTTCTTGTTTGCATTTTTCTTGAGGGTATGCATTTCAAAAATTCAGAAACTTTTCTCTGAGAATTTCAACAACCAAGCCATCCAAAGTTTGGAACCAGGTGAGTTTTTGTCACTAGTGGATTAAATCAGAATGTTGCTGACCTCAGGGGGCCCTTGTAGTCTTTATGGAATGAAACCAACCCATCAGCCACATCACTAGTCTGTGAGTCATGATTTTTCCACTGCATAGTGGCTTACATATAATAGGTGTCCTGTAACTATTTGTCAAATATGTGATGAATGAAACCAAGCTCAGTAAACACTTTTATATGATAATGGCCACCATAAAGACAAACATGCTTGTATTGGAAAACTAAATGGGGCATCACCCAGCACAAGAGCTGTTCTTTGTCCCTTTGAGCTTTAACCAGTCATGATTTAGACATCCATGTTTGCACTTGTCCTAGAGCACTTTTCTGATCTAGAACCGAGATCAGAATTGGATCGTCCAGCTAGAAAAAGTTCACTGAGCCTCACCAGGAGCCGGGACAGATCAGCCCTTGCTTCCTCCCTCCTTCCCTTCCTCCCTCCTTCCCCCTTTCCTTCCTTCCTTCTTTCTTTTTCTTTCCTTCAGTTCTTTCTTCCTTTCTCTTTCTTTCTTTTATCTTTTAGTTCTTTCTTCATTTTCCTTTCTTTCCTCCTCCTCCTCGTCCTCCTCCTCTTCTTCTTATTGTGGTGCTGGGCATTGAACCCAGGGCTTTGTGCATGTTAGTCACATGCTCTGCCACTGAGCTACATCTCCAGCCAAAAGTCAGTTCCTTAAAGGAGCTTTTTTTGGGATAAACCCACCCATGGTGGATGCCTGAGATTAGAACTAGCCTCTCTCCCAAGGAGAGACTAATATATTTCTTCTCACTTTTCAGCTTTGATTGAGCCAGAGAAGTAGTCTGAGGTCATCTCCTGGCTGGAAAAGGGGTTCTGAGGTTGATTAGTGATATCTACCATGCATTGGTCATACTGAAAGTGGAAATTGATGTCCAGTAAGGGAATGTGCTTGATCCACAGTTCTGCTTCTGCTTATAATCACCCTACTCATGTGGGATTGTTTTCTAACCCAGCATGACCAGACTACCTGGGGTGATCCAAGGTTTGAGATATGAACCCAGGTTCTGCACCCTGGCACCAAACAATATCATACAGTTGGTGAATAACAATAATAGTAACAGGAAGAAGAAATAGGCACTCAAGGTCACACAGCCAAACTAATGGCAAAGCTAAGAAATAACTAGATGGGGTCAGTGGCCCTCCAGGTCCTATCAGGCATTGGCATTTGGGGCTCAGGGAGATCATCCTTTGTGGCTCTCCCTCCCTCCAGCTCTGTACTAACAGAGGAGTTGAGCCATGCAGAGCCCCTTGCCCTCACCTCTCATGCCTCCCCTGGCCTGGCATCATGGATCCTCTGCTTGCCCTCCTATCAAAGTCTCTTCTTTTGTTGATCATCTATGCTATTTTCAGGTTAAACTCCCCCCACATAAAGCTGCCTACAATTTGCAAAGGGTCTTTTCCTCACTGTCACCTTATTTCATACTTTCTGATGAAATAATGGGCTTTCTGGAGGTCCCCATTCCCAGGAGGAAAGTGAGGCTCAGGAAATCCTTTCCCTCTCTGGTGGCCCTTTTACTGGGTTGCGCTTTGTTTCAGAAGGGCAATAATTAGGTACTAGTAGCCCAAAAGTCTTCAACAGGGAACCAAGAGTGGTTCTGCTCTCCATCTGGCAATGTCTTGAGACATTCTTGGTTGTCACAGCTGGTGAAAGGGGTGCCACTGCCATCTGACAGATAGAGGCCAAGAATGTTGCTAAGCACCCATAATGCACAGGACAGTCCCCGTCACAGAGAATTATCTAGCCCAAAATATCAACAACACCAAATTTAAAAATACCATAGTAGAGGAAGGCAAAATGAAGTCCCCAAGAGTGTCCCTGAAAGGTTCCCGGAAATCCTTTTCCATTTCCCCAAGTTGGAGGACAGCTTGTATGCCACTGAAATCTTCCAACTTTGCCGACAGCTATTTGAGATGCTTGTCACTTCCTCGGTAAGACTGCTTACAGTGTCCCCCTCAATTCCAGTGAGCTCCTTGAAGTCCACACTCCACTGACACCTAGGGAAGCCTCTCGCTCACCTCACCTGCTTAATACCTGCTTTTGGATGAAGGAGTATGCGGGAGGAGAAGTTAAGGTCATTGTGTAGGGGTGTTACCGAGTCATTGCTCAGTGTCGTTTTCTCTCCTCAGATGTGATTCTTGAATGCCTAGGCTTCAAATGGGAACTCCATCAACCCCAGCTTTTTCAGTCTGAGACCTTGGCCAAACTTTATCTGGCAGCCCTGATACAGAGCACAAATCGCTCCTTGGGAGAAATGAACAAGACTCTGCAAGGTAATTTCCCACTGGACCCCTGGACTAGAGCCCCATGTGCCCTCAGGTGATGAGACCCAGCGTGGCACATGGCTATCTAAGGCTATGGTCACTCGTGGCAGTTAGGGAGCAAGGTTGCATGCTGTGATTTCATTGTGTATTTTGTCTCTGTTTCCTCAGTTATAAGTGGGGTTAATAGATTTTATCCTGTGGCTTTGAGGCCTAAAGGAGGTAACAGATGTGGTGTTCTGGGACAATGCCTGGCACCCAGTGAGCACTCTGTGTGAGTCGATGATTAGCCTCAGAATATCCAAGTCTTATCTGGCCAGGCAAGATGCAGAGAGACTATTTACATCTTGGAGAAGAGAACATGGGCTATGTTGAGTCTTTTGAAGAGCTTTCTGGAAGGAAGGCATAGTTCTGAAATGTGTGACTTGTTTGCTCTGAACATGCTGGCTAGACATGTGTGCATCTTCCCTTCCTTTCCTTGTTTCTTAACTTCAAGAATTTGTCATTTTCTTTTTTAAAAAATCTCCATCTTAAATACTAATCATGCCAAGACTCTGACTGTTCTCCATGCTTTTTCCATCTACACTATGAGCTCCTCCTCTAGGGAGCTCATTAACACTACCTCAGGCTGACTCACAACGAGGTGCTGTGGAAAATCCATGATCCCCAAAGCCAACCACCCTTGCTGGTCATGGGGCCACATTCCCAGGATGTGGCAGCAAAGCCCTGTTTTTCTGGAGCCAGGCAGGCAGCCAGAGCTCCCACTCCCCTTGCTTGTCTTCCCTAAGCCTGGAGCCTGTGCCCACAGCCTGCCAGAGTCTGTCTGACTATAGAGCTGCTCACCCAACTTTTCTTGGCAGAGCTGGCAGGAAGAACTGGCTTTCCCACAGAACAGCAACAACCTTGGCTCTCGCTAGTGGTCTTCTTTGCCCTTCCTTGGCATTTGTCCGAGCACCCTTAAAAGCAGGCCTGGACTCTTCCATCTTTCCTGTGCCCAGGTCAGAGCACTCACCAGGCCATCAGTGAAAGGCTTTTGTAACCTAGACAATGAGTACATTGGAAAGCAAGAAAGTTTGGGAGGGGAAACAGAGTCACTGTTAATGTTACACCCTTTAACACAATGGTGACATACTGGTGTCACTAAAAAGAAAAGATTCGATCCAAAGCCTCTCTATTCACGGCTGGCCTTGTTTGGAAATGCCAGCGAAGAGGCAGTGATGAGACCTGAGTGCCCTTGACTGTCACGACTTTCCAGGGTCTCCTCCAAGCACCATGAACAGATCAGGCCCTGGGACTTGTGTCTCCAGGATTTTCTATGCAAAGAGTTACTGTCCTTCATGTGCCTTTAACTGCAGAGTGTATCTTTCAGATGTTGCTTTTGTGTTCTTAAGGACCTCCATGTGCTGTCCCAGAGTTTCAGCAGAGGAGGTTTCTGGCCAAGAGCTGGAGAGCTGGGCTCTGTAGAGACCCACAGGTTCTCACCACTGCGTGGTTTCTTTCCACCAAAGGCTGAAGTGCCGTGACACCTGAGCAGGACACGTTTATTCTCTAGGATGGAATCCCAAAGGAATGGCCTTCTTATTAAACATGAGCCAACCTCCTTGGTTTTGGAAGACCTCAGGAGCATATGATCAAATGATTTCCTAGCTGATTTAGTGGTTTTACTTAATTTGAAGGAAAGGTCGAACTTCTGTCTTCCACTTACTCTGGGTTAGTTGATACTTCTCCTTCCTTCTGTCAATAAACGTTGCCCTTGTATCATTTTTCATTATCTGGAACCTTGAGCTCAGTGGTGATGGAATCTATTCATTTCATTAATTCAGCTAATATTAACTTTGCACCAGTGTGGAGGATCCTGAAGATGAGCCACTAGTAAACCATTAATGTGCCTGCTCCAGCAGCCATGTGGTGTAGTAGCAGACTGTGATAAGATTGGTTTAAGCAGAAAAGAAATCAGTTAGCAGGGGTGATGTTTCTGCCTTACATATGGGGACAGGGAAGGCCTCTCTGTGAAAGGGACACATGAGTAGGCCCCTGATGAAGGAAGAGGCAGGGATCAAGACACACACTGTCCTGGGGGATGAGCCCAGAGGAGGTAGGTTTGGGATAGAGTGAGCAGAGCAGTGAGGAGGGGTAGGGCCATAAAGGTCTTGGAGCTATGGATGGGGCTGTGGCTTGTGCACCAAGGGTTTGGGATGCTACCAGAAGCTCAAGAGCCACATTTTAGAGCAACTCCAAGACCATGGGGTTAGCTAGTGACAACTTGGGCTGGCCCATCCCATCGCCCTGGAAGTGGCTGATGGTAGGGATGCCTAGTTTGGAGATCTGTGGGGCTAAATGCCTCAGTCCCATACTCATCTTTCAGCAGATGGTCACTGACCTCCCCTTGGCACCTGCCCTGCCCTGGGTACTCAAGTTCGGGATTGGCTGAAGACCTTCCTTGCTCTCAAACTGCTCACTCCTAAAGAGAGAAAGGTGGAAGAGGAAGCGGGTGGAAGAGAGAGCCAGTAATAAATGAACAGTAGCTACGGAAGATCATTAGGGGAAGCTGGGTGAGGAAGACACAGGAACTCTCTGTACTACTTTGAAAACCTTTTGTTAGTTTTAACTATTTGAAAAATATGTAGTTATTTTATACATGCACCCACTAAATAAACCAAATATGATGTCTCACGTCACGATCAAGGTGATGTGAAGGGCGAGGGGTGCCTCATACTGTGCCTTCACTGTGATTATTACCTCCACAGATCATTATCTGATTTCTTTTACCAGCTCAATCACTTGGGAAGACCAAAGAAAAATCCCCCTTCAAGAAGATGATCATTTCTTTGAGGATCAATGATCCATCCGTCACCAGAGTTGGTAATGTAGCACCTGTCTTTATGTTCTGAGAAATCCTGAAAAAGCAGTTCCGAACAAGCAGTCCTCCCAGAGTCAAAACGATAAACAAATAACAAGACACAACAAACAAGTGGTGCACATTCCTCATCAAAAACACTGAACAGTACAGACAGAGAAGGGACAAGAGGGCTGGGACAACTTGGAAAAATGGAAAATGGAATGCTACTAAAGAGAGGCACTGCTGTGGGGTAAGGGGCAAGAAAGATGCAGCATGGGAAGGAAGTAGCAGGATTCTAAGATGTGGCAGAAATGGAACTGCCTTTTCGCAGCTCACAGCTGCCCAGGGAAGTATGCAGGCCCACCCTTGCTCCCAAACAGCCTTGACCTGACCCGTCCAACCAAGGACCCAAGCTGGCTGCCTTCCAGCAGCAGAAGTCTCCCCCAGGATGCTCCCACAGGC
Organism: Erethizon dorsatum; assembly: GCA_028451465.1. NCBI lineage: Eukaryota > Metazoa > Chordata > Mammalia > Rodentia > Erethizontidae > Erethizon > Erethizon dorsatum. The sequence continues at coordinate 105,847,259 of CM051822.1, forward strand.
TCACTCTGTCCCATGGTTCCAGGCCATAAGATTGTGTGTTAATGTAATTGTGTGACATCATGTGATGGCTTAGGTCTATGAATTGCTAGGTCAGGAGGTAATGCACTTAAACGCTGGCTCAGCCAGTTTTCCACAGAGCACATTCTGATGGCAGAGTGACACTATCTTGGGTCATGTGGGACGTGAATTAGGCCAAGTCCATCTGGTCCCCAGCCAAGGCAGGCCACTTCCTGAATGATCAAGTTATCTTGGCTCTTTCCAAGAGATCTTGACCTTTACTGAAGTGCTCAGATTCCTAGGAAAATCTTCTGTAAGCTACATGTCACTTCCAGAGAAGGAAATGTACCTATTTGCATACCATATTCTGCACGTATTTGGGCAGTCACAATCTTGCACAGGCCCCAGGCCCAATGTTAGAAGAGACCCCTGAGATGCCTCACCCTTTGGATGACTCCAAGGCACAGACTTTGAGGGCAGGCTAAAGTAGAGTTCTTTCAGCACGAGCTCAGCTTTCTTTAGCTCACCTCCTCTGGGCAGTGGAAGCCCAGGGCAACAAACACCCTGGTGGTGCCGCACTAGGTCAGAGCTGGTGCCTTTTCTCCAAGGGTGTCCCTGTCTGCCCAGCTGTAGGAGTAGGGAGGCCATGGGTGTTGTCTGCATGCAGAGCCCCATGCTGACGACTCTCCCTTGGCTGCTGCCTCCTCAGCCTTTGCCACAGCCTTGAAGAACCTCTACGTAAGTGAAGTGGAGATAAACGCGGACGACGCAGTGGCGGTGCTGGCTTCTGCTAACATCCTCCAGTTCAGCAGCCTATTTCAGAAGTAAGGAGGCAGGAGGGACCATGCTAGCCTGGGCAAAACTAGAAGGATCCTGCCTGGCCCATTTTACGGAACATTCCTCTTCCCTGGGCTAAGACACTTTGGGTTCCTCTGTGCCAAGCATGACTTAGGACCAGGCACTAACCACACTAATATATTAGGCACTCATAAGAGAGCTTGCTCATTCTCCAGAATCTATAGCAGGGCTCAATTTAGCCACATGATTCTTGACTCACAGGAATGAAATGCAAATGGGGAAGGGGGTTGCTGCAGCTGGGAGAGACTTCCCAGGTGCCCTCAAGCCAGGCTTGATTATCCACTTCACTTGTGCTCATTTTTGGATTAAAAAATTCTTTCTCCACTGAGCAAACACCCAGAAACACTGGAAGAAAAGCTGATTTTCTATTTTTCTCATAGCTCATTTTTTCCACTCATTTTATATACAGCTTTGTTTTTTCTTGTAAATAATATTTTCAGTTTTCTGAATGTTACACAGGGTTGTTGTAAATCTTCTGGAAGAGGGAAAGTATCAATCCCACTATGCACTTTGGGGCCTTTTTGCTGATCATTCAGGGCCTGCTACCTTAGCTCCTGCCCTTTTAGGAGAGCTATCTGGGGTGAGGGGGACCAGGAGACATTTGAAGAGGACTGGCATCCAGGGTTCAAGCCTCCTCATCCTGACAAGTTACCTGGCCCTGGATAACAAGAGAGTTCATGGACACTGAAACTTGAGAGAGCAGTGAACTCATCTTAGTGCTTCTGCCTGCATCCAAGCAGCCACAGTGATGCAGCCTAGGGGGCGGGGGACGCGTCTCCAAAGTGAACTAGCGGGGGAGATGTGGGGGCTGTGCTCAGCCCTGCAATAAGCTGACCCTTAGACTCCAGGCACCTCAGCGGTCTCCACTGTAAGGTGCAGCACACAGTATTAGTCCTGCCCATTTCCCATGACTTCAAAAGCGGGTGGGGGATGTCAGTACAAGGGACTTTGAGATGAAGTGTTTGCAAGGTCAGACAGTATTCTCAGCTCTTGCAGAGATTACATCCTTTTATCTTCCCTGCAGCCCTGAGAGATGGGACTATTTACCACACCCATTTTTACAGATGAGAATGAGACTTACACTGAGGCTTAGAGAGGCCATCAAAGCTTTCAGGAAAGAGTGCTCGGTGCACTAATGTGGTCCCGATTCCTGATGCAATTCAGTATAGAGAGGACATTTAAGGCAGGAATGGTCTACCTGTCTTGTTCTACTTCCTTAAGTCTTAGATTCCTCATCTAAGTGAGTGAATAAATGTCCCATCCAGGTCAAAAGAGGACATCAGCTACTCTGTGGAGGGCAGAGACAGGATCTCTCCTGGGGACCATGCAGGATTTAATTCCCACTTTGTAGAATTCACACAGCTAGATTAAACCCTGCAAATATACCCGAGCCAGTGCTTCATTCCTGGGAGCACTTGAGGTGACTCAGGCCAGGCCATTGACCTGGAGCTTCTTGCTTGTTGGGGATGCAGATACCCCATGAGCTGAGAGCTGCAGGTGCTCAGAGACCTAGATTCATTTGCAGAGGACACGCAGATAATCATTGTGGAACTGGTATTGTAGGTCAGAGGTCAGGGCAGGCCTGCACACCACTGGACGGGTCTGGCTTGTCTTTGAGAGGTTGAAGGTTTGGTTAGCAGGAGTATGGTGGCATGATCCCCCCCAGGTGTGTGTTTGTGTGTATGCATGTGCATGTGTGTGTGTGTGTGTGTGTCAGAACAAAAATGCCCCAAGTCACTCCAAAAGCCTCATAACATCAGACACTGGATGAAACCTCAAAGAACATCTCAGCCAAGCTTCTGGTCAGTGTAAATTCACCCAGATGACTGGTCAGATTTGAATCTCCCATGCCTGAGGCACCTGTCTTTAAGCGGCAGAGCGCATGTGTGTGGGCCCCACCAGGTGCTGTTCTTTGACTCCTGTAGCACTTTCTGTCTGCACTGGCACTTGGGCAGGAGTTACAGCTGGGGTCATGGTTGTCACATGTATGGCCCAGTCTGGCTGGAGTGGAAGACAAGTCAGGAAGTTAAAATGACCTGGATCATGCAGAACTTTGGAGACCATGTGAACAGAAGCAGAGGACAGAGCCTGAACCTTGGAGAGGGCATGAGCCCCTCAGGCCACAGCATGAAGGATGCAGCAGAGGCGTGGAGGCAGGGAGACCTGCTGAGGCCGGGCTGGGAGACTCCAACAGTCTGAACTACTGTAGTCAGAGGAGGGGGGAAGGAGGAAGAGATACAGGCCCAAGAAGCAATGAAGATGACAGCTGATGGGACTCGGCAAACTTAGGAGCCAAAGTGCCCACAAGATGACAGCAGAGCCTGGCTTTCACTCCACCCAGGGCCCCCCATACTCAAGACCATTTCTCGTAGCAGGTATAATAGGTCTCCTTGTGGTAAAGTGACAGTCCTAGAATCCACATTATTTATTCATTTATTCTTATCTTGTTCTAGTACACATTTCAAGTAGCTTAAACCAGTGAAAGAACTAAAACAGCGGGACATCAAATTGTTTGAAAAAGAAGAAAGAAGGAGAAAACAAGGACAGAGAAGCTAAAACTTCCATAGTGTAACACTCTGGCTAGAGGACGGCCACACATTCAGCTCTGAACTTTAGTGGATTAAGTGGATTAAGTGGAATTAAGTGGAAAATTAAGCAATTAAGTGGAAAACAGAAATCTGATCAGTGACATGTAATAAAAATAAAAATTAGAAAAATAAATGACTTCAGAGAAGCAGAGCTACTATTGCTATTAAAACCACAAGTATCTTCATCAGAGGACTCGAAGAAGCATAACAGTTAATATCCTTGACAATATCACATGTGAGAGGAAGTCGTAATTTTCTTTCCTGATATTGACAAAGGCTTTACTCCAAAACACAACTCAGTAAAAGACGTTCTCTAAGTGTGTGGTTGGAGATGGTGATGAGTCCCCCAGCTGCCTGCCAGTCTGACTTCACTGAAGAATCCATTTTAGAATGTGGGCGAGTTACTTGATATCAGTCTTTGTCTATGAGCACGTGTATCTCAAATGGGTGTAGGATAAGTTAAGTTAATCACCTTTGAGTGATAAGGAGTCAAAATTATCCTGCAATATGAAATCCTTGTAGCTATCCCTGGGTGCCCTGTTCAATAAAATGATCATTCCTTAAGAAAATTTTGTTGAAAAGAGGTTTATGTCAGTTATGAAAGTGGAAATACTGGAACTTCCATTGGCCCCACCTTCCCCTAGCCCCCTTCTCCCTCCCCAGCTTATTTCCTTCTTGGTTTTTCCCCTCCCTTACTGCGATCACTACTCTCCTATCCTTGAGGGTCCTCCAAAATATGGCCTTATGGGGCCGGTGAGATGGCTCAGCGGCGTAAGCGCCTGCCTTGCAAGCGCGAGGGCCCGAGTTCGACTCCCGGAACCCACATACGAAAAAGGGGCCGGTGATATCGCTCAGCGGCACGGGTGTCTGTTGGTGCGCGAGGTCCTGAGGTCGACCCCCCCCGGTACCCACAAAAAAACAAAAAAAAAAAATATGGCCTTACACCTGCCTTGGGGCCTTTGGACATGTTGTCTTCTCTCGGAATGCTGGTCTCCCAATTCCTGGCCGGGCCAATTCTTTGTCCTATTCCTTCAGGTTTTAAATGACACTTTTCTGGTATCTGATCACTTTTCTGATATAACCATACTAGGTTAGATTCTCACCTTTCTACTTTCCCATGGCACCTTGTGCTTTAACTTTCAACCCTTAATATGACAGTCATAATGTGGTAATCTGTCCAAATGTTGACTTAACAACATGTGTCACCCCTCTAGGGCATCATTTTTGTTTTTTTGTATGACAAAATCCTCATTGGTGCCGGGAACATGGTACATGCTCAATAAATAGATTCTTTAATAACTAAATGGGCCAAACAAACAAGGCTTAGGCATAGGAAAGGATGGAAACTTTTATCAAGAAGTTGCTCTTTGGGTTTATTTGTGCACAGGGAGGAATAAGACAGCAGGCCTTCTAGCAGCACCAAAATGGTCTGTGCAGGAGGAAACTCAACGGGCACCTTGACTAAGATTAAACCTCATTTAGGCACTTTTAGGCTCTTTTACTCGGATCGTTAATACTGCTCCTTGGTGTCAAGTCTATTTTTTATTGGTTCATATTATTTTTTAATTAATTAAGTTTATTGTTACATTTTAGGTATACATAATGATCACATTCATCATAGGGAATTTGTAACTGTACATGATCTATCTTGCTTCTTTCTTTCCCATTCCCCTCTTCTCCTTTCATCCCTTCTTCCTCTCTTTATTTACAAAAGCTTTGTTTCCACTTTTTCTTTCCTTTTCTTTTTTTTTATTTTAAAGAGAAGAAAAAACAAAACAAATCAAAAAAAGAACAAATTTTCAAAACAACATAATATGAGGGTAACAATGGTCAATGCATTACGTATTATTATCTTTAAGTTAGTTATTCAGGATACCAGATATTAGCATTCAATTGTCCAAACATTATTGGCTCAAACCTTACTCTTCAATGAACTAAGTAAAACTGGTAGTGTATCTATCTTAACCATCTTATATACATATACAATTTTTTTTCCTTTTTCCTTCTTTCTTTTCCCCATTCCAGTCTCTCTTTCTTATTGACCAGTTTCTTTTTGATTCACCGTGTCTATTGTACATTTTGGATCTTATTTACTCTTTCAGTTTCTCATACTAGAGAGACAATACGATGCTTACACATGTTCATCTGGTTTATTTCACTTATGAGTATTTTCTCGAGTTGCATCCATTTACCTATAAAAGTCTCCAGTTTATCCTTCTTTATGGCTGAATAGTACTCCATTGTATAAAAATACCACATCTTTCTTATCCATTCCTCAGTTGATGGGCATTTGGGTTGTTTCCAAGGTCTGGCTGTTACAAATTGTGCTGCTATAAACATGGGTGCACATATATCACTGTGGTACGATGTTTTTAATTCTTCTGGGAAGATGCCCAGAAGGGAAATAGCTGGGTCAAATGGGACCTCCAACCCCAGTTTTTTGAGGAATCTCCACACTGACTTCCACAGTGGCTGTACCAGTCGACACTCCCACCAACAGTGAAGAAGGGTTCCTTTTTCCCCACAGCCCCTCCAGCATTTGTTATTAGTTGATTTCTTCATAGTAGCCATTCTTTCTGGAGTGAGATGGTATCTCAGTGTTGTTTTAATTTGCATCTCTCGAATGACTAGTGATGTTGCACATGTTTTTGTATATTTATTTGCCATTTGCATTTCTTCATCTGAGAAATGTGTATTCATCTCAGATGCCCATTTTTGGAGTGGGTCTTTAAATTTGGGAGGTCTGATTTTTTTGAGTTCTTTATATGTTCTCGATAGTAATCCTTTGTCTGAGGAACAGCTGGCAAACATTTTTTCCCACGTTGTGGGTTGTCTTTTCACTCTGTTGGTGGTTTCTCTTGCTGTGCAAAAGCTTTTTAATAAGATGAGATCCCAGTTATTGATTCTTTGGGATAGTTCCCGTGCGGTTGAGTTTTTATTCATAAAGTCCTTGCCTACACCAATGTCTTCAAGGGATTTACCTATCCTACCTTCCAGCAGATTTAATGTTTCTGTTTTAATATTTAGATCTCTGATCCATTTTGAATTTAGTTTAGTGCATGGTGAAAGATATGGGTCTAGTTTTAATCTTCGGCATGTGTAGAGCCAGTTTTTCCAGCACCATTTATTAAAGAGGCTATCTTTCTTCCAGCGAATGTGTTTGGCACCTTTGTCAAAGATAAGGTGGCTTAGTATGTCTGGGGTTGTTTCAGCATCTTCTAATCTGTTCCATTGATCTTCAGGTCTGTTTTTTTGCCAGTACCATACTGTTTTTATTATAGTAGCTTTATAGTATAATTTCAAGTCAGGGATTGTGATGCCCCCTGCCTTGCCTTTGTTGCCCAGAATTGCCTTTGCTATTCTAGGTCTCTTCTGATTCCAAATGAATTTTAGGATTGTTTTCTCTAATTCTGTGAGATATGCTGTTGGAATTTTGATTGGAATTGCATTAAATCTGTATAACAATTTGGGAAGTATGGCCATTTTCACTATATTCGTTCTTCCTATCCAGGAGCAAGGGATATCTTTCCATTTTCTGATATCCTCTTCAATCTCCTTTTTCAGAGTACTGTAGTTTTCAGTGTAGAGGTCTTTTACATCCTTTGTGAGGTTGATTCCTAGGTATTTCATTTTTTTGGATGTTATTGTGAAAGGTATTGTTTCCCTAATTTCTCTTTCAGCAAGTTTGTTATTTGTGTACAGGAAGGCTATTGACTTTTGAGTATTGACTTTGTATCCAGCTACACTACTGAATTTGCTTATTAAATCTAGCAGTTTTTTAGTGGAGTTTTTGGGGTCTTCTGTGTAGAGTATCATGTCATCTGCAAATAATGATAATTTAACTTCTTCCTTTCCAATCATTATTCCCTTTATTTCTTTCTCTTGTCTAATTGCTCTGGCTAAAGTTTCCAGAACTATGTTGAATAAGAATGGGGACAGTGGACATCCTTGTCTTGTTCCTGATTTTAGAGGGAAGGCTTTCAGTTTTTGGCCATTTAGTATAATATTGGCTGTTGGTTTGTCATAGATAGCTTTTACCAGGTTGAGATAAAGACCCTCTATTCCAATTTTCTGTAGGGTTTTTATCATGAAAAGGTGCTGGACTTTGTCAAAAGCTTTTTCTGCATCTATTGAGATGATCATGTGATTTTTGTCTTTGGTTCTGTTAATATGGTGTATTACATTTATTGATTTACGTATGTTGAACCATCCCTGCATCCCAGGGATGAATCCAACTTGGTCGTGGTGTATAATCTTCTTGATGATTTGTTGGATTCTGTTTGCCAGTATCTTATTAAGGATTTTTGCATCTATGTTCATTAGGGAGATTGGCCTGTAGTTCTCTTTCTTAGTTGGGTCCTTCTCTGGTTTTGGTATCAGGGTAATGCTTGCTTCCAGGAATGAATTTGGGAGTATTGCTTCCCTTTCAATTTCATTGAAAAGTTTGAGAAGTAGGGGCGTTAGGTCTTCTCTAAATTTCTTGTAGAATTCGGCAGTGACTCCATCAGGGCCTGGGCTTTTGTTTGTTGGGAGGTTTTTAATTACATCTTCAATTTCATTGGTTGATATTGGTTTATTTAGGATTTTTAAATCTTCTTGATTCAGCTTTGGTAATTCATATGAATCTAGGAATCTGTCCATTTCTTCTGCATTTTCCATCTTAGTAGAATATAAATTTTCAAAATAGGTATAGATGATCTTCTGGATTTCTGCAGGGTCCGTCGTGATATCACCCTTTTCATTTTCAATTGCATGGATTTGAGTCTTTTCTTTTTTTAATAAGGTTGGATAAGGGTTTGTCAATCTTATTTATTCTTTCAAAGAACCAACTTTTTGCTTCATTGATTCTTTGTATTGTTTTTTTAGTCTCCAATACATTAATTTCTGCTCTGATCTTTGTAATTTCCTCCCTTGTACGGGCTTTTGGCTTAACCTGCTCTTCTTTTTCTAGAAGTTCGAGGTTCACCATTAAGTTGTTTATTTGCGCTTGCTCTATTTTCCTAATATAAGTATTTAATGCTATAAATTTCCCTCTTAGGACTGCTTTCATTGTATCCCATAAGTTCCAGTATATTGTACTGTCATTATCATTCAGTTGCAGAAATTGTCTAATTTCTTCTTTAATTTCATCTGTGACCCATTGGTTGTTCAGGAGGGTGCTGTTTAATTTCCATGTGTTTAGGGAGTTTTTGTGATTTCTTTTGCCATTGATTTCAAATTTCATTGCACTATGGTCTGATAGTATGCATGGGATAATTTCAATTCCTTTGCATTTACTTAAGCAGGTTTTATGAGCTAGTATGTGGTCTATTTTGGAGAACGTCCCATGTGCAGCTGAGAAGAATGTGTATTCTGATGTTGTGGGGTGGAACACTCTGTAGACATCTACTAAGTCCATTTGTTCCAAAGTTTGGTTCAGTTCTATTATTTCATTATTGATTTTCTGTCTAGTTGATCTGTCTTTTTGTGACAGTGGAGTATTGAGATCTCCCAATATAATTGTATTAGTGCTTATTTGATTTTTCATGTCCTTTAGTACTTGTTTTATATAGTTGGGTGCATTGGTATTTGACGCATATATATTTATGATCGTTATCTCTTCCTCTTGGATGGTTCCCTTTACAAGGATGTAATGACCGTCTTTATCTCTCTGAATCATTCTTGGCTTGAAATTCACTTTGTCTGCGAAAAGAATAGCTACCCCTGCTTTTTTCTGGGTTCCTGTTGCATGGAGTATTGTTTTCCATCCTTTGACTTTCAGTCTATGAATTTCTTTCTGAATTAAATGTGTTTCTTGTATACAGCATATTGTTGGATCTTGCTTCTTGATCCATTTTGCCAGTCTGTGCCTTTTGATTGGTGAATTGAGACCGTTAACATTGATGGTTAAAACTGATATGTATTGACTTATACTTGTCATGATATTTTCCTGTTGTTGCTTCCCACTCTTTGTTTTTCCCCTTTCCTGCTATTTAATTATCTGCCCTGCCTGGTGGATTCCTTCTGTTGGGGTTCCTATCTCTTTCTAGAATGTCTTCCAGAACATTTTGGAGTGCTGGTTTGGTGGTCATAAATTTTCTTAGATGTTCTTTGTCATGAAAGTATTTTATTGCTCCATCAATTTTGAAAGATAGTTTTGCGGGGTACATCAATCTGGGTTGAAAATTATTTTCCTTTAGAGCTTGAAATATGTCATTCCAAGCTCTTCTTGAATTGAGGGTTTGTGCTGAAAAGTCAGCTGTGATTCTGTTGGGTTTTCCTTCATAGGTGATTTGTCTCTTCTCCCTAACAGCTTTTAAGATTCTGCCCTTCTGTTGAATTTCTGGGATCTTGACTATGATATGTCTGGCTGAAGTTTTTTTTTGATCATGTCTAGTTGGTGTTCTAAAAGCTTCACTTATTGGGGCGTCAAATTCTTTTTCTCTTCCAGGAAAGTTCTCCCTGATAATGTCTTTGAACAAGGTTTTAATGTCATTTATGCTATCTCCTTCTTTTTCATTTATTCCAATTATTCTTAAGTTGTTTATCTTTGAGTCATCTAGCAGCTGCTGAATTGATTTTTCATGGTCCCTTGCTGTTTTTAAGAATTCTTTCTTTTCCTGATCACTAATTGCAAGCCTGTCTTCTATATCTGAGATCCTGTCCTCACATTGGCTTAATCTGCTACAAATACTTTCAATGGAATTTTTGTTCTCTTGGATATCTGCTTGAATCTGCTTTATGGATTCCATTTCTTTCCTATGCTGAGCATTCATGGTTTCTATAGTTTTCTTAAGCTCATCTATTTTTTTGTCTGTATCAGCTATAGTGTCCTTAAGCATAGTCTTCATTGTGGACATTATCTCTGCAGTTATCTGTGAAATTATTTCTGTTTTAATTTTTTCCAGAGCCTCATTCAATTGTTTTGTTGTTACCCCTTCAGATATGCCAGGTGGGTGGCTTTTGGATTGTCCCACCTCATTGCCCCCTAGGTTTGCCTTTGGTGAATTGGATGTGTGGGGTTGCATCTTGTTAAGTGTCGTCTCATGTTTTCTTTCTTTAATTCCTGGGGTGATGTTTGTAAATTACCTATGATAGGTTACTTTATTGCTAGTGTTCAAGATCCTTAGAAGATGACTACTTCTCTGCAGTATCTTCCAAGTGGAGCTTGCTTTTGGGTTTTGAGCTTTCTGCCAGATCCTACCTCTTCAATTTGTTGGATGTGAGAAGTTGCTACCTGTTTGGCCCAGTCCTTGATTCTTTGATACTGTGCCACTGTATTTTCTGTGTCCCTTAGTCAATATCAATCATGAAATATCAGGAAGGAAAGCTGTTTAGAACAATTATTTTACATTTGGCTATAATGGTAACTGAAGCATCAAACACAGCCTAGAAAATGACAGACTGAGCTAACCAGTTATTTACCACTTTTAGCTATATAAAGTAGAGTTGCTGTTATATAACAAAATCTAAAACACACCAGAAAAATTATATGCAGTATACAAGTCCTTAGTATGTCAATTTTTCCCCTCAGGAGTTTAAATTTAAAATGAGTTAAGGAGGCAATAGAGTATTGTGAGAAGAGGAAGGAATTAGATGTAAGGTTAGAGGACCAAGAGGGATCCCACTAACATTGGGACACTGGTGCAGAGGACTGGTGGGAAAAAGAGAAGGAAAGGATAAAAGGAAGAACAGATCACAACCACAATCACAAAGAGGTTAGAGGCGCTGTTTACACTCATATAAGAGCCAGAGAGAATAATGAAGGAAAGAGCAAATAGACAAACAGAAACAAAAATGAAGACAAAAACAACAAAGCAAACAGATAAAACAGAAATAAAACCCCACAAAAGAAAAAAATTAAAAAAATAAAAATAAAATAAAAATAAAAAAAAAACAAAAATGAAAACCCCTTCACCAGAACAAAAAACTAATGAGAGAGAAAAAAAAAAAAAACATGAAAAAATAAAGAGAATCAGTTCCAGGTGTTGACTCTGCTGTAGGCAGGCATGGTGTGATGACAGAGTCCTGTTCCGTGCAGCTCCGTCCCAGTGAGCCAAGAGTGGCCCTCTCGCGGGGCAGTGAGCAGAGCATGGACTTTCAGGCGGAGCCCAGTCTCCTTCGCCTGCTGCTGTCAGCGCACTGCTTTCGCGCCGCTCTGATTTTCACCACGCCCCCCACAATGGCACCGGGCCAGTCGCTCTCTGGTGCGGGACAGGTGTGGCTGAGAGACCAGTCTCGTCCACCCGCCACCCTCAGCGCACTTTCGTGGGGCTGAGAGGCACCGCGCTGCCCTGTCCGGAGCACAAGTTCCCAGAGCTGTTTTCCCGCCGCTCTGATTTTCGCCGCACCCCCCACAATGGCGCCCGGCCAGTCGCTCTCTGGCGCGGGACAGCTGTGGCTGAGAGACGCTCACCGCTGGCCAGCGCAGTTCTCCGCCGCTCCCCTGCCATGCTGCTGTCTCGCGATCCTCCGTGGGGGCTCCCTGGGTGCCAGCTGTCACCGTGTGTCCGCAGCTTTGAGCTTCTGTCGCGCGGCGATTCCTGGGATGGTAGAAGGTGCGCATGCGGGGTCTGCTCCTTCTTTGTTGAAAAGTACCCTTCACTGGTGCCGGGGTCCCAAGCTGCGCTTCAGAACTTTTCTGGGTCCCAGGGGGGGGCATCTGCCCCCTCCTGCGCTCTCCCTGTCACTATATTCCCGTAGTCCAATGGCAACTTTTAGGGAGTTTCTCTGCATGCTTCTTACTCATCCGCCATCTTTTTTCCTCCCCCCACTTTTTCTTTCTATTTGCTTTTTTTTTTCTTGTCCCTTCCTTCCTTTCCCTCTCCTCCGCTCTTGTTCCCCTTCTCATTTGAACACTTTCTTCCCATTTCCCAATATCTATTATACATTTTGGTACTTATTTACACTTTTGATTTCTCACACCAGAGAGATAATGTGGTATTTAAACATGTTTGTCTGATATATTTCACTTAAGAGTATGGTCTCAAGGTGCATCCATTTACCAAAAATGGCTCAAGCTTATCTTTTTTATGGCAGACTAGTACTCTGTTGTATAAAAAAATCTTCTTTATCCATTCATCAGTTGATGGGCATTTGGGCTATGTCCAAGATCTAACAATTACTAACTGTGCTGCTATAAACATGGGTGTGTATGTATCACTGTGGTATAATGCTTTTAATTATTTCCAGAAGATACCAAGAAGGGGAATAGCTGGGTCAAATGGAACTTCTAGTTTATTGAGGAATCTCCACGCTGATTTTCACAGTGGTTGCACCAGTTTACACTCCCACCAACAGTGAAGAAGGGTTCCTTTATTTCCACAGGCTCACCAGCATTTGTTATTGGTTGATTTCTTGATAATAGTCATTCTTTCTAGAGTGAAATGGAATCTCAGCATTATTTTAATTTGCATCTCTGGAAAGACCAGTGATATTGAACATTTTTTCATGTATTTATTTGCCATTTCTACTTCTTCATCTGAAAAGTGTTTTTTCATTTTAGATGCCCATTTTTGGACTGGATCTATAAATTAGGGGGGTCTGGTATTTTTTGAGTTCTTTATGTATTCTAGATATTAGTCCTTTGAGGAACAGCTGGCAATAATATTTTCCCACTCTGTGGGTTGTCTCTTCACTCCGTTGGTGTCTTTTGCTGTGCAAAAGCTTTTTAATAAGATGAGATCCTAGTTGTTGATTCTTTGTGATATTTCCTGTGTGATTGGGGTTTTGTTCATAAAGTCTTTGCCGACACCAGTGTCTTCAAGAGTTCTACCTATGATATCTTACACCAGACTTAGTGTTTCTGTTTTAATAGCAGCACAGTTTGTAATTGCTAAGTCTTGGATACAGCCTCCATGCCCATCAACTGATAAATGGATAAAGATTTTTTCTTAATGCAATGTAATACTACCCTGCCATAAAGAATATTTAGATCTTTGATCCATTTCAATTTTAGTACAGTGCATAGTGAAAAATATGGGTCTAGTTTTAATCTTCAGCATGTGGAAAGCCAGTTTTTCCAGCACCATTTATTAAGGAGACTGTCTTTCTTCCAGTGAAGGTGTTTAGCTCCTTCGTCAAAGATAAGGTGACTGAGTATGTTTGGAGTTGTTTCTGCAAGTTCTAATCTATTCCATTGATCCTTGGGCCTGTTTTTTGCTAGTACCATGCTGTGTTTTAATTATAGTAGCTTTGTAGTATAATTTCAAGTCAGGGATTGTGAAGCCCTCTGCCTTTCCTTTGTTGCACAGAATTTCTTTTGCTATTCCAGGTCTCTTCTGGTTCCAAATGAATTTTAGGATTATTTTCTCTTACTCTATGAGATATGCTATTGGTATTTTGAATGGGATTGCATTAAATTTGTAAAACAATTTTGTAAGTATGGCCATTTTCAATATATTGGTTCTTCCTATCCAACAACAAGAGCTATCTTTCCATTTTCTGATATCCTGTTCAATCTCCTTTTTCAGAGTACTGTATTTTTTAATGTAGAGGTCTTTTACTTCCTTCATTAGATTGTTTTCTAGGCATTTCAATTTTTTTGGATGTTATCATGAGAGGTATTGTTTCCCTAATTTCTCTCTCAGTGAGTTTGTTATTTGTGTACAGAAATGCTATTGATTTTTGATCCAGCTATGCTACTGAATTTGGTTATTAAATCTAGAAGTCTTTTGGTGGAGTTTTTGGGGTCTTCTATATAAAGTATCATGTTGTCTGCAAATAATAATACTTTAATTTCTTCCTTTCCTATCCTTATTCCTTTTATTTCTTTTTTTAAAATTAAAAAAATTTTTTTCCTTTATGTGGGTACCGGGAACCGAACTCAGGACCTCGTGCTTGCCAGGCAGGCACTTATGCTGCTGAGCTATATCACCAGCCCTCCTTTTATTTCTTTCTCTTGTCTTATTGCTCTGGCTAATATTTCCAGAACTATATTGAATAAAAGTGGTGTTAGTGGACTTCCTTGTCTTATTCCTGATTTTGGAGTGAAGGCTTTCAGTTTTTGTCCATTTAGTATGATGTTTGCTACTAGTTTGTCATAGATGGTTTTTATCAGATTGAGATGAAGACCTTCTATGCCAATTTTCTGTAGGTTTTTTTTTTTAATCATGAATGGGTGTTGGACTTTGTCAAATGTTTTTTTTTTTTTGTGTGTGTGTGTCTATTGATATGATCATGTGGCTTTTGTCTTTGGTTTGTTAATGTGGTGTATTATATTTATTGATTTGTGTATGTTGAACCATTCCTGCATCCCTGGGATGAATCTTACTTGGTAATGGTATGTAATCTTCTTGACAATTTGCTGCATTCTGTTTGCCAGTATCTGTTATGGAGGATTTTTTGCATCTATGTTCATTAGGGAGATTGGCCTGTAGTTTTCTTTATTCACTGGTTCTTCCTCTGGTTTTGGTATAAGGGTAATGCTTGCTTCCAGGAATGACTTTGGGAGTATTGCTTCTCTTTCAGTTTCATTAAGGAGTTTGAAGAGTAGTGGTGGCCTTCTCTAAATTTCTCTAAATTTCTTATAGAGTTCAGTAGTGAATCTGTCAGGGCCTAAGCTTTTCTTTGTTGGTAGGTTTTTAATTAAAATTTCAATTTCATTGACATATTGGTTTATTTAGAATTTTTATATCTTCTTGATTCAGTTTTGGTAATTCATATGTATCTAGGAATCTGTCCATTTTTTCTGTGTTTTCTATTTTATTAGAATGCAGGTTCTCAAAGTAGGTATTTATGATCTTACGGACTTCTGCAGGGTCTGTTTTGATTTCACTCTTTTCATTCCTAGTTGTATGGATTTGAGTCTTCTTTTTTGATAAGGTTGGCTAAGGGTTCGTCAATTTTATTTAATTTTTCAAAGAATCAACTCTTTCATTCATTGATTCTTTGTATTGTATTCTTAGTCTTCATTGTTTTAATTTCTTTATTTTATTTTATCTTTATAATTTCCTCCCTCATACTTGCTTTGGGCTTGATTTGCTCTTCTTTATCTAGAAGCTTGATGTTCAACATTAGGTTGTTTATTTGCACTCACTCTGTTTTTCTGATATGGGGATTCACTGCTATAAATTTCCCTCATAGGATTGCTTTCATTGTATCCCATAAGTATGTTGTATTGGTATTATTGTTTAATTGCAAAACTGTATAATTTCTTCTATAATTTCATCTGTGACCCACTGGTTGCTCAGGAGGGTATTATTTAATTTCTATGTGTTTATGAAGTTCTTGTGGTTTCCTTTGCCATCGATTTCCAATTTCATTGCAATATGATCTGGTAATATGCATGAGATAATTTCAATCTCTTTGCCTTTATTTAAGCATGTTCTATGAGCCAGTATATGGTCTATTTTAAAGAATGTGCAGCTGAGAGGAATGTGTATTTTGATGTTGTGGGTGGAACACTCTGTAGACATCTACTAAGTCCATTTGTTGATCAGTCTATTTGTTACAGTGGGGTATTGAGATCCCCATTACAATTGTATTAGTGCTTATTTGATTTTTCATGTCTGTTAATATTTTTATATAGTTGGGTGCACTGGTATTTGGGGCATATGTATTTATGATTGTTTTCTCTCTCTCTTGGGTTGTTCCCTTTACAAAGATGTAGTGACCTTCTTCATCTCTCTTAATCAGTCTTGGCTTGAAAACCACTTCGTCTGCAAATAGAATGGCTACCCCTGATATTTTCTGGGTTCCTGTGGCATGGAGTATTGTTTTCCATCTTTTGACTTTCAGTCTGTGAATTTCTTTTTGAACTAAATGTGTTTCTTTTATGCAGCATATGGTTGGGTCATGCTTCTTGATCCATTCTTCCAGTCTGTTTCTTTTGATTGGTGAATTGAGACCATTAACATTGATGGTTATAACTGATATGTATAGATTTATCCTTGCCATGTTATTTTCCTGTTTTTGGTTCCCTTTTACCCCCTCTGTTTAATTTTGTTTGCCTTGCCTGGTGGATTCATTCTGTTGGGTTTCAAAGAGTTGTAGTCCTCATTATCTCTTTCTAGAATGTCATTCAGAACCTTTTGGAGTGCTGGTTTGGTGATCATGAATTTCTTCAGGTGTTCTTTTTCATGGAAGAATCTAATTTCTCTATCAATTTTGAAAGATAGTTTAGTGGGGTACATCAATCTGGGTTGGAGGTTGTTTTCTTTTAGGGCTTGAAATACTTCACTCCAAGCTGTCCTTGACTTGAGGGTTTATGTTGAGAAGCCTGCTGTGATTCTAATGGGCTTTCCTTTTAGGTGATCTGCTTCTTTTCTCTAACAGCTTTTAATATTCTGTTCTTGCATTGAATTTCTGGAATCTTGACTATTATATGCTTGGTGTAGAATTTTTTATTATGGCTAATTGGATTTTTATAAGCTTCATTTATCTGTATGTTGAAATCTTTTCCATGCTTGGGAAGTTTTCTGCCATTACTTCTGTGAACAGGTTTTTATATCATTTGCACTATCTCCTACTTTTTCATTGACTCTGATCAACCTTATGTTATTCTTCTTTGCATCATCTAGCAGCTGTCGGACTGATTTTTCCTGGTTCCCCTTGCTATTTTTAAGAAATCTTTCTTTTTGTGATCACTAACTGCAATCCTGTCATTTAGAGCTGATATTCTGTACTCACATTGGCTCATTCTGCTGCATATACTTTCAATGGAATTTTTAGTCTCCTGGATATCTGTTTGAATCTGTTTCATGGATTTCATTTCTTTCCTATGTTGGGTATTCATGGTTTCCATGATTTTCCTAAGCTCCTCTATTTTTTTTTTTTTTTTATCTGTATCTGCTCTAGAGTCACTAAGCACATCTTGCATTATGGTCACCATCTCTGTAGTTATCTGAGAAACTATTTCTGATGTGATTTTTTTCTAGAATCTCATTCATCTACTTTGTTACTTCCACTGTTATCATTTCAGAGAGTCCAAGGAGTGGCTTTCAAATTGTTCCACCTCATTGCCCTCTGGGTTTGTCTTTGATGAATTGAAAGTCTGGGGTTGCATCTTGCTTAAGTGTCTTTTCATTTTATATTTTTGTTAGTTTAATTCCAGGGTTGATGCTTATAAATTGCTTATGGAAGGTAGATTTATTCTAGTATTTAGAATCCTAAGGAAATCACTACTCAGTGATATCTTCCAGGTGTAGCTGGCTTTTGTGTTCTGAGTCTGTTGCAAGATCCTACCTCTTGAATTTATTGGGGATGAGAAGTTGCTGCCTATTTGGCCTATCCCCTGGTTCTTTGGCACTGGCCTATAATATTATTTACTAACCTTAGGCAATCTCAGTTTTGGCATACCAGGAAGAACAACTGATTAGAAAAATTACCACACCTTGGTTTATGTAGTACAATCAGCAGTAACAATAGCATCAAACACAGTGTAGAAAATAACAAACTGAAGTAACTATTAATTTGCCACCTTTAACCATATGAACTATATTTGTGCTTTTGTAACAAAATCTAAAACAAGCTACAAAATTGTATATAGTAAATATGCCCTTAATATGGTGATTTTACCCTCAGGGGAGAAAATTTAAAAGGGGTTAGGGGAAAATTTGTGAAATAGAAGAAGAGCAAAAGATTAGAAGCAAAGCTGGAGGACAAAGGAAGATTACACCAACTTTGTGAAACTGGTGAAGAAGACAAGAGGGAAAGAGAGAAGGAAGAAATAAAAAGAACAGAATAGAATAACAATAAGCAAAAACTAGAAGCAATGTTCACACTCATATACAAACAAGAACAAAAATCATGAAAAAAAGAAAAGAAAAGAAAACATAGAAACAAAAAATAAGAAAGGAAAAGAAAAAGGAGAAAAGAAAAAAACAAATGTCCATTTCAGGGCATGTCTCTGCTGTCTCTTTTAGACAGAGTAGGCAGACAGAGCCCAGATCCATGTTGATTAATCCCAGCAACCCAGCTGTAGATTTACAGTGGGGCGGTGGATAATCCCACTAAGCCTGCACTTTTAGTTGCACTGAAATTCAGGCTGGTTTCTGGCTGTGAGGCTGGAACCTGATTTGTTCAGCCTACAACACTCCATGTACCTCCTGTTGGCTTCAATTCAGCTCCTTGAGCTCCTGTCAACTTGAACTCAGTACTGCTTCACCCTGACACTGGAGCTGCTAGATGGAGCCAGCTCGCAGCTCCTCTGTGTTCCAAGCTCAGTTGGAACAAGATGGCTCTGGCCAATTGCTCTCTCCTGGGGGATGTCTGAACCTGAACAACTCACCAGCCACTGCAGTCTGCTGCATCCACTGCTCTGTTCCACTGTTAGGTCTCTCCTTGGAGGCCTCTGGGGTCGCCAGTAGTCACCTTGCTTCTGCAGGTTCAAGCTGCCCTTCCCATGCAGTGAGTCAGGGAGAAAGCACTGCTTGCCACCTCCTTCTTCTGCATTGAGGTCTCACCCTTCACTCTCACTGTGGGCTTCAATTCTAGCTTCAGATCCTTGTTTGGTCCTGGGGACCCACTTCTCTCCTTCTCTTCCTCATGTTGCTATATTCCAGCATTTGGACACCAAATCTCTGAGAGGCTGTTTGATGTTCACCACTCTACCATCTTCCCAGGAGTTCTCAAGTCTATTTTTTGTCTTCTGAGTGATTTGATCTCTGGCCTTATCTCTCTTATTCTCAGCTCTCTGTGACAGGCCTGCCAGTTTTTCTTCTGGAAAAATACCTATATCCTTAAAATGAGCCACCCTTCCTTGTGAGAGGTCTCTGCTTCCATCCTGGACCTGAATGAAAACCTCTGGGGCCCCTTCTCTGAAAGCAACTGGGAGCCTCCAAGATCACCAGTTCTTTTCTCTGCAGGTGCGTGGACACGATGATAAGAGCACTTACATCAAGCAACATCAAGAACTTCTACCTGGCTGGCTGCAGGGTGAGAATACCTGGTTTCTGGGCAATAGGGGGTGGAGGGATGGGGAGAGTTTCAAGAGCACCTCAGATTCTGAGGTTTTTACCTTCCAGGCCCAGCTCCAAAGAATTTATCCAAAGGCACCAGTTTAAGAGTAGAATGATTTAATTTTGCTAAGTGAACACATTTTTTAGAAAAAAATCTATTTTTTTTCTATTTCTTTAAAGAGTTGAATTAATAGCAGAAAAGTTACAGAGGACAACCTTAGGGTGGAGAGCTGTATTAGTAACCCTTCCCATCACTGAGATACAATACCCAATACTCACAACTTAGAGAAGAGATTTAATTTAGCTCACACTGTCAGGAGGTTCAGTACATGGTTAGCTGGCTCCAAGGCAGAAAGCTCATGGTGGAAGGATATGATGGACCAAAGCTGCTTAGTTCATGACAGCAGGAAGCAGAGTAGGGGAAGAGTGCCAGAGAAATGGGTCAGAGACCATATGGTACCCAAGGCCAGACCTCCATGACCCAACTGGACATATGGAAGAGCGTGCTTTATTAATGTGCTAAGCATTTCTTAATCAAATGAAGTTGACACATCAAGATTAATAGTCACAAAAGGCAGCAGGGACTTCCTTACCAAAGCACAAAAACCTTCCAGGACATTCTTCCTGGAACCACAAGATCTTGTCCCACCTGGGCCCAATGTGTCAGTGTTGAGAATAAATGATACAATCAGCTCTCAGTATCAGAGGAGAGGAGAGGAGTAAACTTCCCAGGGTGATCAGTTACCGAGGGGAAGTGCCTCTGATCTCCGCTACCTCTGGCCTCCTGATTCCAGCTCCCTCCCTGGGGCCACCATTGACCTAGAGACACTCATTCCATGATACAGACTCGTGTAAGGGAAACATCCAATTGTGCACTGCCAGCACATCAGGGAGGTACATACCACCACATGTAAGAAGATTCTGAAGGCTGAAATGACCATGTGGTCCTCATCTTTACTCTATGGTGTTAGAAGTCACTCTTAGTGACATCTTTCCATTCTGGTCGTCATCCGCATGCCCTGAAGACATGCAAGGTGTACTAATATCCTCTCAAGGTCCCTGGCTTCTGGGAGCCTTTTCTATTTTCCCTGTTCTTTAATTTTTGCTTCTAAGATGTGCGTACATGACAGCCTCAGACCTGAACATGGAGTCCCCCTCCTAGGCCCTTCCAGGTCCAGTTTCTGATCTCAGTCTAGGGATTTCAGCATGCAGGGCCTGTGGTCAGGCAGCCTGAGTGTGTGTCCAGCTCAGCTGCTTGCTAGTGTGTGAGTGCAGGAAGAGCTGGAACCTGGTAGCCTTAGTTTGTCCAGTAAAATAGGAGTAATAGGGAGCTGACCTCCTAAGGTTGCAGTGAGGATTGGTTTAAATTACCCAGGTGCAATACCCTGAGCATAGTAAATGCCCACTGCTGTAATTTGCTTGTTTTGTACAAAAGATTTGGGCATATCTCCAGCATGACTCTTCCCAAGTGTACCTGTAGCATCATTGCAAACCAGCAGAGGGTGCTGAGAGTCGGTTCCTTCATCAAGGGGCTTGTTTTGCCTTCTCAGTACAAAGAAGAGCAGATCACCAAGGCCTGCGAGAAGTGGCTGGAAATGAACTTGGTTCCTCTGCTGGGGACACAGCTCCACCTCCGCCATATCCCACAGGATCTGCTCCACAATGTGCTGAAGTCCCCCAGGTGAGAGTTGGTTTTGGGCATGCTGACCCCAGGATGGTCATGGAAAGAAGCCAGGAAGGGAAATGCTTCAGTGGGGGCTGTGCCCACACCTCTGCTGGACATGCCTATGTCACCATCACCCTTGATTCCAAACTTTGTGCTCTCCCAGATAACCTGGCCTCCAGTGGGAGCTGACACTCAGGGTACTGTGAGGTATTCAGGGTGCAACTCAGGTTGGAAAAAGGGATCCTGTCATGCTATAAGGTAGGAACCTTCTGAGTACCAGGTGTCTCATTACCTGCCTGGATTAGAAAAGTGAAAGACCTGAGTGATTTTTTTTAAAAAGTCCTGATAACAAAAATACACATTCATTGTGGAAAATTTGGAAAACAGGGAAAGGGAGAAAAAGGGGGAAAAAAACCTCTTGCACTAAATCAGTTTATATCTCCAACACTGACTCCTCTGTTGAGTAGTTCTGTACCCAGATATCTGACTGCCTGTTTGGCCTTTCTGTCAATTAAAGCTAAAACCCAACTCTCAGTGTCCCTTGCCCTTTACTATATCCCCACCCACCCCACTTTTCCTGGACCATCGACTGCATGCTCAAGCTACAGCCTAGAGAGGCCCTCTGGGTACCACTTTGACTTCACTTTGACCACAAAACCAGTTATGCTTCCAAACTAAGTTTATGCCTATGGGCCTCTCTCCACGGGCATCAGCCAAGGCCAAACCTCCATCTTTTCTCATTTGGACCACTGCGGGGCCCTCTAATTCAGTGTCTTGCTTCTGGTCTTAACCCCCTTCCAAGCACATCTCATGCACTAAGCAGCCATCAAACGGGCCTTTCTCTGTCTCCTTTGATGAGCTTTTTCTCAGGCCTTAGTACAGCTGCTCCTTCTGCCTGAAATATCTGACACTGCCAGCTCCTTCTCTCCTTCTTGCCAATAGTTCATAGAACCATTCCTTGTTGTTGACTTTTATATTATTTCCAGTGTTCTACCAATATAAATAGCACTTTGGTGAATATCCATCAAGGTACATTTTTTTTCATCCAAGATGATTTTCCTGTGTGGCATTTCTGAAAGTGAAATTACTAAGTCAAAAGGATTTTCTATTGGTTGTTTGTCATTAAAAATACTTTATTTGAAAATGATTTCAAACTTAAGGAAAAAGAAGAGTACAAATAATATCTATGCAGAGGCTCCTCAACTTGTGATGGACTTAATCCCTATTTTAAATAATTTGTAAATTGAAAAATCCCAAGTGGAAAATGCATCGAGTGCATTTAACTGCCCCATCGTCACAGGCACACAACACAGTATACACTAGGGTATCGGTTGCTCACTGTCCTGGTCACATGGCTGACTGGGAGCAGCGACTCACTGCTACTGCCTAACGTCATGAGTTAGTACATATCACTAGGCCATAAAACAATAAAAATTCAAAATCTGAAGTACAATTGCTACTGAATGGATATATCTTTCACAACATCATAAAAATGAAAAGCTATAACTCAAACCATCACAAGTTGGGACCAGTTGTGTACCCTTTACCCTGAGTCACCCTATTTAATTTCTGCCCTCTTTGCTTTATTATTTGTATCTATATTTGTATCTACCTATACTCATGTTTTTTCTAAACTATTCAGGGGTAAGTTACATACATCATGTTCCTTTACCCCCAAATGTTTCAGTGTTTATTTCCTAGGAGGCAACAACAGAGCAGTTATCAATATCAAGAAATTTATCATTGGATACTTTCATATCATTGAACCAATATTGTCTTCAATAGCATTCGCCCCCTCCAATGTAGGATTCAGCTTAGGATCACACATTGCATATAGTTGCCAAAAGACTCTTTGTGAGTCTTTTGAAAATGTTCTTGGTGCCCATTAACAAGTTTCCAAGGTTGTGTTCCTTTTGGGTGGATTTCAAAAGTGAAGACTGAATTCTACTAAAAATCTTAGTATATTGGTATATTGGAAAACAAGTGTTTATTCATCTTTATGTCCTGGAAAGTGTTCTGCTTCCGGAAATTAGATCTGAAAAGATTAATTTTTTTCCAGATCATTAACCCATTCTATGGGTTTGAATTTACTAAGTGGCACACAATGCCCTTACATTTGCAGAGACCTGAGGTTGGCAGGACAGCATTCTGGTGTTGAGGAAGACCACCTTATCTAAGACATCATGAGGCTGGGAATATAGCTCAGTGGTAGAGTGCTTGCCTAGCATGTTCAAGTCCTTAGCATGTTTGAAGATGAGGTTGGGGTGGGGGGTGGAGATGAAGGAGGAAGACCAGGAAGAGGAGGGGGGAGAAGAGAAAAGAAGAAGACCCCCTCAAAAGCCCTAGGCCTAGGGCACTAGCACTCCCCAGAGCCATTCTGTTCTGGTCCCCTCTGCTTTTCCCACTCATCCACCCCCACCCTCTACTCCACCCTCACGAAATTGTTGAAGAACAACTAACCGTGGCATCCCTTAGACTTTTCATAGCACTGTCCCTTCCTTGGAAAGGCTGAGTTGTCCTATCCTGGTAGCATTTAATCAAAAAAAGAAAAAAAATATCTGACCACAACCAGAACACTGGTGACGGTACTGGCTTGACAAAACATACACTGGGTAGGAAAAGAGGTCAAGAGCATGATGTGTCAAATGTCTAGACTTGCCAGCCTGGGCAGACATGACTGAGGTGGAACAGCCCTGCCCCTCAGCCTCCCCAGGCAGTGTCTGCACAGAGTCCAGCACTGTCCTGCTGAGAAGGGCAGAGTTCTGCATAACCTCAGGCATGTCATTGGCCCTGGAGTGGGCAAGGGCAGGATGACTGGGCTCATGGTCGCCATATTGTCTGTTGTTGATCTCCAGGGGCCACCTACTTTACAGGGCAACTGTTAGAAACTGGACCAGGTTTGGGGACCTCACTGAGGGCACCTGAGGTCTAGGCCAGTGGCTAGCAGGTTTGGCGCCACTACTCACACTTGATTAAAAATGAATGAGCTCTTATGGTGTACTTCTTGGTGTAAGCTGTGCTATATATGCTGTCCCTTTTACTCCTCACAACCTCGCGGAGTAGGTACAATTGTTATCCCTTAGATAAGAAGGCTGATGAAACTGTACATGGTGATGCATGCCTGTAATCCCAGCACTCTGGGAGGCTGAGGAAGTAGGACTGCCAAGTTTGAGCCTAGCCTGGGCAACTTTGCAAGACCATATTTCAAAATAAAAAACAAAGAAGGGCTGGGGATGTGGCTCAGTGTGAAGGTCTTGGATTCAATCCCCAGTATAAAATAAAGCTAATGAAAGGCTGGGCAGCCCTTTACTGGCTTCAGAATCCATGCCCTGCCCACTGTCACTTCATTTCCACTCACCACGACCCTCTTTCTTGTTCACCATGGAAGCTGAGGAGTCCAAGCACCTGGAAGAACTCAGGGAGGCCTGGCGTGTCCTGCAAAGTCTCCTAGCCCCAGCGTGGGAAGTGTGGAGATGCTAAACCACATAGTTAGTGATAGAGCATCCTTGGCTCCACTTAGCTACCCTTTCAGCCGCCCACTGTCACCTGACCCCCAGCTTGTGACTCCAGGTGTTTGGAACATCTGTTTCTTAGCAGATGCTGCAACTTCTGGGCCATTCACCCTTTCCTGTCTGAAATCCCTTTGACCTCATCTTCTGAGGTTTTGCTTTCCATTTTGCAAACAACCTAGGGTAATATATACACAGTTTTCTTAACCTCCCAAGCCTCAGTTTTAATTTATTTACCTAGGCATTTGGTATTTGGTTAACTTTCTCCTTAGAGGTCACCACCAGGTTACCCTGTTCTCGCAACTCTAATTTACGAAAACTTCATTCCAAATTCTATGTCCCTCATTCCTTGTAGATTTCAGAGAATGGAGACCTCAGAGCACTATCTAGCTGCCATCTACACAACAGGCTACCTTGCAACAGAGGTCCTACATCCCTGTTCCCATTTCTCTTGGCTTCTTGTCTGTGGTCCAGTGAGGTCTCAAGGTTTCAGGGGTTCCCACCCTGTCCTCCTTGTCAGCTCTGTCCCAAGCTTTCCCTACAGGGTGGGACAATAATTGCCTCCCACTAGCATCGGGAACACTAGTAGGCTCCTATCTCATGTAATATTTACTAAAGTAAGGCATCTGTAGTGAACAATATCGATACCTACTAATTATTGAGCACCTGTTGTATACAGAACACTCCAAGTGGGTTATCTAGACTGAACCATTCCCATAGCAACTCAGTGGGGTAGGTACTGTCACTTGCACTTTTTGCCTGTGAAAGGAGGTTACAGGAAATGAAAGAGTTAGCTGAAGATCCTTCCTATGCAGCAGGAGAGCTGGGAATGAACCCAGGTCAGAGTAGCCACAAAGCTGTGGTTGGTACCAGCCTGCTGATGGACTATGCATAGGGCCTTTTTTTTTCCCCTTATTGATGGTCAAGATCACTAAGGATATTGATCTTATTATTCTTACTGCAGAAAATTATTAAAGGAAGGACAATTATATAAAACATAATTGTACAATCACATTTGATGAATGACCCCCCATGAACAAATAGTAACATTTTGTCATAAATTAAGAAATAAAATATTACCAATAAAGCAGGTCACCTCTGTTCCCTTCCCAGTCCTATTCTCTTACTAAAGACAATCGAACCATGTTAGGAACTTATGCGGATCTGATCTGTGATTCAATACTTAGTATACGTATGTGTTTCCATAACCAATGCATAACGTTGCCTTTCAAAGGTTTAAATTCAAATCAACGTTCCCATGGTTGTTGTAGTGATTCAGCAGCATATTCACTAGCACCATGCCTTGTGTTCCCTCCAGATTGATTCTTATGTATCTAATTTACATTTTTATTTTTCATTGTCGTACAGGATTCGATGCAATGAATACACAGTAATCTTCATTCCTTTCCTAAAAGCCTTCATTTTCATTAGTGTTTTGCTGTGATAATCAATGCTCTGATGGGCATCCCTGTTTCCAACTTGTTCATATAGGCATGGCTTTCTCTATATTCAGAAGGGGGCTTTTATTGTTTATATAGAAATTTCTCGACAATAAAATAAAATGATTATGTCCTCTAAAAGGCATTTTTTTCTGAAGAGCAAACACCATTTACACTGCAAGGACTGCCAGCAAGCATCATAAACACATGTGACACAGTTCGGTTATTCACGTCTGTTGGAGGCAGGCCTGATGTGGCTGTGAGTTCCGTCTTGAGTGAGGCCATCACAGCTCTTGGGTGAAGGAAAATGTTTTTGTATGTTCTTGGTGTGGTTATTTGCTACAGGAGTTAATAATACCTTGGGGTACTGATACTGGCCTAAAGGCAGAACGCTTTAATTCAATAATTGTCCTTTGTATAGAAAACCAGGATTCCAAGACATGGAGTCCCGATTCCTCCCCAAGTCGCTGCTAGTCCCTCTTTGGTAAGAGCCCAGAGAACACTCTGGTCTCGAGGACCTCAAGTGTATACTCTGCTCTGGAAGCCATGCAGCTTCCCCAGACCCAGATGGTAAAAGTTTTTGTGGGGACATTGCAGCCAGTGGCTCTGCAGAGTCTCCCATTTTGCCTTGCTGTTATTGCCCCGACACTGACCAACTTGGCCCTGTCTGGCCAGATTCAAGCCTGTGCGTCTGTGGGTGGTCTGAAAACCAAGTAAGGGGAAAGAGACTGTTCTACTCTGTCCACAAACAGCGTGAGAAGTGGGTGGGTGACATTTCCATTGCCCTTTAGAGTCACGGTTTAGCTTGAGTTCCATCCACCATCTGACCCCTTAAAGTGGTGAATGAAGAGGTTGTGACATATTTTACAGCCAGGGTGCCATGTTCATGGTCAGGGACTAAAAATGTCAATGGGGTTAAAAAACACTGAAATGGCTCTTTATGTAATTATGCCAGCAGAGGCTGCTGGAGAAACTGCTAGAGAAGCTGCTTGTCCTTGCTTTATAGAGCTGACATCGTGGCGCACAGCAGCTGCTTGTTGGCACCATGAGTTCAGGACTCCTGCTGCTGTAGTTTCATAGTGAGAGTGGGCTCTGGAGCCAGGTCCTGGCCTTAGCACTTACAAGGAAGAGCTGCCAATTGCTGAGCACTTTGCCCTGTGCCAGGCACTGTGCCAAGCACATTGTTTATGTGTGGTTAGCGAAATAATGGCCCCAAAGATACCCAAGTTCTATCTGCAGAACCTGTGACTATGTTAGATTACATGACAAAGGGGATTAAAATTGCAGACTGAATGAAGGTTGCTAATCAGTTGACTTCAAAATGAAAGATTATCCTGGATTATCAGGGTAAACCCAATGCAATCACAAGAGTCCTTTAAATCTCAAGAGGAAGGTAGAAAAGTCAGAACCAGAGTGAGATTGGAAGATACTACGAGGCTGGCTTGAAGATCAAGGAAGGAGCCATGAGCCAAGGAATGTGGGCCCCTTCCAGATGCTGCAAAAGGCCAGGAAATGATTCTCCAGAGGGAACCGGGCCTGCTAACACCTAGATTGGAACCCTGTAAGATCCATTTTGTACTTCTGACCTCCAGAACTCTAAGATAATAAATTTTTGTTGTTTGAAGCCACTAAGTTTGTGATGGTTTGGGACAACAGCAATAGGAAGCTCATATAATATGTCAACTTCTTTGGTTTTCACCACTTTCCCCTGAGCAGCTGCTTTTACTGCTCTTCCACAGGTGAGAAAATTGCAATTGCAGAGCAGTTTAGCAACACACAAGAGGTTACTGACCCACGCCCAGGTCCAAGCCCAGAATTGTGGGATGTTGGATAAATTATTCACATTCAGCCGTTGATCAGAGCCAGGTTTGAGTGTGGCCAATGAGGCACTCACTTTGGGTACAAAATTTAAGGGAGACACTGAAAAAACTCAGGTGTTAAGATAAATTATATTTTTGTGCACTATTTTAAAGTAAAAATTAAAAGCCACAACTAAGAAAATTTTAAATAAATTTCCACATTTCTAAGAGTAAATTTTATACCCCAACTTTGCAGGATTATACATGGAATTAAGTTTTAAAATCTATATAAAACATGTCGTGAACACCAGGCACTTAGAGCTCATTAAATGGTGACATTGTTTGTGACAGCACAGTTGGGTGGCTCGAAGGACGGGGCCCAGTGTCAGGCTGCTAAGGTTTGAGTCCCAGCTCTACCATTTAGCAGGTGAGGGACCACAAGCAAGTCATTTAACTTCGCCTTTTCTGAGCCACCTACAAACTCACAGTGGTGTTGCTGCACTTCTAAACTCACTTTAAGTGGTGTGGCTTGTTTACATTTCCTGAAATTTCTTCTCCATCTTTTATTTTGACCAGGTTGTTTACTTTTAGTGAGTTTCATCTTCTGAAAACCTTACTTCTGTGGGTCTACTTGCAACTAAACAGAAATATCCAGGTGATTCCAATCAATGAGACTGTGCTGACCTATTTCACCAGGTAATATGATTTAGTTGTGGATGATGAAATCTGCATACCCTGGGTTTTTGTTATTGTTGTTTGTAATATCATGGGACAAGCATCAGTGATATAATTTTCATGGCATCACATGGAAGGCATGGAATGCAAGTTTTCTTACAGGGTCTAAGATTATAGGTTACCTCTGAGGCACTAAACTATTTGGAAAAGTAAATAATATATGTTATATTATGAGATAATTGAATACTTCTAGGAACTTGTGTGTCCAGTAAAAGACATCATGCAAAAGGTGCTCCTTTTGTTCAGGAAAATTACCATACTATACCGACCTTACATACTTCACTTTTTAATGTACTTAAATCAGACCAGTTCATTCTCATTTATATTTCACAACATATAAAATTCTGGGTTTTCTGGGGAAAAAAAATCAATCCATTCAAATGTACAAAGGTTTCATAGCATTTTCCCAGTTTCTTATACTCCCTAAATTTATAAAATCTAAAATTCATATGCTTCAACTTTTAAGTGAAAAGTGACAGTAGAGTCACTGTAAAAAGCACTTTATACTCAATATCTTAGTTTATGTGCATAATCCTTAGGAGTTGACTTTATTGTTCCCATGTTACAGATGAAAAAAGTGACAATGAAATATCTTGTCAGAGATCACGCAGAGTGATAAAGTAAGGAGCTGACTTGAACCCAGATCTGTTAAAACCCAAGATGCTTTGCTGCCCATTCTTAGAGCAGCAGAATACGTTGATTTCCTCTCTGGTGTCCATGCCAGCAGTTCAGTGGTAGCTCCTCAGGTATGAAGTTAGAAAGATCTGGAGGCTGTCTTTAGACTCCGTGTTGTTGTTAGTCAAGGGCTTCTAAAATTACTTCGGAGGCCACTTTCTTTCTGTTCCTCTGTTCCTTTCTGCCAGTGAGTGTTTTCTGTCTGTCCAATCAAAAGGGCCCTAAGAGCAAGGTCTGTTGTGGCTGCCTGCGGAGTATCATGGAGTGAAGGTAATTGCTGGGCTCCATTTTTTTGTCTCCTTAGTTTCTGTATTAATCACTCTTCATCACTGCGACAAAATACTTGAGATTATAAACTTTTATTTTGGCTCACAGTTTCAGAGGTTTCAGTCCATGGTTGGTAAGGTATATTATATTTGGGCCTGTGTTGGGGTAGAACATCGTGGTGGGAGTGCATAGAAGAGTGAAGCTGCTTACCTCAAGATGGAGGGGAAGCAAAGAGAGGAAGGGACCCCAATCAAAGCACACCCCCAATGACCTAACTTTCTTCCATTAGCCCTACCTCCTCAAAGTTCCACCATTTCCCAGTAGCACCACAGGCCAAGAACCAAGCCTTTATCAAATGGGCCCCCTGGGAACATTTCAAATCCAAACTATAACACTTCTGTCAAAACTTTATGAAATAATGCTTACCTCATCCAAGCTGGCTGACAAATACAGTGACTCTGAAGCCACAGACAGTCCCAGATGGCTCTGAGAGAGTCCTCCCTACACAGGAAGTCACTGGTAGCATTACCTTCATCATCGGGCTCATGTTTCTGTTCCCAACATGAGCAGGAATGGGGACTGCCAAGCATGATGAGGAATGTTCAAGGAGGTAAAGACACGCTGTTTCTTTTGCATGTGTGAGTTTAGCAGATAAATATCTCTTCACATATTAATCAGTCGATTGACCTGTTTGAGCCAAGTTTCATTTACACTGTTTTGAAGCATTTAATCCATTCCTGGAACATCTTGGCACCATGTTAAACAGAAAGCCTGTTTTTTCTGTCTTGTTATTTGGGGAAAGCTGTATTCAGTGCCAGAATTACATGTAGTGTGCTTAGTTTGTGTATAATTTGCTTTGAACCCAAATGTTTCAGCTCTTCCTCCCCCCTCTTTTAATAGCCCATAAGACAATCTTTCCAATGAGTCACGCACACCAGGGGGACTTGCTGCTTGGCTGCAGGTCAACTCTCGTCCTCAAAGCTCTCAGCCCCAGGAGATAGGAAATGAGCTAGTGTGGGGTGATTCATAAGTGTCGTGTTTTTGGTGTGAAAGAAACATGTGAGAAGGAGGCAGGTGAGGTGTGTGGGTCCCTCCACCAAAGGTGGGCTCTGTGGCCCTTCAGGGAACCCCTCAGGGCTCCTCCCCAGAGCATAATACACATGGGCACTGTCCTCTTCGGAGTTTTCCATGTTCCTCCTGAATCTACTTGGACTCAGTTCTGACCCCCAAGCCTCAGCCTCACATCTCTGCATCACATTTCCCCAAACCCCTGATCCTGCACAATTTCTCTTGTAAGGAACCATTTGCTTGTATCCAAGTTATCTCACACCCCAGCCTAAGCAATACGGATATCTTAGCAAAGGGCCTGAGTCCTCACAGCTGTATGGTCTTTCCACACAGCCGGCCACCTGCTGGGGGTCTCTTCCTCCTTCCCTCCGTCTCCCCCTCTGCCCTCTACAGTAAGTTGGGTTGGAATGGGAGACAGCTGGAAATCCTTACCTGCAGTTGCCCAGGCCCCCTCTGCCCATGACTCCTCAGCTTGGAGGACCACATAGCTCATTTTTAGAACTGTGAATGGTTCTCCTGTCCTGGCTCACTCTTTTGTCTCAGAGCAGTGGCACCTCTAAGGTGACCCCTTATCATTGGCCTCCACCCCCTAAATGTATTCCTTCACCAAGGGATCAGCTTTCACAGCTCCTGCCTACACCACCCCAGGCTGCCCTGTCTTCTTTCTCAGTCTGTCCCTGGTGAGGGCCTCCCTAAAAAGTCTCTGAGACAGCCCCCAATGAGATCCTTGGTTCAGGTCATGCCCTGTCTCCCTAGCTGCATCATAGAAGCTTAAAGACAGAGTTTATGATCTTTAATCTTATCCCCAACTTGCCTGGCATCTTGCTGGACATAGAATAGTTTACTGAATGGTGAAGTTCCATGAACTATTTTTATGTAGCTCAGTTTTCCTCAGAGAAATGGGTCTTAAAATGCTGGTACAAAATTCAGAAGACACGATGTTTGTAGCAACTTGAAGGAATAGGAATGGCAGGCAAGTATCCATTTTTATGGATGGGTAGTATGTTTTATACACTGGACCAAGAAGGATTCTAAGTTTTTCTCTAGGCTCAGAGAGGAAGAATGTGTGGTATGTTAGTGTATCTACCTGGACATGGGAATGAGGACTGACGGCCCCGTGCTCCGTGTTTTTCCTCTTTCCTGATTGTCCCTGGGGCTGACCAGCCTCAGTGTAGGACTTGGAGCTGCTGGCCTAGTGGGGCCAGCAGCTGGAAGGTTCAAGCTCCCACAGGCACCTCTGTTCCTGGCAGTGGTGGAGGGAACCTGTGGATACTCACTGTCAGCTTGGGCCAGAAATAGGTCACTGTGACAGTGGAGCTGCAAAGTCCAGCGAGGCCACAGGGAATGGCTAATCAAAGAAGATTCATGGGAAGACATGCCAGAGCACTTAACAGCAGGAGACAGGACACAGTTTCGGGAATGAGAAATGAGGAAGGTGACTGGCAGTGTTTAAAGTTGCAAAGATTGATGAAATAATTTAAACGACAGAATGATCAATAAGCCATCGCCTGGGGAGGAGGAAAAGCAGGCAGAGTAGACATTCTGAGTCTGTCATACTGTAGGGATCTCCAAAGTGGGACTGTCATAATGTGACAACAGTGGGACAAGCCAAAGAAATGACAGGTAGCAAGGGCCTGAGTCTACTAGGACTGAGGAGGGGCTGTACATGTAGAGCTGGCTTGGCCAACTTAGCATCCAAAAAGAGGGGCGGGAGCAGTAATTGAATAAAATGGCTCAGATAATCCCTTTCTTATCTGTCCCAGCAGCATCCTAAGACAAGCTGGAAGGAAAGAAAGACATATATCCAAGCCTTTTCTACTCCTATTTTTTTCTTTCATTGATTTTTTCCATCTTTTGTTCAATCATTCAAGAAATATTTATTGAATATGTACTACATGCCTGGGAAACTGGTAGAAAGTTTCTCTACTCAGTCAGAAGTTTCAGAACATCTTCTTCAAGCTCTTTTCCCCACTCTTTGGTACTGCTTCATTATGTACTCATTGTATAGCCTGAGCTGGCCTTGAACTCAGTGTAACCCAGACCAGGCTAGAATTTAGGAACCTCTTGCCTCAGCCTCTGAATACTGGGGTTACAGGCACGTGCCATTCTGCCTGATTTCAAACTTACTTTTATTCCTGTCTAAATACATCGTTGTAAGAAGGGAACATGGATACACAGGCACATATGTGTACACACAGTGATATATGTACAACACACAAATAGGCACACACACGAATAGGTACACACACAAATGCATACACACTTATACATGCACAAGTGTGTGTGCAGTTTCTCTCTCGCTTTCTCTCTCTCTCTCTCTCTCTCCCTCCCTCCCCTTGGCAACCTACACCCTGTCTTCCTGGCAGTGGTTATTCTTGAAAAACAAATAGGCTGGCCAGAATTAATTTTAACATCTACTTATAGGGAAAAAAATGTAAGCAAAATTATGCCTTCATCCATGGAGAAAAGTCATCATTTCATCCCACTTAGCAGTCAGAAGTTCAGGAAAACTGTGAAAATTCATCCATTGGAGAAGGGCCAAAGAGGCAAATTTTAAACTTTTTAAAGCATTTTTTATTAAAATATAAAATATGTACAGAAATAATGTAGAAAATGTAAATGAACAGCTGAGTGAATTTCCCCAAAAATCAGCACAGCTGTGTGACCAGCACCCAGACCAAGGAAAAGGTAACCAGCCCTCCACGCTCTGCAATCAGTCGCTGCTTACCTACCCTCAAAATAATATCCCGACTCCTTTTACTATTGATGCATATTACCTATATTTCAACTTTATACAAAAACAATACCATAGTACACACTTTTTAAATTTTTTACTGAACAGTATATATCTGTAAATCAATCTATGTGCTTATAGGTAGCAATAGATTATTCATTCTTATAGAATATTTCATTATATGAATATATCATTTTCATGAATTGAAAAAAATCTCAATATTATAAAGATGTTAGTTCTCCCCACACTGATTGAGAGATTTAACGTCTTCTCAACTGAATTATCAGCAAGATTTGATGGGCATGAGAGGTGAAAATTGACACTGATATTAGTGTAAATATATGAAAATCCAAAAGACCAAGAAAGGCCAAGATAATCTTGCAAAAAAACAAAATTGGTGGACTTGCATGATCAGATGTCAAGATTTATAAAGATCGGTAACTAGGAAAGTGTGGTATCAATTCAAAGATTAGATTATAAGATGGCATAAAGATTCCAGAAATGGTCTCCCTACTTATGTGGTTGTCTGATTTATGACAAAGCTAACATCACACAGCAGTGGGCAAAGTCTAGTCTTCAATAAATGGTGCTGGATCAATTGTTCATATTTACAGGGAAAATAGAGATCATAATCATGACCCCTCCCTCACACCTTAGGAAATGATTCTGGATGCACTATAGATCTAAATGAAAAGTAAAACAATAAATCTTCCAGAAGAAAACAGGAGAATATTCTCTCAGATGTGTACTGTATAAGCAAAGATTTCTTAAATACCTCTAACTGTAAAAGACAAACTTGATAAATTGGACTGCTTTAACATTTAAAACTTTAGTTCAGTAGAAGATCATGAAGAAAATGAGAACACCAGCCACAAAGTGAAGGTATTTGCAATTTGTAAATCCAACAAAGACTTGCTCCTGGATATAGAAAAAAACAATTACAAATCATTACCAAAACACCTGACCACCCAATTAAAAAAATGGATAAAGAACTTGAGCAGTCACCTCACTAGAAAAGTTAACAAATATATAAAGAGGTGCTCAACTTCATTAACAGGAAAATGTAAATTGAAAGAGAATAGGCAAGTTAGTCCCACCATTCACACATCAGAGAAACAAAAGATTGAAAATACCAAGTCTTGGAAAGGACACGGAAAAAACAAAATTTTTATGGTTGTACAGTTGGACACTAATTTAGCACAACCATTTTGCAAAACTGGTGATATTTATTATAGTTGGCCTTATTTATTCCCTATGACATAAAAACTACTCCTAAATTTATGCTCAATAGAAACACATAATTACTTGCATAAAAAGAAATGTACAAGATTATATATACCAGCACTATTCCTAGTAGCCAAAAAACTCCTTCAACATCAGAATATTGTTCACTATTTTATTTTTTAACCTTCATTATTTCCTTGTGTTTACTTTCTTTGAGTAATATTGATATTATTTTTTTCTAATTTCTTGAGATGAATACTGTACTTAGATAATTGATTTCTAGGCTTTCTTCTTTTCTAATTTAGGGCTATAAATTTCCTTTGGCTGCACCCCACAAGTTTTGATATGATATACACGTGTATGGTGTGTCAGGTCAAAAGTCGGTGTGACCCCACCTGGCATTGCAATGAGGACAGACAGTGGTGGAGAAAGAGAGGCAGCAAGGAACCAGTTGCCAGCATCTGTATCATGGCATCGTGGAGTGGAAAGAGTGGCTCCAACAAGAGCAAACGTGGACACAAGATGATTCATTCATTCATCTGGTCCACTGGCTGGGGAGGGAGATGAGAGCAGACAGGCGAAGCAACCCACTGCAGTTGGAAACCCATGATAATTTATACAAAAAAACCCCATGCGATCTGTGGCAAGGGATTTTATTTCGCATTAGTTAAGGTGCATTAAGATAGATCAACTCACTTATTGAGAGCTCACAGCTGTAATTTTTTATTTAAATGCCATCTTGCTGGGATCATCTACTGTGCTTCAATGCTGAGCTCGTGTCTCCCAGAGGAAATGCTCGAGGAGTATCTCTTTCCCCACAGTGTAACACAGATACTCATTTTCTGGGCTTTCTAGTGTCTCTTGTAGATCTTTATAAGATTTCTCACTTGTTTATTTAAAACATATACTGTGGTCATCTGTTCATAAGCACAGCTCCCACACTGGCCATTGCAGAAGGGACGATGTCTTCTAACTTTACACTCCCGGTGTCTCATACAGTATTTCACAGCTGTTCACTAAGTATTGAAAGAACGATGCTTTGAATGTTCATCAGTGGTGACTTATATTTTTATTTAACTCTGAAAACTGCTCTGCACTGAATGTCACATACATACTATAAGGAGGATCATAGTGACTTTTTGTTTAGCTGTTTGGTTTTCTGTTTTGTTTTGGTTTTTGGTTTTGGGGGTTTTTTTTTAGGTTTTTTGAGACAGGGTCTTGCTCTAGTTCAGGCTAGCTTTGAAATCACTATGTAGTCCAGGCTGGCCTCGAACTCATGATGATCCTCCTGCCTCAGCCTTCCAAGTGCTGGGATTACAGGCGTGTGCCACCACGCCCTGCAGCTGTTTGGTATTAATTGGGAGCAAGTATTAAATTTGCAAAGATGGGGGCTGGTGAGATGGCTCAGCGGCTTAAGCGCCTGCCCGGCAAGCGCAAGGGCCCAAGTTCGACTCCCGGAACCCATATATGAAAAAGGGGCCGGTGATATCGCTCAGCGGCATGGGCGCCTGCTGGCGCGCGAGGTCCTGAGGTCGACCCCCTGCTACCCACAAAAAAAAAATTTTTTTGCAAAGATTACAGAGCCTTATAGGAAGTGCACAGAATGGGGGATAATTATGGACTTGTCCTTGTCCCAGCCTTAAGGCATGATGGTGTGTTTTGCATTTCAAGTGGAACTCTGTTCCTGAAGCCTGGGGATGAGTCTTCAGTTTGTATATGAGCTTTGTATATGTTCAAGCTAAACAGGAGACTGGGAACTAACCTCTGGCTTCTTATCCCCACGTGTCCTCGTGGTGTCTGGGACAGGGCAGGATTTGAGTGACTTCTGGAAGGGTAAAGAATCTAACCCACAATTAAATGTACTTGGTCATAATAACTAGAAGCAGAAAAGATTATCCTAGCTCCAAAAACCTTTCCTCTGGAGAACAGGACAGAACTTCTCTTATGATTATGCAAGTTGAGGTGAATGGCAGTTTAGAAGATGTAGAACAAAATGTATTCAGTCATTCCAGTTCTTAAATTGCTTACTTCGTTAAATCCAAGGAGATTGATGCTGGAGGGTTGCTTAGAAATCAACTGGTGTTGGCCTTTCATTTTGGAGTTAACTGAGGCACAGAGATGGTAAAGGACTTTCTCAGGCTACTCTGCACCTGCCTATGGTGCTGGGGTCTCCTGATATATCATTTTACTCTGAGATATAATTTTGGTCCATGGCTTATTTACTAATTACTTTATTGCATCCCTTTCCCACACTGTAAGGGTGAGTTCTGGCAATGGGCTTACAACCTCATTGGAAGAAGGTAACTGAAAGCAGCCAGTGAAGCCAATTCCCATACAATACCAACTCCAAGCTTCCATTAACTTTTCCAGCTGAGTTTCCTCTTTCCTGTTGCCTATTCAAGTCTGAGCCACCCTTTATAGAGCCAACAATGGAAGGCTCCAGGAAGCTTTCCCTGATCGCCCTTGGACACTGGAAGGACTCCTCCTCTGAGCTTCTCTTTGCAGAGAGAACAAGAGTATGTGCCAGCTGCATGGGTGTGTACTGGTGTGCCAAGGGGAACCACTGAAGAGAGCTGCCTGGCCATGCCCTGTACCCCAGGTGCCCTGTGCCGACTGATTTCTTGAGGGAAATGGTCTATGTTGTTATATCTCCAGGGTAGGCAGAAACCATGTGCACTTAACGATTCGTGAATGGCATGTGGAGATGAAGCCTGAGAGTCAACTCTTGGTGCCACAATGCTGATCTCTTCACCAGAACATTCATTTTGCAATATCTTATGAGTCATGGGCATTAGCACCACTAAATGGTTCTCTCTTAAACTTGCTCCACCAAGTTCTGTACTGGGAGGTTGGTATATTCTGGGACAAGAGAATTTCTTTCATGTGTTTTGGATGGCCTGTGTCCTGTCTTGCTCTGGCCAACACTGCCTCTGTTCCCCTTCGATTTAGCTCTCCAGAGCCTCCATCGCCCTTGTCCTAAGTATTATCAGTATTCAAGTGTACTCAAGTCCCTATGTACTATCAGTTTCTAAGTCCTTCCCAATTCTCTACTTCCCCTTGTTGTGTCTTTGCTTCCCATAATACTGAGAAGCAGCAAACACATTTTCGTCAGTAGTGTGGAGAAATGGAAGGAGTATGAAGAGTCTGGATGTAGGAGGTTCTTAAAAAGGGCAGCTGTGGTTGTAATTAGATAGGATCCTACTGACTCCTTCCCAGTTTCCCCTTTGGGCAAGGGTCAGAACCACCCTGGCAGTCAAAATGACATTGGACTAGGCCTCAACAAATGACTAGTAGGCCTTGGCCTGACAAATAAACATGGCAAAAACAGACAGAACCACATGGGCATAGGAATATTGACATATCTCATGCACCAGGGCTGGCACTACTGGCATTCCTAGAAGATAAATTGTGGGTAAATGGAGAGGTAAAAAGAAAGACTAGAGAGTTGACAGGGACCAAATCATTCATCCAATCAATTCATCCAAAATATTGCAAGCTAAGTGCCAGACACTATAAGAGACACTGAGTGCGAACACATAGAGCAAACACAAATCTCCATCTTCTGGAGCTTGAATCTAGGAAGCAGAGACAGAAACCCATAAGATGCATGTTGGAAGAGGTCAGCCCTGGTGTGAATTCTGCTTCTGCCATTTACTGCTTCTAAGACTTTGGGGCAGCAACCTTGTCATTGTTCATGGAGGTAACCACACCTGCTTACCAGAGCAGATGGACAGGTCAACTCTGACTTGAGAAGAGGACGTGTGCAGCCCTTGCCAGGGGGAACTGACATTTGGGAGTTGATGATATGGTGGTGGCAGTAAGAATTGTTGTTTCATTTACCACACTTTGGAGCCAAAAGAACTTTTTCCCAGTTCTTTGATTCCAGAAGGTGCCAGGTCATCTGCACTGAGTTACATTTTGACAAAAAGTCATGTTGTCTCCTCATGGTGAGTCAATGCCCCAAAGTGTACACTTCTTAAAACTTCACCTTAAAATTTAATATTTCAAATATTGTTCAAATAAGCTAAGTAAATTCATCACCCTAAATCTTTTTTAATTGTGGCAAAGTATGTGTTTTGCATCCTTCTTCAGAACTTTTTCATCACCCCAAACCGAATTATGAGGCTGAATTATGCCTATTTCACTGGCACAATGCCTTCAAATTTCACCCATGTTATGTCACCTATCTAAATACCAAAGTGTGTGTTTTGTGGCTAAAATTTGAAGTGCTGGGGCTAATAGAGCTGTGGGTCTTACATTTATCAGGAAAGGTAACCCATTCCTGCAGATGACAGCATGCAGGAAGTGAGAAAATCTTGCCAAGAGCATCTCTAAGATTATAGGCTGTACCCTTAGAGGAATGTTGGCCTCAGGCACTGTGTTTCAGGAGGTCTGTGGGGCCCAGACCCAAACTGGGTGCATCAAGGGACTGTGAATTATCTTCCCTAAAGGAGTTATACCCTGAGGGTTTCTCAGGGAACTTTAGGAGGCAGAGATGTTTGTGCCTGCTAAACCGAGTGAGGGCTTTGCATAAACAGAGCTCAGCACCAAAGAAACACCGCCCATACTTGATTCCACCAATAACCCATGCAAAAAAATTCTCACTCAGCAGCCTGTCTGCTATCATATTGTGTGACATTAGGTGAATACACTCATCACTGGGTGGAGAATAGAGATCCCCCCACACACATCCATGGCACTGAAGCTGCATCAGGTGAGGTGGGAAGGTGCTAGGCTGGACCTGGGGGCCTGCGCAGAATGTTGACTCTGCAACTGTGGACCTCTAGGAGTGGGGTGATACTGATTGGTTCTAGGAGGCTCACATCCTTGGAGATTTGAGAAAATCAGAGGCTGAGGACATCATTATCTTCCTTTGATCCAGACCATGCCTTGGGTGATTTAGAGGGTGGCAATAATGATGAATGCTGCCAGGAGCAATTCCATGCTCCTGACCAACCTGAGTTCAGGTCACTTTGGGATGAGAGGACAGTGGTGGTACTGACAAGGTACTGAGGACTCCTGGGTTCCAGCAGCTGTACCAAGCACTTCACAAGCAATGACACTTCGACTTTTCCCATCTACCCAAGAAGGTATATGTGGCTATTGTCCGACCTGACAGAGAAGGACAGTGAAGCCCAGAGAGGCTGAGTCACATGCCTGATGGGCAACTGGGCCAGGACCAGCTCTGGTGTGTCTTACTCCAGCTTGGTTGGCCAATGAGCTGACTCCTGACTCCTCCAGATCAAACATTACAGTGGCCATCCTTCCCACTTTCCCAAGGGGTCACAGAGTCCAAATACCTGTTTCAACAAAGCTCTTCCCAAATCCTCTGTCCAGAGAGGTCCTTCAGATCTGAGTGCTTCTTTTTTTTTTTTTTTTTTTTTTTTTTTTGTGGGTACCGGGTGTTGACCTCAGGACCTCGTGTGCCAGCAGGCGCCCGTGCCGCTGAGCAATATCACCGGCCCTTTTTTCGTATATGGGTTCCGGGAGTCAAACTCGGGCCCTCGTGCTTGCCAGGCAGGCGCTTATGCCGCTGAGCCATCTCACCAGCCCCCTGAGTGCTTCTTAAAGGGAGGATCAGGGCCTAGGTTCTTCTACTCTTGCAGCAGCCCTCCACTCCCAAGCAGAGCAGCAGAACTGGTGCTGTGTGGCTTCTGGGTTGGAGGGGAAACATTACTGTTTTCCTGCTCTGGCAGCACCTGATTGTATTCAAGCCACATCTCCAGCTGGTGCTCATACTCAGGGGCAGCCCTGGGCTAGGGAAGCCCTCACCACAGGGCTGGCTCATTCTGCAGAGCACTCAGCAAGGCTTGGGTGGACTGTGTCCTCTTCGTTCTTTCTTCCCTCCTTGACCTGCTGCCAGCCACAATGCCTCCTCAGATTTCCTATTAAATGATGAAACAGGCAGCGAAGGAAGAGGCATCCCACAGACAGGAAGGACACAGCAAGTGTTATTTATGCCACTAAGGCGTCTGTGTTGTTAGAATACTTGCACCACCCACACTTGCCCCAACTCCACCTGCCCAGAATAATGGAAGACTGGTTCCATGATCAATAGCCCCATACACCTGCAAGTATGAACCTTGCTCTATGTATGCCTCATCAGTCAGCTCCAGAGACAGGCACATAGGAGGTTTTAATAAATATTCATCCAGTGGAATCAGAATGCATTCATCTCCATGCCCATCTCCTCTTTCACAACTCCACAGCACCCCTGACCCAGGGACTGGGACCACTGATGTGAAGAGGCTGAAGAATACCTGGCATTCCAGGAGCTTCCAGAAGTTAATGGTGCTGGGTGAATTAGCAGTCATCCACAACAGAGGCAGGACTTGGGTCCAATGCACAGCTGGTACAGCTGGGACAGGGAGTGATTTGGACTCTTGATTCATGGAAAAATAATCTGAAACTGCCCTTGGCTGGTCTTGTGCAGGATCTGCCTCTAGGGAATGACTTTGCATTTCCAGAGGGACCAGGAAGAGTATTCCCCATTACTCCCACTTGTGAAAATGACCATCTTATGAAGCAAAGTATTTCAAAACAAGGAGGCCCGTTGTGTGTCTTATATGCATGTCCTTTTAAGGACAATGTAATCTTCTCCAGTCAGCCTTGACATTCAGCCTATGTGGATATTATGTGGGGATTAGCATCAATACTAACTGTAGCAGAACTGAGAGTGAAGCCAGCCAGGAAACCAGCTACCCGCCCCTCCATGTTTCTGTTCCTTAAAATACTAAGAGAAAAATTTTGAAGAGCCTGACTTGGTCACTTACTGCAAGGGCAACACTTGTGGAAGAGGAGCCAGATGTCCAGGGTTTAAGCTCTAATTGATCCAAGAATACCTGTCATGTGTGCCCCATAGGAAGTTTGTGAGAAAATGTGGGTTGAAATCCTTGGTAAATAATGTGTATTCCCATTAGTCATACTATACATATTTGTTTGGCACCTGCTATGTGCACAGTGGTAGATGCGAAGGGGAATATAACCACTCATCTCATTTCCTTGGGATAACTGTGACTTTGCAAATGTCATCTAAGTTGCCACACCCCCTCCCCCAAGAGATACTCAAGCATTATCTATTCCTGATGTGATACCACTAGTCCTATGACGTGGCTTTTAGTGGCCTTAGATCATTACAGAAAGGAGTTTTCTGAAGGCCTTCTATTTTTCCTTGTACCTCTGCTAAGCTTTTCCAAGGAATGTTGCTTTCTGGACCGGGATATAGGATACTGCTGGATTCCACTCTTCCTTTGCTTACGGCTACAAAGCATCACCAGTGGTAAGTGCCAGCCATGTGACTGTATGTATGGGAAAGTGGTGGGCACCTGCCCCACTCTTCATCCACTCCCTGGAAGCTCTATTAGATAGTTCCAAAGGAATCAGCTGGGGTCTAGCTTGTGGCCTGCTATAAGGCCACAAGGGATTCACTTCTAGGTCACTCGTTTGGCAGTTTGGGAAAAAATTAAATTAATTTAACAATTTGCCCCTGTCATTCATATTCTTCAAGTTCTCTGGAAAGGAAATAGGGATTTTTCTATATTATAGATAGTATCCATCAACCAGATATTGGTTCTTTGGGAAACGTTGGTGAGTGTTCTGCTCGAACTTTACTGACTGTTTTTCAATGTGTAGCTCAACCTGGCTCTACCCTTCACACTGATTCCTGGGCTGTATGCAATAACATAATAAAATTCATCCTCTCCTTTGTCTCCAATATATTCTGGTTAATGATAACGATCCCATCCCAACTTCCATTCATGTCACCTTTTATTGTGCATACCTGAAACATTCAGTCCTACTGGAACAAATGTAAAGCAAAGTACAAGACCATGAGAGGAATTTGCTGCAATTTATAGGACTCATATTTGGCTGAATTTATGTGGCATAACAGACTTGAACATAATGCTCTCAATTCCCCTTTACTACATATATCAGAATAATTTCCTGTAAACTAACATGGTGTTTCCTTTCATTGCATCTATCAGGGACAAATTCTTTGACTGAATACATCTGAGAGACAAGTTGTTCAGTTGATCTGAAAACTCTAGGTCTGTGCCCCAGAGCCAGGCTTGCGTCCTCACAACGTCATACCCTGGGCACGGAGGAAGGCAACAGTAACTTGGAAAGAGGAGGAGAGTTTTAGGGAGTGTGTTCTGGGCAGTCCAATAGGTCACCCCTGAGATCTTTGCACCTGAAAGGGCACTTGAGAACTTTTTCAAAGCCATTTCTGTCTATCCAGCTCTAAATCTCAGGGATGGTTGATGGAGCCAGGGGATTTTGTCCAGGTTGCCTATAGACACTTCAATCACACTGATAATCCCATTCCAAACCTCCTTGGCCAGGCAGGATTGCAGCCAGGGGGCTGTGAACATTTGGGATGGGGATCTGTAACTTAAGCACACCTCATGGATTCCCAGTGGCTCGGGAAGGAAGATCTACAGGAAAGTGTGGGAAGAAAAATACAGACATGGATTTCAACTGAAACAAGGCACAGCCTAAACACCT
The DNA here is from genome assembly GCA_028451465.1 of Erethizon dorsatum. Lineage (NCBI taxonomy): Eukaryota > Metazoa > Chordata > Mammalia > Rodentia > Erethizontidae > Erethizon > Erethizon dorsatum. Next base: position 105,890,201 of record CM051822.1, read on the forward strand.
TCTTTCCTTTTTCTTTGTAATAATTTTTGGTAATATTGTCAGAATGGATGTAAGTATCTTTGAAGTGTATGGTTGATTGGTCAAAGTTGAACTTCGAGGATCATTGATGGTTTCTGCTTTAACAAAGTTCCCCAGGTACCTGCCAGGGTTTGCTGGGCAGTGCTGTCTCATTGTAGGACTGTTGGTAGTATATTTATTTTAAAATAATTGAAATTAATCTTAGAAGCATACATACGCTTTTAAGAAAATTTTCTACTGAAGTTGAAATTATCCTCCAATGTAGAGTGCATTCACTCGTTCCTTTGGTAGTTTATCCGAATAAGTTTAAAAGGGAATTAATCTGGAGTATGAAAGAAATGGACCCTGCACACAACCACGGCAGTTCCGAGATGTCTTACTCCATTCTATCAACCAAACCTCAAACCTACCGTTTCTCTTCCTAAGGCTTCTGATGTCTTCTTTTTACCTTCAGCAAGTGAGACTTTCTGAGGTTCTGTTACAAATAAAACTGTAAACATGTCCCCTTTCTGCTTCTCCCAAGTCAAGGATCTGGAGGAATTAAGGAACATTAACTTCTTCCCCACGTCCTGGCTCATCCGAGTTACAGCCAACCATTACCATTCGGTGAGTCAACTCTGAAAAGAAACAATTATCCAAATATATTGCTTCTCTGACTTTGCTTTTTCTGGAGATGGGGCTCACATTTGATACCTTAGGGGCCTTTTTGAGGTCAGATCCTATCTGGATCCTCCTTCAGGGGAAAGAGGGAAAGCTGATCCTGAGGAAAAGAAGGAAGAGGCCCAGCCTTATAATCCAGGTGTTAGGGCATCTGCCATGCTGGTCTGGGGAGTTGGATGGGGTGGAAGAGCTCCCTTTACACCCCACCTAACTGAGTCCCTGCCAGACACAAGGTAATAGGTACTTAGGATTGAAAGATTTTGAAATGCAGACAAATAAAGAAAATGCTCTCAGGCCCACCACTCAAAGATAACCAGTTATTATCTCATTGTTTATTAACTTTTAATTTTTAAAAAAAATATAAAATACTCAATTAAATTCACATCTTAAGACCATTTTTAATGGCTGCAAACTCTTCCACCAAGAGGATGTGACATAGCCAATTGTACTTTGTCATTCAAAAAATGTGGTAAATTTTTAAAATTTAAAAAATTTTTAAAACTTATTTACAGTAAAAGACACATTGCCAACAACAATGGGATATGTGTATTCAAAGCTAGGGGCAGTATTTTGAGTGTTTTTAGAGGGGTTAATGGCAATGTGTCTTTAACCATAATAAATTTTAAAATTTAAACATTCACTATATTTTATGATCACCCCATCTTCATCAAATGTTTACAATAATTTGGTCAAATAAACACATTATGATGTGTCTCCATCTACCTTATTCACTGGATCTGGCACAGTACAACTTCTGGCTCCCCCGCAAGGTCAAAATGACCATGAAAGGTAAACATTTTGAATTAATTCAGGACATCGAAGCAGCCATGACAGCACAACCAAAGAAACTCACAAAAAAAGGACTTTCAGAACTGCTTCAGAGAGTGGCAATAATGATGGGATAATTGTGTTCGAAGTGAGAGGAATTCTTTTGAAGGGGATTAATGGCAATATGCCTTTTACTAAAGTTTTTAAAGCTTAAACATTTACCACATTTTTTTTTTTATCACACTCACATGGTGCTTCTAATTGTTTACTTTTAAAATTGACATTAGGGGGAACATATTTTCACATGACTGTTTCTTTGCTATAAATTATTTTGTTGTAGAAGATTCTTAGCAGTAGAAATGCTAGCACTAAAAGGAATGTGTATTTTTGTTCTCGATAATATTAACAAATGTGGGGACCAAATTATTCTTTCCCCAGAAAGAAATGAGCATGTCTCACTTTGTACATCCTTAGCCGGGTAGAGCATTTTAACTTCAAATCACTTTTGTCAATTGAGAAAGGAAAAACAGCATTTGATTTTTATCACATATTTTCTTTATTATAGTAAATATGAATATTTTCCCATGCAGCATGTCTGCCTTTGTGAATTGTCTATATCAGCTGTCATACTTAAGTGTTTCCAATAATGCATTTTTAGAGATGAAAAAGTCAGTGTTCGAGTTCTGAAGAAGCATGAGTCACTAGTTAAAATTCAACAAGACCAGCAAATACCTACTGTAATGTGTAAACCATTAGTCCAAGCTCCGCGTTTCCTGCACATTAGACAATGAATCCACGGAACAGGGCTTGTCTGGGACATAACACAGAACTATGCTATAACGGAGCAGTGGAAGGGACAGCCTTTGTGGCTGATAGCTCAGACAGTCCTCCAACTCCCTCGTCAGGCCTTCTGACCCTGCCCACCTCCATCCTTTTGCCCGCTGCTGCCAATGCCATGCTCCCCACATACACTTCTTCCACTCCCAACCTTCACCATGAAGCCTGCTCGTGGGGTCTTACTCGTTCTTGACTTTATGACCATAGTCCTTCTCTGCCTCATGACTGGGCTACTGATGAACATATTGTATTTCCCTAGTGGGACTTTTCAGGTATCTTTTTTTCTCTCCTCTCTACATGTTCTGGAAGCATTGAGCACAATACCTGGCACATAGTAGGTTTTCAATAAATGCTTGTTGATCAGATAAACAACTGAACGTAGGGGCTGGAGAGAGAACTCTCCTCCCAGTACTGTGGGGGTGGGGATTCAGGGGTGGACACTGGGAGATGACAAGAGGGGCTCCCTTCTATGCCTTGGGTTATTGGTAAGCTGTGTGCATTTCCCTTTTAGCTGGAGAACGGGGGTGACATGGTCCACCTGAAAGATCTACCCACCCAGGCTGTGAGGTTTGGGCTGCTCTTTAACAAGGTACTGAAAATGACCCAAACAAAGGGAAAATCTCTCTCTCCCATTCCTCTGGAGCCTGATTAAGAATGCTTACAGGACAGCCCATGATCACTCTTCACTTGTGAAATTCAAACGATAACTAATGTGTGTGCCCCAAATTTTCCCATCAACTATTCTAGTTTTCCCAGGATGAAGCAGTTTTTCTGGGATTCAAGACTTTCCATTCTAAAACCAGGAAAGGCCTGGGAAAACTATGATGGGTTAATCACATTATTCCCTGCAAATATCAACAGATACCATCTGGCTCAACAAGCCTCCACTCCATGTGCATGGTGAAAGTTTCAGGGGTGAACTCATTCTGGGGAGCTATTCTGATGGATCCTAGACTCAAACAGCAGTGTGTCATGGAGTTCCAGTACAAGGCATCTTGGCATTCAGTCCCAGGGGAGTGTCTGGGTTTGGTGGCTGTGCGGTCAGATTCCTTATGATAGCCACAATTCTACCAGAGATTGCTACTCTCCTTTGACTTCTTTAAAGGCACCCAACACAGTACTGACCTCAAAAGAATTTATGTTTTGGGAACTCAGGGCCCTGAATCTATCATCCAACAGATCACGTGGGTCAGCCCTCTTGCTGCAGAAATCCACCTAAGCAGGTAGACTAATACATGGTGGGACCAGGGTTTGTTGCAACGACCATGAACATTAAGAGTCTCTTAGGCCTATCAAATTGAAAACAAGTGCTTTCTGTGAAAGGTCTGCAGACCACAGGTCATGTAAGAACATACCTAACTCATTCTTTTCCTCAATGAAGAATATGCAGAGTAAATAATATTGCCACTACTAAGTAACAACTACTTATTGTATTGTTATTAGTAGTATCCTAACCTGCTGTATTAGTCAGCTTTCCCATCGCTGGAACATAATACCCAACACTACAACTTAAGAGAAGAGAGGTGTAATTTAGCTCATGTTTTAAGGAGGTTCTGTCCAAGGCGGGCTCCAAGGCAGAAACTTCATGGCAGAAGGGTGTGATGCAGCGAAGATGCTGAATTTATGCAGTCAGGAAGCAGAGCAGAGGAACAGTGCCAGAGAGGGACAGGTGAGGGACCATATATAGTACCCAAAGTCCTGTCCCTACGACTCATCCAGACACCCATGAGCACGCTTTGCTAATTTGCTAGGCCAGTGATGGAGAACCTTCTAAAGACTGAGTGCCCAAACTGCAACCAGAACCCCACTTATTTATCACAAAGTACCAACACTGCAATTAAACTTAAATACCGAGTTTTAAGTTTACAAAAAACAACACCTACATTAACATCTTTTATCTTAAAAGAAAAACACAATACCAGAGCTTTCAATGATACAAACAGCTTTTTATTGAAAGGTAAAGTTTGCATTTCCTTACACCTTTAGTTTTTTTGTCCAGTAGATTGAAGTGTAGTGTAAAATGTGTAAAAACAAAACAAAACAACAAAACAACAAAAAACACACAATTAATGTGATCTTTGCTGTTGATGCATGCTGATAATTTATCAAACTTTGGCTCATACTTTGTTAGTTTGAGAACAACACATGCAGCACTCAGGTCATCTGTTAGTCTGTTTCTTGTGTCAGATTTGATATAATTTAAAGCTGAAAACAGCTGCTTACAAGCATAACATGATCCAAATGAAGTAAGAAGAGCAATCCAAGTGCTTTCATTGACTTTATTTGGCAGAGAATTGCACACTTTAAGAATTTCACTTTCAGAACTACTCACTGTGCTACTCTTTGTCGTCCCTGCACACTCTGTCTTCTCTATCTTCTCTAGTTTTTCTAGTGTTGCACGCAGAGCATAAAAATTATTTTTCCAGATAGAGTTTTCTTGAAATTACAGTAGCTTGATTTCTAGATTTCCAGAATCTAACCAGTGTAAGCAGGGAAGATCAAGTTCTTCAACTTTGGCTTTATTTGGAGAAGCAAGGAAACTCAGGGTTGTCTCCATCTTATGGAACTATAAAATTGGTTACTAAAATTCTCCTTCGCAGCTGATACAGTGCTAGAGAATTCCTTGTAGATTTCCTGATGGCTTGTAGGATTGTCTGCAAATGTTGTGGAATTTTCTAAATGCATTTTTAGATTTGGAAAATATTTCAGCTACCCACTTTCAAGGTGTCTTTCAAAAACCTGCAGTTTTCTCTCAAATGTCTTGATATCACAAAACATCTTTTTGCTGTTTTCCCTACACCTTGCAGTGTTCTGTTCAGTACATTGAAGTGTAGTGTAAAATCTGTAAAAAAAAAAAAAAAAAAAGAAACAAAAAACATGAAGTTGTTAAGCCAGGCTGTATGAGTGAAGTGAGGATATTCCTTCCCTTTTTTATTCATAAACAGCCTAATTTCATCCAAATAGGCTACAAATCTCTCTAGGACTCATCCTCTGCTCGGCTATCAGACATTATTATAAAGCATTATACTGTGCCTGAACCTCATCAAGAAGTGCCTGAAACTGTCAAAAGTTAAGAGCACCAGCCATGATGTAATCACCATTTTTGTGACATCCTTTATGATATTGTCTAATTTTTTGCTGCTTTTCCTGGCAAAGAGAACTTTTTGATGCATAATACAATGAAACTAAAAGACTGGATGTTTTGTTTCTTTAACAAAGAACTCTATGAAATCAGATGTTGCCCCCACATGCAAGATGCATCACTAGTAATTAAAACTACTTTTTCTGGTCTTATGTCTTGTGACAAAAAAGCCTCCATCACAGCTTTGTAGATATCAATCTCTTTATTCTTCTAGGCAAAGAGACCAGTTTCACAAGCTCTTCCCTCATGATGTTACCAACAGCATAGCGCTAAATTATTGCTAGCCTTGCATGATCATTTATATCTGTGCTTTCATCAGAGCACATAGAGTACCAGGCTGCCTTTTGTAAGTCAGTGGTGAGCTGCTGACTAACATCACTTGCCATGCGCAGGACTTGATCTTTAACAGTATTTCTGCTAAGTGGCATCTCAGAGATGCGTTGCATAATTTTAACTTTGGGAAATCATGAAAAAGGGAATCACTCCCAGACAACATGGCCATTTTGATAAAATCCCCATGAGAGAGGGGCTTACTGTGTTTCGCTATGCACAGTGAAATTTGAAAGCTGGCAGCTGTCAGATGATTTGTTTTAGAAAGATAGTTGCAAAAACTAAGGTACTGGGAATGATATTTCCTCAAATTCCTTTTAGAAGCTTTCTTTTCAATTTAACTAAATTCGGCAACACTTCTGTGCTTGATGTCAAAGTGCCACCTGATGCCTGATGGTGCAACACTTAACACTTTAACGCTTTCCCATTGTACTCAGTCACTCCAGATGACCCTGTCCAGGCCTCTTGGAATGATCTTCCACTATCTCTTTTCAGTTTTGCTTTTTTTGATGTAGTAATGTGTTGGTGTTCAAGACTTGGAGTATACAAAAATACAAAAAAAAAAAAAGAAGTACCCAATACAAATTTATCCCTATGCCAAAAATAGCTAACACTATTAGTTAACACTAAAGAATTGGATATTCCCTGAATCAACAATCCTTGGCAGTGATTTCAGCTGGGGTTCCTCTTGAATTTGCTGACCACCAGTGCAAGAGGGCAATGTTCCACTGACCACCAGCTGTTGGTCTGCTCTGGAAAAGGCATCTGAGTCATTTCCTACCTCGTGGGTGATTCTGCTAAAATCACAGCCAGTCCAAGCAAATATGTATATGAGAAAGCGAATCTCAATTTCTTTGTCATAAAGGGGCTCTTGGGTGATCTCAGAACTGGGCTCTGTGCACTGCGAAAGGGAAGTGGAGGTCTCTGAAAGATGAACTTGGCTGCAATTCGTGAAAATGCAAAGAAAGGAAGAGAATATGCTCTTCCGGGGAATTATGACTCATCAGTGGCGTATTACCAGGGGGGATACAACAGATTCAGAGACATTGCCAGTCAGTGAGAGACCCGGCTACCAAAGGCAAATGGCATCAGGTTCGGCAGGCATTATTAGAATATGAACAAGATAAAAGTATTGTCAGCACTTCAGAAAGTTTTAAAATCTACAAGCCCCCAGATTTCCCTGTATCCTGTCAAGATGAACCACTTAGAGACCCTGCTGTTCGGCCACCTCCTGTTCCTGCAGAACACAGAACTCTACCTCAAATCAGGCCTCCCATTCGAGAAGTAAGACCTCCGAGGAAAGAAATGGCAGGAATGGAAGCCCGGGGACCTGTAGGCTGAGGACATCCAATATCAAAGAGTGAAAAACCTTCTACAAGTAGGGACAAGGAATATAGAACAAGAGGGAGAGATGACAAGGCAAGACTGCCTATTTGTAATTCATTCACTTGAAGCCAATGACTTTGATGATTATTGTGATTTCTGTTGGCTTTTTAGGTTTCGATGTGGAAGAGTTAAAAGAAAGATTCAAAACTTAAATAGTCTTTATTTGTTGAAGTCCATACTACAATGCAGATAACCTCAGATGTATGGTAAACTCACACACACACACACACACACACACACACACACACACAGAGGTATAAAAAATAGTAAAGTGAATCCTTTGTAGAAATATTCCAAACAGAGTTTGAAAAGTTTTGGAAAATATTTTAACAAATATTCTGAATGAACATGAACAATAAGTGAAAATATAATTGTAGGAGACATAAAAAAGTAGATATATATATATATTCACAGAAGATGAGGGATATGATTTTCTACTTTTTTTAAAAGTAAAAAAATCTTTTATTTATCTGAAAGTAAATATATATATATACCCTTGTTCTTGTTTTCATAAATTTTTCACAAACAACTAAATATGATGCTGCAGATTCAAATATGCCAGGGGGACAGCACAGCATTAAAAGAATCTCAGTCTCTTAATTAGAACATGTCTGCTAACTCTCTTAGATACTAAATTTCAATTTTTCATAAGAAAACTCAAAGCTAAAATCTTGTGTTAATAAAAAGTAAATGTATGAAAATTCACAGCCAGTACAAGAAAAGAGATATATATATGTCCTTGGTAGCAGATTGACCGGTCACACGAAATCTCAGAGGAGTTGCAGCTAATAAGTCTCGGCCTATGACATCATCACTTGGCACCGCTACTCCTTTCCAAGCATGCGCACGCAAGCTGTTATCAGATGCTTGGCTGCTGGGGTGACTTGGCTTGTGTGCAGACAGAGGGCTCTAAGTGCCCATTGCAGCATGCATGCCATAGGTTTGCCAGCACTGTGCTAGGCATTTCTTAATCCACTGAAATTGATAAATCAGGATTAATGGTCACACCTGCCAAAAATTAAAGTCACTACAATTTGAATTTGGCTTTTTCTATACTTCCTAGGATAAAATTGTTATTGTATCTTCTCTTTTAAATCAATTATCAAATGAGTCACTTTTGTTGTCAGTAGAGTTTATTTTCTTATGTTCATTTCCCTTTAAATACTGAAGATTTCCCCCCTTCACTTCGTTGCTTCTCTTTTCCAATGTAGGAGTATACCACTCATTCAAAGACAATTTCTATATATGGATTCTTCTTTGAGTTAAAAGGCATCAAACACGACACCACCTCTTATAGTTTTTACATACAGGTAAGAAGGATGGAGCACAGAAAAGGTGTATCTCTGAAACGGATATTTAGATTCAATTGACTCTTTGAATTAATAATTAATTCATAATTTATAAGGACTCTGTTATAAGTGCTCTTTACACTTATACATGTAATGTCATTTAACTTTTACAACCACCTCTGGAGGTAGGCGTCGGTAGCTGATGAGGAACTCAACATCGAGTGACTTGGTGTTCATAAGACCTCTATGGGTAAACAACGGTTTAATTCATCTTCTGACTTCACATTGGGACCCAATTAATCTTCAGTTTGTATATGATGTGTGACATTTTCTAGATGGTCATTCTTGTATGGAGGTAATACATAGTTCCCACAAGTCAGAGAAGGTTTGAGCCTATTTAGAGTGGCACAGCAGGGTGGTAGATGGGAAACTTGAGAAGTCAGAAGGGTGGATGACGTCAGGGCAGCGATAGAGTTGCAGTCAGACTGCCTGGCAAACTGTATGAGCTCAGCAAGTTCTGTGAACATCCCCCCTTTACAGTGGAGACAGTGACAGGACCCATTTCACTGGGCGATTGTGAGTATTAACATGTTTGTTTGTGCAAAGGGCTTGGAACAGGCTGGACAAAGAAAGCACTTTATGTGTTTGTTTTGTCTTTTTTTTTTTTTTGGTGCTGTGGATTAAGCCCATGACCTTGTGCATGCTTAGCTTGTGCTCTACCACTGAGCCACACCCCAAGGCCAACACTATTGTGTTAGCTGATGATGGTAATGATGATGACACTCTCACTGACAATTACAATGAAGGGTCGTTGTGTTCCAGTTAGGATTTGCTTAGAAGTATCTCTTCTGCACACCGTGATCTCCCTGAGAAACCATATTGTAGTCATCTTTTTTATGACCACTGCCATCCTCTGTACCTGAAACCTAAGGGAGCTTTCATGATTGATTGAATGAATGAATGGGTAAATGAATGCATGAACAAATGATGAAATCCGAGTTTTAGCTCCAGCTTTGCCACTAGCTTCAAGGAGACAAAAAAGAATTAATATGTGTTATGTACATGTACAAACTCCCCACAATAAATGTAATCATTATGTACTGCCACTACTTTCTAATGCACCCTGGAATAAGTCACTTCTTTCCTTGGGCCTCCATTCTTGGTGGCCTGTCACTGAAGCATTCCCCATGGAATGGATTTTACTGGATGAAAGTGATGAATTATGTAATAGCATTTATCAAAAGGTCCATATGAACACTGTGTTGACATTTTTGTTCTAGCAAAGAAATGAAAGTGAGGCTTGACTTGACGATGTTCTTCTGGGTCGGCCAAACCCCAATCTGTTGGCCAATGATTTGTGTATGGTGAAGTTTCAAATGCCAGTGGGCTCAGCGATGGCCCTCAGGAAATGATGGCGTTAGGGAAATACCCTCTCACTGTCTGCACACGTGAGACAGAAGGGACTGTGCCAGGTGCTGGGTTTCACTAACTCTGGCACCCAGGTCACAGGTCCACTCGGGATGGGTCACCACTCTCTCTGCAGAGAATAAGACACACAGACTTGGAGTCACCCTCCGCAGTTTATGAGCGCAGCACTGTCAGCCTGAGAGCGGAGCGCTTGGTGAAATACGAGATCAGAGCCCAGGCCCTGGTGAACGGCAAGTGGCAGGAGTTCCAGACCAACCCAATCACACAGAAGTTTGGGTTCACGAAGCCATACTGCAAAAGCCATGTAAGCTTTCATCTTTGTCTCTGTCTTGTTTTTTTTTTTTTTTTTTCCCCTTTTGCTCCTTCTCTCCCTCACCCCCTTTTGGGAATCCCTGGCTTCAAATTACAGAAAGGAGTTTGCATAGTTTCTTAAAGATTATCATGGCTTCAAAACATGCTGAAAAGAAACCTTCTAGAATGAAAAGCTGGGGCTATTGATAACTATAACCCAAATTATACCACCTGATGAGGTGCATATCAGATCCATTTTATAAATGCCAAAGGGTGTGTGTGTGTGTGTGTGTGTGTGTGTGTGTGTGTGTGTTAGGGGGCTTCCTGAGGTGTATTTGCTACCAGCACCTTCAGTCCATGGCCTGGGCCACCTGCCCTGCTCTAGTCATCAAGGAGGATTGAGTATAATGACCTTATGGTTGGCACCAGAACCTGGGCAGATTCAGTACCAGGCCTGGCTTCTAACAGCCCAATCCTGAAATGGCCAGAGAGCCCAGGAGGAACTCTGGGCTGTGAGTTCAAGGAGGTCTAGGGCTTCCCCAGGTGCCCTGCAGGGAAAGGGACTGTGCCATAGACCAGTCCCTTCTTAGCCCTGACAGCACATCAGAATCACCTGGGCCCCTAGACGGCCCTGCTGGAGCATCCTGCAGATCCCCAGGGCAGATGCTCCCTGGAGGGGCCTGGGTTACTGTGTTTATGAGCATTCGCAGGTTACTTCTGATATTGAAAATCACAATAGCAGTTTCCTGGTGGAGTGAGGGGAGAGGCTAGGATAGGCCTCAAAGGACCATGAGGAAGACTTTGGAGGGCTGGAAAAGGCATTCACCCCTGATCGGGCAATGTCTGCACAGGCATGCTTCTTTTGTGAAAATGTTCAAGCTGCACCCTTGATGTCTATGCTCTTCATTGTATTTAAATGATGCCCAAATTTTTAAAGTTTATTTAATTCCCTCTCTAGGCAATTCTGAAGTATAACCAGGGTTGGGAACTACCAAGACATAACTTGTGTTCTCAATTTAAAAGTCCCATTTGTTTTGTTTTGTTTTGTTTTGTTTTGTTTTGTTTTGTATTTTAGGTCTTGAAAGTTAAAAGTGTGGGCACACCAATCTATGTGAGCTTTGCAATCATCTTCCCAGTATCTTGACAGGTTCCAGAAGAATCTATGGGATGTCTCCCTCACCAATCTGCATAAAAGAAAATAAAATGACATCAAAAGAGGGATGCCAGTGTTACTGTCTTACTTAGCAGTGGTCTTTGGCCCACCTTTGTGTCACTTGAGTGTGGAAGGTGCCACAGTCATGAGTCCACTCGCCCTCCTTGACCCCGAAGCACCCTGAGTCCAGCCTCTTAGGAGGTCATGGGTGGGGGCACCTGCATATCAACAGACTCCATCCGGGAACTTCATTATTTCCCTTATGCTGCAGCTGCATCTGCTACACAGAACAACACACCTGGCCATTGCTGTGCTGAGCTGTGGCTCAGCCAGAACAAGAGGTAAGAAGGGAAGGAACCACCTATCAGGCACAGTGATTTATTTTATCTATCATCCCACCTTTTGGAATGGGACTGTATGGTTTGGAAAAGGGCATTACAGAGTCTTACCTCCCACCTGGTGTGTTAGTTTTCTATTGCAGTATCACAAAATACCACTGTCATGACCTAAAACAATACATATTCATTATTTCACTAGGTCCTATGCTGAGGGCCTCACCAGACTACAGTGAAGGAGTTTCCTTCCCAGCAGAAGAACCCCATGTCCTAGGCAGTGCAGCCTGGGAGGGAGAAGGGCTGGTGGGAAGATGGGAAGGTGGGAAGCTGTCCTGCTGGAAGAATCGGGGCAAAGGGCCTTGTTGTGGGGAGCCTATTCAAAGATGCATTCCCTCCTCCTGTTTCCCACACTCCCTCATTGCAGCAGTTTGACTGAGGGCTGGTCCTGGCCAGTAGGAAGTGGCAGTGGGAGCTGGGATGAAAAAGAAGTGAAGTCAGGGAAGCTCTCACCCTCTGGGTGCGAAAGGCCTTTTCCTGCAGTGGCTGTGCCATCTCCATGGCTCCAGCTCGCTCTTGGTGCCTCCATTTGCTACCCCAGCTCTCACCAAGCAGCCTCCTGCCACAGCGCATACTTCCCTGGATGCTGATTTGATTCTCTCTCAAGAGTTAAATGAGATGATATCTGTACTAGGGACATGATGGAAGAAAGGGATGATTTATTTACCTCATCTTCAAACTAACTGTGCAACATGAGAAAATTCACATGTCACTTACCCTCTGTGAACCTCACTTCCTTGTCTATAAAAAGGCATAAATGTGCCCCTCTGCCTCCCACCCAGGGCTTCATGGGACAGCCCCTTGATGGAACAGGCCTGTGCAGAAGTCTGGGAACATGGCTTTAGAGGAAATAGAGCCTCATCGCATGCTACTAGGATAACAGGGGTAAACAAGCACTAAAAACTCTGAAAAGCACATATGCAGATGTCCTAAAGAGGAGAGACTGTCTGAAGCATTGCTGAAATGTGAATGATTTCTCACCTTTCAAGTGAAGCGGTGATTAGGTAGTTGGCATATGCAAGTTTATGCTCTAGGAGTTTGCAAGCGTGGGGAAAACACGCAAAGCAGCAATGCTGACATATGTCCCTAAGGCTAACAATAAAAGTGAGGGGCCCAAGAGACAAGATGTAGGAGGAAGACAACTCCAAAAGGGATAGGGAAGCTGGGCATGGTGGCCCATGCCTATAATCCTAGCACTCAGGAGGCTGAGGCAGGAGTATAACCACTAGTTCGAGGGCAGCCTCAGCTACCTAGTGAGTTCAAGGTCAGCCTAGGCTATGTAACAAGACCTTATCTCAAAAATATTTAAAACTGAAAAAAAAAAAAAAAAGGGATAAAGAAAGGGCCTGGAGGATCAGGTTATATCCCTTCCCTCCTGACCCAGCAGTGAAAAAACACAAGTGGCAGCAAGACTTGGGGGTGACAGGAAGCAGTGCCAATGACATCATTTCCATCTCCTCATTGTAAGGAGGGGAAACAAAAGCACGGCCAGCTGGGCTAACAATTCTGGTTGGAAAATGCTTATTGGGTGCCTCTGGACACACACGGCACCTCTCAACTTCCTGGGGCCAGGGCTATTTTCTATGTCTGCCCCAGGGAGAGTAAGGTGTGTGTTCATACAAGACTTTTCACAGTGTCCTGGCCATGGCCCTGTCAGTTTCCATTTCCCACATGGCCCACTGAAAAGGGGTGGGATGGTTTGGGGTGCTTAATATAGGTACTTAACATCTCACCGACCATCTGCTCAACTGAAATGTGAGTCAAGGGTCTGCTACAGGCTGGGCTATAAGACTGATTCAATCTCATCAGATTGATGAGGGCTGTAAGAAGGGCTGAGGGTGGTCTCACTGAGGAGGTGGTATGTAAGTGAGCCTGGAAGGGTAAGCAGTGTCCTTGCAGGGAGAAAGAGAGGGAAATAAATGTATACAAGGTGATGTCCACACAAGTGAAAGTTGTTTCCATGTATACAAGGTGGTGTCCAACGTAACTGAGAGAAAGCTGTTTCCAGACCTAGGGCTCCTAGACTCTGTGCATTTGAATCAATCTGGAATTCATGCAAATGCAGATCCCAGGCCAACCCCAAAGAGGCTGAGCTTGCAGTCGAGAAACACACATGAGTATGCACTTTAACAGGCTTCCTGCGGGACCCTGATGCCGGAGGTCTGTGGGGCACACCCAGAAAGGACCCTGGTGTGAAAGTGGGCTCTGCCGCAGGGTTTCTCTTTGTGCGGCACACATCCTATCGTCTTTCTCACCCAGTGTCAAAAACTCAACAAACCTGTGAATCTATTTCACCACAGCTGAAATAGCTGATTGGGAACAGCAACAACAAAAAAGAAACAAAAAACAAATTTCCTAGAATATGCAGTAAACAGAATCTCAAATAATGAGCCATCTTTGGAGGGTGAACTATTTGCTGTATTTCTGAAACTTCAGCCCTTTCCACTAGAGGGCGAGCTCTGACTCAAAAACATGGGCACTACTGTAGATTTCCAGTCTGAAATCTGAAACCCAAAGAACTCATCTCTCTGCCTGGGTTCTACTTGCTTAGTTTGAAAGTGAAACCCATTCATTCTAGGTGGGGTTGTGTACACAACCCCTGGTATACGTCTTGAATAAAAATCCTTAAGAAGATCTTAACAAGCTCTTTTTACAAGTGAGAGCTTCTTAGACTAGAATTTTTAGACCCACAGTCAGTGCCTAAGCAGTGCCCATGAGCACTGAACAAGGTAACATCTTATGTGCTATGTTGCTAACTTCTTTCTGCTTGCTTCTCTCATCACTCGCCTCCTGGCCCACCCCCCAGGCCCTCCCTTCTAGCCGAGTTGGCCCAGGATCTCCTCCATGCACAGCAACAGTTGAGTTTTAGAGTGGGACTGACCTAAGTCTTGAGTCCCAGCTGTGCTTCAGGTCCTTCTCCTCGGGGCCTGCTCCCTGTTATGCAGCCTGCGGAGGCTGGACCATGGGGTTTTTTCCAGAGCCCTTTCTAGCTGCAGGCCTTGGATCCTCTAATTCTGTGGGTGGGAGAGCAGAAGTGAGCGGTTCAGCCTGTGAACCAGGAAAAGGCAGCCTTAGGGGAGTGAACTGAGTCATTTTCCCATGAGTTCATCAGAATGAGAATGCATTAAGAAGAGTGAGAAAGACGCTTCTCTTCTCCCCACCTTTTAGAGGTTTTACATCCTGGGGACCAGTGTGTCTTGAAGTACCAGGAGGAGAAAGGATGTTCTTGCCCTTGTAAGCCTAGGATGGGAAGGAGAGTGCTGGGCTTGCAAGTTCTTAGGGAGAAGGCTGAATCCTCAGGGAACACAGGGAGTTACAGGGAGTTACAATGTGGAGTCCTGAGGCCTTGAAATCTTGAGGTAGGGAACAGGGTCTTCCTGGAGGAGACAGAGATGGGACAAACCTCTGTGAAGAAGACCTGGAGGCAGCCCTAGCCAAGAGAACTTTCTCTGATGATGGAAATGCACCATATCTGCCTGTCCGATATGGTAACTGCTATCAACGGTACATGAGAAACCACCCAGAAAACAGGATTCATGTGAGGAAAAGCCTGGATTTTTTCTGTCTGGGTGCAGACAGGCTGAGATTGTGAATGATGTCAGCAGCTGGCTGAAGTTAAGTTTTTATAGGGTTGGCGGTGGGGTTATAATTCCAAGGAATCTGAGTGGAATGTTTGGGGTCAAAGTTCCCAGGACGGTCAGTGCAGGTGTGAAGATAATACTGGACTTCTCAGTGCCAGGGAGATTGTATGTCCTGTCCTAAGTTTTCTTTATGGCTATCTGTTCTGTCTGCTGAGGGCGGCATGGCCCTTTAGTGGTTTTCTATTGTTTGTGGAGGGGGGCATCTTTGCTGAGAGGGTCTCTTTCAGGTCAGACATGACAGTAACCATTACCCATGTATGGTCATTGAGTGATTGAAATGTGACTAGTGCAACAGAGCAATTGAGTTTTTAATTTTATTTCATCTTACTGTATGAAAGTTTAAATAGTTGTAAGCACAAGTAGGAGGAGCAGGACAGCACAGTGCTCACCATGGAACAGAGACTGCTCCTTTCTGATTCTGCAGGCTCTCCAGTGTCTGAGCCTCTCAGCCTCTCCCTAGGCCCTGGACAAATGGAACATCAGTGTCCAGCCGTGCCTGAGGCTCAGACTCTGGACACCCCAGGATTTTGTCTGTACCACTGGGAGAAGGCCACCTCCAAGGGTCCGAGAGAAGCTGTGCTGGGGAAAGGAAGGTTCCAAGCCCAGGGAAGCAGAGTTCAGCTCTGTATCAGTGGTACCATGGTTACCCTGTTCCTTCCACTTGCTCTATTTAAATTTAAATGCATTAAATTACATACAATTTAAAACCTCACTCTGTCACACTAGCCACCTTGCAAGTGCTCAGTGGCGTCACAGGGCTAGCAGCTACCCTATGGGTAGGATAAATAAAAGATAAGATGTCATCACTCCTCCTTGTGACTTTAAACTTCATGAATTTGAATGAGTCATTTAACCTTTGTGCTCTCACTGCTTGACTTGATTCTGCCCATTGAGAGCTACAGCACTGGGCCAAGTTTCAGGTTAGGGTTGCAAAGGTGAGCAAAAGACAGTCTCTGCCATCATGGAACCAAAGTGCCAAGGAAAGCCAGTTGTTAATGAAATAATTACACTAAAAGGTGCAGGTCTTTGAGAGTATAAAGCAAAGAAATTTGAACTAGACCCTGGCAGGTCGGTTTGAGGCCAAATGAGGACCCTCTCCAGGAAAAATGATGCTTAAGTCAAGATCTGAAGTAGGAAAGGGAATTAGGACAGCCTTGGGTGAGGTTGTAAAGAAATCAAAATCCTTACACCCTGCTAGTGAGAACGTGAAATGGTATTGCTACTTTGAAAAACTGGTGGTTCAGAGGTAGGATAAAAGAAATATACAGATAGAAAGGAGACAAGGGAAATCATAAGTTTAACATTGTACTTTAAAGAAAGACTGCAGCTTCAGGATACAAGTTACCCAAGATTACAATGCCTTTGTCCCTTCCAGGAAACCTACTCCAAAAAATTCCTAAGGGTCTTGAAGAAACAACAGGTCTGTAAATTGGGTCTTGGGCCCATGTTTTTCACATATAATTTGTTCTTCCTCCCACAGACTTCCTTCCTCAAGGAAGCAGCCTACTAGGTGGGCAGCAGATCTCTAACCTTCAAGCACGTGCAAATGGTTTGCAGTCTAACTTAGCTCTCCAAATGTGTTGCCTGACAGACAGTAGGAATACGCGTCCTAGGTCCCCTGCCTTAAGGCACCCTAAGACAATAAAAATTCCTAACCCCAGACCGTAATGCAGCTCACTCTAGAAGTACTCACACTCTGCTCTGTATACTTCTTTCTGCCTAATAAATGTCTTTATGCCTCTCACTGATGTGACATGAAAATTCTTATTCTGTGACAGGAGTCCCCAAACCTACAGCCTATCCTGTGGGTGGGATGAGTTGAAATCCCCATCTCCTCTTTGGGGGACCTCTTCAAACTCCATACTGTGACAGTTCCTCAAATAATCAATAGAATTACCGTGTGACCCAGCAATTCACACCTAAGTATATACCTGAAAGAAATGAAAACAGGTCCACACAGAAACTCATACATGAATGTTCATAGCAGCAATATTCATCAGAGCCAAAACATACAAACAACCCAAATTCCCATTAATGGATAAATGGATACATACAATGTGGTCCATCCATACAATACAATGAAACAGCATTCCACCTTAAAAGGAAATGAAGCGAGTTGGAGGTGTAGCTCGGTTGGTTGATCGGTTGGTTTGTCGGTTGGTCGGTGGTAGAGTGTTCCTGGTATGTGCATAGCCTGGGTTTGGTGGCCAGGACAGGAAAAAAAAAAAAAGAAAGAAAGAAAGAAATGGAAAGAAAGAAAGAAAGAAAGAAAGAAAGAAAGAAAGAAAGAAAGAAAGAAAGAAAGAAAAAAGAAAAGAAAGGAAAAGAAAAGACTGTTCCATGCTACATGGATGAGTCCTGAGAATATTAAACTAAGTAAAATAAACTGGTCACAAAAACATATATGATTCCATTATAAGAAACATCCAGAGGAGGGAAATCTACTGGAAGAAAGATTAGATGTTGTGTTTAGGTCTGAAGGAGACAGGGAAGTGGCAAGAGCTAAAGGGCACAGGGTTTCTATTTGATGTGATGAAAATGTTCTAAAACCATGACGATGGTCTCACATTTCTGAATATGCTGACGACCACAGAACCATACACTTGAATGGGTGAAGTCTATGATTTGTGAATTCCACCAAAGCTATTTGATGGGGGAAAAGAACTTGGGTGTTAAGAGAGGATTCCAGCCCAGATGACAACACACGCAGAAGAAGCTGGTGCCTTCCAAGCACAAGTCAGAAGGCCCACAAGGCCAGAGCCAGAAGAGTCCCCGGCTGAAGATGCAGGTGGCGGGGACCTCAAAGGCCCTGGAGGACATTATTGGAGTCTGTTTCTACGTCCCTCTTGAGTCTGAGCTGGCCCTGGGCTTGCTTTGGCCACTCTACTGGACATGTTGTAGTGGCAGAAGTACCAGCATACCAATTTGGGAGTTTAGATGTGGTGGGGGCGGTAAGGGGCTCTTGTGGCTTCTGCTTTTGTCCTCTGGAAGCCCTGTGATCACACAGTGCCTACTTGAAGCTGAGAGGCCATATGGAAGAGAACCAAGTACCCCAGCCCAACCCCAGCTCCATCTGCCAAACATGAGCAGGGCCATCTGAAACCTCCCAGCCCAGGCTCCTCCCATGAAATCCACACTCAGAAGTGATTTCCAAGAAACACCAAGATGGACTTCTGCCAGTGCTCAGATATGAAAGAGATAATTTCGGGGTCAAACTCAGGACCTCACACGCCAGCAGGCGCCCGTGCCGCTGAGCGATATCACCGGCCCTTTTTTCCGTATGTGGGTACCGGGAGTCGAACTCAGGACCTCGCGCTTGCCAGGCAGACGCTTATGCCGCTGAGCTATCTCACTGGCCCTGAAAGAGATAATTCATTGTTGTTTCAAGTCACTAAGTTTTGGGGTAGTTTATTACCTAGCAAGAGATAACTGAAAAACATATTCCTCCTTTTTTTTTTTTTTTTTTAAATGGGGTCTTACTGTATTGGCCAGGCTGGGCTCTACTTCAGGGGCTCAAGTGATCTTCCTGCCTCAGGCTCCTAAGTAGCTGGAACTACAGGTACGCTACCGTGCCTGGCTGAAATATATACCCTGAGTTGATGAAGCCAACTCACTTTGGGAATTTATATTATTAAAAACAAAATCCAGAAAAGAGCCAAGGATTTACCTACAATGGTGTTCCTTGCAGCATTGTTTACAATACACAATACCAGCATGATTTGGGATGCCTAAAAGTAGAAACTAGACAGAATAGGATACCTCTGCAGAGCAGGGACTCATTAAAAAGTTATCATTGAAGCATTCTAGTGTTACTGTGTCCAGAATACAGTATTCTGTTAATTGGAAAAAGAAAACAATTTTTAGGATATGTAAATATGAGCCATTTAAATACATATTTATGATGTGAAATGGATGGGTCCAAAGGCTTGAGCGACTTCAATTTGAAGTTGTAAAATTGCTTTCTGAAATGGATGTGACTATGATCTCACCTGCACTGAGTAGCTTTCTTGCTTCTTTTAGTCTCAGTCATTTCCCTGCATCCAGCCCAGCCACTGCCGCCGTTGGCGAAGGCCCTTCCCCTGATGCACTGAACTCAGATGTGAGTTAAAGCAAAAGTGGGCTCAATGTTTATTTCACTTCACAGAATTTCCTGGTCTCTCACCACCCAGAGACACCTTTCCTGACCCATTTCTCATCAAACCAAAGGGGCCTGATTGCTCATGGGCTTTGCTGGGGAGAGGGAAACTCACGGTGCACCGTCACGAATAGCAAGCTGGAAGCCAGGCTTGGAGATTTGGATGGGAGGGCAGCTGGGAGGAGCACTTGTCATGAGCGTACCAGGAAGGTACACTGAAGAAAGGCCTGAGCACGGTGATTAACTTTTCTTTTATCTCTGCATCACTGAACAGCACAGCAATTGCCTGCTTCCCTGAGAAGCTCTGCATGAGTCACTTGATGTCTTACTGGGGGTGGAGCATGTTTTATTTCAGGCAGGTGCAACCGCTCATTCACTTGCCCTTGAGGCACCCAGGAAGTACATAATTCTTCCTGGTCCCCTCCAACACTAACTCAATATGGGATCAACCATACCTTGGTTCAAATAAATGAAGGTTAATCTGAGTCAGTTTTTTGGCTGGCTAAGTGCCAAAGAGGTAAGTCTCCATTTCTTTCCCCTTTTTCAGGCTGTTGAATCACAGATGCAGGGCATATCCTTAGGTAACAGGAGGGTTATTAACTCATGGGTTAATTGAGGAAATCATTGACCAAACCACATGTGAGTGTGCTGGGCGAGCAACCCTTGGACTGTGATAAAGGCTGGTACAGGGAGGGAAAATAGGACCCCGCTGTGGCCTGCTTGACTCTTTTCTTCTAATGTGGGTCACTTCTTGAACTAGGACAGCCTGCAGGTGTTCCTTTTGTGCTCAGACAAACACTTAGCTCCTACCCCTTGGAAGAAGACAGCAGGAACAAAGGCCTGCCTGACATGTTGGAGGAGCAGCAAGCACAGGGAGGGAGGGCAGCAGCCCTTTTCTGAGTTGCTGTGCCTCTTCCTCCTCTACTGTACAATCTGTTTGGTTAAGTTAGGATTGGAGAGCTCTGCATTCTGGCCTCACTTCTTCACCACTTTGTAGCTTGGTGACTTTTAGCAAATTGTCTAACCTCTCTGAGCCTCACTTCCTCGTACTTGCAGAGCCATTGTGAGGACAGAATGAGGGGATTTATGGGGAGGGGCACTAGGTAGAATAACGCCTCCAAATATATCTGTATCCTAATTCCTAGAACCCAGGATTGTTACTTTACATAACAAATTGGACTTTGTGGATGCAATTAAGTTAGGGATCTTGAGATGGGAAGATTATTTTGGAGTATCTAGGTGGGCCTGACATGCACACAGGGGTCTTTATAAGAGGGAGGCAGGAGATCAGAGAGGTAGAAGGTGATAGGGCAATAGAAGCACACATTGCAGTGATGTGGCCACAACTGGGTAAAGTGAACATTCCCTAGAGCCTGCAAGAGGCAAGATACATATTCTCCCCTAAAGACTTCATAAGGAACCAGCCCTGCCAACATCTTGACTTTAGCAAGTGGGTTGTTCTAAACCACCAAGTTTGGGGGTAATTTGTTACAGCAGCCACAGGTAACTAATACAGGCTGATGTGTAAAGTACCATGAAAATGGAAGGATTTGCTGTCATGCAGCTGAATTAATCACATAGAGAAAAGAAAAGGTGAGCTAGCAAGGCATCAACCTGCAAATGTCAATTATTGTGTTAGCTCATTTGGAGGGAGGGAAGGTGCCTCCAAGGGGGCGCTGTGAGTGGCTGTATTGTTGGATGATGTTTGCTGCCTAACTCTGCCTGGTCACTGTATTTGAACCTGAGCCCAGTGAGAAGCAGCTCCATGGATCTGAGGAAATTGTTTTCCAAGAAACTCTGACAGTCACATGGATACAAGCTGTGCTCATTCCCAGGTGACATGGGACACACAAAGGTCAGGAGCATTCACTTACTCCATTCCTACATACCACAGTTTTGCTACAGCCCAGTAGACATTGGAATATTCTGGTACACTGCAGGTTATACCCACGACCACTAGCAGACTTCATCCTTGGTCACTGCATAAATGACAGTGGAGAAATGCTACTCTATAGGCAACAGACATAACCAAAAGGTACAAGCCAGAGTCACAAAGTTCTTCAGAAGCGCTCCCAAAGAATTAATGGGATACACAATGGCAGGGTAAACAGAGACCCCTGACATCTAGACTAACATGTGCGCTTTGGCACTCTCAGGCTTCTACAGGGCCTGCCTGTGGATGTCCATCAGCTACCCCTGAGACACATGTTCCCTAGCAGATCCAATGATAGGGGCAAGGGTCACAGCACAGGTGTGACCATGTCTCACCTTTGCAAAGTGTGGCTTGTTCATTATTCTCTAGGAAGAATGATTTCCAGTTCTAATCACTCTTCTTCTGTATCACAGAGTAAGTCCACTTGGAAAGCCACCAAAATGGTGACAAGGTGAGGTCCTACATGCCAACAGACATGCTCACTCTGGTTCTGACTCTTCTCTTTCTCAGATTTTCTTCCTGCTGCTGGCCCCTCTCTGGATTGAGCTTGCGTATTACTGGCTCCACAATGCAGTGCTTTGCCAGCAGAATGTCTGCACTCACAATGCTATGCAGCATGCAGCAGTGGTCAAACGCTGGCTAACAACTCCAGTATAATGACTGAAAATGAAAATTTGGGACTTAAAAAATACTTGCAGTATATCTCTAAGTCCGTGGCTCACTGGGCTGAAAAATCTCCAAAATTAGCTGAGTGAATGAGCCACAGGAAGCCCATGAGGGCTTTTTCCACTGTGGTGGCCTGAGGGGAGTCAGTGGAAAGCTCTGGAAAAGCCCACCCACTACTCCTGCTATTGACGGCCTTTTCTTCCCTGAGGGAGCTGGAGATCTCCTTTGGGTATTCCTTTAGGGTACCTTTCTCTTCCCACCTTCTCCCCCTTGGCCTTATTTTGTAGCATGAGTATGGACTGCATCTTTCTGACTATGCTCTACCTCTTCTCTCTTTTCATGCTTAGCTCCTCCAGGCTTGTGTTAAAGATACCTTGGAAAGTTCCTCCTGGTCTCCCTCTGCCTGGGAAAATCTCCCAAAAGGATCTTAGTGTCACTGTAAATTTTCCTCTAAATTCCTTTCTCAGAATGAAATGTCCTGAATCATTTCAGAATTTCAAAACTTGCAGTACCAAGCACAGGGAGGAAGGGGAGAGAAGGGACAGAAAGCCAGAGAACTTCTTTGTTTAGGCAAGATTGTCTCCTGGCAGTCAGTCCTCTAAATCCCTACAGTTGTTTGTTTGTTTGTTTGTTTGTTTGTTTGAGATGAGGTCTCACTTTGTAGTTCAGGCTGGCCTTGAACTTGCAGCAATCCTCCTGCCTCAGCCTCTTGAGTGCTGGGATTACTGATGTGAGCCACCACGCCCAGATCCCTAAGGTTCTTGATCCCTGAGCCTTTCACAGCTGTCAGAGACAATGCTTGTGTGTAATGGGGACCAACCCCCATCCATCTCAGATGACACTTGCATGAAATATAATGGAAAATGAATAGAAAAACAAAAACTTATAATACAAGCTCATTGATCATGCATTTGCACGTGGCAATGTCAAAATGCTGTAACTGTTCCTAAATGCTGACTTTCCATTTTTACAAATATCCCATTGAGGACAGATAATAAATGTTTGGGCCCTGGTACCAATCCACAGAGCATACTTTGAGTACATGCATAGATTAATGGACAGGCTGCTTATTCACAGCTAGAATCCTGAAAGTGTTCTTTATTCTTTGGTACTGTATACGAATCTGTAGCCAAAGACTTTCTCAGCAGAAGAAAAGAAAGTTCTGATGGCTTTCTATCCAGCCTGGTCTTGCTGTGGGGGGATAGCAAGCTCTGTCCAACAAAAAGAGAGTCATCAAAGCCACCTTCTCTGTCGCAGGAGACAGAGGTGGCCTCATTGGGTCATCTAGGAAAACGGAGGGAGCCACATTCATCTGGAGGTAAGGTTGGTTTGGGGAGTATGGGTGTGGCTCTGTCCGTCCACCTGTCCTAAAATGGAAGCTGGCCCTCATGAGAGGAATCTTTACTGCCATTCGAGCTCCGAGGCTCAGGACGAACACTTGTACTTGATTTCAAGATATAACTGTGAATTTTAAAAATGGCTTTAGTAGTTAGGATGACTTAAGTGTTTACTGTGTGTTAGGGTTTCCAGGGATCATCTCAGTGACCCTATTAGGTTGTTGGGTTTTTTGGTGGGGGGGGGCTAATAGTTTTTCTGGTTTTAGTTATTTTTAAATGTTCCTAGAAGGTCAGGTCTTTTTAGTACCTAAAGATTAAACAACTGCTGCTCATGGGCCATGAAGATGCTGTTTTTGCAAACAGCTGAGCCTGGGCACTTCACTTGTGACCTCACATAGGTGTGCACATAAGCATCACCTTGTCCACGAGGCAAACCTGAACCACACTCTCCCCTCCTCTGCATCCGTAACCCCCTTTATTCAGTTTGACATTCTTACCTTCAATGTACCCTAGTCATTTGTTTATTGATTTATTGTTTATTATCTACCCCCGCAACCCAAGCTCCAGATTAAACATAGAATCAGACCAGCCCCCATAAATATATTGAAAAAAGTACACATCTCAATGTACCCAGAGGTCAAGATACTAAGTGAAGTCCTTTCCTTATATGATCTGATGCTAGGAAGGAGCTGGTACCTCCTTTTGCATAATAATATCTGAGAGATCTGCTTGCCAAAGGTTTGCCTACAAGGTGGGGAAGATCTGCGTACTGCTTGATGGTCTATTCTGGGTACAAATCTTTGTGAGGGTCTCTCTCTCTCAGGCACTGCACCCCAGAACCTGATGTGGAGTACCGACTCACCACCTACACTGGAGGCAGGACTCAAGATGTTAATGAGACTAAGTAGCAATGGAGGAGGGCAGGAGGGAGCCTCCGCAAGCCAAGGAGCAATGACCTGGGTCAAGCCAAGGCCCCACCTGAGGACAGAGCTGAAGGGGAGTTGTGTGTGCTGGAGAATCCCTCAGAAAGCTGGCATTTGTTAATCCTGTGGTACATGTCTTGGAGACTGAGGCCAGAGGCATACTGGATACCTTCTGGGACTCTGTCTATGAGCTTGGTAGGCCACAGTGACAGATTCCAGGACTGTGGACTTCTCCGCCTCCCTCTTTCACCAAATGGGCCTGGCGCTGGGACAGCCAGAACAGTTGACACCAGGGTGGCAGGAACTCTGTCTGTCACCCAGTGCTGACATCTATGGCCAGGGCTGGTTAGGGTTACAGGGAGTGAGAAGTGGACCACCATCTTCTGTGGAAGGGGGGGTAGGTTGGTGAAATGGCCTCTCTCACCAGTATCATGAGGACATCCCTATACACACTCCTCACCTGACTACATGTGAAGACTTTTTCACCCAAGATTGAAGAGGAAGGGGCTTCTCAGTCACCAGTGTGTGTATGTCAGGGGTGGGGCAGTGTCTGTCAATGCTAGATTTTTTTTAGCATGGAAAAGTTTTCTCTTTGAGAATCAACCATTTCTACTCAGGATGCAACAGGGCTCACTGAGTTTAAAGAGCAGAGAGAGGACTTTGAGTTAGAGGCAGGATAAACTTCCATTCATTCTTTATCATCAGAAATGCTGATAAACACTGGGAAGGGAATATTTTTAAATAGTTACAATTAATTTAGTACGCTGGAGGTGCATAAAATTATATATTTTAAAAGTTCTTTTTGTGATGCCTTTCTTTCTTGAGCCTCTGCACTCTATTCTTTTTTTTTTTTTTCTTTTTGTGGGTACCGGGAACAGAACTCAGGACCTCGCGCTTGCCAGGCAGGCGCTTATGCCGCTGAGCTATATCACTGGCCCTGCACTCTATTCTTTGAGTGTAATTTTAAAATTCTACCTAATAAATTCCTTCTGTGCCTCTTTAAAAAGTAAAAATGAAAAAAATCCTTTTTACATATTTGCTATGGTCCATTCTCTACTGCTACAACAGAGCACCAAAGACTGGATAATGTATAAAGAAAAAAGGTTTCTTTCCATTCACATCTCTGGAGGCTGTAAAGGCACCAGCAACTTCTCAGGTTTTGGTGAGACTTCATGTTGCTCTGTGTATTACAGAAATGCTGAAGGGGAAGTGGGCACCTGTGGAGGGGGGCAAAGTAGCTGATTCACTATGATAACCCACTTTGGCAAAAAGATAATCCTATCTCCATGAAAAAAATTAATCCATTGATGAGGGGAAATCCCTCATGACCCTAAATGCCTCTTAAAGGCCTTAGCACTGCTTAATGCCATTACTTCAGGAACTAAGCCTCAACATGGGTTTTGGTGGGGAAAAACCATATTCAAACAATAGCAATATCTCACATTTAAAAAAAATTAGACTGAATTCTTATCAGTAAATTCCTACATGTGGTGAGATATAGAAGTTAATGACTGTGCTAGGGTTCCATGCATGAGTTCCAGTTTGCTATTCAGGCTCTAAGGAAAAGTATGTGGTGATTCCTCTCTCCCCACCTTCCGTGAACGCCAGGGAGTGGACAAGCACAGACCCTGGGTGTAGCAAGTCTTTGAACTTCTAGCCTTCTCTCTTCTCACCCCTTCCCTTGAATGTCTGTGTCCTGAGTAGAGCAGCTGTGGAGACAGCTACTACCTGGAGTTCAGGGTGAAGATCATGCTATATGGTTCACAGCTACAGCTGTAGGTACACCAGAAACAGGTTATTGTGAGAAGCAAGAAGGATTTGAAGGTGAAAAGAGAGGGAGGGGTAACTACAGGGTGAACATGATCTTCAGGAACAGTAAGGCAGTAAAACCCAGTGATGGTAAAGTAGGGGGGATATGGGCACTTTGGATGGAACATAAACCCCCAAGCTTTCTAGAAAATCAAAAGATTTCAAAATTTGTTTACCCTTTGTCAGGTATCCTATGGTATGCAATTTATTACCAGAACAAAGTCCACAAAGGCATATAAATACGATTTTTGGCATATTACCTATTAGGAAAATTTTGTAAATAACCAAATTGTCCGTTAATAAAGGACTAATCAAGCAAGTTACAGGACATCCATTCCACTGAACTTGATAAGGTGGATCTATATTTATTGACATGCAAAAAAATGTACAGCTCACAACAATTTTTAAAAAGAGTCACAAAAATACCATGTGACTCCATGTACATATTTAGGTACAGCTAAATACTCAAGATAGTATGTATAAAACAGATATAAGAAGACTTCGTAAGGTAGAGAGTAGAAGGAAAACTGGCTAGAGCCTCTAGATCCAAAGAATAATGTGATAGCGAGTTCCCTGGCTTTCTTTTTGCTTCTTATGTTCCAGAATGCATGCTGGGAAAGCTGGCTACTTGGAAACACCAATGGGTGCAGGCAAAGACAGCTCCAAGAAAATCCTGTTCTCTCTAATTAAAGGATCATGAAAAGAACAGCCAAGCAACACAACTCTTAGATAGTAGCCATTCTACTCCAGCCAAACACCTCGGAAAAACTGTGGCCCCACCTCCACTCAAGCCAGAAAAGCTGAGTAGACAGAGTAGACTTTCACCACTGCCAGGCTGTAATGAGATGCTCTAATTCTATACTCCCCCGCCCATCCCACTCACTGGGATGCTGTCGGAGCAGGCCAAGTGGGAAGATAAGGCTTGCAGTAACAAGTCCCTCACCTTCTCACTGCAGTGTTGCTGGACAATATTCAGAAAGCCTAAACTTCCACTGCCATTGAGAGATTATGACATAGCTCTCCCCGTCCTAACTGGAGAGGTGTTAGAGGAGGCCTAGTAGAAAGCTAGGACTTTTACTACTGATCAGCGTCAGTGGAGGCAATGAGAGGAGCTGGAACTTCCACATCTGCCCAGCGATAGTGAGGAGCCCCAGCCTCCCCTGCCAATGGAGGCTAAGTAGAGAACCCAGAACTCCACCTTCCCTCTCAGTAACAAGGTAGTGTTTAGCTACCTGCCAGAGTGGTGTTACAGAAGACCTGCTAAAACACAAGCGTCAAATAAGATCTAGAGTCCTTCAGTATTATTTCCAAACACCCATATTTCAATTTAAAATAATCACTCATCATTACCAACGACCAAAAAGATTGCCACTTGAATGAAGAAAGGCGACCCACAGACATTGACACTAAGGTGACACAGATTTAGAATTACCTGACAAAGATTTTAGAAGAGCTGTGATTAAAAGATGTTTCAATAAGCAATTGCAAAAATTATTGCATTTATTTTATCGAAGTAAATGAAAAAATTCTCAACACATAAATATAAATCTCAGCAAATAAACTGAAGATTCAAAGAAGAACCAAATGGCAATTTTAGAGCTGAAAAACACAATAACAAAAAAAAATTTAAAACTTAATGGATGGAAAAAATCAAAGAATCATGACATCTGAGACAGAAATATAGAAGCTACCCAGTTTGAACAAAAGAGAGAAAATAAGTTGGAAAATAAAATGAACAGAGCCTAAAGGACCCATGGGATTATAAGAATTGTGTCATAAGAGGCCCAGAAGGATAGAAGAAAGAAAGTGAGTTGAAAGACATTCAAGGAAATAATGACAGAAGGTGTCCCTAATTTGGCAAAAGACATAAATCTACATTTTCAGAAGCTAAGTGAACCCCAGGGTCATAAATCCAGAGTAATCCATGCCCAGAATTATCTTAAGCAATTTCTGAAAACTAAAGACAAAAATATAAAACAAAATATCTTCAAAACATCCAGAGAGAAATGATGGATTACCCATAGGGAAAACAAAAACAAAAACACAAATACAATACATGCAAAATGCCACAGCCACTCTTTTCTTTTCTTCGTGGGTACCGGGGGTTGAACTCAGGACCTCGCGCACCATCAGGTGCCCGTGCCACTGAGCGATATCACCGGCCCTTTTTTCCTTTATGTGGGTACTGGGAGTCGAACTCAGGACCTCACGCTTGCCAGGCAAGCGCTTATGCCGCTGAGGTATCTCACCGGCCCGGCCTAGTCACTCTTGAAAATAATTTTGCAGTTTCTTAAAAAAATGCGTATTTATCATGTGACCCAGAAATTTCACTTGTGGGCATTTATAACAAAGAAATGAACGCTATGTCCTCACAAAAATACCTGATTGTTCATAACATCTCTATTTGTAGTAGCCCCAAATTGGGAACAAATATCCCTCAAAAAGTGAATGATTAAGCACACTGGTCTATATTAATATCATAGAAATACTACTTAGCAACAAAAAGGAATAACTGTTCACATATGTAATAACTTCCATGGATCTCAAGATCAACCTTAAAAGATCACATATCATATACTGTAATTCCATGTTTTAATCTTAAAAATGTCAAAATTATAGACATGTAAAACAAATGATTGGTTTCCAGGGGTTTAAGGATGTTGGAGTGGGGAGAAGGATGGTATAACTATAAATGAGTAGCACAAGAGACATATTTGTGATAAGATACTTCTTTTTTTTTTTTTTTAATATGTGGGTATCGGGAGTCGAACTCAGGACCTCCCACTTGCCAGGCAGGCGCTTATGCTGCTGAGCGATATCAATGGCCCTGTGATAAGACATTTCTGTATCTTGTTTGATGTAGTAGTTATATATGGAGGGACAAAATCACATAGTGCTACACACACATTGCATCAATGTCAACTTTTTCCATTTGATGTTGTATTACGATTGTATAAAATGTAACCATTAAAAGAAAACAGGGTGAAAGGCACGGTGGGGGGCCTTCTTTGTAACACTTTTGAAACTTCCTGTATATTTTAGTTATTTCAAAATTTTAAAAAAGGTTTTTGAAAAAGAAGTACATAGAACATGAGATAATTTTATAAAGTCACTTAGCTTTATCTACAGTTAAATGTATCTGTGTAGAGAGGTATCTGGAATGATGTTTGGCATTTTTTGAGTGATTATTATTGAAAGGTGGCATTTGGGAGTGATTTTTGCTTTCTTCTTCATAGTCTATGTATTGTTTGAGTTATATTTAATTTAAAATCTAGAGTAGATAGACACTGTGAAGAGCAAGGGAAAATAGAAAAAAACACATCCATGTTTGCCTTAGACTTGGGCGAGGTTGGTGGCATGAACTATGATGACTTGTGGGGCTATGAGGCCTGGGAGTTTAGTCCTGGGAAGGACGCTTAGCACCTCCCATATGATAGCAGCCACTCTGAGGAGCCCAGTACAGCACCGGTTGCTTTCCTGATCATCAAGCAGAGGCCTAGAATATTAACCTCTTCCCCTCAGCTCCCTTCACCATGCCCTGGAGAACACCACTGAACTCACTTAATTTCAAAATCCCACTTCGGCCAGCAATTTTTAAATCTGGTTTTAAGCCCAAATAGAAAATAGATAAAAATTCTGCTGTTGTTTTTTTTTTTTTTTTCCAAACTGGAAGATATCGATTATTCCAACTTGTAGCAACAATTGTCATGCACTCATAATTTTTTGAGCCCCAATGTGCTAAGCAGTAGTATCACCAACTCTTAATACTTTGTGAAAGGATCTTTTTTGTGCAAGTAAATTAGATAAACACACAGAGATTCGATGACATTATTGTTTGATATGATGAGCAAGGGCTTATTCTGATTTTCCCATTGGAGAATTTGTATATGCCGTATTGACATTAAAATGAAATGAGGTGTGGGCTGTGTTTGTGTTCATGTGCACGTGTGTGTGCATGTGGGTGGTGGGTGGGTGTTTTTGTTAAGTTCAGCACACTGTCTTATCTGTTCAGACCCTCTGGGTTGGCATGGCAGGAAATGCAAGCCTTGAGTCCCATGTCTCTCACTCCCTAGATACATAAGCTTCACTTTTCTCATCTGTAGAATAGGGCACATATGGGCAAGGTTGAGCAAGCTGTAAGAGAGAGAACATTTGTAAAGCAGGGTCTCACCCGGGTCTCAAATAGGATCTGGCCCACATGGTAGCTGGGGCTTTTCTCCTGCCCGTTTGTGTGTCCACCAGCAAAGAGGAGATGACAGGTCCATAGTGGCTTCATCACCTTAAGAAGTGGTAAAACTCTAGGTACAAAGATAAAAAAGGGTCTAGAGGAGAGACTCAGGCAACTGGGCAGGTGGATGCATGGTAAAACTGACTGACCTTTGCAAAGGGTTGATGGGAATCTTGAACTGAACTGGAAGCTCAACTTTATCCTGAGAGCCCATAGGGAAGGAGGGAGTATTAGGATGCTCAGCTGTCACTCTCAACCCTTGGGAGAACTTTCCAGTGTAGGATGTCTCAGGAAACTTATAAAGGGTAGAAATTTATTTGGCCTCCAGTTTTAGGGGAGATTCCAGAGCCTGGTGCCGGCATCAGCTCAGCATCTGGTGACGGCCTTCAGAACAAGCATGCATCAGCTCAGGTAACCTTCTACTTCTTAGAAAGCCACTATCCCGACTTGATGGCCTTGTCTAATCCCAGTTACCTCCCACAGACTTCACCTCCACATACAAGCAACTTATGAAATTGGGGATTCATGAGTTTCAGAGGAAATTCAAACTATGACAGGGGACCATTTTACCCATGTAAGGGTGGAAAGAGGGGCTGGCACGCTTAGATGCCTCCCAGGATGGTTTTGAGAAAGAAGCTAGCATTTATGACTGGCTCCTCACTTGAGGGGCCTTTGCAAACGTGTGTGTGTGTGTGTGTGTGTGTGTGTGTGTGTGTGTGTTACTGGGGATTGAACTCAGAGCCTTTGCACTGAACTACATTCTGAGCCAGCCCTTTTTATTTTTTATTTTATTTTTATTTATTTATTTATTAATTTTTATTTTAAAGAGAAAAAAATAGAACAAAATTTCAAAACAACGTAATAGGAAGGTAACAATGGTTAATACATTACGTGTTGTTATCTTTAAATTAGTTACTCAGGGTACAAGATATCAGCATTCAATTGTCCAAACAATATTAGCACAAACTTTTCTTCTCAATGAACTAAGCAAAATTAGTAGTGTATCTTTCTTAACTATCATATATATATATATAATATATATATAATATATATATATAATTTTTTTTTCTTTTCCCTTCTTTCTTTTTCCCATTCCCCATCCCAGTTTTCTCTTTCCTTTTGACCAGTTTCTTCCTGTTTTACCATATCTATTGTACATTTTGGATCTTATTTACTCTTTCAGTTTCTCACACTAGAGAGACAATACAATGTTTACACATGTGAGTCCAGTTTATTTCACTTATGAGTATTTTCTGGAGTTGCATCCATTTACGTATAAAAGTCTCCAGTTTATCCTTCTTTATGGCTGAATAGTACTCCATTGTATAAAAATACCACATCTTTCTTATCCATTCCTCGGTTGATGGGCATTTGTGTTGTTTCCAAGATCTGGCTATTACAAATCATGCTGCTATAAACATGGGTGCACATGTATCGCTGTGGTACAATGTTTTTAACTCTTCTGGGAAGATAGCCAGAAGAGGAATAGCTGGGTCAAATGGGACCTCCAATCCTAGTTTTTTGAGGAATCTCCACACTGATTTCCACAGTGGCTGTACCAGTGGACAGAAGGGTTCCTTTTTCCCCACAGCCCCTCCAGCATTTGTTATTAGTTGATTTCTTGATATTAGCTATTCTTTCTGGGGTGAGGTGGAATCTCAGTGTTGTTTTAATTTGCATCTCTCGAATGACTAGTGATGTTGCACATTTTTTTGTACATTTATTTGCCATTTGTATTTCTTTATCTGAGAAGTGTGTATTCTTCTCAGATGCCCATTTTTGGAGTGGGTCTTTAAATTTGGGAGGTCTGATTTTTTTGAGTTCTTTGTATGTTCTTGATAGTAATCCTTTGTCTGAGAAACAGCTGGCAAACATTTTTTCCCATGCTGTGGGTTGTCTCTTTATTCTGTTGGTGGTTTCTCTTGCTGTGCAAAAGCTTTTTAATAAGATGAGATTCCAGTTGTTGATTCTTTGTGATAGTTCCTGTGCAATTGGGGTTTTATTCATAAAGTCTTTGCCTATATCAATGTCTTCAAGAGTTTTACCTATCCTACCTTCCAGCAGATTTAGTGTTTTGGTTTTAATATTTAGATCTTTGATCCATTTTGAATTTAGTTTAGTGCATGGTGAAAGATGTGGGTATAGTTTTAATCTTCCGCATGTGCAGAGCCAGTTTTTCCAGCACCATTTATTAAAGAGGCTATCTTTCTTCCAGTGAATGTGTTTGGCACCTTTGTCAAAGATAAGGTCATGAAGATCAATGGAACAGATTAGAAGATGCTAAAACCACCCAGACATACTAAGCCACCTTATCTTTGATGAAGGTGCCAAACACATTCACTGGAAGAAAGATAGCCTCTTTAATAAATGGTGCTGGAAAAACTGGCTCTACACATGCCGAAGATTAAAACTAGACCCATATCTTTCACCATGCACTAAACTAAATTCAAAATGGATCAGAGATCTAAATATTAAAATATAAACATTAAATCTGCTGGAAGGTAGGATAGGTAAAACCCTTGAAGACATTGGTGTAGGCAAAGATTTTATGAATAAAACCTCAACTGCACAGGAAATATCACAAAGAATCAGCAACTGGGATCTCATGTTATTAAAAAGCTTTTGCACAGCAAGAGAAACCACCAACAGAGTGAAGAGATAGCCCACAATGTGGGAAAAAATGTTTGCCATCTGTTCCTCAGACAAAGGATTACTATCGAGAACATATAAAGAACTCAAAAAAAATCAGACCTCCCAAATTTAAAGACCCACTCCAAAAATGGGCATCTGAGATGAATACACATTTCTCAGATGAAGAAATACAAATGGCAAATAAATATACAAAAACATGTGCAACATCACTAGTCATTCGAGAGATGCAAATTAAAATAACACTGAGATACCATCTCACACCAGAAAGGATGGCTATTATAAAGAAATCAACTAATAACAAATGCTGGAGGGGCTGTGGGGAAAAAGGAACCCTTCTCCACTGTTGGTGGGAGTGTCGACTGGTACAGTCACTGTGGAAATCAGTGTGGAGATTCCTCAAAAAACTAGGATTGGAGGTCCCGTTTGACCCAGCTATTCCTCTTCTGAGTATCTTCCCAGAAGAGTTAAAAACATTGTACCACAGCGATACATGTGCACCCATGTTTATAGCAGCACGATTTGTAATAGCCAGATCTTGGAAACAACCCAAATGCCCATCAGCCGAGGAATGGATGAGAAAGATGTGGTATTTTTATACAATGGAGTACTATTCAGCCATAAAGAAGGATAAACTGGAGACTTTTATAGGTAAATGGATGCAACTCCAGAAAATACTCATAAGTGAAATAAACCAGACGCACATGTGTAAACATCGTATTGTCTCCCTAGTGTGAGAAACTGAAAGAGTAAATAAGATCCAAAATATACAATAAATATGGTGAATCAGAAAGAAACCGGTCAAAAGGAAAGAGAGACTGGGATCGGGGAATAGGGAAAAGAAAGAAGGGAAAGGAAAAAAAATTGTATATATATATATATAAGATGGTTAAGATAGATACACTACTAATTTTACTTAGTTCATTGAAGAGTAAGGTTTGTGCCAATAATGTTTGGACAGTTGAATGCTAATATCTGGTAGACTGAATAACTAACTTAAAGATAACAATACGTAATGTATTAACCATTGTTACCTTCCTATTATGTTGTTTTGAAAATTTGTTCTTTTTTGATTTGTTTTGTTTTTTCTTCTCTTTAAAATAAAAAAAAAAATCAGTGAAAAAAACAAAAAGATAAGGTCAGCCCTTTTTATTTTGAGACAAGGTCTTGCTAAGTTGCCCAGGAAAGTTTCGAAGTTGCAATCCTCCGACGTCAGCATCCCAGAGTGCTGGAATTGCAAGCAGGTACCACCATACCTGGCTGCCAGTGGTCTTTGTTCCTTGCCCTGAGGGCAGTGGTGTGACTGACAGAGCTGTCTCCTGACCACAGGCTCATAGCCAGCAGGGCCAGAGCATGTCTCATTTTCAGATTCCTACTTCCTGGTATTCTAACCTGCTTCTCTGCTTGCTGATGTCAGTTTTATCCTCTCTCAGGAGAGGATAAAATGATGCCTTTTCTACCACTGAGGGAAGTTGGTAGCTGCCAAAGATGCAGCTCCACTTCCCAATGGGAGAATAGTGGGCTGAGCTTCATGGCAGCTCAGAGTGGGCACTTCCTTTAGTCCGCATAGCCCCAGTCCATCTGCCTTTGTTACAAACATAGGCCCAGATGCATTTCAAAGGAGCCAAAAGACGCTTGTCTTCAGGAACTTTGTTACCTTGTGTCTTAGTCAGTTTTCTCATCACTGGGACAAAATACCTAACACCCACGATTTATACGAGAAATTTATTTTGGCTCACAGTTCAGTCCATAGTTGACTGGCTCCAAGGCAGAAACAGCATGGTGGAAAGGCCTAGACAGAGGACGCTGTGCATCATCCTATGGCAGCCAAGATGCAAAGAGAAAAAGGAGAAGCCAGGGAGAGAGACACACCCTTGCAGGGCACACCCCCAGTGACCCACCTCTTTCTGATCAGTCCCTTCCTCCTAACAGCACACTCATCTACGAAAATATCAGCATCCCCATGATCCGGTCACCTTCTAAAAGTCCCACTTCTGAATACAGGAGGCTTTGGGGAATATTTTAGATCTAAACCGTAACACCCTGATTACCTGGCAGGGACATCAGTCTGCCACTGAGGGAGGGCCTTTGAGGTAACTAGTGCTTTACTCAGACCGCAAAGGCCAGAGATAAGCCTCTGGGCCACGGGGGAATAGTCAGGTACTACTAGATCTATCCTGTCATCCCTTTAATGAGTCACATCACCCAGGTACCCATTTGCTCCTTGATTTATTCAGCTATCGGTTTGGTTATTCATTCATCGATTCATTCATGTGCTCAGTTGGATATTCATTTGTGCATGAATCCACTCATCCATCTATCCATCCTTCCATCCACTCCTCACTCACCCACCCACCTATCCATCTAACCTTTCATTTGGTTCGCCAGCAATTGAATTATCCACATAATCAACAGATACGTATGTACTACAGTGTCCAGAGCTCTATCTTTTGGCAGTGAAGAGGGAGAGGCACTAACATCCCGTTGCCAGGTTCCTATGTGCCAACTGCGGTGTTAACCTCTTAACATGCTTGTCCCTCACACTGATAACAGGGGTTAAGCTCCCCACCTATAGAAGAGAAAAGTAAGCCAGAGAGGCTTGATGACCTGTCTAGGGACAGTCAACCACTAGGAGCCAGAGCCAGGGCCCCACCCTACATCTTCTTAGCACTTCAGCCGAGGCTTTTCTATTTTTTGTTCATGCCACTCTTTTCAGAGTTCTTTTATATTCGCCTGATACTGACCCCAGTCCAAGGAGATGTGTTGCATTGCTCCTCTAAACAAATGTTGTGGAAAGTGTGGCTCAGAGAGATTGTATGAGATGCTGAGACCAAGCAGCTGATGAAGACAGAATGTGAGTTTAAACTCAGGTTGTCTAGTTACAAAGGTTTTGTTCATTCCACAGAATTGTGTGTTCAGAATAAGGCAGCAAGTTCTGAGTGGTTCTGTACACTAGGCATGTAGGAAAGAATCTGGGGCCAGAGGGATGGGAGCCATCCCATGCTGGAGACCAGGGAAGGATTTCTGGAGAAGGTGGATGGAGCCACACCACACCTGAAGGACAATGTGAGGGGGTTGCCAGTAGAGAGCACCCCAAATGAGGCAGAGGTTCAGAGTCTTTTCAATGGTTTGGCTAAAGCAGAACACCTGGGCACCTGTACTGGGCAAAGAATAATGCAGGAGTGTAGGTGGGGCCTTCGCTTCCAGAGAGACTGTTCAAAGAGTCCAGGGGACTTATCTACCCTGTGATCTTGTCATGTTCTTCATACTTAAAATCCTTCAATGTTCCTTCTCCATTTTTCCCTGATAAAGCCCGCTCCCTTACAGTGCCCTCTGTCCCTGTCACTGCCTCTGGGCCATTTTACCTCTGACTTGTCTGTGTGGGTGCTTGGCTGCACTGGCTTCTCCTAGCAATGACTCAGTGAGCAACTTTTGTTTTAAGAAACCATATGGGCAGGCCTGCCACTCCCTGGCTGGTCTCTGGCATCCAAAACAAACAGTCTGGCAGGCGGCATGTGGGCACCAGAATGAGGTGCAGGAGGGCATTTCAGGATAAGCAAGAGAGCATCCAGAGAAAAGCTCATTTATTGTCAGTAAGCACGGACGATGAACCCTGGAATGGGACCGAGCAGGGGTGAGGGCATGTCTCCCATAACGGCCCAGTAGACACCATTGTGAAAGACACTTATTGAGCCCTTGCTATGTGCTAAGCCCCACCTTCACAACCTCTCTGTAGCAGGGGGATCCGTTGTCCAATGAGGAAATGAGCTCAGCACTTCAGCAAGTGGCTCAAAGCTAGACAGCTAGCAAGTGGTATAATTTAACTCAGTCTGTGTGGCATCAACAGCATTCCTCTGCATCAGCATCCTGGATCAAAAAGCTGAGATCACAGAGATGGGATCATTTGGGATTTTGTAAAGCGTTAGTCATTTTTTAAAATTTAAAAGCAGTTTTCCTAAACAATGCTTACCATCTTTTTATGACCAAAAGCATACCTAAGTGCAGAACTGCTGACTCCGAGTGTTAGGCTTTCCGAACAGTGCTGATGGGTTGCCATGTTGGATTAAGAACTATACTGTTGAGCTTACTTAGTTTACTTCTGTGATGGACAAGAAAGAAAACAGAGAAAAGGAATTCTGCAATAAAAATTCCAGAATGACCTGCAACTTTTTTTTTTTTTTCCCCTGACAGCTTCTTGTGCAGCTCCAAATGCCCCACTCGGAGGCAGATGGCAATTAAGGGATCAGGACCATGTGACTGTACCTAAAATGGAATTCAGGGCCATGCTTGGACTCCAGGCTCCAGTCCCTTGTTGCTGGGCTCACTGATGCCCCATCTATGCTCCATTCTCCCAGGCTCCATTGGGGCCATGAGTGTCTCAACACCTGAAGCTGGAGACTTGGAATTAAGTCACCTGGGGCTGGTACAGAAGTGATTCCTGGGTAGCTGCCCACTACGCTCACATGAGTTTATTGCACTGGACTTCCTGACAGGCTCTCTTTCATGTCTCTAGTCCCTTCCGGGCCTAGAGCTAGGAAGCCAGATTGGCCCTTAGGTTCACACCCTTACCTTCTAGCGGGAGCCTGCCTACCAAAACAGGCCACTGTTCCTTGACTTCTCCAATATCCTGGACACTGCACTCAGGGCTGAGGCTATAGAGATAATTAAGACATGGCCCATGCTTATGAGGAAATCAGAGTCCCCTGATTATAGGTTACAGACACCAGTATAATTTAAAGGTGAGGAACAAAGGGGTCACAGAGGAGAGAGATCATTTATCCTTGAAAATTCAGAAGGATTTCTTGGAGATGATGAATTCTGACTGGAGTCCTCTAATGTTTGCCTTTCAGTATAAACAGATTTTATTTGGAGGAGGCTAGGAGGTGGGATAAGGATGGAGGGAAAAGCCATTCTAGGCAGAGGAAGCAAGATGAAAAAAGATGTAGGAGGGGAAACAATTCAAATGTCCACCAATGGGTAAATAGATAAATAAACGATGATGTATCCATACAATGGATTACTACTCAGCAATAGAAAGAATGAACTACTGATACGTGCAACATGATGAATCTCAAAATAGGCAGAGCAGAGGAGGCCACACAGAACAGTGTATGCTATGTGATGCCATTTATAGAGAGTTCTAGAAAACGCAAACAAATTTATAGTAACAGAAAACAGAGGAGTGGTGGCTGTTGGGGCAGGGAAGACAAGAGGGAGACATGATAAAGGGGAAGAGGAAGGACACTTTTGGAGGTGATAGATACGTTCACTGTCTCGATTATGGTGATGTTTATACAGTTATATTCATAGGTGAAAACCCAACAAATTGTGCAATTTATTGCATATCAATTATACTCAATAACACTGTTTTTAGGCATAGGAGGGTGGAGTAGTCTGGGTGTGAGAACCCCAGGTCGCCAGATTAGACTGAAGCAAAGTCTGTGAAAGCTCAGAGGCCAGAGGAAAGCCAGGCTTGGGGCATAAGCCTGTAATCCCAGTGCTCAGGAGGGAGAGGCAGGGGAATTGCAAGTTTGAGGCCAGCCTGGAGCACATAGCAAGACCCTGTTTAAAAAAGAAAAAAAAAAGAGGCCAGAAGAAAATTGTTCAGGAGTTCAGATCTTATCCTGAGGCAATTGGGAGCCATGGAAGAAAGGTTTGTCAGCAGTCCAGGTACAAATGGTAGGCCCTGGACCAGGTTAGGAATAGTGAGATAAGACTGATGGATTTACAAAATAGGACTCAGGATTGTCAGCAGTTGGCATTCATTGGATATGGGGCAGGAGGGCAGGATGGAGCCAAGGGAAGTGACCAGGCTTCTGTTGGGGTGACCAGAGGTGGAAGGCCTGCAGTGAGACCACACAAGGGGATTGGCTTTTTTGGGTGATGCTCATGGTGCTGATGGGTGTCCTCCTGCCTTCTCCAGGTTCCAGCTACAGCTCTGAGCTCTCTCTGTCTTTGGGCTGTGTTGGCTCAGAACACTTCTGTTCTGTCTAGAGCCACTTGAGGAGCTTTGCCAATTCCTTCTGCTCCCTCCAGAGTGGTGCTAACATGCAAAAGTTGTAGCAGGCTCCTGGCCCAGACCTGTTCTTATTCTAACAGGAAGGCAGGCAAATCTGAAACATCACATGAGAGACTTCATATGAACCCTAGGCCAGGAGTAGAAACGCCTTTCGACTTCGATTCTTTTTTCCTTTTCAGTTTCTCATCTATAAACCAAAGCAGATAATATTCTTCAAAAGCTGAGAAAATGGAGCAACTGGAACTCTCACACAAGGAAAGGACTTATACAATTTCTTTTAAAGTTCAACGTACTTTTTTTTTTTTTTGGTCTTTTTTTGAAACAAGGTTTCACTGTGTAGTTCAGGCTGGCCTTGAACTCACTTCGTAGCGCAGGGTCTCCTCGAACTCACGGCGATTCTCCTGCCTCAGCCTCCCAAGTGCTGGGATTACAGGCATGCACCACCACACCAGGCTAAATGTACTCTTATCCTATGACTCAGCAATTCCACTTGATATGTAAGAACAAAAAAAAGTACAAGTGTTCACCAAAGAGTTGAAGAAGGTTTATAGCAGCTTTATTCAAAATAATCCCAAACCAGAAACTCATCCACCAACAGGAAAATATATAAATTGTGATTCACCCACAAAAATAGAATATTATATAGCAGTTCAACACAATGACATAGATACATTTCCAGATACAATGTTGAGCAAAAGAAATTAGAACTCCAAAAGAGTATAAAACATACTATGTTATTACATGGAAGTTTAAGAATAGGGAAAATAAATCTATGATGATAGAAATCAGAGGAGTGGTTATCTCTGGTTGGCATAAGAAGTGTATCTTGCTCAGGGTGGTGAATACAAGTTTACTGAGCTTTATACTTAAGAGTTCTAGACTTTATGTTTAAAGTATACCTCAAAATAAAGCAAAACAAAACAAAAAACAGGAAAAATATAACAGCAATGCCAGTTCCTGTGACCAGAGATTCTAATTGAATTTTTTAAAGTTCCCCAACAACTCTACTGTGCATCAGGGCTTGGCACCCCCTGACAGAGTCCCCCTTGAAGAGCTTCCTTCTCCAAGGTTCCAGACCTTAGAGCAGAAGTCAGCTGCTGGGTTTATCCTGGAGTGTGCAAGCTGCAACTTCGGCTCAGGAAATAGGCGCAATGCTATCTTTTATCTGAAGGAAGTCTTGCATGAAGTGCTGGTGCAGAAATGGCTGCTGAAGTTTCCAGCCTGGGGCAGTCTGCCTCTGTCAGCAGGCCTTCTCTCAGGCTTCTCAGAGTCAGCCCCTGCAAGTACACCTGCTCTTGGCCAGGGTCCAGTCTTGGCATCCCTTCTCAGCCCCTCGAAAGCCCTGACGAGGAGGCAGGAAAGCTGTGATTCGAATAAGCCGCAATGCAACTGGGCAAATAATTGTGAACGGAATTCATGCTTAAGACTTCTGGTTCTCACAGCTGCAGATGGGGGAGATCACCATGGGAATTCTGAGTATTGTTCGGGCTGACTGCAGCTTCCATTGTTGGGCTCTGATTACAGCTTTTGTTTCACCATAAAGTACAGTTATTAAATGCAAGCCAGGAACAAAGATGTATTTACATGCCAGGGGGTCAGTGAAGGCATGCTATTTTTAGAGCTGCCTCTGTAGTTCAGCTGGGGGTGGGACAGTTCTGGGGGAGGGGAGCAACCTGGAAGCTTACAGAAGAAAGCAAAATGTTTCTGAGGGAGCCAGTGAGGGCCGAAAACGATGAAGCCATCCCAGTCCTGCCATAGTTTACTTTTGTCAACTTACTCATTTTTATTTATTTTTGTGGGCAGGAGAAAGGGGACAGGGTACATTTAAGGAGACAGTTTAAAGTCCCTCCACCCAGTCTGAGTCCTTCTTGAGTTCCTTCCAAAGCACCAACACCAGATCCACACGGCCTTGCTTGATAGCTATGCTAAATTCCCCAAGATTGTAGACTACAATCCCACTCCAATCATCCCAATATGCGTGGAAATTTACAGAGCCAAAGGAATTCTAGACTCTACCCACTGCCCCAGCCAGAGACTATGAGTGTGTTATTGCCTTCCTGGGTCAAGCAGGCTCAGGAATTGAGCTAAATTACTTAATTCGATTGCTGACGTTCTTATGTTCTAGAGTTTTACATGCGTTATTTCATTTAAGACTAATGACGAAGTTCTGAAGTAGGATTGTTGCATCTCCGTTTTACAGATGAGAAAATGTTAAAGCTCAGAGAAGTAAGGTCATGGGCCCAAGGTCAACCAACTGGTTAATGCAGGAGCCCTGGCCCCTCATTTTCCTTTCCTGGGGTGGGGCTCATGACAGCCAGGGGCTCATGGTGAAAGCTATGACTTCCGTGCTTCTCTTCTTTGGGGGTCAGAGCATGGCACACAGTCAACCCTCCAGAACAACTGAGGCATTTGTTCTCATGGTTGAATGCTAATAACCTCTCCTGGGAAATGGTGAGATGGATGAGAGAAACTGGTGGCTTTTGACTGAAGGAGGAATTCTGCTAGAGGTGGACAGGTGAGTAGCAGGTCTGAGGAGGAAGTCCCAAAGGTCAAGGAGCTTTGAAGGCAAGATGGGACTGTCCCCAGAGCCTCTTCTAGCTTTGTCTTCAAAAAATCTTCACCATCTAGAATGTACCCCCACTTTAATACAACAATTAGAAACATAGCTGTAGCCCTGGATGATCACTTTGACTTTTGAAAACCTTGTTTCAAGTTTGAATGACACATTGGAGCAAGAGTGTACATGTTTGGATGATAACAGGCAATCTGTGCTCCTCAATTTTAGGGCTTACCAGCATCCCCGAACTGCCAAATATGGTCAGAATAATTAGAGTATGATCTAATGTGGGTGTCTTGTGCAGATGGGACCTCTCAGACCCCAGAAGATACAGGATTGCTGCGGACTTTTAGGGCCCCAGTAATATTCAGTACTTTGATATCACATCTATCTAGATGTTCAGGGTTAGGTTCCTTTCCTTGTTGCCTGATGATCAGAAAACCGGAAAGACTTGCTTCTGCCCTTTACAAGTCTTGGAGGCTATCATCTCCCCTGAGTCCCATTTTGTTTTTTCTTTCATGGTCCTGGAATTTGGGCTATTTGCTGACCTGTTGGGAAGTCCTATTCTTGTACCTTAGTAAATACCACACAGGGGTGACCCTCTTTCCTGAGAAAGGAGTGTGTCAAACCCTGCGATACAAGAATTAGCTCCAGAAGGAGATTCTGGTCTTTTCATTTGTAGTCTGGGCAGGTTCCTCCACCTGGTCTGCTCTGGGTAATTACCAAGAACCACCCTCCCTATCTCCAAGTTGTTCCTAGGGCTGTGGGTGGGCCCAAGAGCCTCCCAACTCCAGCCAAAGAAGCAAACCCCTGGCTCCCTCCCCTGGTACTGGTTCCCCTTTTACACCAAGAAATAAGGAAGAATTGTTTTGAACTCTGCTGGATAGGACACAGAAGAACAAAACTAGGTTCAGAGAGTGTTCAGTTCATGTTTAATTCTTGCACTATGTAGGTTCTGATTTCTAGGAAGATGTGGGTTTACTTCTGGAATTGCCCCTTTTGTTTGACTTCGGATCTTACTCTGTCCATAAAGGGGGTTTGTAGCATTCATCATTCAGCAGATGTTTCTGTTCAAGGTACTAAGAATACAGCAATGAGCAAAACAAATAAAATCCCTGTCCACATGGAAGTTACATTCTGTGAGACAGGCAGAAAACAAGATAAATAAGACCAAAGATCTATATCTATATAGATAATATATCTATATATCTATATCTATATCTATATAGATATTTATCTTATAAATAAGACCAAAGGTCTATATCTATATCTGTATATAACTATATCTATATCTGTGTCCCTGTTAAGAAGAAAAAATAAAGCAGAGAAGTAAAATGTAAAGTGTCCATGGAAGTAGGGAGGTCAAATACTGTACTAGAGAAGTGACCAGTGCTCAGTAACATTCTGTGTATTTTTGAGTAAATCACATGGCTTCTCTACACTGCTTTACTTTGTTTTGTGAATGGGGCTGATGTCTTTTGACAAAACAGGACTAAGGGCTAAACATGTAGACAGAAATTCAGAAGTATTTTTGGCACTTGGGAGGCTGAGGCAGGAGGATCGCTGTGAGTTCAAGGCCAGCCTGGGCTACATAGTGAGTTTAAGGCCTGCCTGAACTACACAATGAGACCCTGTCTCAAAAAAAATTTTTTTTGACCAAACATCAAAGTACTTTATGTGTGCAAAGCATGATGATGATGATGATGATGATGATCATGATGGTGGTGGTGGTGGTGGTGGTGGTACAAAGATGTTTTAAAGGTAAATTGCAGAACCTTGAATTCAGATTTTTCTTTTTTCCTCAGATGACAAAGATCCATGGAATATTCCAGCATGCCTCAGTGCCTTCACTGTGTCTTGAGTATTCTTGGTTTGTTCTCAG
This sequence comes from Erethizon dorsatum, assembly GCA_028451465.1. Classification (NCBI taxonomy): domain Eukaryota; kingdom Metazoa; phylum Chordata; class Mammalia; order Rodentia; family Erethizontidae; genus Erethizon; species Erethizon dorsatum. Next base: position 105,933,674 of record CM051822.1, read on the forward strand.
ACTGTAATTTCAACAGGGGAATATTCCACATACTTTTTTTTTTCCTTAAATAACACTAAAGTACTGTTATGTAAGAAGTGTCACCATCCAAAAAAAGAAAAAAAAAGGCTGAGGAAAAGCAAAAAGCTCCCCTCACTCCCCCTCTAGTCGGTACTTACTGGCTGATCAGGAGTTATCAAGTTCTGGTTATATCCCAGCCTCAAAGTACCCCTGGGTTTAACTTGCTGTGTGTCTTTGGGCAAAGTGCGTTACTTTTCTGGCTTCCCTCATCCTGCACAGATTTGGCTCTCAAAGCTAGTCTTTGGGGGTTTGTTATTATACACAGAAGAGAAAAGAACGGCTTTACACCAGTTGGTTATGTCAAATTGTGATAATGATCCAGAGAATTGTTCCAGGTCAGAGGGAGTCATAGACTCTCGCCTCAGTGGTCTGGTTTCAGGGTTAAGGTTTTTAGGTCAAATTAAAGATGCAAAATTTTAATTTTAATTTTAGATAAACAGGAAATGTGTGTTAAATATGTCTCAAATAGCCCTTTGGGAATCTTCTAGGGCCCAAAATATGAAAAGCTAGAGAGTTCTTCTAGATCTTTAAGCCAGGGAAGGCCAAAATTCAAATGCCTAGAAGGATCAGACAGGTGACATCTGATTTTTTAAGTGAAAACTCTTTATTTTTAAATGTCAGCACACATTCAGTTAAACCAACAAAACCCACCATATGGATCAAAGGAAACAATCTGCATTGGCCACTTTATAGACTCTGGTGAGGCCAATCCCTTTCAACTATTATACAGATAAGGAAAATGAAGATGTGGAGCTAAGATTTCTCTAAATAACAGAACAATCATCTAGGCAGCTGAAGATGAGCATCTGGAGAGCCCGCACCAGAGCACTCCATGGAGTTTCATGGATTCCATGCAGCTGATTCCATCAGCTTATTCATCTGAGAGAACAGCACGTCCTACCTCAGGACACTGGCTGTCTTGTGCTCATCGTCACATAGAAAGGATGCTCTGAAAGATACTGATAAAAGATTCTGAAGGGGGAAGGATGTGATTTAAGGCTGTGCAGAGACAGGAAAGGAAGGATACAAAAGGTTACATATATAAAATAAATATTTAAGAGAAGGGTATGCCATGTACTGTAAAAGGTGTGGCAAGTAATTCTTTACCACCTCTTTGCATGTCTATTTCTCATTCAGATTTAAGCTCAAGTATCACTTCCTCAGGCAACTTTCCATGACTATTCTCTCTGATGAAGTTTCCCTTGAAACTCCCTCTGGAACTTGTTTCTCCATTGCATTAAGACCTGTGAAGAGCTTGTAATCCTAGCACTGTGGTAGGGTGAGGCAGGAGGACAGCAAGTTCGAGCCTACCCTGGGCAACTTAGAGCGAAGGCCCTGGGTTTAACCTCTCTGCCTCCAACTCTGTAAGCATCTTGCTTATATACACACCAGCTCCCCTTGCCAAATGCAGGCTCCAAGAGGGCAGGTGCTTGGCACCTCGTAAGTGCTCAACCATTAAGTTAAATATTTATAAATATTTATGAGAATACATCTGTCCTGAAAGAATTTCAGCTATTCCTCCTTACGTTTTTCTTAGCCTCCTGTTCCATTAACACCAAGTAGGAGGTACAGCTGCATTTCTAGGGAGAAATAAATAGTTAAGAAGAGAAAAGTTGGAAAGCAGAGCTAAAAAGCACTTTTTCTCCAGGTCGCATGGCAGCCTCTTGGACGGATTGTGGGACAGCTTGCAAACACATTATCTGCAAACGAACGAAGCCTATTTTTAAAGATCCCTGCGTCCCTCAGCTCCAGGCGATGACATCAGAGAACCCGAAGTCCCACCTCCAAGCCAAGCCTCGTGGTCTTCAAGAACTACAAGTCCCAGCACACACCGCGGCGCAGGGGCCTGGAGCTCCTTGAGCGGCCCTCCCACCCAGCGCATCTCGGCTGCGCTGTGGAACCAGGAAGACGCTCGACCCCTGGCCCGCCACGCCGCTGGACGCGAGCGGAGCCTGCTGGGACTTGTAGTCCCCACAAACTGGGAGGGTCCGCTCCGGAATCTCAGTAGCTGTCTGCGGGCTGAGGCGGCGCGGACGCGCGTGCGCAGTGCGCGGGCGGGCTGTCGTGGGCGCCGCTCCCGGCAGCTGTGGGAGCCGGGGCCGCGGTGGCGCGGGTGCTCCAGACTGAGCCTGTGGTAAAGCAGGGTGTGTGGAGCGTGGCCGCTCTGGGGTGGGGAGAGGTAGTGGCGAGGCCAGGCGCGAGGCGGCGGCGGCTTCCCGGAGCGCCACGCCGGCCGTAGGGAGCGGGAGACGCCCGCGCGTCCGCTGAGGGGCCGGCGAGTGCGGGGCCGCGCCCCCTCCCTGCGCGCCGCCGCACCTGGGGCCGCCGGGCCGGCTCACCTGCGTGCGGGCTCGCGGCGGGGTCCGCCTCCCGGGGCCCCTGACTGTTTTCCGGACCTCAGCCTCGGCGGTGTACGGCGGCGGAGGCAGGGAGGCGCGCGCGTCGCGGGGCCGAGGAGCGCCTCGGTGTCCCTGCCGAGAAGTGCGGTCGCGCCCTGTATCTCTCCCGCCCGAGCGCTCTCTGGACGCGCTGTGCCCGGGCAGCTGTCCGGGGATTCCCGGTGGCGACGCCTGTCGGAGTGGAACCACTCCAGGGCCGTAGCCCTGGGGCTGGTGGCGCTGGGCATCCTTTTGTAGTGTTTTGATGTGGTTTCACCTCAGGACTTGCCCAGCCAGAGGTCACGCAGCGTTCGTGAATGACCTTCGTACCTTGGTAGTGCAGATGGCAGTGGGAGGGTTGACAGCGACTCGCCTAAGGTCACGCAGGTGGACCAGCGAGGCGGCCAGAACCCAGGTCTTGTGGCTTTGAGGCCGGCTACCAACCCCAGCTCGAGGGGCAGTCGGGTGGTTTGTGGTTTATTTCAGATGCTTTCTATTGACCCTCTTCGAGTAGTGTCATAATGAAAGTGGCCATTGAAGATGTTTACAACTTCGGTAGAATTTCAGTTATGCGAAGCCACGAAGCAGAGCATCTACCGTAGCTCGCATAAGTAATGAAACTCTATTGCTATGTTTGGGGGCAGGTCTGAGAAGAGGTTTAAAGAGTAAATATTTAGACAATTTATGTCATTTTCCTCTTCTGTTTCACCTTCCAATTCTCTCTAACACATGTTTTCTTACTTTACAATTGATTGTTGTCTATTTTAATAAGGTTTTCTTTGCTTTAATGAAGTCATTGCCATTTGTGAATTAGTTTTCTAAGTAGAAAACCTTATTTCCTGTGTGTTTACTGACTGGAACAAATAGCACACTCTGAGGTTTATATCATTGTCTTTTATCTTAGAACTACTGAGCTATCTGCTTTTATTTTTCACCACTTGCATGATTTCTATGTTTAATGCTATTGAAAGAATTTACAGCAAAATTTGAGTGTTACCTGATTCAGAGAGAAACTTTGCCAAAGAAAATTTTTTGAAAACTTGTATTACAATCTGAAGAATTACTATTTCAGAAAAATAAGATTTATTCTGACTAAGGTGCCTATTTTCATACTAGTAATTTTTCATATTGACATACTTGTGGTGCAAAATATTTCCCCAAATAAGTTTGCTTATTGGAAGATATTTCCCCCAATAAGTATTCATTACCTTAGCCAGATCTTCTCAAGGGAAATTACGTATTAGAGTACTGATACATTTAAAGAAGAATATTAAGCTTGGCAAAATTTAATAGTTTATTTTATAGTGCTATATATTGTACAGTGTTTCCATTAACAGATTCTCTTGAAAAATATATCTGTAATAAGGTACCGTATATTGTATATGACTGTGAATTTGTTCTTTGGGGTAAGCAGTGGATAATTTTTGCCACAATAAGATGTGACATATATGTTGCTTTCTATCTCATTTTTGTCTTTTTAACTAATAGTTTTATTGTTGCTTTGAGTAGCAGGTTTGTATCCTTTTTCTTTCCAGTTTTAGCAATGTAGCAGAATAGGAAATAGAAGTGTGGGTAAATTTGAGTATGTCATAGACTAGGAGAGACAGTGGAACAGGATAAGTATACAATTGTGAGGAAACTGTTGTGAGCTCATAAGCCGGAAGGACCTTTTTAGAAGTATTTAAGGATGTTAAGAATAGCATTGGGATCTTTTCTTTTAAAAAGTCATTGTGGGGAATATTCAAGTGTTGGTCGATAACATAGTAGATATTATATTATTGAAGAACTCATAGGAAGGTAATTGGGAAAAGTGGAGACATTTTAGTAAGGATTTTTCCCCTAGAAACTTTTCATAGAGCTTTTCAGAAAGTGACTTTCTGACCTAATCCTGAAAGTTCCTTACTATTATTCTTAGAGTTACACTGCAGATTCCACAGTTATTTTCACTGTATAATTTGTAACTCAGAATGAAATCTTAGAAGTAATTTATTGGCATAATTTAAGTCAGACTTTGACATTGACATATTGCTTAATGTTATTCTTACTCTTGTTTAAGTAACTCTACTATGTAAGGATGAGGAAGATAGCTTTCTGGATAGAATTAATAATTATTCAGATGTGACAATGATTACACTCTGCTTTTGTTAGATAGAAAATTTCAAGTACTATATAACAGTAACTCCCATCCCCCATTTGATTCCAATGCACAGTTACTTTTTTTTTTTTTTTTTGTGGGTACCGGGGGGTCGACCTCAGGACCTCGCGCGCCAGCAGGCGCCCATGCCACTGAGCGATATCACCGGCCCCTTTTTCGTATGTGGGTTCCGGGAGTCGAACTCGGGCCCTTGCGCTTGCCGGGCAGGCGCTTAAGCCGCTGAGCCATCTCACCGGCCCCCACAGTTACTTTTTTACTTGCTTGAATAGTTTAGTTTTGGTAATATTTAAACTTAATTTTAAATTTAAAGATTTATTGTATTTTGGATCCTCTAAGATACTGTAAAATAGATTTTGTAGGAGATCAATATTAAAATATAGTTTTAGGTTTTTTTAACCATCTGTGAACATACAGCATTTGGAAATTTATTGATATGATATCTAAAAGAATTTCATGGGGGAGAAACTTTCAGTAGTTTTAGATATTTAACTATAATGCTTAATTGCATATGTATATGATATTTTTATGTAAAAATGAAACTCCCTGTTAATATTTATGATAGCAGTAGGATCCTGTTACATTTAAAGAGTAACTTTAAATCATTTAACCCTGGCTGGGTGTGGTGGCTCAAGCCTGTAATCCCAGCACTCTGGAGGCTGAGGCGGAAGGATCACTGCAAGTTTGGGCCAGCCTGTGCTACAAAATGAGTTCAAGGCCTGCCTGAACTGCATAGTGAAACCCTGTCTCTAAAAGACCAAAAAAAAAAAAAAAATCATTTAACCCTAAGTAATATTTTTTCCTTGTTGGTACTGCGTGATAAAGAATGTGTGAGTTTGTAATTGCTAGAAGATATTTAGCAAACATTTGTTTGTTGTTTATTTTACTAAGCAGTTTCATTAGTTGCATAGCTTTAGTTCAGTAAGATAGTGTTTTGGGGATTTTATGTCAAGCTTTCTTTGAACTGGAAATTTTTTTGAATATAAAAGAAAATTAGAGTGATTTAAGATTTTTAAAAAAATGAATATGTTTTAAAGTAAAATATTGTTTCCAAATGGAACTCCTATCAGATTTGTCAGTCTGATAATTTTATTCTTCAAAAAGTTGTGGTTTTACCCCTTTAGGCAGCCCAGGCTTTTAAGAGTTTTGAGTTCTAGATTCTGGATTCAATTTAACCTCTTGAAGAGAAGATAGTTACAGGCATTTGAATTGGAAATGATCTCAGAGGGCTTCTAGAGTAGCTTCTAACCCAGTACAGTAAATCCTCCCTGAGACTTTCCATGTCAGGTGTTCCCTCTCATTTTTGAAGGTGGTAATGCAGTTCCATATGTCATTAGGTTATTGCTCAATTAAAGCTTGGTGAGAACAAACAAAACAGTTTTGATTTTCACTGTTCACTACTTGTAACTATGCTTTGTAGCATCTTCCTCTCCCCTCCTTCACCTTGCCTTGTGACATCATGGGTAAATGATAGCTTTTCTATCATGTACAGCTATTGAAATCAACAGTCTAGTCTATTCCAGTATAAACCATCAATCTCATATTCAGTGTAGAACTCCTTTTCTCCCTTATCACAGGGTCTGGCTACTTAATGCCTAAAGCATTTAGGGTAAAAAGGGATTGTGGTATGATCTTAGGATACCTCTTTTATTTTCCTCTTATGGAATCTACTTGGACAGAGACTAGTCAGAAGAGAAATAGAAAAAGGCAAGTATTTCTTGCTTGGTTTTTGTAAAGTCATCTCTTTACAGTGGTAGACCATACTGGTAGACTACGAAACTGACATTTTTGGTGAGATCTTTCAGAGAGTTGCCCTGCTTTGTAGCTGCTGCATGTGAAATTTCTGTTGCTAAAGCAAACTAACCTGTACCCTTGCCTGCCTGTTCCTGTGAGTGTTTGGGGGTTAGTTGAGGTGAGGATCTTTTCTCCGTGTAGCCTAGTCTCTTGATAACAAGACTACTCAAGTCCAGGTACTTCTGCAGTTTCCATTCAACCTACTTGAAAATCACTTCCTTCTGATGTCAAATGGTGGCATTCAGGCTGTTTGAGTCTACCCCCTTTCTGTGTCTTGCCATTTCTCATGGTTCTATTTGTCCCTTGCTCACATAGTCATTCTACTGCCTAGGCAGATGTTCGACTGGAGAATGAGATGCCAATCCCCCCTTTTCTAGGCACTTAAGGTCTTGGTGAATAATTCCTCTTGGAGGCCTTGCCACTGTTTCTTGTATTCCTTTTTCCTTTCCCCATGTTTTCCCTGAAAACTTGGAAGACTTCTAGTTCTTTCCCTCTTCTGTCAACTGCTTCTGTAGCGAGCAAGGATGGTAAGGTGATGGTGAGGGTGGCAGAGCACTGAGGTATATGTGTGGCAGGGAGGTAAGGAAGCCATGACTGACTTTTAGGTTAATTCTTACACAATCTGCCCATGTATCTTCAGATTCAACCAACCACAGATTGAAAATATTTGAAAAGAAAATTCATCTGTATTGAACATAAACAGGCTTTTTTCTTGTCATTATACAGTGAACAACTAATTACATAGCATTTGTGTTGTATTAAGTGTTATAAGTAATCTAAAGATACTTTACAGTATAGGGAGGATGTGCATTGGTTATGTGTAAACTATGGCATTTTATATAAGGGACTTGAACATTAATGCATTTTGGTATCTGGGAGTCCCAGAACCAGTCCCTGTGGATAAGAAGGGATGACTATATCTCCTCAGCTTTGTTTTTGTCAAATTCTGGGGCAAGTGGATTAGGTCCATACATTTAATGAACAATACAAAGTCCTATGAGCCTGAAGAGGTCTCACTGTGTAGAATTTAATTTTTCCTTTTTATTTCTCTGTCTCTTCCTGATTTTTAAAATTTACTTCCTGGTAATTTATGACTGATTTTTATAAAATCTGTACCATAGAGTATAAGTAAAGAAAGCTGAAGAACAAATTTGGGGAGTTAATAATATAATTTTATCTCTTTTTGCTTTGCAAAAGCTTTTCTAAGAATATACATTCAAACAGAAATATAGTGGTTAGCTGGTGTGTTGGCCCACGTCTGCAATTCTAGCAGTCTGGGGGCGCTGAGGCAGGAGAATTGTAAATTTGAGCCCAGCCTGGGCAATTTAGCAGTGTAGGGAGACCCTGTCTCAAAATAAAAAATAAACAAAGGATTGGGGATATAACTCAGTGTGAAGGCCCTGAGTTCAATCCCTAGTCTGGTCTTATTTCTTTCCATCATGTAAACAAACCAATTAAATCTGCTGAATTGTTTCTTTTTTGATGATGAAAAAGCAGCTTTGTGTCTGGAAACTTTAACATTTTGATGCAATAATTATGGGTTATTTAATACTTCATTCTGCAAATAGTTTTTGAGTGCCTTGAATGTGCCAACTGTTTTAGGCATTGGAGAAAACACAGTGAATAACATAAAACAATTCCCTGCTCTCATGTTTCCTAGATTCCATTGTGGGGAAACAGGTAAATACTGAACTGTATCATTTGTTATATATTGATAAATGCTAAAGAGAAGAATGAATCAGGGAAGGGAGAGGGAATATAGCAGGCCAGTTTAGAGAATATGTGATTTTAGATGAGATCTTAGAGAAGGCTTCACTAAAGAAAGTGACAGTTGAGTTAAAAGGCTCTGAGTGGGGAGCTTGTCTGGTGGGTCCAAGTGGAGAGATAGGTGAATGAAGAGGCTCGGGATTGGGATGGGCTGAGCAGGGAGACAAGGCATATAGGCCTTTGTAAGGGCTCTAGTTTTTACTTTGAGTGAGATGGGTTCCTATTGAAATAATAGTGAACTGAACATTGGACTTATCTGGGGAGCTTTAAAAAAGTACTGATGGCTGGATCCCATCCCAGAGTTTTTGCTTTAATTAGTCTGACAGGGAGCATCAGGCAATCCCAGACAACAGGATTTTCAAAATCTTCCAGGTAATTTTAATAAGCAGCTAAGATTGATATCCATTGCAGAGCATCAACTCCCCTTGTTTGAATCCTGTCTCTGCCACTTCCCAACCACGTACTTGGGTAAGTGTGTTAGTTTTCTCATCTATAAAAGTGTTGCTATAAGGATTAAACTATAAGAGTTAGAACAGGTCTGGGCAAGTAGTAATACATGTGTTTCTTGAGTAAACACTTGAATATGTGTTTCAATGGGATCACTCTTACTGTCGTGTTGAGAACAGATTGAAGTGGGCAAGGGCTGAAGCAAGGAGGTCCTTGCAGTAGGTGGGAGATGATGCTTACTTGGACCAGAATGATAGCAAGTGGTGGAAAGTGATGGGATGCTAGATATACAGTATTTCGAAGATAGGGACAACAGAATTTGTTGGTGGATTGGACATGGAATGAGACAGAAGACTTCATTAAGTGTGAACTTAATGTTTGCCTGAACAACTGCAAGAAGGGAGTGACAGTTTTCTGAGATAGGGAAGACGGAGAGAATCAGGCTTCTGTGGGGAGTATCTTGAGCTCAGTTCTGTGAGTTTGAGGTGAATGTTGAGTAAGTAAATAGATCTGTAAGGTGGGCATTGGTACACTCAAATGTAGAGTTCAGCAGAGTATTCAGGGCAGGAGATAGCAATTTGGAATTCTCACTATTTAGTCCCAAGAGAATGAGTGTAAGTGAGTGAGTTTACCGACAGATCAAGTGCATAAAAAAGAGATTCACAGATCACTCCCTGAGACACTCGAACATTCAGAGGTCTGGGAAGTGAAGTGTTCCTCAGGGTTTCTCATGTTTTCTAGGATTAAAGATAATTACAATTTTTTCATTTTTTTAGGAAAGCAGCCTGATTGAGACCCAGTTCACACCATATAATCTACCCATTTAAAATGTACAGTTGGTTGATTTGTAGTGTATTCATAGTTTTGCAGCCATTACCACAATCAACCTTAGAATTATTTTATCATTTAGGAGAAACCCTTCCCGTCCTTAGGCAGCTGTTCATTTCCTTCCTGTCTCTCCATTCCTAGGTGGTCACTGATCTACTTTTGTCTTTATGGATTTGCCCATTCTGGATATTTCATATCGGTAGAATCATATAATGCGTTGTCTGCTGAGAGAGAAGTGGTATCTATTAGAACCTAGCTTCTAGATTCATTAGTTTCTAAATCATTTAGTAATAGCAAAGCTGTAAGATCTCTCCATTGGAGAGAAATACTTTTCTCTTTGTAATTAGTAAGAAAATTGTGGGCTGATATTTTGAGACTGTGATAATTCTGTTCTCTGACAATATTTAGTGTTCATTGAAGATGCTTGCTTACATTGGTAATTGGAATTGCAAAGTGGTGATATTCTGTTACTATCTTTTTTTTTGAGACAGGGACCCATTATGTAGAGCAGGCTGGCCTTGAACTCACGGTGATCCTCCTGCCTTGGCCTCCCAAGTGCTGGAATTACAGGTGTGTGCCACCACACCTGGTTTGTTACTGTCATAGTTTCAAAGATCATGAGTTCATAGTATTTTGAATTCCTGGTGTAGTTTTTCTTTTTGTGCCTGTATTTCCTTTTGCTGTGACAGTCTTAGTTCCTAATAACAAAGAAGTGTTTTGTAACTTAATAATTTTATTTTAAATATAATCAATACTGTCCTATTTACATCATCCTATAATGTATATAAAGTCATATCATGTTCATAAAATAGTTTCAGATTATACTACCAAGTAGGAGTGCTGGATCAGAGGATAAATGCATGTATGATTTTGTTAATATAAGATTCACCTCCATAGGGTTTCATTGTTTTGCATTCTCATCAGCAATGTAAGAGAATTCTTATTTTCTTGCATTATAGAGTATTGTCAGGCTCTTGAATTCTTACCAGTCTGGTAGACGAAAAATGGTATCTTTGTATGGTATAAAATTTTAGAACTTTTGTGTTATGGAGTATTGTGAACATCCACAAAAGTAGAAAATGTTCTAATTAAACTCATGCACCACTCATCATTTAGCCTCAGCAACTCAACCAAGGCCTGCCTTTTCCATTCATTCTCACCATCGAAATTTTTTTTCATCGAAATTATTTTGAAACAAGTCCTAGATAATTTTATCTGTCTGTAAATATTCCCACAATACCAGTGTCACAGCAAAATATTTATCTCTTTCCTTAATATCAGGCAATGTTTAGTTTTCCCATTTTCTTAAATACGTCGAGAGTTTCCCCCCCGCCCCCACCCAGTACTGGGGATTGAATTTAGGGATGCTGTATTATTGAGCTACCTCTCAACCTTTTTTTTTTTTTTTTTTTAATAGACCTTAAATAATGTCCACATATTGTGGTTGGTCCAGATAGCTTTTAAAGTTCTTTTTAAAGTTCTTGTAGATTCCCTCTAGTTCCTTTTCCCCTATTGCTTTTTAGCTTAATTTTTAAGAAATTAGTTGCCTGTTTCAAGAAATTTCTTATTGTATAGATTTTGCCATTTGAATCCCTGTTCTTCCATTGTCTTCTTTATTTCCCATAAATTGGTAGTTACATTTAGTTTTGGTCAGACTCGAGTGTGTATGTGTGTGTGTGTGTCTGTCTGTGAGTTTGTGTTTTTCTTCTCAAAGTGTTTATAGATGGTGTCATATTCTGTCAGGAACCATATGAAGTCTGAATTCTTTTTTTTGATGTCAATTGTAATGCCTATACAGTACCTCTTTGGGATTTTTGGATTTCTTTTATGAATGATGTTGAACATCTCTTCATATGTTTAAAGGCCATTGTTATCTGTAAAATTTCTGTCATATCTTTTACTCATTTTTCTACTAAACTTTTTATATATCTTTCTTGACTTTTTTTTTTTTTTTGTGGGTACCAGGGGTCGACCTCAGGACCTCGCGCACCAGCAGGCGCCCGTGCCGCTGAGTGATATCACCGGCCCTTTTTTCGTATGTGGGTTCCGGGAGTTGAACTCGGGCCCTCGCACTTGCCAGGCAGGCGCTTATGCTGCTGAGCCATCTCACCGGGCCTCTTTCTTGACTTTTTTGGTAAGCTTTTTAAGTGTCGAAAAGATTAGCACTTTGTGATTTAATTTGGAAATATTTTCTCCTGGCTTTGCCTGTCAGGTTTTTGCCATGCAAAGGCTTTTTTATTTTTGGAACTGGAAATCAAATCAGCCATGCCGCTGAGCTATATCCCCGGCCCACGAAGGTTTCTTAAAAAATTATTTGTAGTTGTTTATCAGTGAAGTTTTTTATTGCTACTTGACTTTAATTCATTTTTTATAGTTAGATATAATAAACTATTTAAAATGCACAATTTTGAGTTTCAGCCACATCTACTATTTATTAATAGAACATTTCCATAACTGTGGAAAGCATCCTCATGCTCTTAGCTCATCCTACATTCCATGCTCAACTCCAAGCTATCAGTGATCTGCATTCTACTCCTGTAGATTGTTTTGTATCCCTTAAGAGTGTATAGAAATGTAAAGTATGTAGCTTTTTATGTCTAGCTTGTTTTTTAGTGTAATGATTTTGAGATTGATTTATATTGTTTGCATGGATCAGTGATTTAATTTAATTTAATTTTTTTTTTACTGTGGACCAATATTCCATTGTACAGATACGTTACATTTTATTTATTTCTTTACCTGCTGATGGCTGTTTTGATCGTTTCTAGTTAGGGCTTATAAATAAAGCTGGTATAAACATTTGCCAGTTAATTTTCATGTGTTGTATGTATATGTTTTCATTTCATTTCTCTCATGCAGATATCTAGGGATAGAATAGCTGGGTCATAGGATAGGTGTGTGTGATTTTATTGCTGAATCCTTTTCTAAAGTTGTACTATTTTACATTTCCTTCAACAGTGTATAAATTGTGCAATTTCCACATCTTTGGCATTTTGTGTCGTCTGTTTAATTGTAGCTGTTCTGGTGAGCATGTATAGTATTTTTTGTTTAAACTCAGAATTATTGAGATAATATTTACATACAGTAAATTTTATCCATTTTAGAGTTTTGGTATATGTATACAACTGTATAATCACTAACACAAGACACACTTAGAAAATTTCCTCATATTTGTTGTAGTCAGTCCTTCCCCCATTCCAAGTCCTAGCAATTCTAATTTGTTTTCCATCACTACAGGTTTTATTTGTTGGTGGTATTTTTTACTTTGCATGAAGGTCACTCATTGTGGCATGTAGGCTTAACAGTTTTGACAAATGTGTAGTCTTGTGTCTCATTACAATCAAGATACAGAATAGTTCTATCACCCCTAAAAATTATTCTTTGAAGCCAACTTCATCCTCCACCCAGTGGTCTGTTCTCTATCTCTGTAGCCCTTTAGAACTGACTTCTTTCACTTAGCAAAATACACTTGAGGTTTATCTGTAGTGTTTTGTGTATCAGTCATTCATTCCTTTATATTGCCAAGTAGTATTCCATTTAGTAGTATTAGTAGTAATATTCACAGTTTGTTTGTTCATTCCCCAATTGATGTAGCTGTGGGTTGTTTCTGTTTTTTGTTAATTATGAATTATTGCTGCTGTAAATGTCTGCATACAGGATTTTGTGTAAACATGCCTTCAGTTCACTTGGATAAATACCTAAGACTGGGCTTGCTGGATTGTATTGCATTGTTTTAATGTTTAACATTAAAAGAAATCGCTGCTAAACTTTTTCAAAGTTGGTATGCCATTTTGTATCTGCACCAGCAATGTATGAAAATTTGTTTGTTCCACATCTTTGACAGCATTTTTTATTGTCAAATTTTTTGTTTGTTTTAACCATTCTGGTAAGTATGTTGTAGTACCTGTGGTTTTTAAAATTTGAAATAGTTTTCTGGCTAATGTTGAGAGCATTAGGTTTTGTGTGTGTGTGCTGTGTGTGTGTGTGCGTGCGCACTTATGTACTATTTGTGCATCTTTGTAGACTTATCTTTTCAAGTTTTTTTCCCATTTTCCTATTTGGTTGCTTGTCTTATTGCGTTGTATATAGTAATTACTTGCTTGTTCTTGGATATCAGTTGTCTGATAGATTCAGGTATACTGAATATTGAACGTTAACTCCTATTTTGTGGCTTGTCTTTCTGTCTGTCTTTGTTTCTTAATGGTGTCTTTTGAAGAACAGAAGTTTTAAATTTTGATGAAATTCAATATGTTGGGCTGCTGAGATGGCTCAGCAGCATAAGCGCCTGCCTGGCAAGCGCGAGGGCCCAAGTTCGACTCCTGGAACCCACATACAAAAAAAGGGCCAGTGATATCGCTCAGCAGCACGGGTGCCTGCTGGCGCGTGAGGTCCTGAGATCGACCCCCGGTACCCACAAAAAAAAAAAAAAAAGAAAAAAAAAGAAAGAAATTCAATATGTCATTTACATGATTCAGTCTTTTTAAGTATTATCTAAGAAACATGTGTCTGTCCCCAAGGTCATAAATATTTTCTCCTAGCACCTTTATAGTTTTGGCTTCTACATTATCTGTGATCCATTTACTTTCTCCCCACTTGGATAGTCAGATATTTTAGCACCATTTGTTGAAAGAATGTCCATTTTCTATGGAAGTGCCTTGGGATCTTTGTTATAAATCTGTTGGCTGTATATGTACAGATCAGTTTCTGGATAGTATTTTGGTCTGTTGGTTTATATTTATCTTTCATCAGTTCTACAGTGTTTTAATTAGTATTGTTTTATTCTGAGTCCTGAAATCAAGTAATGTAAGCCTTCCTCCTCTGTTCTTTGAGAAACGGATTTGGCTTTTGATGGTCATTTGAAATTCAATATATATGATATGTTACTCTGTCAGTTTTTTTTTTTTTTTTTTTTTTTTTTTTTTTTTTGTGGGTACCGGGGGGTCGACCTCAGGACCTCGCGCGCCAGCAGGCGCCCGTGCCGCTGAGCGATATCACCAGCCCCTTTTTCGTATGTGGGTTCCGGGAGTCGAACTCGGGCCCTGGCGCTTGCCGGGCAGGCGCTTAAGCCGCTGAGCCATCTCACCGGCCCAATCTGTCAGTTTTTAAAAACTATTCTACTGGAATTTTGATAGGATTTAATTGAACCCATTGATCAATTTGGGGAGAATCAAAATTTAATTTAATTTTAAAATTCCAATTTCTAAATTAATTTTTATCTTTCTTAATTTTTGTTTAATTTGGAGCATTCCAACCCATGAACATTGTATAACTCTTCATTTATTTTGGTCTTTAAATTTCTGCATGCAAAGCCGGGTGTGATGACACGCACCCGTAATCCCAGCCCACTGAGAGGCTGAGGCAGGAGGATTACAAGTTAGAGCCCAGCCTGGGCAACTCAGGGCCTTAGTGAGAACCTGTCTTAGAAGTAAAAAATAAAAAAAAAAAAAAGGGGCTGGGGACGTAGCACAGTGCAAAGGCCCTGTGTTCAATCAATACTGTACTGAAAGAATAATTCTGTGTGTAGTATTTTGTAGTTGTCAATATTGGGGCTCTGCATATCTTTTGTTATTTTTATTTCTATGTATTATATATCTGATGCTATTCTGAATAGAATTTTTTTTTTTTTTTTTTTGAGGGGTCTTGCTATGGTGCTCAGGCTGGTTTCAAACTTGTAGATTTAAGTGATCCTGCCTTAGCCTTCTGAGTAGCTGGGACCACATATGTAAACAACCACACCTAGCTTAAAAAGAACTTTTAAAATTATAATTTCCAATTGTTTGTAAAGATACATTGGCTTTTATATCCAGAGACCTTTATAAAATGACTTATTTTTTCCAAAGTCACTTAATTTTATAGATTCATTAGGGCAGTTTTCTTTCTTTTCCAGTCTTTACCCCACTTTTTCATTGATTTATTGGCAGTGGCTGGTACAGTCTGGAATAGAAGTAGTAAATCAGGGATCTTTTCCTTTTTCTAATTTTAGAGGGATGCAGTTTACTTTTTCATAACTATTATGTGTTATGAAACCATATGTTATCATAGGAGCCCTTTCTTAGATTAAGTTCTTTTCTAGTCCTCATTTGCTGAGAGTTTTTATCATGAATTTGTCAGTGCTTTTTCTGTATATGTTCTTATGTCCCTTTATTCTGTTAACATTTAGAATTATAATGATTTTCAAATGTTAAACCAACCTTGTATTCCTGGGATAAAATTTAATCATGATATACTACCCTTTTTTATCTATAGCTGGATATTATTTGCTAATATTCTGTTAAGTTTCCTTTCTGTGTTCATGAGGAATACTAGTCTGTCACTTTCTTCTTGTAATATCTTTGTTAGATTTTTGTATTCAAGTAATGCTTATCTCATTAAACATCTTAGGAACTGTTCTCTCCTCCTGTATACTGGAAGAGCTTGTTGAAAATTGGTAGTATTTCTTGCTTAAGTGATTGATAGAATTCACATATGAAATGTTCTGGGATTGAACTTTTTTGTGGAGGAATGTATTAGTCATGAGTTCATCTGTAGGGCAATTCAGATTTTCATCATGTTTTTTTTCAAAGTTTTGTTTTCAAAGAATGTGTCCATTTCCTCTAAGTTTCAAGTTTCTTTACATAAAGTTGTTATAATATTCTTATTGTCCACTAAGTATCTGTAGGGCGTGCAATCATAACTTCTGTGTAGTTGCTAGTATTGGCTTTTTAAAATTGTTGTTACAGGGGATTGAACCCTGGGCCTTCACACTGAGCTATAGCCCCAACCCATTCATTCATTTATTCATTTATTCATTCATTCGTTCATTCAGAGGCAGAGTCTCACTGAGCTGCTGAGTTGTCCAAGTTGTGCTCAAACTTGTGATTCTCCTGCCTCAGTCTCCCAGAGTGCTAGGATTTCAGGACTATACCAGCACACTCAGCAGTATTAGCTTCTTGTTTTCTCTCTTTCACTTGGTCCACATAACTATAGATTTACCAGTTTGTTTAATGGTTTAAGAACCAGCTTTTGATTTTAGTTAACTTTATTTATTATTTGTTTTCTATTTCATTAATTTCTTTTCTAATATTATTTTCTGTTTTGGTAAACTTTAACTTTTCTTTTTCTAACCTGTTGAAGTAGAGCTTTACACTTGATCTTAGCTAAAACACGAAGAAGCAATAAAAGTGGAGCTTTAGACCATTGACTTTAGACTTCTATATTTTTTTTTTTTTTTTTTTGTGGGTACCGGGGGGTCGACCTCAGGACCTCGCGCGCCAGCAGGCGCCCGTGCCGCTGAGCGATATCACCGGCCCCTTTTTCGTATGTGGGATCCGGGAGTCGAACTCGGGCCCTCGCGCTTGCTGGGCAGGCGCTTAAGCCGCTGAGCCATCTCACCGGCCCAAGCTTTTAGTTTTGATAAAATCTAATTTACGTTATTTTTTCTCTTGTTGTTTATGCTCTTGGTATTATATCTAGGAATGTATTATTAAATCCAAGGGTTTTACCCTTATATTTTCTTCTAAAAGTTTTATAGTTTAATTTCTTACATTTAGATTGTTCATTCATTTTGAATTAATTTTAGTATGTGGTGTTAAATAGGGGTCTACCATCATTCTTTCATGTGGTTATTCAGTTATGTCAGCACCGTTTATTGAAGAAGCTATTCTTTCTCCCATTGAATGGTGTTATCACCCATGCTGTTGATCAGTTGGCTACAAATGTATTGGTTATTTCTGGGTGCTCCATTCTGTTTCATTTGTGTATGTCTATCTTCATGGCAGTATCACATAAGTTAGTTTTTACCTATAGTATATGTTTGTATAGGGCATTAATTTTTCAAGCTTCAATTGCGGGTTAGCTTTTTAAACTTTGAGTAAACACCAAATTTATAACATATACACAAATTTAATGAATAGTTTCATTTAAAACTTTGGTTGTTTACAATTTCTTTGACTTCATACAGAATTGTCATGTAAATATACACTATATCAAAGCGCACTATAATTGAATTTTCATTGTGAATTAAATTTTCCTTGAGCCCTTAAATGAAGCGAGTTGTATTAATTCATCCTGCCAAAAGATGTGCTGTTAGTTATAGAATTACCAGAATAGGAATAGCTGTCTGCAGATTTGGACTAAGTGTCACAGAGAGGAATCATGTATCTATAATTCCGAGATCAAAAATCATTGAAAACACTGCTTTTTAGCAAGGTTATGATTTGTAACTTTAATCAGTACAACCAGAGTTTAAATATTTTAGAACCAGAATATGATATGCCTTTTGTCTCTTTTAATTTGTAACTCTTCTCTCCTTCTTCCTCTTTTTTTTTCCATGTAGCAATTTACTTGCTGAAGAAACTGGATTGTTTATCCTTTTGTTTTCTACATTCTGGATTTCCTGTAAATCGGTAGGGGATCTAGTAACTTGATCAGATTTAGATAAAAAAAATTTTGTGTTCCCTTCCTGGTGATGTCTGAATGTCATTCATCAGGAGGTAGATAGTACCTGTTTCTCTTTGTTTTTGTTTTGTTAGCTGAATTTATTCTGATTCATTTTAATTTTAACAATTCACAGGGCTTTTAGAGAGACAGGATGGTTTAGGGCTTAAGATAGGTATTCTGTATTCCAGGAATCTGGGTTCAAGTTTTTATTCTTTTCCTACTCATTCTGTAATCTGGGAAAGTCACTTCCTGTTTAATGTTAAATTCCTTATCTGTAAAATGGGGACGATGATGCCTATTCATAGAATTGTTTTGACAACTAAATGAGATAATAATGGAAAAGAACTTTGTACAGAGCCTAGCATACAGTAAATGCTGCTGTGAATTTAAAAATATTCTAAGACAATCTAAAAGGTAGGTTATCCTGACTTATAAGGAAATTAAAATTTGAGTAGCTAAATTTTGACTCATGGGTAAAGTAATTATTCAATTGAGGGAAATGGCTCTTCTTTGTCTCCATTAGGGTGAACAGTTGCCCTTTAGTAAGCATTCATAAGAAACTTAATTTCTAAAGTGATTTTTGTTCATGCTTCAGATGTTGGTGTGGGTTCATTTTAGCTGGCCTTGTCTAACATTGGAAAATGGGATTCTTGTTGAACAGACTGCACTATAGCATAAATTGAATCTTAAGTCTATGGAGAAATACTTTTGCTTTTCCTAGGAGCTTACTGTTAATTTTTTTTTTTTCCCACAGTGTAATGTTCAAGCCCAGAAATGCCTTATGTGGATCGTCAGAATCGCATTTGTGGTTTTCTAGATATTGAAGAAAATGAAAACAGTGGGAAATTTCTTCGACGGTACTTCATACTGGATACCAGAGAAGATAGTTTTGTGTGGTACATGGATAATCCACAGGTTTGTAAAATCCAAAGACTACCTCTTAAAAGCATATAAAAGTTTGATTTATTCAAGCATTTGACATATAAGTTTTAGGATTTGTCTTCCTAAACAATTCTATTTATTTCTACTGGTTCTATTTTCTCTACCTTGTAACCCTGTCTTATTTGAATTTTAGAAGGTGAAACTTAAATTTATTTGATAAAAATTTATGCATGTGTATATACTTTCCCCTCTTGGGATAGAAATGCTATCTCTGATATGTTATTCAATAACGACATTTTTTTTGTTTTGTTTTTGTGGTTAGCGGGGGTCGACCTCAGGACCTTGTGCACCAGTAGGCGCCCGTGCCACTGAGCAATATCACCAGCCCTTTTTTTGTATGTGGGTACTGGGAGTCAAACTCAGGACCTCGTGCTTGCCAGGCAGGTGCTTATGCTGCTGAGCTATCTTACCGGCCTTCAATAATGACTTCGAATTGGCTTTTTTTTTTTTTTTTTTTTTTTTTTTGGCTAGAAACTGTCTACTATCACTGTCCTTGCAGAGCTTGACAGCCTGTTTTGCTCCCTTATCTCTGGGTGTAACCACCTTTCTTGGGAGGTAGCGACCTGGCTGTGTGGCCACATGATTATTAACTTTATTACTTGGTCAGAATCAGTGGGAGAAACAACATGTCAGCAGAAATCAAAAGTTCATGTTTACTTTAAAAAGTAGACAGACAGATAGAGAGTCTTCTTTTTTATGACCCCGTGTCTTTGTCTGGGACAGGATTTCCTTAAAAATTCCCTTTTCCCAAGGTAGAAACTGACTCTTGACTCCCTGTAATCACTGTTAACCAGATTCTAGCTCCTCGTTCTCGTCTGGAGCCACAGCAGTTTGGTTTGTATAAGCTCCTCGATTGGCCTCTCTTCACAAGGGCTGCATAACTTATTATATGGTTTCTCCTGAATTTTACTTAAAACCTCTTGAATATTTTTCTATCTTTATGCATTATAGATTCTTCTCATAAGTCTTCCTTTTTTTTCAGAACTTCTCACTTAACAGATCTAAACAATGATAAATATAAAACAGAGGGCCGGTGAGATGGCTCAGCGGCTTAAGCGCCTGCCCGGCAAGCGCGAGGGCCCGAGTTCGACTCCCGGAACCCACATATGAAAAAGGGGCCGGTGATATTGCTCAGCGGCACGGGCGCCTGCTGGCGCACGAGGTCCTGAGGTCGACCCCCCGCTACCCACACACACACACAAAAAAATATATATATATATAAAACAGAATATATTTGTCACTTTGAATGAAGCCTGAACTTTGAATTCAGAGGAAAGGGTGTAGTTATAGCTAACAGAGGGAGTTGATATCTTCATGGAAATGGTAACATTTGAAATTGACTAGAGGGTTGGATATGATTTTGATCAAGATGCCTGCAAGTGGGTGTGGCAGTGCTCAAAGACTACTATGGGCAAAGAAAAATCAAGATAGGAGAGCCCGTGGCATGTTTGGACAATATTTTGCTTTGGTAGGGAGGGTATTGTTAAGTTGCACTGAACTAGGTCTTACTCGAATGAACTTTTGGGGGGATGGAGTGCTGAGGATTGAACCCAGGGCTTCATGCATTCTGAGCATGTGCTTTACCACTGAGCTATGTCCCAAGCTTCTCACGTGAACTATTTAAAAGCTATATGTCCATTTTAATTATTGCATTGGTTTTTCTGAACACAGTAGAAAATTTTACATCTTTTTTCAATTCTTACTGATTTTATCTTCTCTTTCCAATTTGTGAGAATCTTTTAAAATCCTAATTTAACCATTAACTTCAACTTTGTGTCACTTTTCTCCCCCTGTGGTACTGAGACTTGAACTCAGGGCCTTGTATGATAGCTAAATGCTTTGCCACTGAGCTACATCCTCCACCTTTTAAAAATTTTTTATTTTGAGACAATGTCTCACTAAGTTGCCTAGGCTGAGCTTGAACTTGTGATCCTCCTCCCTCAACCGACTGAGTAGCAGGGATTATAGACCGTATCACTGTGCTCAGTTTTTGTCACTTTTAAATGAAATGATCAAGACATAGCTCTTCATGGAAATTTCAGTAAAACATGTTGCTAAGATTATTGTATTAGGTTAAACCATATGAAATTGTTAATTTACAGCCATTTTAAATTACTGAAAAATGGCAATTTCAAATGGTTCAGTTTTGTTGCTCATGTCAAAGTGCAGTAGTGTGGTTATACTAATCACAATAACCCTGCTACAGAAAGAAAATTAGTTTGATTCACCAGTCCTTAGGGAGCCACTTCTCCTTTTCACTTCCGCTTTTTTTTTTTTTTTTTTTGCCACTAACCATTGGTTTAAAAATCCATTCACATGTGTTGTAGGGGATCAATTTGGGGCTTTCTGTGGCTTTTTTTGTTTTTGTTTTTGTTTTTTTGAGGATGTTGGTAATGGTGAAGAATTAAGTAGCCACACTAGGAAATGAATTTGAAAAGACTTGAAAAGTATTTGAGCTGGGCCTGGTGGTGCATGCTTGTAATTCCAGCACTCCTGTTGAGGCAGGAGGATCATTGCAAGTTCAAGGGCAGCCTGCCGTGCATGGTGGCAGTGGTGCACACCTGTAATCCCAGTATTTGGGAGGCTGAGGCAGGAGGATCTCTGAGAGTTCCAAGGCAGCCTGGGCTATATAGCAAGTTCAAAGTTAGTCTGGACTACATAGTGAGACCCTATCTCAAAAGAAAAAAAAAAAGGAAAAGGCCCAGCCTGGGCTACATAATGAGTTCAAGGCCAGCTTGAACTATGTAGTGAGGTACTGGCTCAAAAAAAAAAAAAAGAAAGAAAGAAAGAGAAGAAAAAAGAAAAAGTATTTGGCAAAATGAGTTCAGGAACTCTTAAGTGACAAATGGCTTATTTCCCTTTTTATGTTAAATTTCATATTAGTTTATTATTTCTTAATCTTTGTCAAGTAACTCACTTTGAAACTCAATTTTTTTTCTAGCTGAACTTGACAGCAATTATACTGGTCCATAGAAAATGGGTATTTTCAGTAGTTTTTATGTTCCAGTCACTTATTTTCTGCTGTGCTGCTGTTTAATCTATGATCCTATGTCATGCTTTATTTTCTCATTTCTCATTTTCATGTGAAGGCCTAGAGCTCTATCCAGCTACTTAAAATAATAGACTCGTGGAAGACTTAAAAGAAAAAAGTTATCTTGAATGGAAGGGTAACAATGTTTGAGAAACCTAGTGTGGTTGTAGTTAAGGATTCTTGTAGACATTTTCACATTTCATCTACTTATCTAATTTTTTTGTTTGTTTTTGTTTTAAGTTTTTTGAGATGGGTCTTGTGTAGCTCAGGCTATACTTACCTAAGATTTTTTAAAAACACCAAAAATCTTAAACATAAAACATTATATGTATAAATAACTAACCTTTTAAAGTTGCACATTAGAAATTTATTATATATATATAAAATTCATGTCTTATACTTGGAAACTTCCACATAGTATACAGTGTGGAACACAATGCAGAAGATAATGCTGTTTTATAATACATAGGATTGAGTGTTTTGAAGACTTTTTCCTGTTAGCAATAACTAGGTCAGGTTTCAGGATCTTAACTCTCTGAAATCTCTAGGTATCCAGTAAACTTTTAGAGGTCCAAACAAAGTACTTCCTAATCATTCATTAAAATAAGGCCATAGATTTCCTTTTAATGTACGTTATTATAAGGTCATTTAAAAGGTTGACCCTGCTTAGTCTCCGGCCAGAAGTAGTTTACAGTGCTGTTTTAATTTTACTTTTGAAATCTATCAATCTTTTCATCTATATTCCTTGTTACTTTTTCCCAGACTCTTTTGTTTGGTTTTATTACTGTGAAGTTCCCGTTGTATAAATCCATCTAGTGTATTGTATTTCAAGATATATTGGGCCGATGATATAGCTCAGTGGCATAAGTGCCTGCCTGGCAAGTGCGAGGTGCTGAGTTTGACTCCTGGTACCCGCATATAAAAAAAATTTAATTAAAGCATAATTTTTATTATGGATCTACTCATAAACCTTTTTCATTGGTTTTGAATTCTGAGCAGTATAAACTCCTTACTCCTTCGTTTTTCATTTAAATCTTCTGTGATTAGATTCTCAGTTCAAGTTCCTAAAGCACCATTTTCTACTGTAGACCGACACAACCAGCCACTTTTTCATTTTGAGCTTCTGGGCACTGTCAGCTGCTTGCAGAAAAGCTTGTTATCTCAGCTTGGAATAGTCTTTTTTCCGTCAGAGTTTTTCCTAATCGCTTCAGCCAGAAATGATTCTCTCTTTATAATTCTTTTCCTTTAGCTCTTTTATGATGCAAACATTAAGAATAAAAATATTTTATACGAAAGTTAAAGTGTATACATTCTTTACATATGATTTAAAAAGAATCAATATTTTTGAAAATGTAGATTAATTATGGTATTACACATACCAAACCATTTAAATGATGGAAAAAACTTCAATACATTTTTTCAAAAGATATATTTGATGAAGAATTTTTAATAGACTGGGTGTGGTGGTGCACACCTGTAATCCCAACACTTGGGAGGCTGAGGCAGGAGGAGGATCACTGTGAGTTCAAGGCCAGCCTAGGCTATATACTGCGTTCAAAGCCAGGCTGAACTACATAGCAAGACCCTGTCTCCAAAAAAAAAAAAATTTCTAATACAGCAAAGTTTTATATATATATAAAACTATATATATAAATATATAAATATATATAAATATATAAATAAATATATAAATAATAAATATAAAAATAAATTTATATATAAATATATATATAAATATATATATTTGAAAGACTACATATAGTCTTTTAAAATTTCGTATAGTTGTATTTGTTTTATGGTTCTTAGTATTTTTTACCATCCCTTTCAGAAACAAAATCTGATTTTGTTTATGGCTCTTTATGCTCATGAAAAAGAATATTAGCTATAATGATAAGAGTAGCCTCTTAATTATAGAATGCATTATGATGGAACAGAGTAGGGTTCAGCGTTGTTATCCAAACTGTCACAATCTGAGACTTAGTAAATACTGAAGCTGAAAAAATTGATAAGTAAAATGTGATATTAAGAAATCCAGTTTCTTACCATTTTTAGTATATGTAAACCATTGTTATAAAATGAATGCATAATGTTAAATATAATTATTTATTAATTTGTTTGCAGAACCTGCCTTCTGGATCGTCACGTGTTGGAGCCATTAAACTTACCTACATTTCAAAGGTAGCTATTATAAATTGTCTTACTTTTCATTTGTAACTTAAAAATTCCCTCCTCCCCCAGTGGAAGCATGCACAGAAGCAGCAGCTAGCAGCTTCCTGTATCATTTAATGATGCTCAGGTTCTCATCATGCTGAAAGCAGTGGTTAGGAAGTTCCTTAAATTGATAAAATTGGGAAGAATATGAGTTTAACTTACAGGATGTGGCAAGTAGCAAAAGCTAATACTGTTATGGTCAGGTCGTGAACATCAGAAAGGGAGGAATTAGTTTATAGTTAGACTGTATCTTGAGAAGGTCTGGAGATTTTTCTAAGTCCGTATTATATTTATTTAGACTTCTTCTAACTGTTAAATCCCATCGTCTTTGACTCTTTTTCTTTATATTTTAAGGAAAATGCAGACCCTCTTCATGTCCTTTTTACTTTGTGTTTACTAGTTTCTGTTTTCTTAGTGCTTTTCTGTATTTTATAGTACTATCTCTTATTTTTAAAAATTCAGATTTTATATTGGTCAGATAGCTTTTTAGTTTTCTTCTGTTAGTGTTTTGGACATTAAGATAGTGCTAGTCTTGTATTTTGTGTTTGTTTTAATTTACATGAAGGTGTATTGATGACTTAAAAGATGAGATGCAAAAATAGAAACAAGGGCTGTTAAATAATGTGCACTGTTATGCATGTGCTGCATTCCATTGGCAAGAGTGGATCACTGCAACAGAATACCAGTTTACAAATGTGTCTATTTAGAAGACACATATATTTATAAATAAAAACTTAGTTATCAGAATTATTATAGTTACTCATTCTCTGACAAAATATGTATGTATAAGCCATTGGACAGTAAAGAGTACATATTTAAAATGAAATATTTTCTGTTAAAGTCATATCACATAAATTTGTAAAAGACAAATATTGTATATGTCATGTGCCTGTAAATTAAGACACTTAAAAAATTCTTCAGGGTAGCTTGCAGCCTCAATTTTATAGAGATTATTAGTAGGAAAAGTAGAATTCCATTGTAAAATAAACTTTGTATTTCTGTTTTACTTGATTGCCTATGCTACCTGTATGATGTAATGGAAATAGACCACTATTTTTTTTTTTTTTTTTTTTTTTTTTGCTAAGCATTTTTTACTCTCAAAGTGGTGTGGGAAGTATTCTTTTTTTAGACTAGGCAGTTTAGAGTGAGATTACTCATCTGTCTGTGTCTTTTCAATTGTTTGTTGCCTAATCTTTTTGAAAATAGGAGCTTTTTCTGAAAGTATTAACTCAGTGAAGCAGGCAGAGAGACTGGCCAGCTACTTTTCTTCCTCCACTGCTCCCCTGTTAAAATACTATACATCCTCTTCTTTATGCAGTGCTATTAACTTCCATCTGTGTCCTACAGCATACTGGAGTTTGAGTTGTACAGTTCGTACTCTACTGTAGACATTCTAGGTTTTTTTCTCCCTTCCAGAATTTATTCCTGGGACAAACTTCAGTGTGACTCAACTATGAATTTGTAGTTGGGATCAGTTATGAACCCCAGACTTAGAATCCCTTTTGGAGGTACAAAACAGATGCCACAATTATGAGTTATATCACAGGGGGGCGGCAATATAGTGATAGTCACAAATGGGTTTCTAAGAGCTCCTTATTTAAAGAGAGAGCAGAAACTAGGTACAGTGAGTTGCTTCACCTTTTGAAATGAATCTTGTGCTGCATTCAATAAAACGATCCATGGGGTAGTCTTCTGTATTAAAAGGGAATTGAGTATCATGTTGATTTCTCGTAGCAGATTAATACCTTCTGGATTTTTTTACTTTGAATATACAATCTCCCCCACCACTGTTTTTATTTGCAGTTTACAGCTTATTTAGAAATAAGCAATTTGAAAACAATTTGTCGTTTCTGTATTCATTGAGTGCATTTTGAAGATTATATTAAATTAAAAATACTTATATATGTGACATAAAGCTTACTGGCTTACTTTGAACTTC
Source organism: Erethizon dorsatum (assembly GCA_028451465.1). Classification (NCBI taxonomy): domain Eukaryota; kingdom Metazoa; phylum Chordata; class Mammalia; order Rodentia; family Erethizontidae; genus Erethizon; species Erethizon dorsatum. The sequence continues at coordinate 105,959,641 of CM051822.1, forward strand.
TCACATTTCCTTTGGAGAAAAAGCAGTTTGTTCAAAGAAAACATGGGAGTATCATTTGTCTTAACTATATTAGAATTGGGACCCAGATCCTATATGTAGTTTACTGTTTTTTTTCAGTTGCTTTTAATACATTCGTGACAGGGCCATAATTCATTTGTCTCTCTACTGGGTGGCTCTGATTTGAATTTGACCTTTCTGCCGACTTGAACCACTGGCAGTACATGCTTGACTATCTGAAAAAATGGGTGCCGCTGTGGCTGTGTGAAAAGCCAAATGTGTTACGTTTTTTGTACTCTGCACAAATCAGCTGCATTTATGTAGAAAATGTTTTAAAGAAATTCATGAATATAAATAAGTTTCTTTTAATTTGGTGAAATAAATTTGTTAATGTAATAATTTTTAAATTGATATGAATAGTATTAATATTTATATTTAAGCAGTAATTATTCAAACAACTGACTAGATTTGGTCCATTTACTATACCGACTTTTTAATTAATTTTAGTAGTAAAAAGACTAATAAAAGTGATTAGATCCGTTTGTACCAACAGTGGTATAAGCCGCCCAGTGGGAGTCATTCATGTACCACCAGTGGTTCCAGCCAGCAGGAATGTTTTAAAGTTTAATTTCCCAATGATCATATACATCGTATGTATATGTACATGATCATATATGTATATGATCATTGGGAAATCATACATGTGGACATTCATACAGTATTTAAGTTTGGTTATAGTAGCACATGAAGAATTGAGCAGTTCATTTCTTTTTCTTGTTAGGTTAGCGATGCAACTAAGTTAAGGCCAAAAGCTGAGTTCTGTTTTGGTAAGTAGTTATATTTTATGGTAGCTATTATTTTTCTTTTGAACAGATTTTCTTTATAATTTATTATTGGGTTTTCTTTTCCATTCTCAACCCTGAATGTAGATACTTCCTAAGAATTAGTCCTTTGGTCTTGGCTCTTATTTATTTTCCTATTGAAATTTACCACTGTTAAAAGTTCCAAATTGGTAATTTCATCAGTCCTGCCTCATCATTAGCTTTGTGGCATAATATTGCTTGGTGATCATCCAGGCATAGTTTACACAGATTTGACCTTACTGATGAGTCCTAAGACTGGGCTTCTGCTTCTTTCTGCTGATTTTCATATTACAGTTACTGCATTTAATAAATGCTAAAATGTTACTATATTATCATTTTTTGTGCCACTGAGAAAGAAAAAGGTAACTGTAAAAGATTACCATTCTGATAGTTATTTTAAATTAGACTGATATAATTACATCATATTAGAAAACAATTACTGTACAGAAAACAAAGTATAGCTTAGTGATTTATTCTAAGGCAGATTCCTTGGTACTGCTATCCAGATGAGGAAATAAAACATTTTTCCCCATCCCCAACCCCAAAGCCTCGCTCCTGTGTCCCATCCTAGTCATGGCATAACCGAGTGTTCATTTCCATACACACTATGCTGTTCTCTTCTGCATGCCTCCACACATGTATCCCTCCCACCTTTTCTCCCAAGTGGTAAAGGATGGTCAGGTATTTACATGGATTCCAACTCCAGAGTCTCCTCATCCACTGTGGCTCCCCTGACTCTGGAGTTCCCCTCATTAGGGTGGGAAGCTCTTTCGTGGTGCTTCTTAAATAGATTATACTTATCTCTACCTACTAATCATGATAATTATAATCATAAGGTGACAATTGTATCTGTCTGTGAAAAGGCCAGCCTGTGAGATCCTTAAGGGCAACAGCTGCTTTTTATTGGCTTCATTGTCCCATTGTCAGCATGGTACCTGGCATATACTAGGCCTTCAATAAATATTTGTTCAACAAGATAATATAATACCTTATCTATTCCTGCCTCCAAACTGTGTATTTTTCATTACTCACAAGCTGAAGACCAAATCCTTTTATTTATGTTTAGTATGGAATAATACGAGGTTTAATGATCAATTTTAATATGATTAAAATTAATTTTTTTTTTTTTTGTGGGTACCGGGGGTCAACCTCAGGACCTCGCGCACCAGCAGGCGCCCGTGCCGCTGAGCGATATCACCGGCCCTTTTTTCGTATGTGGGTTCCGGGAGTTGAACTCGGGCCCTCGCGCTTGCCAGGCAGGCGCTTATGCCGCTGAGCCATCTCACCGGCCCCAAGACACACTACTGTTAATCCCCCTCAAAATACTCTTCACTTTGAACACACTTATCATATCCTTCTTGCCACTTTCTGAAGCATCTCTGGAATGGTGAGTGTCTTTAGTTGTGCTGTAGTGGCTGCCTTGATGTCCTGAACTGATTCAAAACATTTACCTTTTATGGTCGTTTTCACTTTGGGAAGAGGCAGAAGTCTCATGGTGTCAGATCAGGTGAGTAAGGCAGATGAGGACACAGTGTAATATTTCACTTGACACAAATTGCTGTAAATGTTTGATCAATGTAGGGTTATAAAAAATACTGTAAATGTTTAGATTAGCAATTTTATTACAGCCAGGCATGGTGTTGCATACCTGTAATCCCCTCACTCAGGAGGCTGAGGCAGGAGGATTGCTGTGAGTTTGAAGCCATCCTGGGCTACAAAGTGAGTTCAAGGCCAGCTTAAACTACATGGTGAAACTCTGTCTCAAAAAGACACACACAAATTTATCACAGTAAAAGCCCCCCCCCACTACTCAAAATGCTTCCCTTTGTTTCAGACACATTTAGTACATTATTCTTGGCAATGTGTCTTTTACTATAATAAATTTTTTTAAATTTATGCATTCACTATATCTTTTGATCACCCCATATATGTATTCAGTAATGAAATATGATAGGAGCAGGATAAAAGATCTTCATGTTCATGGATCAGCAGAATTAACATTGTTACAGTGGCTGTATTACTAAAAGCAATCTACAGATTTCACGTAACACCCATCAGAGTACTGACAACAGTGCTGTGATGGCACTTGGCAGGCTGAGACAGGAAGAGGCCAGCCTGAACTACATAGAGAGACCCTGTCTCAAAACAAACAGAAAAACCCAACAACATTCTTCAAAGAACTAGAAAGAACAATCCTAAAATTCACATGGAAGCACAAAAGACCCAGAATAGCCAAAGTGAGCTTGAACCAAGAGAACAGTATTGGAGATTCATAATACCTGTTTTCACAATATATACAAATTCATAGTGACAAAAACAGCATGGTACTGGCTTTAAAATAGATATATAGACCAATGGAATAGAATAGAAATGACAACAACACCACCAAAAAAACCTGTACAAGCACAGCTATCTGATTCCTAACAGAGATGCTAAAAACATATGTTGGAGATAAGACAGCCTCTTTAACACATGGTGCCAGGAAAACTAGATATCCACATGTAGAAGTCTGAAGCTACATTCCCATCTCTCAGCCCTATACAAAAATAAATTTAAAATGGATCAGAGGCCTAAGTATAAAACCTGAAACAGACTGCTAGAAGAAAACATAGGGGAAACACTTCAAGACCTAGGCATAGGCAATGACTTCCTAAATAGGACTCCAGTAGCACAGAAAATAACAGCAACAATTATTGAATGAGGTTATATCAAATTAAAAAGTTGCACAGCGAAGGAAACTACAGTGCAGGGACAGTCTATAGAGTGGGAGAAAATCTTTGCCAGCTACTTTTCTGATAGGGATTAATATGTAGAATATATAAAGAACTCAGAAAACACCACAAAACCAAATAACCCAGTCAGTAAATAGGCAAATGAACCAAATAGACACTTCTCAAAAAGAGTAATTACAGATGGTCAGAAAATATATGAAAAACTGTTCATTATCTTTAGTTATCAGGGAAATGCAAATGAAAACTCCATTGAGATTCCATCTCATCCTAGTCAGAATGACTATCATCAAGAATACAAAAACAGCAAATGCTGATGAGGATGTAGGAAAAGGAATCCTTATATACTGTTGATAGGAGTATAAATTAGTACTGCCAATGGGAATCAGTATGGAGATTCCTCAGACAGCTAAAAGTAGAGCTACCATTGATCTAGATTTATCACTCTTAGGTATATTCCCAAAAGAATTAAAGTCAGCATACTATAGAGATACTTGCATACTCATGTTTGTTGTGGCACAATTCACAAAAGCTAAGTTATGCAAACAACCTAGGTGCCTGTCAACTGATGAATGGATAAAGAAAATGTATGTAGAGGAGACAACATGGCTGAATAGAGGAGGAGCCTTGTTCAGAGTTACTCAGAGAAAGTCAACTAAAACACAGGTAATTGGAAGAAAGGGGAGGGACATACACCATGAAACTAATATCAGTCTGAAATAAGAGACTAATAGATCAAGCCCAACATAGATAAAGGACTTAAAAAAACGGCCAGCCAGCCCACCTGGCTGCCAGTGGGTCACCGGATCGGGAGAACTGCCCACCATACTTGGAATCTTAAGGAAAGAAAAAAAAAAAAAAAGGATATACTAAAATAATGTGGCTAAATCAAGCCATACAGGATAGACTTGGGATATAAGGTCCCCTGCCTCTTCTGCCTTCATCCAAACAGAAGATGCTACAGTCCAGCAGTAAATTCTGCCAACATGAACTGCTCCCTCCCCAACAATCGGCCAGTTTTCCTTTTATTCGTTATTTTTTTTCCTCTTTTTTTTTCTTTCCTTTTCTTTTCCTTTTCTTTTTTCTTTTCTTCCGTCCTTCTGTGCACCAGAGTGCTAACTGGAACTGCCAGGAATAAGATTAAAGACTACAGGAGGGCGTAGTAAATGGTACAGCTAACCCCTCCCCTGTGACCTGTGGTTAGAGAGGCATGGGGAATTAAACAGCCCTGCACCTTGGGACTGTGCAGCCCTGGGCTGTCCCCATGCTGTTGGGGGTGGGAGTAGAAAGGCACCCCACAGCACCCCCCCCATCTCGCCTGAGGAAGTTACAGACTATAGCAGAGGCGGGTGACGGTGGCAGTGGAACTTGTAAAGAAACTAATGGGAAGTTAGCACCCCACCTTGGTAGAGGAGTAAGAATTGGTACTGAGCAGCCTTGGACTGCAACAGCAGGAGCAGAGGACCAGACCATATCACAGCATTTCACCCCACCCTGCAACAAATGACCTGAGAGGACAGAGACTTGCCAGCAGAAGAGGAACACAGAAGGCTGAGCAAGGACCAGGAGGAGCCAAAGGTGCAAGGGACTGGGAACAGCCCCCATCTCTGTCTGAAAACAGCACAGCAACTGGGACAGAGATGCCGCCAAGAGAAACAGGGTAAGGAGTGGGAGGCTACTAAGGGATATACAGAAAGTACTGGCTGAAGACTCTGGCCCCGGGCCCCCACATCTGGAGGCCAAGATCAGCCTGAAATCCAGGACAAATTCTACTGCAGGCTTGGCAGTGTTATCCAGTAGTTTTGGACTCTCAGTGGACACCAGAGGAATCTTATTTTATTTTACTTTATTTTATTTTTCTTCTTTTTTTTGCTGGTTTGTGGTTTGTTTCCCATTCCTTTTTTTGTTTGTTTGTTTTTTTGTTTTTAACCTGTATTTTTGTTCTAATCTATTCATCTTCTTTCCTCCTTTCCTCAATTTACCTCTCTAGACTTAATCATATTTTCATATGAGTGAATAGTTGCTCTAATTTTTCTGGTCAACTTCAATAATCTCTTGCTTACTCCTTCATTCTTTCTCTTCTGCCCTCTTTTTTAGTTTCCCAAAGCTTGCGTGATCATCCTTCGTCCTCCAGCCTAGCTTCTATTTTATTTCTTTTCAGTTATCTCTGTTCTATCCACTATCCTCCTTAAATTTCCCCACCACAGGTTAAAACCACTCTACCAAGGGGAAACATACAAGTTCCTAATTTACGATTGGTTCTGTTATATAACTGTAGATTTTGCTTCTGTGGTTAAAGGTACAAAATTAATAGTTAGCACAGTTTCTCAGTTTCTAAACTGTGCTTAATGCTATTGTCAGTGCTAATTATACTACTTTAGCTAGGATGTTATATCTGTTTTAATCAGTTGTTCTTCTGTAACAATACTGGAAAGTTCTGGGGTAATTACCTCACCACACCCCAGCACCAAAGAACTGGGGACTGAGCCAAACAGATACCAACATCTCACTCTTAATTAATTGGAAAGGTGGGATCTTGGGACACGCACAAAGCAAGAACCTCCTATACACAAGACATCCTGAAGAACAAACCTTGCCTAGAGAGGCCTTGAAACTAGTGATAAAGCTATTACTACAGAAATTTACAAGGATCAACACAGAAAACAAAATAAAAACTTTTGAAATAGAAAATGACAAGACGCAGAAGCAAAATGCAACCTCAGACCTCCAGCCCACCCAGAACAAGTCAGGAGACAACAAAATAGAGGAAAATGGAAGACACCCCTGACATTTCTGAAATGATAGCAGCTGAAGTAAAGAAACAAATCCATGAGGCTATAGAGGAAATCAGATCAGAAATAATCTCTCAGGTAAAAAAAAATTTTTCAACATTTATGAAGGAATAGCTCAGCAAATGTAGAGATAGATTAAAAAAATAGATGATGATAGGAAGAGGATGGAAACCATGAATGATCAATATAGGAAAGAAATAGAGTGCATAAAACAGATTCAAACAGATATCCAGGAAATTAAAAGTTCCATTGAAAGCTGGCAAAACTGCTTGAATAAAACTGAAAACAGACTTTCAGACCTTGAAGAGAGGATCTTGGCTAGTGGTCATGAAAGGAAAGATCTCTTGAAAATAACAAAAGATCAGGAAATAACAATTCAACAGCTACAAAATGATGCAAAGAAAAATAATATAAGAATGATTGGTATCAATGAAAAAGCAGGAGTCAACACAAATGACATAAAAAAACTATTTGCAGAAGTAATAGCAGAAAATTTCCCAAGCGTGGGAAAAGAATCTGACATACAGATAGGTGAAGCATGTAGAACTCCAATCAGCCATAACCAAAATAAATCTATACCCAGACATATAACAATGAAGATCCCAGAAATACAGCACAAGAGCAGAATATTAAAAGCAGTTAAGGAAAAGAAACAGATCACCTATAAAGGAAAGCCCATCAGAACTGCAGCAGACTTCTCAACACAAACCCTCAAGAAGAGCTTGGAGTGAAGTATTTTAAGTCCTGAAAGAAAATAACTTCCAACCCAGGTTGATGTACCCTGCAAAACTATCTTTCAAAATTAATAGAAAAATAAGATGCTTCCATGGCAAAGAACAACTGAAGAAATTCATGACCACCAAACCAACCCTACAAAGAGTACTGAAAGATATTCTAGACAGAGATAAAAATGACCACAATTCCAAGAACAACAACGGAAAGAAACCACCAAGCAGGGCAAGCAATTAACAGAGGGGAAAAGTAGGGCACCGGCAGCAGGAAAATAACATGACAAAGATAAGCCAATATATATCAGTTATAACCATCAATGTAAATGGCCTCAATTCACCAATCAAAAGAAGCAGACTGGCAGAATGGATCAAGAAACAAGATCCAACAATATGCTATATATAAGAAACATTTAACTCAAAAAGAAATTCAGGGCCGGTGAGATGGCTCAGCGGCTTAAGCGCCTGCCCGGCAAGCGCAAGGGCCCGAGTTCGACTCCCGGAACCCACATACGAAAAAGGGGCCGGTGATATCGCTCAGCGGCACGGGCGCCTGCTGGCGCGCGAGGTCCTGAGGTCGTTCCCCTGGTACCCACCAAAAAAAAAAAAAAAAAAAAAAAAAAAAAAAGAAATTCATAGACTAAAAGTCAAAAGTATGGAAAACAATCTTCCATGCAACAAATACCCAGAAAAAAGCAGGAGTAGCTATTCTGTTTGCAGACAATGTGAACTTCAAACCAAGAATAATCAAAAGAATAAAGAAGGTAACTACATACTTGTGATGGGAAAACTTCGAGAGGAGATAACAATCATAAATATGTATGCACCAAATACGGGAGCATCCAACTATATAAGACAAATATTAATAGACATGAAAAATCAAATAAGCAATAGCATGTAACACGGGACCTTGATACCCCACTGTCACAGATAGATAGATCAACCAGACAAAAAATCGGCAAAGAAATATCAGCACTGAACCAAACCTGTTAACAAATGGACTTAGATGTTTACAGAGTGTTCTACCCAACAACATCAGAATACACATGCTTCTCAGCTGCACATGGAACATTCTCTAAAATAGACTACATACTAGCCCATAGGACATGCTTAAGTAAATGCAAAGGAATTGAAATTATCCCATGTATATTATCTGATGATAGTGCAGTGAAATTGGAAATTAACAGCAAAAGAAACCACAAAAACTCCATAAACACATGGAAATTAAATAATACCCTCCTGAACAACCAATGGGTCACAGATGAAATTAAAGAAGAAATTAAACAATATCTACAACTAAACGAAAATGCAGATACAACATACCAGAACTTGTGGGACACAATGAAAGCAGTCCTAAGAGGGAAATTTATAGTGGTGAATTCTCACATCGGGAAAACTGAACGAGCACAAATAAACAACCTAATGTTGCACCTCAGTCTTCTAGAAGAAGAAGAGCAGGACAAGCCCAAAGCCCATAAAAGGGAAGAAATTATAAAGATCAGAGCAGAAATTAACGCAATGGAGACTAAGAAAACATTACAAAGAACTAATGAACTGAAGAGTTCGTTCTTTGAAAGAATAAATAAAATTGATAAACCCCTAGCCAGTCTTATCAAAAAAGGAAAGAAAAGACGCAAATTCATGCGTTGAAGAATGAAAAGGGTGAAATCACTACAGATCCTGTGGAAATTCAGAAGATCATCAGTACCTACTTTGAAAATCTTTACTCTCATAGGATGGAAAACACAGAAGAAATGGACAGATTCCTAGGTACATACGAATTACCAAAGCTGAATCAAGAAGATATAAAAATTCTGAATAACCCAATATCAGTCAATGAAATTGAAAATGTAATTAAAAACTTAACCAACAAAGAAAAGCCTAGATCCTGATGGATTCACTGCTGAATTCTATAAGAAATTTAGGGAAGATTTAATACCAATACTCCTCAAACTCTTTAATGAAATTGAAAGGGAAGCAATACTCCCTAATTCATTCCTGGAGGCAAGTATTACCCTGATTCCAAAACCAGAAAAATGCCCAACCAAAAAAGAAAAGTACAGGCCAGTCTCCCTAATGAACATAGATGCAAAAATCCTCAGTAAGATACTAGCAAACAGAATGCAGCAAATCATCAGAAAGATTATACACTATGACCAAGTGGGATGCATCCCAGGAATACAGGGATGGTTCAACATACACAAATCAATAAATCTAATACACCATATCAACTGAACCAAAGACAAAAATCACAAGATCATCTCAGTAGATGCAGAAAAAGTGTTTGATAAAGTCCAACACTCATTCATGAAAAAAACCCTGTAGAAAATCGGAATAGATGGTCTTTACCTCCATCTGATAAAAGCCATCTATGACAAATCAACAGCCAACATTATACTAAATGGGCAAAAACTGAAAGCTTTCACTCTAAAATCAGGAACAAGATAAGGATGTCCACCATCACCACTCCTATTCACTATAGTTCTGGAAACATTTGCCAGAGCAATTAGACAAAGAAGAGAAATAAAAGGAATAAGGATAGGAAAGGAAGAAGTTAAATTATCAATATTCGCAGATGACATGATACTCTACATAGAAAACACCAAAAATTCCACCAAAAGACTTCTGGATTTAATAACCAAATACAGTAGTGTAGCTGAATACAAAGTGACCACTCAAAAATTGATAGCATTCCTATACACAAATAACAAACTCACTGAGAGAGAAATTAGAGAAATCACACCCTTCACAATAGCATCCAAAAAAATGAAATACTTAGGAATCAATCTAACAAAGGAAGTAAAGGATCTACATATTGAAAATTACAGTACTCTGAAAAAGGAGATAAAAGAGGATATCAGAAAATGGAAAGATGTCCCTTGCTCATGGATAGGAAGAACCAACGTAGTGAAACATACTCCCAAAGTTGTTACACAGATTTAATGCAATCCCGATCAAAATACCATTAGCATATCTCACAGAACTAGAGAAAATATTCCTAAAATTCATCTGGAACCAGAGGAGACCTAGAATAACAAAGGCAATCCTGAGCAACAAAGGCAAGGAAGGAGGCATCACAATCCCTGACTTGAAATTACACTACAAAGCTACTGTCTTGGTTACTTTTCTCTCGTTGGCTGAGACAAAATACCCGACACCCAAAATTAAGGAAGGAAAGGTTTATTTAGCTCACAGTTTGTGAAAGTTTCAGTCCATGCTTGGCTGGCTCCAAGGCAGAGTGGCACATGGCAGAGGGCAACGGTTCATGGTGGCATAAGACAGCAAAAGGAACAAGAGCAAAAGGGAGGAACAAGAGAGCAACCCTGTTTCCCTCCCTTATATTGTATGAGGGCTACCCACCCCAGGGTGGGTGTAGCGCTGACACCTGTAATCCCAGCATTGGACCATGAATTAATCATATATTCTAGAAGCCTGCCGCCATGACTTCATGAGGTTTTGGGGGGACATCCAGACACAAACCATAATAGCTACTGTGATAAGATCAGCATGGTACTGGCAAAAAAACAGACGTGAGGACCAGTGGAACAGATTGGAAGATGCAGACACAACTACAAACACACTCAGCCATCTTGTCTTTGACAGAGGGGCCAAACATTTTCACTGGAAGAAAGATAGGCTCTTTAATAACTAGTGCTAGAAAAACTGGCTCTCTACATGCTAAAGACTAAAACTGGCCCCATGTCTATCACCATACACTAAACCAAAGTCAAAATGGATCAAAGGTCTAAATACTGAAACAGAAACACTAAATCTACTGGAGGAGAAAGTATGTAGAAATCTTGATGACATAGGTGTAGGTAAAGAGTTCATGAACAAAACCCAGACTGTGCAGGAAATACTTCAAAAAATCAACAACTGGGATCTCATCTTATTAGAAAGCTTTTTCACAGCAAAAGAAATCACCAAGTGAAAAGTCAACCCCACAGAGTGGGAAAAAATTTTAGCCAATTGTCCCTCAGATAAGGGACTTCTATTTAAAACATATAAAGAATTGAAAAAAATCAGACGCCCCCAAATTCAAAGACCCAATCAAAAAATGGGTATCTGCGATGAATACACACTTCTCAGATGAAGAAATACAAATGGCAAATAAATATATGCAAAAATGTCCAACATCATTGGTCATTCGAGAGATGCAAATTAAAACAACATTGAGATTCCATCTCACCCTAGAAAGAGTGGCTGTCATCAAGAGGTCAACGAGTAACAAATGCTGGAGAGGCTGTGGGGAAGAAGGAACCCTTTTCCACTGTTGGTGGGAGTATAGCCTGGTGCAACCACTGTGGAAATCGGTGTGGAGATTCCTTAAAGTACTAGGATTAGAGGTCCCATTTGACCCAGCTATTCCCCTTCTGGGTATCTTCCCAGAAGAATTGAAAACCTCATACCATAGTAATATATGTGCACCCATGTTTATACCAATTTGTAATAGCTAAATTTTGGAAACAACCCAAATGCCTATCGACTGAGGAATGGATAAAAAAGATGTGGTGTTTTTATACAATGGAGTACTACTCAGCCATAAAGAAGGATAGGCTTGAGACATTTCTAGGTAAATGAGTGCAACTTGAGACCATACTCATAAGTGAAGTAAATCAGACTCACGTGTGTAAACATCATATGGTCTCCCTGGTGTGAGAAACAAAGAGTAAGTTCTAAAATGTACACTAGATATTGTGAAATGGGAGGAAATTGTTCAAAAGGAGAAAGGAACTAGGATGGGTGAAAGGGGAAAGGACAGTAGGGAAAAAGGAAAAAAAATGCAAGTCAGTTATACTATTAGGGTCTCTTAGTTCATTAAAAAGGAAGGTTTATGCTAATATCGATCAGAGAAATTTTTATGCTCATATCTTTACCCTGAGAAACTACTTTAAAGATAACAACATGTAATGTATTAATTATTGTTAGTCTCCTAGTATTTTGTTATGAAATTTTGTTTTACCTTTCTTCCATAAAATAAAAAAAGTAAAAAAAAAATAATAAAATGTATGTACACGATGGAATATTATTCAGCCATAAAGAAGAATGAATTGTTAATCAGAATAAGCCACTCGGAAAGACAGAATATCTGATGTTTTCTGTCATGTGTGGAATAAAAGGGCAACATGAAAGCAGAAGGGAGACTATTAGAGAAGAACGCTATAGGTGGGGGGAGGGTAGCGGGAGTAATGAGAGTTGGAAATGATCGAAGTATATTTATTATATGCATTTACAATCATGCCAAGATGAAAACTATTCTTTATAATTAGTCTATAGTAATAAGTTTTTAAAGGAATTGAGAAAACTGATGGTGTGACAAAATGTCTCATTACCAGGATTCATAACTGTATTTGGGTCATAATTAGTTCTAGATTGTGAGATGATTTTTGTTTACAGTTAAGCTTATATTTGTGCTTTAGTTTTTATCCATTTGTTTTCCTTTCTCTGATGGTAAGGATTGGAAATAAAAAAGTAACCAAGTGAAAAGGCTGAAAGCACACAAGCCTCTGCGGTTGTATCCATTGTTCACAGTGAAACCCTTGCTTAAAAAGCATGGCAGGCTGGTGAGATGGCTCAGTGGCATAAGTGCCTGCCTGGCAAGCGCGAGGTCCTGAGTTTGACTCCTGGAACCCACATATGAAAAAAGGGCTGGTGATATCGCTCAGTGGCATGGGCGCCTGCTGGCATGCGAGGTCCTGAGTTCGACCCCCGGTACCCACAGGAAAAAAAAAAAAAAAGGGCGTGGCAACTTAGAGTTATCCTAGTTCTGTGTATGTGTGTGTGTTTTTTTTCCAAAGTTTTTTTCTTCCTTTCCCTGTCTGCCCTCCTCCTCCAGATACTGCAAATGTACCACCTTTCAATAATTTTCTTTGTTTTGCACAAAACATCTATACTCCTTAGAAATCTCCAGAAGATGATGGTGGAGAAGAATGTTCTGCCCTAGGCACTGTGGTAGTTTCTTTTTAAAATTTAAATTATTAATTTTGCAGTACAGGGCCTTGAACCCAGGGCCTTTATACTGAGCTACAACCTTAACCCTTCTAAAAATTTTTTTATTTTGAGATAGGGTCTTCCTAAATTGCCCAGATTGTTCTTTAACTTGGGATCCTCCTGCCTCAGCCTTTTAAGATCACTGGAATTAAAGATGTGTGCCACCATGCCCAGCTTGTACTAATTTCTTTACAGATCTGATTTCCACCCCTCAAGGAAGGAGTGGGTGGCATTCCTATTTCATTTATGAGGAAAACAGGGCTTGAAAGATCAAATGATGTTTATAAGGTGATGCTACTTATAAGAGGATAAGATAATCTGACCTGACTGATTCCAGGCTCTGATTTTTTTTCTATAGCACATCAGTATGCCCTTCTTGCCCTGAAATGATAAAATCATATGAGTTTTTATTCAGACTGTAAGGTGTGCCAAGAAGTTTTTCAGAGGTATACTGACCTCTCTTCCTTCTTTTAACATGTGCTGTAAATATTATTCATTCAGAAGTGTATGTATTAAACATTTACTCTCTACCAAGCGTAGTGTATTAATAAATGCTTAGATTTTTAAACTCTTCAGTGTGCTGAGGAAATGCCCAAAACATTGAGAGGAAAGAGCAATTTCGAGGAGAGCTGGAAAAGACTCTTAAAATCATACCATATTGATTGCCAGGAGTTAAAATCAGAAGGGTGTTATTGACATATATAGTGTCATACTGAGTTGCTAGTATATTTTAAAATACATTAGTGGTATTTATAATTTCTCTAATCTCTGGAAACACATAAAAGAATAATTTACAGTGTGTTAAAAGTTATTCATTTTCTAGATTAGTTTTTCCAGTAACACTGCACACGATGTGCTTTCCTTCCTTTTTGAGACCCTCATCTCAACCAAGGAAGCCCTGGTTTAGAGTGCCTTGGTCTCCGTCCCAATTTTAAAATCTTGTGTGTTTGAGAAATAACATTTTTTTCCTCGGGGGTTTTCATTTCCTCCTTCTCTTAGTCATATTCAGCTGGGTCCTGGTATATCATTTAAAGTTTTGGTAGAGCATTTTGGATTATTTTTATATTTGAATGATTGCAACAGGGGAGCTATTCAGGTGCCTTAGTTGTTAGAATAATACTTAGTTTTTTTTTTTTTAAATAAATGCTCATGATGTAAAATAAATAGTTTTAATTCAACAGCTATGATAAGTTTGTAAACAACTATATGCACAGAGGTGCTTTACTTTATATAATCTACTCCCTAAAGAGATGTATGTAAATTGCATATAAAGCTCCAAATGCATTAAAAGTTTAAATAAAACTCATAAGGAGTAGAAAAATAAAGGTGTTTATTTTTATAGTAAATTAAGGAAGTTTTCCAAATGTATGAAATCTAGAGGCATTAAAGGAAAAATTAATGGAATGTTTCTGTTTAATCAAAGATACTGTGAATAAAATAAAAAGACAAATGACAGACTAAGGAAAGTACTTAAAAATAAAAGAGAAAAGATTATTATAAAGTTCCCATGAATTAATAAAAGATAAATGAACAGGAGAAATATCAGTAAAGAAAATAAAGCTCACAAAACAAATACAGATAACTAACACACATACAAAACTACTTTGTCTCAAAAATCAAAGAAATTCAAAGTTAAGATATATTCACTAGTTAGGTTGTCAGAGAGTACTGTATTTGTTAGGGTTCGGCCAGGAAGATACTACATGAGGTATTTCAGTATCAAGGGAATTGTTTTAGAGAATTGTTTACCCAAATGTTGGAAGGTGAAATACTGAAGTAAACCAGAAATTACTAGCCACTCCATGAAGCAGTTTCCACTGCAGGGCAAAGAGACAAAAGTGAAGAGGTAGTATATCACCCAGGACTGTGGAGGAACAGCCACCAGGGAGCTGGCCATTGGTATCTGAGGAGACCCTGCAGGGCTGGTGAGGGAGCAGCAGAAAGTTTTGGAATGGTAGCTAGTTGCTTGCTGCGGTTGGAGGGTCAATAAGAACAGAACCAGCAGGTCTCCTCCCTCATCCACTCTACTCCCACGGTTCAGGTTGCCACCAGTGCCTCCCACTGGCAGAATGTGACCCTAGCTGGCAAGGAAACCTAGGAAATACTAATATTTGCAGACTCCCAGTACCAGTGTTGTAGAGGTGTGGGACAGAAAGCAAGAGGGTTCTAGCTAGCACAGGTGCTGGTGGCCTGGACTGGCAGGGTGCAACATGAAAGAGGGCTTTGTGTGCCTATTGGGAAGGATGTAATGGATCCAACCTTTTGGGAAGATAATTTGCTAATAATGTAAAAATTGTAAATGTGAATTCCCTGTGACCAAGTCTGTATCAGGATAATTGATAAAATATGAGTTAAAATATGGAATATATATATATATGTGTGTGTGTGTGTGTATATATGTATATATATGTGTGTGTGTATATGATGTTTCATTGTGATATTTTATCTAATTTTGGTAATTGAAAATAGCCTAAATGTCTATCCTTGGAGGATTGACTTGCTATTTTGTGGTATATCTATTTAATAAAAAAAGTGGCTATAAAAGAGTTTTAACTATATAATTGAGTATTTTATATGGCCTAATATATTTTGTCAAATCCAAGAATGTCATAATTTTGAATCTAGCAAGATTTTTGAGCTGCTACAAATTTAGAGGTAACAAGTACAAAATTTCATGGGTTTATTTTTTCTCTCACCAGTTATGAATGCAGGAATGAGGAAATACTTCCTACAAGCCAATGATCAGCAAGACCTAGTAGAATGGGTGAATGTCTTGAACAAAGCTATAAAAATTACAGTGAGTATTTTTGAGAATTCTTCAATATATGGAAGTAATCTTTACATTTTGAAAATGTATCTACTGAATACATGTCAGCAGCTTACCAACAGGTTGTATACTCAAGGTTTGTTTAAAAGATATGTTGAGAATATGAAAACGTTTTCTTGTACATGGTGACTATAAGCCCTTTGATCAGCCTGTGGTGCCTTTTTTACCAAGCATGTACCTAACATGGATATACTGTATATCACTGTAGATTTTAGCCAGTATTTATAGGAATGTTTCTAGGGGAAAGTGCATGAAGGTATGCTTTTTTCTGAAGTAGGTTATGAGGTTTCCTGCCACCTACCTAGGTGATGGGAATAGGCATTCCTGTCTTCTAAGCCTTGATAGAATGGCAGTTGAAGGTGAGGGGAGATGAAAGGCTTAGAAATGATGTTCAGGAATAGGGATTGGGCATCAAGAGTGGTGGAAGCCAGAGGATCCTGCCCATTTGGCCCTGGGGAGTAGGTTTCAACCTCTAAACATCTTTTTCACTTTTGTTTTTGCCTTGAGTTCCAGAGCTTGGTACCCTTGCCCCACTTCAATGCTACAGCCTCTTCCTTCCAAGCTGGGCTTTTCCTCTGATTAGTTTTCTGATGAACATTAGTATTTATTGATTTTTTACACTCTATCAGGTCTTGGAACTAAAGGCTTTACCTAAACTCGCTGGGAAAGTGAGGTATAGAAAGATTGATTGACTTGTACAGTTTTCAAAGCTGGTAAGCTATGGAGCTAGAAGCTCAAGCTAGCTTGTAAACAAAGAGCCCTCTTCCAATACTTTTGTGAAAGTAGAACCAAGCTTTTAGAGTATACTACTGATGATGACAGCAGTTAGGTCTACTCCCTGATTGAGCCTTGTTCTACCTTTTCCTCCTTATAGACTTACAGAGAAACACATTATAAGCTGCCTGGAAAGGTTCAGGAAAGAGTTACTGGGCGGGCTTGTGCCAACTGAACTTTTAGTTAAGTGCACTTACTAACTGTCGCTAAAAGATATACTCTCAAAGAAGGAGCACCAAAAGTCAGCATGTTAATTACTTGTTAGTTTCCATCTAAAATAAATGATTCAGTGTTTATGTCACAACACAATAGAGTTAATATAGCTAAAGCCGATATTGTAGTTAGGTTGAATTTTTTGTCTTGCACCAGAACAGCTTGTTACCATGTGACAGAAGATGCCCACACACTGCATCTGATCTGTACATAAAGCAGAAGTTATTTTGGGTTAATATAGTTTTAGGAAAGTAGTATTTTTAACTGATTCAGAAGTATGTATTCTTAAAAGATTTTAACTGATTATTTTTAACTCTTTTAAGAAATATTCCCTACTTGGAAAAGTTCTTTAGAAATATGTAGTAAGTTTTTTTTTACAATTTGCAGTGAGCAGCTGCACTAGTTTCTTAGTGCTTTTAGAAAAAAAGTAGTGAATTCTTTTAGGCTTTTTACCATTTTGGGGGTTATTGAATTTTGCGGGGTAGCTCTGTGTGATTTATTCATGTGATAAAATAGTCTTATTCAAAATTGATTAGGGATTCGGTAATATGTTAAAGTGTGCACTTTTAATTAGCTCTTGTGGTCTTGTAGCTTTATTTTACATGTAGAAATTTTTAGTTTTTAAGCAAATTTGTTGGTAATTTTGTGTTTTTATAATTCACATTTAGAAAATACAAGTTCTGTACATGTAAGATATAGAAATCCTTATTTCATTATGAAAATGATTATATCTATATTAATGTGACTATAAAATTGATAGTACTTATTAAAAGTCAATTTTAGATAGATACATACTTGTATTTAACTCATAGTACAGCAATGAAAGAATTCCCCATAGTTTATTTAAT
This sequence comes from Erethizon dorsatum, assembly GCA_028451465.1. Lineage (NCBI taxonomy): Eukaryota > Metazoa > Chordata > Mammalia > Rodentia > Erethizontidae > Erethizon > Erethizon dorsatum. Next base: position 105,977,403 of record CM051822.1, read on the forward strand.
AAGATACATTTTTATATACATCTTTCCAGTTTTGATTGCATATGTATTTTATACACTTCAGTGTATTAGAGTGTGAAATTGCTGCTAACTTGCATGTAGCTACCTTGAAAAATTAAAGTCTCCGTTTCGATACATGTGCAACTTACCTTCCTACAGAATAATTTCAAATGACATTTTGGTCAACTATGTAATTTAGTGGTTTGCTGAGTACTATGTGATATATAAATTTAAAATCGTTAGAAATCCTAAATTAGATTTTGAGACTATGTGGTTTCAACATAAAGGTGGTTAGAGGGTAGTGGATAAGGGAACGGTGATTATTTAACTACTTGTTAATTATAGTACTTTGCTATTTTAATGCCCTATTCTCTGTCTTTGTTTTTCTTTGCTTTCCTTAAATCTGTGTGAATATGCGTTGGTGGCTGCCCTCTGAAATTCTTTACCTTATTTTTTTTTTAAAGAGCACAGGTAGAGAAACCAACCGTAAAGGGAGTATCCAGTAACTAGAGTTTAGAAAATGAAAATTTAAAGTATACTTTAATTTATTTATGTTAATTACAATATAAATATGGTAGTTTCTGGTCCCTTATTGATTATTAAGAAGTGTTCAAGATGCATATGGTTTATTTCTAAGCAGAAATCCACTGTTTTTTAAGTGTCCTTTTCCACCATAGATTTTAATTTAAAAAACAATATTAGATTTTAATCTAAAAATTAGTCTTTTGAAATTGTGGCAAAACTCTTATACAGGTTTGATTTTTTTTTGTTTGTTTTTTGTTTTTTAAATAATAACTAGGGGCAAGTAGAAGAAAGAGTAAGCGAATAGAGGACCTTGGTCCTAACAAAATGGTCTTTGTGCCCAACATTGTTAGCAAGGCCTTCTCCTTTACACTAATATTTTCAACTGGCAGATCAAGTGTAGAGCACTGAGAAAACTCATATAACCCATAAGTTTGTGTTTGAACATCTTAGGTTTCAGTCTTTAAGCATGGTCATTATTCTTGGTGAATTAAATGGTAACCTTGCCTTTAATTTTTTGCAAAAGGATATTGGCATTTTCATTTATGTCATTCATAAATACTGAAGTCTATTTATTTCTCTCTTCTTTTTCTCGTCATTTTTACCTTTTCTTTTCCTACTATTGTAATTTTCTACTATTTAGAGTCATGTGTAAATGCCTGCTAGGAAGAAATCCAGATCTCTCAAGGAAAAAAGCCATATAAAAAAAATAGCAAACAGGGAAAAAGGGAAAGGGCACTAGTCAGAGAAACCCAAGCATATTCAGTGTCTGACACTTGCTCTCACTGCTGTCTTGTGAGATCACTTTTCTGATTCTCATTAACAGTTGGCTGGTTTTACAGGAGAGGGTGGTCCTAAAAATGTTTATTTTAATGGCTGAATTTAAAGTAACTTTTCATTCAGTTACCTATAATTTTAAGGAAGTTACCTATGTTTGTGGATATTTTATTTGTATTTTTCCTTTTCTTAGGCAATGATTATAATTTAGATAGTTTTATTGTAAAATGCAATTCTAAATTAATAATTAGACTTTAACTGTGGAATTATGCTATACTTAACTTTTGATTTTATTATAAGGACAAATTAGAAGCCAGTGAATTTAACAGCATAGGCAAAGATTTTCATATATTATAATTTCTGGAAGAAAAATGGAAAAGCAATCTGAATTTTGCTATTTTTGTAGGGTTATAGTAAAAATTTTTCTTAGGAACTTCCCATGTATAGCTAACCTGTCAACTTCTTGAAATGAGTAATAATGACTACTTCTCTTATGGATCATCTCTTAGCAACATGTCTCATCTAATGCAGTTGCCTAGATTTTCTGTTTCAGATTCCCTTAATGCAATTTGCCATTCTCAGATAACAGGACCATATTGTCACTGTTGACATAATTGAAATACATGATATTGTTCATTAGAAAATACAGTAGGCTTTTTCAGTAAGTTGTTCTAGGGTTTCATAACCTAATTTTGGTTGGTAAATAAAATTCCGTTCGCTAGTGTAGTCTCCTTACAAAGCACTCCAAAATATGTAGCTTCTTAGGATTCAAAGAGTCATTCAGGGTTCACTTCCCTTCTCTTCCTTTCTTGTTTCTCTCTTTCTCCTTTGTGTGGAAGCATGACAAGAGATGCAGGGTGGGAGGGAGAGGAAAGAGAATTTTAGAAGTCACCCAAGAGACAAGTCCTTTATGTCTATAAACATTTATGTTAAAAAATGCTTGACTTGTGATCTCCTACAGCTCAGTGTCCTTCTTATGCAGGTAATACATGTTTGCTGAATATTTTGCAGAAAGCTTCTTTGAAAATCCTTATCTGCATTGTATAGCAGCTTTTCTACAAAGTTGGTGAGAGTAGCATCATAAAAAAAGAGTGCAAAGTTTAGAACAGTACATTATTTCTTTTTTTTTTTTTTTTTGTGGGTACCGGGGGGTCGACCTCAGGACCTCGCAACGCCAGCAGGCGCCCGTGCCGCTGAGCGATATCACCGGCCCCTTTTTCGTATGTGGGTTCTGGGAGTCGAACTCGGGCCCTCGCGCTTGCCAGGCAGACACTTAAGCCGCTGAGCCATCTCACCGGCCAGTACATTATTTCTTGAAGTGTGATTTGTGAAACACCTCCCTCAAGAAGTCTGTTATTCATCCATAAAGTACAATTCTGGGGAATTTATTACAGATTTATTGAATCAGAATTTTTGGGTACAGAGCCTGGAAACCTGAAGTTTTTAATAATGTTCCACAGTGACACCTTATGGACACTACATCTAAGGAACCCACCCTTCTCTTGCATCACGGGAATACGTGGTTACTGCTGTACCCAATAAATGAGACAACAAAAGAGGGTGTCCAAAAGAAAACAGCTCTTTATTTTAGCTGGTACCCAGCGGCGTCCTCTATGCCAGGACAAAGAGGAGCCCTGGGGGGAGTTAGGGAGCAGTTTTTATAGTAGCAAGCAGTTGCACAGAAGCCAATAGCGACGGTTAATAAAGTAATTTTACATATTTATTGGTTAGGCTTTTAGGCGTGGGGTATTTGGCATTATTTCATTGGGCAAAAGGAACATCTTATTATGGGTTGCTAGAGGGCGGGAAGGTGCATTTCGTCACTACGGGGGAATTGCAACTTTAACAGAAATGGAACTTATCTAGCCTAAACAGAGGCGAAGCTTATCTAACTGTATTAGGCGGGAAGCAGGAGCCGGACAGGCAAAATGGCGGTTTGTTCATAAGATGGCATTAGCCCTGTCAGGTTACAACAGTTACAGTCTCTGAATACATTATGAGTGGTGTCCTTTATAGTTCTGCTGGTACCTTGTTAAACGAGGATTAACTATGTGACAGGCAGATTGTTTAACCTTGAATTAAATTTTTTATATTGCTACCTTTGCCATTGTCAAGTATTTTCACATTTCTGAAAGACTACAAGATCCCCAAATGCTCTTTAAATGATTGGAGACAGACTAAATCATGTCCAGCATCATAATTGATGTTGAGTGTGTTTTATTATATTTTCTCCATTGCCTTTAAAATTCACAATTCATGTATAGACCATATGGTTAACAGTTTGAAGAAAAAATTCATGAATAGTTGAGTACCTATTCCCTAAATAGTTCACATAAGAAGAGCTAAAATACATCTTTTTTTTTGTTTTGTTTTTGTGGGTACCGGGGGTCGACCTCAGGACCTCGCGCACCAGCAGGCGCCCGTGCCGCTGAGCCATATCACCGGCCCTTTTTTCGTATGTGGGTTCCGGGAGTCGAACTCAGGCCCTCGCGCTTGCCAGGCAGGTGCTTATGCTGCTGAGCCATCTCACCGGCCCTAAAATACATCTTAAACATTTGTAATGCTCTAATTCTTTGATTCCACTTTAGTGAGACCTTTATTTTTGAGATTCTACTGTTGTCATAATTATTACTCATTTATACTTCTGATTTATCATTGATTCAAGTATTTGAATTCTTTCAAGTTCCTACTACTGAGTTCTTTCTTCATAATCTACCCATGCATTTACTTTTGTTTTTATTTTTATTAGAACATCTTTGTGATATATAATACTTATATTCCTTGTAGGTAGTTGGTAATGTACATAACACATTTTAACTCTTTTTACATCCTTGTCCCCCTCCCCCACACCCTTCATCTCGTGGTCTCTTTCCCATTTACAAAAGATGTATTTCTCCGTTTGCTATTATCTTTTTATTTTGCCCTTTAATTTATTTATACTTTGGATTTCTCATACAGGAGAAACCATGTGGTATTGAACTGTGTGTGTCTGATTTATTTCATTTAATATTATTATTTCAAAGTATATTCATTATCCTAAAAATGACTCAAATTTATTTTTTATAGCAGAGTAGTACTCGATTATTTATATATACCAGATTTTCTTTATCTGTTCATTTGTTGATGCACATATAGGTCACTTCCATTTTTTCATATATTTTTTGTCCATTTATACTTTTTCTAAGAAGTCTCTATTAGTTTCAGTTGCCAATTTTTTTATCTGGTCATTTATTCTTAGGAGTCTAATTTTTTTTAGTTCTTCTATATTCTAGATATTAGTCCTCCCTCTGAGGTGTATAGCTGCCAAAATTTTTTTTCTTATTTTGTAGATTGTCTCTTAACTGTTGATTTTTTCCTTTGCTGTGCAGATTCTTTATAATTTTATATAATCCCATTTGTTGATTCTTATGTTTTAAATTAAGTTTATTTTTTATTTTTATTATTTTTTTATGTGGGTACTGGGAGTCAAACTTAGGACCTCGCACTTGCCAGCAAGCACTTGTGCCGCTGAGTGATATCACTGGCCCCTTTTCTCCTTTATGTGGGTACTGGGAGTCAAACTCAGGAACTCGCACTTGTCGGGCAGGCGCTTATGCCACTGAGCTATCTCACCGGCCCAAATTAAGTTTATTGGTACAATTTAGATATACATAAAGATCATATTCATCATAGGGAATTTGTATCTGTATATGATATATTTTGATTCCTCTTTTTTCCCAATCCCCTCTCCTCCCATCAACCCCTCTTCCTCCCCATTTATAAAGCTTTGTTTCCGTATATCCTTTTTCCCCCTTTTCCCTTCCTTCCTTTACCCCTTCCTCCTCCCTAGTTCCTCTTGCCTTTTGAACAGTTTCTTCCTATTTCACAATATCTATTGTACATTTTGGTTCTTTCTTACTCTTTTCATGTCAAATGTTTTTTTCTGCGTCTATTGAGATGATCATGTGATTTTTGTCTTTGGCTCTGTTGATATGGTATATTACATTTATTGATTTGCGTATGTTGAACCATCCCTACATCCCTGGGAGGAATCACACTTGGTCATGGTGTATAATCTTCTTGATGATTTGCTGCATTCTGTTTGCCAATATCTTACTGAGGATTTTTGCATCTATGTTCATTAGGGAGATTAGCCTGTAGTTTTCTTTTTAGGTTGGGTCCTTCTCTGGTTTTCGTATCAGGGTAATACTTGCATCCAGGAATGAGTTAGGGAGTATTGCTTCCCTTTCAATTACATTAAAGAGTTTCAGCATTAATGGCATTAGATCTTCTCTAAATTTCCTGTAGAATTCAGCAGTGACTCCATCAGGACCTGAGCTTTTCTTTGTTGGTTAAGTTTTTAATTACATTTTCAATTTCATTAACTGATATGGGTTACTTAGAACTTTTATATCCTCTTGATTTGGTTTTGGCAATTCATATGTATCTAGAAATCTGTCCATTTTTCTTTGTTTTCCACCTTATTACACTACTGGTTCTCAAAGTAGGTATTGATGATCTTCTGGATTTCTACAGGATCAGTTGTGATTTCACCCTGTTTTGTTTCTAATTGCATGAATTTGAGTCTTTTCTTTCCTCTTTTTGATAAGGCTGGCTAAGGGTTTATCAAGTTTATTCAGTCTTTCAAAGAACCAACTCTTTGATTCATTGATTCTTTGTATTGTTTTCTTAGTCTCGATCACATTAATTTCTGCTCTTTATAATTTCCTCCCTATATGAGCTTTGGGTTTGATTTGTTCTTCTTTTAGAAATTTCAGGTTCAACATTAAATTAATTGAGCTCATTGTGTTTTCCTGATGTGCAAATTCACTGCTATAAATTTCCCTGTTAGGACTGCTTTCATTGCATCCCATAAGTTCCAGTATGTTGTATTGGCATTATCATTCAATTGTAGATACTGTTTAATTTCTTCTTTAATTTCCTCTGTGACTCATTGGTTGTTCAGGGGTGTGTTACTTAATTTCCATGTGTTTATGTAGCTTTTGTGGTTTCTTTTGCCATTGATTTCCATTTTCATTGCATTATGGTCAGATAATACACATGGGATAATTTCAGTTCCTTGAATTTACTTAAGCATGTTCTATGGGCTAGTACATGATCTATTTTGGAGTTTGTCCTATATGCATCTGAGAAGAATGTATATTCTGATGTTGTGGGATGAACACTCTGTAGACATCTACTAAGTCCATTTGTTCACAGGTTTGGTTTTAGTTCTGATGTTTGTTGATTTTTTGTCTAGTTGATCTATTTGTGACAGTGGGGTATTAAGGTCCCCCATTATAATTGTGTTAGTGTTTATTTGATTTTTCATGCCTGTTAATATTTGTTTTATGTAGTTGGGTGCACTGATATTTGGTGCATATTGTATTTATGATTGTTATCTCTTCTTGAAGTTTTCCATTTACAAGTATATAGTAACCTTCTTTGTCTCTTTTGATTGGTCTTGGCTTGAAGTTCACATTATCTGCAAATAGAGTAACTACTCCTGCTTTTTTTTGGGTCCTGTTGTATGGAGTATTGTTTTCCATCCTTTGACTTTCAGTCTGTGAAGTTTTTTTTTTGAATTAACTGTGTTTCTTGTATACAGCATATTGTTGGATGTTTGTTCTTGATCCATTCTGCCAGTCTGTTTCTTCTGATTGGTAAATTGAGGCCATGTACATTGATGGTTATAACTGATATGTATTGGCTTATCTTTGTCATGTTATTTTCCTGTTGTCGGTGCCCTACTTTTCCCCTCTGTTAATTGCTTGCCCTACTTGGTGGTTTCTTTCCGTTGTTGTTCTTGGAATTGTGGTCATTTTTATCTCTGTCTAGAATATCTTTCAGTACCCTTTGTAGGGTTGGTTTGGTGGTCATGAATTTCTTCAGTTGTTCTTTGTTATGGAAGTATCTTATTTCTCCACTGATTTTGAACGATAGTTTTGTGGGGTACATCAATCTGTGTCAGAGGTTGTTTTCGTTTAGGACTTGAAATACGTCACTCCAGGCTCCCCTTGATTTGAGGGTTTGTGTTGAGAACTCTGCTGTGATTCTGATGGGCTCTCTTTTATAGGTGATTTGTTTCTTTTCTCTAACCACTTTAATATTCAGTTCTTGTGCTGAATTTCTGGAATTTTAATTATTATATGCCTTCCTGTAGTTTTATTTTGGTCATGGCTATTTGGAGTTCTGTATGCTTCACTTATCTGTATGTGAAATTCTTTTTCCCTGCCAAGGAAGTTTTCTGCCAATATTTGTATGAAGAGGTTTTTTATGGCATTTGTGCTATCTCCAGCTTTTTCTTTAATGCCAGTTAATCTTACTTTGTTGTTCTTTGCTTCATCTTATAGCTGTTGGATTAATTTTTCATAGTTCCTTGCTATTTTTAAGATAGCTTTATTTTCATGGTTGTTAGCTGGAATCTTGTCTTCTAGATCTGATGTTCTATCCTCACCTTCATTCAGTCTGTTGTGTATACTTTCAATAGAGTTTTTAATCTCTTGGAATTTTGTTTGGATCTGTTTTATGGATTCCATTTCTTTCGTATGTTGGGTGTTAATGGTTTCCATTGTTTTCCTAAACTCCTCTATTTTTTTTTAATCTGTGTCTGTGCTGATATCTTTCATTTTGATAGTCTTTTTTTAACCAAGAGATTATTTTTTCTATAGCTTTATCCATTTGTTTTTTCACTTCTGCTGCTATCATTTGAGAAAATTTCGGTGTGTGGCTTCCAATTTCTTCTATCTCATTGTGGTCTGGTCTTGTCCTGGGTGTGCTGGAGGTATGGGGTTGCATTTTGCTGCTGTGTCTTGTCATTTTCTATTTTCTATTTTTTATTCTATTTTGTTTTCTGTGTTGATGCTTGTAGATTTCTTATGGTAGATAGCTTTATCCTAGTATCAAGGCTTCCCTAGGAAATGTCTATTCCTCAGGGATGTCTTCTTGGTGTAGGTAGTTTTCGTTCTTTGTGTCTATCCCAAGAACCTACCTTCCCAATTTATTAAGGATGAGAAATTGCTGTCTTTTTGGCTCAGCACCCAGTCCTTTGGTACTGGACTATGGTGATGGTTATGACCCCTGACAATCACAGTGTTATCATTCAAGGGAGAAAAACTGATTATAACATGTATTACTTCCTGGCTAAAGTAGTACAGTTAGCAATGACAATAGCATCAAGCACAGCCTAGCTACTGATAAACTGTGGTAACTATTAACCTGATACCTTTAATCATAAGAATAAGTTCTACAGTTATATGACAAAATCTAACATATGCCAGGAACTTGTATGCAATGATTTTCCCCTTGGTAGAGTGATTTTACCCTGTGGGGGGGGATTTAAAAGGGCTAGGGGAGAAGATAGAGAAATGAATGAGGACAGATATAGTAGAAGCAAGGCTGGAGGGCAAAGGATGATCACCCACATTTTGGGAAACTGGAGAACACAGGAGAGAAAGAATGCCAGAGAAAGCAAAAGAATATTGAAGTGAACTAGAAAGAGAAGAGAATGAAAATATCATAAAATCAAGAGAGATAGTTGAGGAAAGAGAAAGAAGACAAATAGAAGAAAACAGAAAGGTAAGAAACCTAAATATTGAAAAAAGAAGACAAACAAAACCCAACCAGACAGAAAAGGGAAAACCAATCAAACAAACAAAGAAAAAGAAAAATAATAAAATTCCTCTGGTGTCCACAGTTCTGTGGTAGTGTCCAAGTTGCACCCCAGAAATGTGCTATGTAATCCCGCCAAGTTTTTGGTAGGATTTGTGCTGGATGAGGGGCTGATCTTGGCCTCTGGGTGTGGGGGCTGGGACTCGCCTTAAGCTGGCAACGTTCCGGATATCCACTTCTCCTTACCGTGATTGTCTCTATGGTGTTCTCCCAGTTGCTGTGGCGCCCTCGGGTAGGGAAAGCCTGGGGTTGCTCCCAGACCTGTGTACAGTTGGATCCTTCTGCACCTTGCACAGCTTCCTCTGTCCCACACCACTCACTCCTCTTACACTTTAGCTGTTGGGCAGGAGGAGTGCCCTTGTCCTGCTGTAGGCCACAGCTGCTTGCCTGCTAATGCTGCTGGGCTGAAGCTGCTCTGCTGGTCTCAGACCAGGAGGATGCTTCCAGTCCTTTGTATTCGGGGCTAAGACTGGGTTTTGGTGGCCACCAGAACGGAGTCTAGGTGGTCCAATCTCCTACCTCTCAGCAGAATTCTCCCTAGTCTGCTTCCCACCTGCTGGCAGTGTACTGTGACTGGATGGTTCTTTCCTCATTCCACTCTGGGGCATTGGCAGTTGTTATGGTTTGTGTCTCTATGTCCCCCCAAAGCCTCATGCAGTCATGGAGGCGGGCTTCTAGAGTTTATGACTGATTTGTGGTCTAATGCTGGGATTATGGGCGTGAGTGCTACACCCACCCTGGGGCGGGTAGCCTGCATATAATATAAGGGAGGGAAAGAGGCTCGCTCTGTCTCTGGTGCTCGCTCCTCCCTTTTTGCTCTTGTTGCTTTTGCTGCCTGCCGCCGTCATGAACTGTTGCCTTCTGCCATGTGCCACTCTGCCTTGGAGCCAGCCAAGTATGGACTAAAACCTCTACAAACTGTGAGGCAAATAAACCTTTCCTTCCTTAATTTTCGGTGTTGGGTATTTTGTCCCAGCAATGAGAGAAAAGTAACCAAGACAGCAGTGAAGTGATCCAGGACCCTTCTGCTGCTGGAATTCTCCTTGAGCCCTTTGAAATAAAGGGGCGGCCCCACCCTCCTGCTTCTGTTACACGTGTCTGTGCGCCGAAGCACAGCACTGGTTCACCTCACTTACCAGCCACTAGCTCGTATTCTCACTGCTACTTCAAACTTTTCCACGTCTCTGGTCCCTACCTATGTTGATTCTTGATGTTATTTCTTGTGCATTTGTGGTTCTATTGAGAAAGTCTGCCTATGCCTATGACTTCAGGAGTTTTACTTATTTTATTTTCCATCAGATAAGTGTTTGTGTTTTAATATTTAGATCTTTGATGCATTTTAGTTTGGTACATGGTGAGAGGTATTGATCTAGATTCAATCTTCTGCATGTATATAGCCAGTTTTCTTAGCACTGTTTGCTGAAGAGTTTTATTCTGCTGCTTAGTATTAGTTCATCGAGTCAGTCTTTCTACCCTTATTCAGTACTTACTATGTGTTTGGTAATATACTGTCTTGAAGCCAGTAAAGATAAGTGTGTTATAATCCCTGTCTTTGAGACTTTCCAGATCACTAGTAGGAATGGAAGAAAGGGAAGATAGAGGCAAAGAGTTAAGGGTTCTAATAAACAGGGTCTGTATTCCAGAGCATAGTGGTTGGATTTGGAAGAGAGTTACATAAACTTGGCTAAAATGTAGTACAACCTGGGTCTGCACCTATGTTCCCTAATGCCTCTGAGCCTGTGTTGCTTACTTCTCAAATGGGGTAGTGCCCCGTGCATAGGGTTGGTGGGAGGAGAAATGAGGAAATGTGTGAAATACTTGTGCAAGTAAGTACTTAGCAAGTGACAACTGTATTATAAAACATTTCTAGAACAGAATAATAATGCGAGAACTTAGAACATGCACATACACTGTACATAGTTTATATATACTTTTTTCAATTATATATAAGTGGACAGTTGGTAATTCTGTGATAAAAGAGGGTTGCATATATCAATCTGGTTGTAAAATGGTTCATTTTATGTGCTGTTTTAGGTACCAAAGCAGCCAGACTCACAGCCTAATTCTGATAACCTGAATCGGCAAGGTGAATGTGGGAAAAAACAAGTGTCTTATAGAACTGATATTGTTGGTGGTGTACCCATCATTACTCCAACTCAGGTAATCAATTAATTCTTTTTTGAGGGTCTCATTGCATATTGATTTTTGAATTGTCATCCAAACTAAAACACTACATCTTTTCTAAATTAATAAAATACTCAATTACTGCAAAATCTATTATTTTGTTTCCTGTTCCAAAAGTATATGTTTATTGTTAAAAAAAAAAAAAAAAGTATAACAGATAAACAACATCTAATACTGTTCATGTTTCTTGGCACCTTCTCCTGTGTACTGCACACTCCCCCAGAAGTGGAGCTATGAGTTGCATATTGGACTTTGTAAATAGTTTTTTACTTATCGTGAACATTTTCCTAGACATCAGATGATATTCTAAGCTATTTTTCATGACTACAGAGTAGTTCTGCCCATGGATTTTCCATAATTTTCAAATCCAATATAGAGTTCTTTTTCTTCCTTTTTTCTTATGATGAACTTTTTTTTTTTTTTTTTTGTGGATACTGGGCATCGAACTCAGGACCTCGCGTGCCAGCAGCCACCCGTGCCACTGAGCGATATCACCGGCCCTTTTTCCATATGTGGGTACTGGGAGTCGAACTCAGGACCTCGTGCTTGCCAGGCAGGCGCTTATGCCACTGAGTCATCTCACCAGCCCAGATGAACTTCTTACAGTTTAAACTTTATAGGCACAGATGGTATTTTCTAAAGGATAAATTCTTAGAAATATAATTGCTGAGTCACATTTTGCAAATATGTATAGTTTTTTAAGACTGATTTTTCTACAACCTGGACTAGGTGATCTAAACAAAGGACTGGAATTTTCTTAATTGTGTCCCAAAAGTATGATATGCTAAAGTAAGTCTCACTTGAGTATTAGGAAAAATATAAATTTGTAAACAATTTTTATGACATTAAAACTTCTGTGTGAGTTTGTTTCTTATGTTGCTATTGATAAAATAAGTTTGTCAGTAAGTTTTTTTAAGTGTTATTGTCAATGTTGGGCTTTTTTATTACATTTGTGTCTTTTGAACTTAAAAGATTTTGATACTTTATAAATCTTTTATATTGAATTATATACCATATTTCAGGTCTTTTGCCAGCAGAGGGTTATTAATGGAAAGAAAAGTCATACAACATTATTTAGCTATTGAGTACTTTCTTTATGCTTCGAAAAAGGTATATCAGTGAACAAAAATCCCTGCTCTTTTGGCAGTTTGCAGTTGTTACCAAAGTTGAATAAAAAAATAAAATAGAATTGTGTATGTTTTCAGTTTTTCAAAAAGCAGTGGTTTTAACCTGTTAAACTTCTAGTTATAGATGGACTAAGCTTCTTTCATTTGTATTATGACTTGCATTGACATTGTGTGCTAGATTTTTTGCCTGTAGTTGTAGTAAGATAATGTAGTAGTTTGTAGCTGTGGCTAATTTAATTTGGATTCTATGTGAGACGCCATTTTTAAAAATTCCAAATAATTATATTGTTTTACTATTTTGTAGTATAGTTTTTAAAAATTATAAAGTAGTATTTATTCACTGTGAAAGCATTTAGACATGTAGTATCAAGAAAATGTTAAATAAATCTTACTTGCATTATAAATTTATTCAGTAAATATTAGTAAACAGTGAGTTAAATACTAACATTATAGATTTAAGTACATAGTGTTGTTTTCACCTATCTAAAGGTAGAACAGGTTATGTATGACAGTTAGGACTTAGTTTTTCTCCTGAATTTTAGGAGTTCCTAAAAATAAACCCTTGGCTTATTTATGAGATTCCGTATTATCTGATGTTATAAATAAACAGCAAGCCAGTGCTTTGAGGAACATGAAATCCTGAGTATAGGTTTTAAAAACACTGGGGCTTACATGTAAAACATAAAGCTACAACACTTTTAGGCAAAACCATAGGAGAAAATCTTTACGATCTCTGACGAGGCAGAGAGTTTTTAAGACTTGGCATCAAAAGCATAGTCCATAAAGGAAAAAGACAGGTAAATTGAACCTCATCAAATTTTAAAATTGCTTTGTAAAAGACTTCCAAAAATGAAAATTTACACACTGGAAAAAAATATTGTTAGCCTCATAGCCTGCAAATCCAATAAAGGACTTGTATCGGGAACTTACAAAGAACTCTCTCAACTCAATTCAAAAAGCAAAAACCTTAACTAGAAAGTGGGAAAAATTCATGAACAGACATTCAGAAAAACAAAACATGAAATAATATACTGATAAGTGAAAAGATGGTCACCATTAGTAGCCAATAGGGAAACGCACATTAAGACCACAATGAGATACCATACCTGTCAGAATGGGTAAAATGAAAATTGATGTCAATACAAATGCTAACAAGAATGAGGAGAAATTGGCTATCTCACCCATTGCTGGTGGGAATGTTGTTGTTTTATAAATGTAAATTTACAGTTGCTATACAACCCAGCATTTGCACTCCTAGCCATTTATCCTAAAGAAATGGATGACCCTGAGTAACTACTCTGAAAATAACAATATGCAGTGTATTAATTATTGTTACTTTCCTATTATCTTGTTTTAAAATTCTGTTTTATTTATTTTTTTCTTCTTTTTATTAAAAAAAAAAGAAATGGATGATTAGCTTGGCATTGTGGCACACACCTGTAATCTCAGCACTTGGGAAGCTGAGGCAGGAGGGCTGTGAGGTGTTTGAGGTCAGCCTGGGCTACATGGTCATTTCAAGGCCAGCTTGAACTACACAGCAATTCCCTGTCTCAAAAGACCAAAAAGAAAAGAAGAAAAGGAAAGGATGATTATGTTCACAGACAAATCTGTACATGAGTATTCATAGTAGCTTTATTCCTAATAGCCAAGAGCTAGAAACAACTCACATACTCTTTAATGGGTGAATGGTCAAATAAATGGTAGTTCATACCATGAAGTACAGCAGCAAAAAAGAATGAAGTATTGATTTAAGAAACAAACAATCTTCACAGAATTATGCTGAGTAAGAAGAACCAATCCCAAAATATTACCTTATGTCTATTTCCACTTATATTCTCAAAATATCAGAATTATAGAGAACAAATTAGTGGTTGCGTGGGATTAGGGGTAGAATCTCTGAAAGAGTAACACAAAGAAACCTTGTGGTGAACAGTTCTGATCCCAGTTGTGGTCAAATCTGCACATGTGATAAAATTACATAGAACTGTATATATGCACGTAGATAAATGAGTGTGTGTAATGCTGGTGCGATCTGAATAAGATTTGTGATGTACTGGTGTCAGTTTCTTGGTGTTGGTAATATATTCTATATATACTCTATATGCAGTTTTCCTGCTGGAGGAGTCTGGTTGAAGGGTACATAGGACCTCTTGTGATCTTCTGCTTTTTTATTTTTTACTTTTTATAATTTTCTGTGAATCTATGTAATTATTTCAAAATAAAAAGTCCCTCCCCCCAAAAAGGCACTATTGCCAGGACTTTTATGTAACCTCAGAAGTAGAAATTCATGCTTTGATCAATAAGAAAGTTATGATTAAGTATCTTAGATTAATTAGAAAACTCTTCACTTCAAAATCTGTGTTCCTCTCAGACCTGAAATGATACTACAAAGCTACTATGATAAAATCAACATGATACTAGCCAAAAAACAGGCCTGAGGACCAGTGGAACAGAATAGAAGATGCAGACACAACCCAAGACACATTCAGCCACCTTATCCTTGACAAAAGAGCCAAATATGTTCACTGGAAGAAAGATAGTCTCTTTAATGAATGGTGCTAGAAAAACTGGCTCTCTACATTCCAAAGACTAAAACTAGTTACATGTCTATCACCGTGCACTAAAGTCAAAATGGATCAAAGATCTAAATATTAAAATAGAAACACTAAATTTACTGGAAAAGAAAATAGGTAGAAATCTTGAAGACATAGGTGTAGGCAGAGACTTCATGAACAAAACTGACTTCAAGGAAAATATTACAAAGAATCAACAGATAGGATCTCACCTTATTAAAAAGCTTTTGCACAAAAGAAACCACCAAAAGAATGAAAAGACAACCCACAGAGTGGGAAAAAATTATAGCCAGTTGTCCCTCAGACAAAGGACTTATATCTAGAACATATAAAGAATTGAAAAAATCAGACCCTCCCAAATTCAAAGTCTCAATCCAAAAATGGGCATCTGAGATGAATATACACTTCTCAGATAAAGAAATAGAGATGGCAAATAAATACATGAAAAAATGTTCAACATCATTGGTCATTTGAGAGATACAAATTAAAACAACACTTGAGATTCCATCTCATTCCAGAAAGAATGGGTATCATCAAAAAGTCAACCAATAACAAATGCTGGAGAGGCTGTGGGGAAAAAGGAACCCTTTTCCACTGTTGGTGGGAGTGTAGCCTGGTGCAACCACTGTGGAAATCGGTGTGGAGATTCCTTAAAGTACTAGGATTAGATGTCCCATTTGACCCAGCTATTCCCCTTCTGGGTATCTTCCCAGAAGAATTAAAAACAACATACCACAGCAATATATGTGCACCCATGTTTATAGCAGCCCAATTTGTAATAGCTAAACTTTGGAAACAACCCAAATGCCCATCAACCGAGGAATGGATAAAAAAGATGTGGGTTTTTTATATAATGGAGTACTACTCAGCCCTAAAGAAGGATAAACTTGAGACATTTCTAGGTAAATGGATGCAACTTGAGACCATACTCATAAGTGAAATAAATCAGACCCATATGTGTATACATCGTATTGTCTCACTAGTGTGAGAAACTGAATGAGTAAATAAGATCCAAAATATACAATAGATATTGCGAATTGGGAAGAAATTGTTGAAAAGAAAAGATAAACTGTGATGGGGGAATGGGGAAAGGAAGGGAGGGAAAAAGAAAAAAATATACACAAGATAGTTAAGATAGTTATACAGCTAGTTTCTCTTAGTTCATTGAAAAGAAAGGTTTGTGCTAATGTTGTCTGGACAAGATATCATGCCTGTATCTTGTACTCTGAATAACTACTATGAAGACAACAATACACAATGTATTAATTATTGTAACTCTCCTACTAACCTGTTACGAAACTGTTTTTTTTTTTTTCTCTTTAAAAATATGTGTGTGTGTGTGTGTGTGTGTGTTCCTGACTACACTGAGATAGATGGTAGGATGATTTCTAGGATAGCACCATAAGATGGAAGTATGCTTTGAAGCTCAGCAAGCAAGAAAAGCATTTATTTATTTTGCTTCATTTTAGAAAGAAGAAGTAAATGAATGTGGTGAAAGTACTGACAAAAGTAATTTGAAAAGGTCACACAGCCATCTTCCTTACTTTACTCCTAAACCACCTCCAGACAGTGCAGTTATCAAAGCTGGATATTGTGTGAAACAGGGAGCAGTGGTGAGTAGCTTAACAAAATACGTGAAAAAATGAAAAATGAGGCTGCACTAGCAACTCAGCTATATCCAGATAGTTTGCATTATTTTATAAAAGACTGAAAGTGAAGACTGGCAGGCTGAGAAGGACATCAGGAGATAGAGCAGGGATTATTCTCTATTTATAATGCGGTGCTATTATTTCCTTGGTCTGTGCTCAGCTGGGTAAGTTAATGCCTATTTACACTGACCTTCAGTTTAGATGAGTTTAAATTTATTCCAGAATGTTCTTCTGTTGATTCCCCATACCTGTAGGAATGGCAGGGATGGAAGCTCCCCTAGCAAGGTGGCAGCTTGAGGCTGGAGGAATGAGTGCTGGGTTGGCCTGACCTTAGTGGAAGTCTCTGGGTTTGGGCTACTTAACCTGCTAGGTTCTCAGTTTCTTTTCTAAGGAAAGCCATTTATAAAAATTACGATCTAGAGGGTTTTTTTGAAAGATGTAGCCCATGGCACGAAACCTAGTACTGAGGAAGAGCTGTTACAGGTGAGCCCAAATAATCCCACACAGCTCCATGATGGACGATTTCTGCAAAAACAAGTAAATTTATCAGTTTTTCTAAGGAGCCAGGTGCTTTTCTAAACTTATTTTGTTTGTGTGAACTAAATCTTTAGAATTTCATGAGAAAATAAACTTTGAAGATTTGAAAATAAAAGGAAAAAAATGCCTAGAAATAAAAAGGTACTTAAAACTCTATTGGGAGTTCTGCTTGACTGCTCATCCCTTTCTGGCAACTGATTCACTTAGGTCAGCCCAGGGAAAGTTCTTCTGGCTCTTTTTGACGTTTTGCTGGGCTCAGAGAAATGAAGGCAAGGATTGGAGTTTTCTCACTGTACAATTTCCACAGGTGGAGTCATTTCTCACCAGGCTGTGATGCTCAGTGCCTGTTAATTGGGGCTTTGAAGGAAATAGTCCTTCCTCATTGTTTTTCTCCTGTACCCAGTATTAGTCACTTAGAGATATATATATATATATTTAAGAGGTATTTTAGAGCACACAAAAAGTATACTTCATTGACAAAAATGTTTGTATAAAATATTCACTTTATTAAGTATTTATTGCTTTATCACAATGTGTAAAGTACTTGTAGAAGGATTCATGCATTTTAAAGATGGAGAAACCTGATGTGGTATAATATTTCCTGTGCTTGCTCTTTACTTTGTTAGGGTTGGGAGGAAAGGGAAGTACTTTTTTGTTTTTATTTTCTATTTTTTTTACTTTTAGACTATTAAAAGTATGAAATATCATAAAATCATTAATAAAACTTAGAAGCCAGCCACTACAAGCTGAACCAGGAGTTCATGGCCTGGGCCGCAAATGAGAAATGAGCTTTCATTTACTGCCTTACTAAGGGAGGACAATGAGGTTTTAAGTAATTCACGTTTCCAACTGTGGGTTCATATCAGAATGATTAAGTGGTGGTTAACATTTGACATTCTTAGAAACTGAAGTCTTATTTCTGTGTTCATTTCTGGTAGATGAAAAACTGGAAGAGAAGATATTTTCAGTTGGATGAAAACACAATAGGCTACTTCAAATCTGAACTGGTATGTTGCTACATCATAAATGTTGCTTTATGAATGCTTGAGAAGTGTTACATTCTGATGAAGTATCATTTTATGCTGTCTAGTTTTGAGGGTTGAGTTTACTTGGTAGTGATGTTTTTGGATAATATAATTTTTCTTAAAAGAAAGGTGTCTTCAAAGAGGCATTCCACCTTAAAAGATCTAAAATTATCAGCCCCTTCCCATCCACAGAGGGGGCATTGGAGAAGCTAGCATACACAGTTAAGTCTCTGATGTCAACATTTAACCCATTGTATTTGTCTTTTCTTCCCCGCATTAACATTTTCTTTTCTTATTTCAGATTGACTCTTACTTTGCTCATGTAAGCTGTTTTTGTCCTGTCTGAACATAGAATCAAAAGATTGAATTCCCTCTCTCACTTGTTTGAGTAGCATCCTCATTTAAAATATTTGGTGACCTGAATCCTGCAGTAGGTTGTTGCATAAATTAATGCAATCCTCTACCTCTTCTTGTTGAATGAAACCATTGAGAATGGAGCCATATACTTTATTTGAATGAAAGCACCACAGCACACTCTTTAATAGAACTTCCTGCCTGGGTACAAATGTTCCATACCATACTGTCCAGTTCACTGCCCACATGTGGCTTTTGAGTGCTGAAAATGTGGTTAGTATGACTGAGAAACTGACTTTATTTCATTTTTAAAGCTAAAACTGGTTTTATTTCATTTTCATTAGGTTAAAGTTATATAATTAAGCAATGAATAGCTAGTAGTTACTATATTAGAATGTATAGCTCTAGAAAATAGGGAAAGGAATATTTAAGATTCATCTCAGGTGTCAACTCTTCTAAGAGGTTTTGCCAGGGCAAAGGGGTAGGAACAACCAGTGTAGCTTAGGCAGAACCCATGCAGGGTGAGAAGATTAGCTCAGCGTGGAACAGGGAGAAGAAGGCACGCTTATGGGGAAGAGATTAATGGCAGAGATGGAGAATGATTGCATACATATATATTGATAAAATAAGAAAATACTCTATGTTAAGGCTACTTGAAGCCAAGTTTCCTGCTGTCGAAGAAGAGTAATGAGGAAAAAGGGAATCACAAACTAGACCTGCTTTTGATCGTTTCTCCTTTACTATGGAGCAATTCCTAATTCTTTTCTTGTAATAGAAGTCATTTGGGGAAGTTTCCTGACTTTGGAAGTTATAATGTGATGATGTGAGAGGATATCCTTATAGGAAATACACAAAGGTGTTCAGGTATAGTGTGGACCAGGGCAGCAACTGGCCCTAAAATGGCTCAGGAAGATCAATTTTTCATGCTATATTTTCAACCTTTCTGTAATTCATCGTTTCAGAAGTTTAAAAAGTGCCAGATGTGGTGGTGCATGCCTGTGATCCCAGCACTCTGGAGGCTGAGGCAGGAGAATCTCCATAATTTCAAGGCCTTCCTGAGTTACAGATCAGTTCAAGGACAGCCTGAACTACAAAGTGAGACCCTGTCTAAAAAACAAAACAAAAAACAATCAAAAAGAGAAATAGGAAAAATTGAGGGGACTATGTCAGGTAGAAAAAGGAAGACATGAATAGACTATTTAAAAAGGAATTAAAATGGTCCATAAAAATGATATGCAGCATCACTCATAAATAGAGAAATGCATATTAAAACTACTGACATTTCTTCTCATCTTCATGAGAAGACTGTGGCTGAGTGAAGAGATCCTTTCCTCCAAAAGCATCTATCAGTGTCATTAAGTAAACAAAAGGAGCTAGGACTCCTTGGAGAAATAACTGATTTCAAAGCTGGGACATGTAAAGTACAAGCTGAGCCCAGAAAATCTAGTTGTGCCAGACAATAAGGAAATACCTCAGCTGCTATACCAATAATGGTTTCAGGCAAGAATCTTCAATGTTTGATAAAACTAATGTGCAAAATTACGTTGAGCAATTGATAGTATTACACAGATTCCGAGTATCTCCTTACAAGATACTTAGCAATGACAAAAGAAGAAAGAGTAGTTTTATAGTAATTGGCAACAATAACCTTAAGCAGGATACCAGGATAACACACCAGTAATGGATCAAACCCCTGTTGTGTGCAACGTAATGATGATGTGCTAAGAAGAACATACTGTCATATGTTTCACATACTGTGGGTTCCTGTCAAAAACGTATAAACTGAATGTTATCGTGAATAAACATCTGGCAAATGCAGATTGGGAGACATTCTACAAATAACTGGCCTGGACTTTTTAAAACTCTTAAAGATTATGAAAGAGAAAGACTAAAGAACTATTCCATAGTAAAGGAGACCAAGGGATATGATAGCTGAATATAAGACATGATCCTAGATTGCAACCTGACAGAAAATAGATTGTTTTACTTTTGCTATAAGGGATACTTGTGGGGGCAATTAATGAAGTCAGTATGGTCTGTGGATTACATAATAGTATTGTATCAGTGTTGAGTTTTTGGTTTCCATGATTGTACCATGGTTATATAAAAGTATGTCTATGTTTTAGAAAATACACACTGACACTCTGCCATAAGAAGAATAAATGAGTCATTTGTAGGAAAATGGATGCACCTTGAGACAGTAATGTTATGTGAAGTAAGTCAGACACACAGGCTTAAATATTACATGGTTTCTCTTATATGAGAAACCCAATATATAAATAAAGTACAAATAAAAGTAGGAAAAAGAGAGAGAAAAAAGTTATTGTAATCCAGCATGCCCAATGTATCTAAAAGTATACATTGATTTAATGTAATTGTCTTATGTGTTTTATATGTTCTTTGGCCTGTTAATCTGTGCTTATGAGAATTAACTTCATAAAGACATAAAATAGACAAATTTGATGCTGACAAAATGGAAAAAAATTTTTTAAAAACCAGAAGTAGAGAGGAAGGGGGAAAAAAAGAATTGAGATGTGTTATTTATATATATCAATTCCCCACAATGAATGTAATCATTATGCACTGCAAATATGTACTAATATTTTTTAAAAAACAAAATATACACTGAAATATTTAGTAGTAAAGTTGCACCTGTACTTTGCCTTAAACATTTTATTTCATGTATATGAGATAACTCATTTAAAAACAAATGTAAAATATTAACATCTTAGAAAATAGGTTACAGGGCCGGTGAGACGGCTCAGCGGCTTAAGCGCCTGCCTTGCAAGCGCGAAGGCCCGAGTTCGACTCCCGGATCCCACATACGAAAAAAAGGGGCCGGTGATATCGCTCAGCGGCACGGGTGCCTGTTGGCGCGCGAGGTCCTGAGGTCGTCCCCCCGGTACCCACAAAAAAAAAAAAAAAAAAAAAAAAAAAGAAAATAGGTTACAAAGTAAGTAGGCATTCTTTATATGATTTCTGTAAACTATTTTGTAAAACACAGAATTTGATTAAGAGAAAGTGTTCTACCATGGTTTAATTTTTTCTTGTTACTACATAAAATAATGCTATGTCTTAATGTCATGGTAACATATTAAGTGAAATTCAGAATACAAAATGAAATGTATCATACTATTAGGAACCAGTTATGTCTTATATTTAGTTTTATAATCTTGGATGAAGTATTTAATATGTCTAATCCTAATTTCTTTTGGTGAATAATAGTATTTGTATTGTAGGGTTGTACAAAGTTTAAGAGAACTCTTAAAAAGCAGGAGATTTGCCAATAGTTAGTAAATGTTCAATAAATGGTACTTCATATTAAAGTGATACTGGTAAAATGATATATTTAAGTCAAGTTACGTTGCCATCAATCCCTCAAAATACTTTGAACACACCCATCCCATTGTTCTTGCCGCTTTCTGAAGCAGTTCTGTAAGTTCTCTTCCCTGGGGGTCTTTAGTTGCACTGTTGTGGCTGCTTCAGTGTCCTGAATTGATTGAAAACACTTTCCTTTCATGGTCATCTTGACTTTGTGGAAGAGTCAGAAGTCATATGGTGAATAAGATCTAGTGAATAAGGTGGATGAGAACAAACCATAGTATTTTTTACAAGCCTGACTTTCTGCTGGATGGTACCCAGCATCACAATGTTTCTGTAAAGACATGAAAGAGGACTTCGAGAACTGCTTCAGAAAGTGCAATAACCATGTGGTAAGTGTTCAAAAGCAAGGGAGGATATTTTAAGGGGGATCGATGGCAATGTCTTTTATTGTAGTAATTAAAAATTTTTTTTAAACATTCACGGTATATTTTGGTCACTTCATGTATATCAAAATGACATTCCAGAAGAGAAAGTAGTATACTTACGGATACACAGGGATCCATCCAGGACCAAGTCTGATGGTTAATAGCTTTTTTTTTTTTTAACATAGAAATGCCAGTTCTACTCATAGTTAATATATTCAAGTAATATAGCTCCCTTCTCTGAAACAGATGGTCTTTAATATGCTACACTATCATCAAGGCCGGAAATCTTGTTTGAAACAACAGTGTGTATAAAGGTATTGAACTGATACATTCTGATGCTCTGTGGTTTAAGAAGGTAGACTTACGGCTTGGATGTGCTTCAAGAGAGAAGAACAATTTTCCCATTGGCCTACAAATAAGAAAACTAACCCTTAAAAGGATCTTAAGAATAAATGTCCTACATCTGTTTGCTTCTTTGCCAGGAAAAGGAGCCTCTCCGTGTAATACCACTTAAAGAGGTTCATAAAGTCCAAGAATGTAAGCAAAGGTAAGGAACTTGCTGACTTGATACTAGCACCGCTTATTAATACAGAGCAGTACCTTAGTTTCATTAAGATGTTTACAGATTATATTTTTCTATATTAATTCCAATGTAATTTTTAACTCATTAGAGTTGGGATATACTAGAATTTTTGAAATCCTCAAAGTATAAAATAATTTATTTGAAAAGTAAAAATTCATAAAAAGCTTATTAATGGAAGGAAAAAATTTAATATGAACAACTGGTACCATCTGCTTTGATAAATTGTTTTATTGTTAATTTTAGCATTTTGAAGATACAACAGAACAGGACCTTATAAAAAAATGAATTAGCTGTGCCTCATCCTTGAACAAACTGGCAAAGTTAGAAACTTTGAACTTTAAAGTTGCTTTGTGAACTTTTTCTAAAAATAACTACATAAAATTTATACAATTTGATACAAAAAACAAATGGGAAAAAATAATAGGTTTTATTAAATTAATTTAGTGTTTTACCTCTAATATTTTATTGACACATACTTGGCACTGAGTAAACAAGTAAAAGAAAAACTATCAAACTACTGCTATTTAAGTATAATTGGATAATTATTTTTTCATAACAGTGACATAATGATGAGGGACAACCTGTTTGAAATTGTAACAACATCTCGAACTTTCTATGTGCAGGTAAGATACTTATGTGGAGATTGTAGAGCCTCTCGTAAGAAATCAATAACTGTGGAGGTGAATAAGCAAATAGTGTTAATTGCTTCTGAGGTTAAAAATATGACAATTATAATTCACTAGCTTAGTAAAAAGATATATAAAAGGTTACTGGTAGGTTGTATGTTTAGGAATGGGAGTATCTTTGTTACGAATTAGTGAAATAGAACTATTTGGAGGAATGGAAATGCTGTTTTGGGGTTTGAGGTTTGAGACTGGGTCTCGCTTTTTACTTCAGGCTGGCCTTAACCTTAGTTTTAGCCTGGCTGGCGTCAGACTCACAGTGATCCTCCTGCCTCAGCCTCCCGAATTCTGGGACTACAGGCGTGCATTACCACACCCGGCTAGGGAAATGCTCTTCTAACTTAGATGTTATATGTATACCTTCAAATTGGATTGTTTTCCAGTTATTTTGCAATTTTAATTATATTATTTTTTGTCATCTTATAAAAAGGGGAGCTCAAACATTCCTACTACAAGTAACCAGATCTTACAGTTTTACTAATAGGAGGGATCTTAAATTTAAAATGTACTTTTTACTTTCCACATTTAATTATTTCAATTGAAAGTTTTTTTTTTTTTTTTTTTTTTTTTTGTGGGTACCGGGGGGTCGACCTCAGGACCTCGCACGCCAGCAGGCGCCCGTGCCACTGAGCGATATCACCGGCCCCTTTTTCGTATGTGGGATCCGGGAGTCGAACTCGGGCCCTCGTGCTTGCCGGGCAGGCGCTTAAGCCGCTGAGCCATCTCACCGGCCCAAATTGAAAGTTTTTTAAAAGGAACATTTGTTTTGTTTTATAAAAGTTACATATGCTCACTGCAGAAAAATTTGAAAATAAAAATTAAGAAAAGGTTGTTTAGAAAGCATAGTAATTCCACATTCAAGCAACCATTCTTAGTTTTTTGTGTTGCCTTTCTCATAGCAAGTGGAGTTATACTAAATATAGTGTTAAATCCTATTTGTTTCATATATTATAGTCATTTTCCCTCATGTCATTAAAATTTTTCTGAATTTTTACAATTGCACCATACTCTATTGTATGGATGTTCCACAAGTAAACTGCTTACGCTATTCTGTTACTGAATATTCATTTACATAGTTTTTGTACATTTACTATGATAAATAATGTGATGATGAACATCCTTATGCATAAATTTGCCTGAATTTCTGATTTCTCTAGGATAAGTTCTAGATTAAGTTTAACCATCAGAGCATGAGCCTTTTTATATTGTGAAATTAGTTTCTGTAATTCAGTTCCTATTAGTAATGGATGGAAGTATTGTCTACCTTTGCCAGCTTTGAGTTTTCCTTTCAAAAATTCTTTGCTAAATATCTTCAGTTCAAAAAGATTCTGTGTCTTTAAAGTTTTTGAACTTCTAGATTCTAGAATCTAGTTCTAGATATACTTCTAGATGTAGGCAAGGGATCATAGAATTACGGAATTTAGAAGAAATCATATATCTGCACCTTCCTAGGACCCTGTTTAATTGGACTAATTTTATAGTAAGGTTTTAAATTAATAGTGGAAGCCAATCCCTATCAAGGAATAATGTATTTTGGGATATGACTTTCCAAATAGAATTTAGGATATGACTAAAAGTTATTTCTAGAAAAATATGTAAAATACTATCAAAATGTTTTTAAATGACACAGGTATATATTCTTGTAGCATATTCAGATAATGTAGCAGTTGATAAAGGGAAATAAAAGCTTTCTTTCTAGAGGTGTCATTATTGACATTTTTGATGTGTCTGATCTTAAAACATTAAGTGCCCATTTTGTATCTCTGTATAGTAACTTAGCCAGCAAAACCTGATTTTTAAAAGTGCTTCTAAAATTTGGGGTGGGGGACATCACTTTACAGTGATTCTCTAAAATCATTTGATGACAGTATAAGTTGCAGAATAAGTGCATTGGATTTATAGAAGGAGAAGATAATTTTGAAGAAAATTGGAACAGGTCCTTTCTTTCCTTTAGGCTGATAGCCCTGAAGAGATGCACAGTTGGATTAAAGCGGTCTCTGGCGCCATTGTAGCACAGCGGGGACCTGGCAGATCAGCATCTTCTGTAGGTTCCCTCCTCTCTAGGGTAATATTTGCGTGGCTCCCTCATCCTGTTGAGTTGTTTTCCTTCCTCTCCCCCTAATCCTTCTTGTTTCTTTCTTTATTGAATTTATTTGCATGTTGACTTTCATACCAATTGGACTTGCAAAAAATAATCCATTTCTAATTTAATGCTTCCTTGTAGTGTTATGTATACATAACTTTCTGTGCATTGTATTGTGTTAAATGCACAAGCAGGGTAGCTAAAGATTAAACATTTCCTTGCTTTGTTTAGCAGTTGTTACTTGTCAGTAGGTCTCAATTTGGTATAATTTGGATACTTAGTATGGTGTTTGGCCTAATTATTTAAAGTACCTTTAGTTCTTGTGTTATACAGTTTTGTGATACCTCAGTTTTTTTCCTTCATCATTTCAGTTAGGTTTGTTTGTTTGTTTATTTATTGGCTTAATACCATAAAACCACTGAACAAGCTGGAGCCTTAAATACCTTTAGTTGGTCCCATTCAGAATTTTCCATTTCTTTTTTTTTTTTTTTTAATTCTTATTTTCTAGCAGGTTAATATAAAAGCCTGCTTCTGAAAACTACCATAATTATCTTTGTGGTACTATGATAATAAAAGTGAAATAACTGAAAACATTCTACTCAGAAATAGGAAGAAAAATATTTCTCATGTTCAAATACATCATTAAGAAGTAAATTTTGGGCTGGTGAGATGGCTCAGCGGCGTAAGCGCCTGCCCGGCAAGCACGAGGGCCCGAGTGCGACTCCTGGAACCCACATACGAGAAAAGGGCTTTTGATATTGCTCAGTGGCACGGGCGCCTACTGGCGCGCGAGGTCCTGAGGTCAACCCCCAGTACCCACCAAAAAAAAAAAAAAGAAGTAAATTTTGCTTTGTAATATTTTGACCACTTATCTCTGAGCTGAAAGTACAAATCCCAGTGAAAAATGAAAAATAGTAGCAGTGTCATCAGCAAAAAGAAATCTAATATGCACTATAGTCTTTATTATCTAAATTTTTTTATATATGCTAGGTATTCTGTACTTTTAAAATCTTTTCTGATAGTGATATTGCCTTTTAATAGTTTCCTAGTAGTGATAACTACAGATCAGTAAATAGAAATCCACTTTTAATTTCTTGTTTATCATTCTACTTACATCCTTTTTGGAATATCTAAGAAGTCACTTTTATAGGTGTTAATTTTGTAACTGCCTGCATTTATGTGACTTTTTCCCTAGTCAAGTATGAGATTCTCTGCAAAAACAGTGTCTGTTGGGAAGAGGAAAGTTGGAGAAGGGTGTTTGTGTTTTGTGCTTTGTGGTGGGGGCAAATTGGACTGTCTAGCTATGACTGTCAGCAGAACTTTCTCTTTTCCTGCCTCTCTCAAGTATAGGTTAACTCTAATCTTTGCACTGTGTTCCAGATGCGGCAGGCCAGAAGGCTGTCGAACCCTTGTATACAGAGGTATACATCAAGAACTGGTGAATGCGGCACGTATGTGGGCTCTCACGCAAACGTGCCTTCTTAGTAGAGGGCCTGGACTTACTCACTACTTACAGCTGATCATAGAAAGTTGAGTTAACCAAACTGCCCTTTGCAGTTGTCATAACCAATTTTGTCAACACTAACGCAAACTATTTCACCATAGTTATCAGGTTGAAGAGGGGTATTAAAAAAAAAAGATAATAAAAATAAAGCTTTACTAATGGAAAGAGACATTAAGCTAGCTTCTAAAACTTCGCTGAGTTGCTGCAAGTTATAATTTTATACTACGACATTTGAAATGTACTTTTGTTTTTAATAAAATATGCAGACCCTATATTACTATAATTTTGCAGGGCATTTTAAATATCTGGTGAACTTTAGCCATGTAGTAGGATTCTATAGTGTTTTGGTAATTTTTAGCACTTTTTTTTCAAAGCCACTGGTATCATAAATAAATGCAATATATTAGGAACCATATTGTGCAGTATATTTAGAATGATCATACTTAGTGACATGTTCAAATTTGATCTAGTTAGAAGCATATTAAAATTAATACAACTGATATTATTTCATTAAAGCTTTAAAAGTTATTAAATAGGTACCCTTTTAAAATCTTAAACCATATGAATGTGTGACATATTCAAAATGAAATGAAATTAAGTAAAAAGACTTTGCTGTTACTGATTTGCAGTGAAATTTAAGGGAGCAAAGACTTTTATCAGAATACTAGACAAATAATGTTTGAAAAAATCTTGATTCCTGCTTATTAAATAAATTTATGGCCTGATTTCACTTTTACATTCTGCATTTTATTTTATCTTTCTAAAATATGTGGTATAAATCCCAGTTGCCAGTTGAGAGTAGACTCAAAATGGTAAATCTGGTAATGTTACTTTTAGACACAGTTCAGTTGCAGTTGGAACACCGTATCCTACTTTAGGCTGGCTAAGTCTTCAAAGTGTTTTAAGCTGCCAAACTCAGCTTTGGTGAAAGAACTGGTTTCTTAGTGCAAATGGTTGTTGGCTGTCACTGCTTTTAACTGACCCCTAAAAATGCATTGCTTTGGGAAAGAACTTGCACATTTATGCTGCATGGCTCACACTTCTGCTTTCTATGTTTGTGTGTATGTGTGTGAGTGTGTTGTTTGTTTTTCAGAGAATCAGGTCTCACACTAAGTTAATAACCTGTGGTTAATGATTGTATCTGACCACTGCTCCTTTTTCCAGGAGCATTCCACCTGTCCTTCAGAATCCAAACACACTGTCCGCTCTGCCGGCACAGCAGCAGCCACCTCACATTCCACAGCCTCTCGCAGCAACTCTCTGGTCTCAAGCCTTACCATGGAGAAGCGAGGATTTTACGAATCTCTTGCCAAGGTCAAGCCAGGGAACTTCAAGGTCCAGACTGTCTCTCCAAGAGAACCAACTTCCAAAGTGACTGAACAAGCTATGCTAAAACCTCAAAATGGCCCTCAGGAAAAAAACAGTGACCCAGTGGACTTGGATGATGCAAGCCTTCCAGTCAGCGATGTGTAAGCTGGAAGCATGTGGGGGCCTGACTGCCCCTTCTGTCCTTCAGCGTCCTTTCATGAGGCTTCTAGCCAAAGATGATAAAGATTGAAATGGTTTTTAATATAATATATATTATCCTGGCTCTTAGATACACTCTTTAACAAGCTGGTAAACGAAGAATCTAGGGCGCAGCCAAACTAAATGTAATTCCTTTAAGAGACAAAAAAACATAATTGTCTCATATCAACTGTCTGAAGCTTTGTGTATTCTCATTTGGGTGGTAAAAATGTGTGTGTGATACTTTTTTTTCCTAATGACTTTGAATTTAAATATTTAGCAACTAAAAACATTAAAAATGCTTAATTATTTTGATCCTTTAAAAAATGCTACTATGTCTTCCTATTAAATGTTCAATATTTACACATTCTTATTCATTAATATTACCACATGAAATATTGCCAGACTTAAGATTCCTAAACTCATGATGTCTGTGGTGCTGCAAAATTTTTACTGCAATGTGGACTATTTTGAAATTACAACCATTTTTGATGCCCTGGATCTTGAGGTGAGTGGTAAATTTTGCATAGAAGCTATGACTAGATCTTTGATAAGGATGGTGGGTTGTCCTGGGTTAGAAAAAAGAGGAATTGAGAATTCAAACAAGTATATCTGAGATATTTTGTGGAAAAGTCCTGGGACTTGAAGTGGTCAGTGCTTTATTCAGTGAAAATTACAAAGTTGGAAATTTTTGGGAGATCTGATTTTATCAAAGTTTTGTGAATAATTCTTATTTCTATATTTGGATCAGTGAAAGACCTCAAGTTTGTATGTAAAGACATAACTGCCCTTAGTCATGAAATTGTTATGGCCTCTACTTTTTGTCACTAATAATCTATATTCAAGTGCCTGTGTTTTTTCATGTTGTTTAGGAATGTTTTGAGGTTAATGTGCTCAGAAATCCTACATGATTGGCTTTAAATATGGGAATAAAATTAATTCTCAATAGCATAGTTTAATGTGTTAAAAAAGATATCATTTTATGTTAGAGATACCAGAATTCTGGTATTTTTCTACATGTGCAATATATATGTTTTAAAAAACAAATTTGGGTATACATTTAATCATCGGGATATCATGAATAAAAGCACCTCCCTAAAGAATCCTTAGTTTCAGTTGTAGAATAATAGAACGGTTTGAGCAAGTACCATTTGGCAGTTCAATCCTTAACAACTGCTTTAAGAAAAACAGTCTTGGGCCGGTGAGATGGCTCAGCGGCGTAAGCGCCTGCCTTGCAAGCGTGAGGGCCCGAGTTCGACTCCCGGATCCCACATACGAAAAAGGGGCCGGTGATATCGCTCAGCGGCACGGGTGCCTGTTGGCGCGCGAGGTCCTGAGGTCGAACCCCTGGTACCCACAAAAAAAAAAAAAGAAAAACAGTCTTGAATTTCACATGCTGCTATTTTATGATGTTTTACTATTTTACAGTGCTGTTTTGTTTTGAATTCATACATGTTGCTGTTTCTTCTTTTCATTCTCTAAAATGACTTCTTATCTGAGAGAGAAAAAGAGGAATTTCCTACTCCAATAGTAGGGTCCTTAAGTTAAGATATATCATACTAGAATTACTCAGTTTTAGTTTAAAATACATATGTATAAGAATACACCACCAACTTTTTTATTCAAAGGATAATATTTTTTAAAGTTATAGATTTTTCTCTTTTGCAACTACATTTGGAAGTGTTAGAACGAAAAGGTTTTAAGTAGTTATCACTTTTTCTGCAGACATACATTATAATGGCTCTTTTGAAACAAAATTCCTTTTTTATAAATATACGCAAGAGGCTGGGGATATAGCTCAGTGGCACAGTACCTGCGTGGCAAGCGCAAGGTCCTGAGTTTGATTCCTGGTACCAAAATAAATAAATAAATAAATACACCTAAGAATTCTGTATAGACACTTTGAAGTATTCAAGAGCCTAATGCCGTTTTCTTTGGTACAACTACCACATTGCATGTGCATTTTAGCATATTTTGGTATTGGTAATTTGATATGTTTCATGGTGGCAAAATATTAGCTCTGTTTTGGGACTTTTTATAGAACTACCCTATTGCATAGGAAAATGTTCTTGTGATTGTTAGGGTCTCCTAATATATATCTCAATTCTTTTATAAGTCTATGGAAATTATTTAATTATTTTAAAACTTACACTTTTCTTGTAAATATGTCACATCTGAAGTGTCAAAAATTACTTTGAATACCTTAATATTTGCTACATTTTTTTCTGTGTATATGACATGTCTTCTTTCAGAATGGGAATGTGTACCTCCCAGTGTTTACTGTTCATGTCTTTTATATGTTGATCTGGTTGAACACTGTAATGACTTGTTAATAAACTGCTCAGAATTCATTCTAATGTCTCATTTCATTTTAATTAGCTATCTTTTAAACAAGTAAACAGAACTGGTATAGAGTGTTTTTTGGTTAATTAACCAAATCTGAATTTACACATATAAAGACTAATTATTTGGTAATCTTAGAATAAGAAACCGTATCTGTGAATTCTTAAGGCATAGCTTCATGTGAAATGGTGCAAGTAAAAATGTGTTTATTGGAAAAAACTTGCTTATTTCACTTAATTAAAAACCACATTTCTGGGCTGGGCATAGTGGCACATGCCTGTAATCCCAGCACTTGGGAGGCTGAGGCAGGAGGATTGCCATGAGTTCAAGGCCTGCCTGAACTTGCATAGCGAGATCCTGTCTCAAAAGCACCATATTCTGAAAAATAAAATGAAATGTGTTACCTGTGGAGCTTGTTTGAATCATCTGGATTGCTCACAGTGCTTAGTTACTGGTTAGACTGGGCATGATGCAAGGCTGAATGCAGAGGGCCCTGGATCCCCAGTAATGTCATTGAGATGCACTCAGAAAACTCAGGGCAAGTGCTAGAGGCTTTTTGCAAACCTTCCCTTTTGGTAATAAATGTTCCTTGACTGCTGTGGACAAGTTTGCAATTCTGTTTGCAATAACTTCAAAAAAATAAAATAGCAATCAAAGAGATGGAAGTTCCAGGTGTGGTGGTGCATGCCCATAATCTCAGCAGTCTGGGATGCTAAGGTAGGAGGATCACAAGTTTGAGCACAGCCTTGGGCAAGTTAGCCACTTAGCTATCAAAATTTAAAAAGGGCTGGGGATGTAGTTCAATATGAGTCCCTGGGTTTGATATCCAGTACTGCAAAACAAAACCAAACTACCATGAAAATTACAGAACACCGAAGAAAGAAATTGAAGAAGACATTAGAAAATGGAAAGAACCCCCTTGTGCATGGATCAGCAGAACTAATACTGTTAAAATGGCCATATTACCTTACCGAAAGCAGTCCACAGATGCAGTGCAATTGCTATTAAAATAGCTGTGTGAACATTCTTCACACAGCTAGAAAAACTAATCCCCAAATTCATATGGAATTAAAAAAGTTAAAAAAATAAAAGACCTAGAATTACCAAAAGCAATCCTGAGCAAAAAGAACAATGGTAGAGGCATCATAATACCAGTTATCAAGTTATACTACAAAGCCACAGTAAAAAAACAACACGATACTGGCATAAAAACAGACATATAGACAAATGGAATAAAAAAGACTGAAGGAAACCCATGAACCTACAGCTATATGATTTTTGACAAAGTAGCCAAAAACATGCTAGAGAAAAGATAGCCTGTTTAACAAACGATTGCTGGGAAAACTGGATATCCATATGCAGAAGATTGCAACTAGATCTCTATCTGTCCCCCATACTAAAATCAAATCAGAATGGATCAAAGACCTAGATATATACACATGGAAATTTGAAACTGCTGGAAAATAACGGGTAGCCCTTGAACCCATGTGCACAGGTAAAGACTTTGAGTAGAACTCCAGTAGCGCTGGAAATAATATCAAGCATCAACAAATGGGATTACATTAAAAAGTTTTCTGCACAGCAAAGGAAACAGAGTGAAGAGACAACCTTCTGAGTGGGCAAAAATATGTGCTAGCTTCTGATAGAGGGTTCATAACTAGGGTGTATAAAGAACATAAAAATTAACCTCCCCAAAACAACTCAGTCACAAAGTGGCAAATGAACTAAATGGACACTCTTCATAAGAAGTACAAATGGCCAGAAAGTGTATGGGGGAGAAAAAAAAAAAAGCTTGCCATCTTCAGCCACCAGAGAAATGCAAATCAAAACTAATTGACAATTCATCTCACCCCAGCCAGAGTGGCTATCATGAAGAATATAAAAATACAATGATGCTGGTGGGGATAAAGAGGGGGAGAAACTCTCCTGCATTACTGGTGGGAATATAAACTAGGAAAATCACTGTGGGAATCAGTATGGAGATTCCTAAACTAAAAGTAGAAATAACCACTTGATCCAGCTATACCATTCCTGGGTATATTCCTGAAAGAATTAAAGACAACATGTTACAGTAATACACACACGTTTATAGTGGCACAATTCACAATAGCTAAGCTATGGAAACAGCTGAGTTGTGCATTAGCAGAGGAATGGTTAGAGAAAATGTATACATAATGAAATTTTATTCATCTGTATAGAGAATGAAATCATGTCATTTATAGGAAAATGGAGCTGGGGTCCATTATGTTAAGCAAAGTAAACAAGACTCATTGCATGTTTTCTCTTATATGAGAAACCTAATAAATGAATAAAGGAGAAATAATAGAAAGTTAGAAGGTAGATTCTTGGAAATAGGGGAGGGAATCATGGGGAGAGGGGAGGAAAGGGAGAGAGGAGGAAAGGGATTGAAAATGATCAGGACATATCCATATACAAATGCCCCAAAACTAAACATGCCCTAATTTTAAAAAATATAAAGGGAAATTCTACACTTAAAGGAGAGCCCTTCTGCAGCTTAAGAATTTTCTTAGTGTGGTGTTTGTGTCTTAATCAAATGTTCTGTTAACAAGCCATATGCAGTGGCATATACCTATAATTACAGCTACTCTGGAAGATCACTTAACGGTGAATCAGGAAACACTTGTATCAAAAATGAAGAGCTCTAACAAATGAATAGCAAATCTGACATAACACTACTAAACGTTCCTTGTGTTTGGGAAGGTTTGGCACTCCACACAAGACATGAAAATTATACTTAAATAGATGGTTTGTATTTTCCATGTGCTACCTTCAATATTATAGGGATTTAAAACCAATTGTTTTAAAATGATTTTTGAAAATCATTTTTCCCAAACATCAACATGTATGAAAATACTGCTAAACTGAGGCTAGCATTTACAGTTTTAATTGATAAAATTCTAGTACTCCATTCTTAAAATACTTAAAAGTGAATAGAACCTACTGCCTATTCATGTGATATGAGCGCCACCTTCTGGTTATCCTATTGCTAAATTGATAGTAATTTGGTATTAATTTCACTTTATTTCACCTGACATAAAGATGTGTGGTTACCTAGGATAGTTTTGAAATTAGCGTAAAAATTATGCTACAGTTTACAAATGGCTTTTTACGTTAAGTTTTGATTTGGAGATAATTGTTGTAGTATCACCGTGGCTGTAAGCACAGATTTTGTATACCCTTTACTCAGTTTTACCCAGTGATAACATTTGGAAAAACTATCATACAATATTATAATATTGACTCTGATACAGCCAAGAGATAAACAATTCCATCATTATAATAATCCCTTATTGTTGACCTATTGAGGTCACATCCGTGTGCCACAGTGTGCTTTAGAAACAGACTTAGTCCCTTGCCCAGAGTCACATTAGCTTTCCTTCCCATACCAGTTTGGGCCCTTAACTTCTTACGATATTACTGCTTCAGAAGGAATCTTGAAAACTGCTCTTTTTTGATTTTATCTCCAGATTACTAAATGAGTTGAATTTTCATTTGATATTTTCCAGAAGCATAATATTTCAAATGACAGATTTTTTTAATACATTTCACTGCAGTTTAACTTTTGAGAATCAATACTAGGTAAGTATCTTCAACGTAACCTGCCTTGAAAGATTTCAAGCTATGACGTTTGACATTATATGAATTAATAAGGTTACCAAAATACGGTAAATAGACATTTAAGTAAAACAATCAGATTACAATGCCAGATTCTTGCATTGGAAATAGTTGTAGAGACTGGTTATAAAGGTAATCACTTGGTGTAAGGTAGGCTAAAGGTCAAGTGTTCTCCTGTATGAAAAAGCCTTGACCTTCTGTTTAAGTCTTGGTCAAATCCTTGTCCTCACTGTACGACATGTAGCATTTACCAGTAGGAGGCCTAAGAAAATGTAATATGTGATAAAAAAAAAATCTAGCATGGAAAATTACAGAAATATGGAAAACTACACATCCAAGGACTAAGATGGTCAAAAAATGATGGTATGGGGAAGAAGCAGTGTGGTAGAAAGGGCCTTTAGGAAGTCCTAGAAGATTAAAGGATACTTCCACGTAACAGCTGGTGTGACATGACAATAAATATATAAATATTGACTTGGAATTTGAAGGATTTTAATTGATACATAACATTTCAATTATTCTCTTGAAGGTTCATTGCTTGTTTCTTCCTTCCATGTTGTGATTCTTTTGCCTCTTCCTAGTTTTCTTTAGGGGGAAGGATGAGAGTGACATAAGGAATGTGGGCAACTTTCCATTACTTAGGAACTCACCACCTCAAGCTGTTGTTTTTTTTTTTGTTTGTTTGTTTGTTTTGTTGTTGTTTGTTTGTTTTTTGGTACCTATCTTTGGTACCTTCATAATATACAAATAACCTAGTCTCTGTGTAAACTTATTTACTGTTATTTCTAAGTAAGAGCCGTTGGTCCCAGTGATGGCTGTTCTTAGTGACTTTCACATGCATCATGTTCATGGTCTTGGTTCATGTGGTCAGTCATGCTATCTTCTCACCTTCATTTTGCCTGTTGATGTATAGAAAGTGGAAAATATTCCAGTGAGAGAAAGTGATACATTAAGGATAAGGGCAAGTTTGGCCTGAACAACTAGAAGCAAACAGAAACAATGCACTAATGTAGTAAATCTGTAGGCAAAGCAGACTTGAGGGTAAGATCATGATTGCAGCACTGAATGTGTTAGGTTTACATGCCTATTAAGATATTGAAATGACCTGGTACTCTACTTACAAGACCAAAAAATTCCACTAAAAGACTCCTAGAATTAATAACTAAATTCAGCAATGTAGCAGGATACAAAATCAACAACAAAAATCAATAACGATCCTACACACAAATAATGAACTCACTTAAGAAACTAGGAAAATAATACCATCAGTACCATCAAGAAGAATGAAATACTTAGGAATTAACCTAACCACAGAAATTAGAAAAAAAAAAAAAAAAACCCTCTACAATGAAAATTACATCAATCTGAAAAAGGAGATTGAAGAGGACATCAAAAATTTGAAAGATATCCCATGTTCCTGGATAGGCAGAACCAATATAGTCAAAATGGCTATGATTCCAAAACTGGTGTATAGATTTAATGCAATCCCAATCAAAGTACCAATAGCATTCCTCACAGATACAGAGAAAACTATCCAAAAATCCATATGGAACCAGAACAGACCCAGAATAGCAAAAGCAATTCTGGATAACAATAGCAAAGTAGGAGGCATCACAATCCAAGATCCGAAGTCATATTACAAAGCTACAGTGACGAAAACAGCATGGTACTGGTGCCAAAGCAGACTTGTGGATCAATGGTACAGAATAGATGTGGCAAAAACAACCCTGGACACATTTAGCTCATTGATCTTCGACAAAGGGGCCAAAAACATATGCTGGAGGAAAGATAGCCTCTTTAATAAAAGGTGCTGGGAAAATTGAATATCCACATGCAGAAGACTGAGTGTAGATTCATATATCTTACAATATAGTAAAGTAAAATCAAAATGGATCAAAAATCTAAATGTTAAAACAAAAACACCTAATATGCTGGAAGATAAAATAGGTAAAACTCCTGAAGACATAGGCATAGGCAAGGACTTTCTGAACATAACACCAGTGGCACAATAAATAATACCAAGAATCAACAAATGGGATCATAGCAAATCAAAAACCTTCTGCACAGCAAAGAAAACAATAAACAGAGTGAAGAGATAACCTATAGACTGGGAAAAAAAATTGCTAGCTATTCCTCAAACAAAGGGCTAACATCTAGAGTATATAAAGAAATAAAAAAATTAAACCCCACAAAATAAAAGACCCAGTCAGAAACTGGGCAACCAAAATGAATAGACACATCTCAGAATAAGTAGTACAAATGGCCAGTAACTACATGAAAAAGTATTCAACGTTGCGGTCCATTAGAGAAATGCAAGTTAAAACAATACTGAGATACCATCTCACTCCAGAAAAAAAAAG
Organism: Erethizon dorsatum; assembly: GCA_028451465.1. Classification (NCBI taxonomy): domain Eukaryota; kingdom Metazoa; phylum Chordata; class Mammalia; order Rodentia; family Erethizontidae; genus Erethizon; species Erethizon dorsatum. The sequence goes on from CM051822.1 coordinate 106,014,245, forward strand.
ACATCATCAGGAAATCAACCAACAATAAATGCTGATGACACTGCAGGAAAAAAGGCAACTTTCTATATTGTTGGTAGGAATGTAGACTAGTACAATCACCGTGGAAATCAGTATGGAGATTCTTCAAAAAACTAAAATTAGAAATTCCATTTGACCCAGCTATTCCCCTTCTAGGTATCCTCTTGAAAAAGTTGAAGTCATCACATTACAATGATACATGCATACCTATGTTTATAGCAGCATAATTTATTATAGCTAAATCTTGGAAACAGCCTGTATGCCTGTCAACAGATGAATGGATAAAGAAAATGTGGTATTTATACACAGTGGAGTACTACTCTGCCATAAAGAAGATGCAATGCAAGAACATAATGTTAAGTGAGATAAATCAGACACATACATGGTTTCTCTTATATGAGAAACCCAAAATATAAAGAGCAAAATAAAAAATAGGAAGTAGGGAGATATTTTTCAAATGGGAAGGGGAACAAGAGATGGAGGGAGAGGGAGGAAGGGAAGGGAAAAGGGATGAAAAAAAGAATTGAAAAAAATGGAAATAGAGCTTTTACAAATGGGAGGAGAGCAAAAGTTGGAGGAGCAGGGAGGAATGGGAGTGGAAGGTGAGAGAAAATATTTAAGATGTGTTATGTACACATACAAACTCCCGCACTATAAATGTAATCATTACATACTGCAAATATATATTAATATAAAATTCTAATGACATGTATGAAGTATTATTTAGGGAGAAGCATACTGATGTCTACAATTTAAATACATCAAACAACACAGCAGATTCATGGATGGAGGGAGGAATGGCTAAATTTGTAGATATGTGAAAAATGACATTAGCAAAATGTGGTACCAGATGGTGGACATCCATTGAAAAGTACCTTCAATTTTGCTGTATGTTTGAAATTTTTCATAATAGAATTTGGGATGAAAACAAAAAAAGACATTCAACTAGAAATTTCAGGCGGGTAGTTGAATATACACATTTGGAATTGAAAGAAGTTATTGGAAATAAAAATTTGAGAGACTTCAACATATTACATGGTATTTAAAGCCATGAGACTGGATGGGATCACCATCCGAGAAGGTGAAAAGAACCACAGAATGAGCATGGGACACTGCAACATCAAGAGCTCCGAAGAAGAGGAAGTAGCAATAACTAACGAGAAGGTTGGACTACCTAGGCAATAAGATGTCAAGAGTAGGTGCTGTCTTGAAAGCCAAGAGCAGTAAGTGGATCAAGGAGGAAGGAAGTCATCAGATGTAACAAATGCTGCATGTAAGTCAAGAGACAAATTGAAATGCCCATTGCTTTTGCCATGTGGTGGTCACTGGTGATCTTGACAGGAGCAGTTCTGTGACAGTACTGGGGGCAAATAAAACTTTTAAGAAATTTTGCTACAAGGGGATCTGAAAAATCAAATTGTTGCTAGTGGCAAAAGCAGAGCTTTTTTTTTTTTTTTTTTAAATGGAAGAAATAATGGCTTATTTGTTGATGCAATAACCTAGTAGCAAAAGGGTCATTTGTGTAAGAGATCAGAGGATTCTTGGACAAATCTTTGAGTGGTAGAGTGAGATGGAAATCAGCGCCCAAGTAGAGGAATGGCTTTTCTAACATGTGCAAATGTTTATCTGTGGTAGGAAAGCATGATATGGAGGCATCATCACTGGGGGAGTGGGTAGTTGTGGAAAGGATAAGTCTCGAAAAGTCTGTCTGCCTTAGTTTCAGCAAATTAGGAAACGGAATCCTCAACTGTGAGATGGGGAAGGAAGTGTGAGAGGTTTGAGGGGAGAATAAAGATGTGAAATTGTCTAGGATAGTGGAAAAAGAATTGAGTAGGGAGATGAGATGTCCTGGGCAGCACTGAGAGCTCACTTGAGCTCCATGGTCACAAATTACAATGTTGGGTAACTGTAGGCATTTTTGTCATGTCCCTGACTTCAGTGGAAAAGCCTCTGGTGGTTTCCTGGTTAAGCATGATGCTGGCTTTTGTGCTGAGACAGAAATATTTAATAAGGTTAAAGAAGCATCCAAATATTCATATCTTACCGAGCTTTTTTAAAACATGAAGAATGGTGGTTGAATTTTGTCAATATTCAATATCTATTCTTCAATATTTATAAAAATCATCTTTCACTCTTTAGATGAATTTGGTAGAAACATTAATTTATTTCTTAATATTTATCATTACATTTCTAACTAAATTCCATTCAGTCATGATTTATTGCTTTAAAAATATGTGGCATGATTCTGTTTGCTATTTGATTTTTTGCATACGTATGTTATATTGGTCTGTATTTTCTTTTTGTGTGGTTCTAATCTTTGTAGTTTTTATGGTGTTACCTGTTTTCATAGGAAAAATGGGGGAGAGGGTGTTCTGTTAGGCTGTTCCTAACAGATTTTTTAAAGTTGTGTTCCCTGAGATGAATACCATCAACATCACCATAGAACTTGCTAGAAATGGAAATTATAGGTCCCATCCAAGTACCATAAAATCAGTCTAAGTGTGGGACCAGTAATCTGTTTTCAATAAGCCCTTCAGGTGATTTGTTGCCCATTAAATTTGCAATCCCCTGCCCTAAGATGTCCATTGCCTGTAACAAGTTAACTTCTCTCCTATGCATCTAGAATGCCACTACATTATTATATAAAATCCTTAAGAAAGCTGAGAAAATAGTCACCCAAATCAGCATCTGTGTTCTGTGGCTCACCTGAGGAGCCTCACTGAGAAAGGCTATGTATATGGACCTACTCTGACCAATTAAACTTGCAACACAGGTAGGAATAAAAAGTGATCTTTATTTGATGTTCTATATAGACAGAATTTTATCAGGAATTGAGGATTTAACTCTGAGATTCCTGGCAATGGAAAAGGAAAACATTAAATTCTGTAATAGTCTTCATTGTTTGATAGAATGAAACATCACCATTTTGAGGCAGAGAGCCTTCTAGGCATTCAGTATGCAGAAATTTGTCAAATAATGAGTAACATGGGGACCAATCCTCTTAAGGTTTTCTTTAAATTTTTTATTAGTATGTGTTTGTGATACATAATAAATACATTCATAGGGCGTTGGTGCGTATACATATTGTGTCTTAATCCTTTTTACTTCCTCTTCTCCTCTCCCCTCCGTGTACCTCCACCCCTAGATTCCCTTCCTATCTGCAAAAGGTCTAACTCCCTGTTTTCTGTTATCTATTCTTTTTTTTTTTTTTTTTGTGGGTACCGGGGGGTCGACCTCAGGACCTCGCACGCCAGCAGGCGCCCGTGCCACTGAGCGATATCACCGGCCCCTTTTTTCGTATGTGGGATCCGGAAGTCGAACTCGGGCCCTCGCGCTTGCCAGGCAGGCGCTTACGCCGCTGAGCCATCTCACCGGCCCTTCTGTTATCTATTCTTGATTTTTCTCTTTAAACTATTTATACTTCGAGTTACTTATATAAGAGAAACCATGTGATATTTAACCTTCTGTGTCTAGTTTATTTCACTTAGCATTATGGTTTCAAGGTGCATCCATTTTCCTATAAATGACTCAGATTTATCCTAATGGCTGAGTAGTATTCCAATACATATATGTACCACATTTTCTTTATTCATTCATCTATTGATGGACATAGAGGATATTTCCATGATTTAGCTATTGTGGATTTGCTGCTATAAACATGGGTATGCATATAACACTGTAATATGATTTCTTTAACTTTTTTGGGAAGATACATAGATGAAGTATAGCTGGGTTGAATGGAATTTCTATTTTTAGTTTTTTAAGGAATACCATACTGATTTCCACAGTGGTTGTACTATCTTACATTCTCACCCACAATATAGAAGGGTTCCTTTTTCCCATAATCTCTCCAGTTTTTTGAGTTTGTGATCTCATTCTTTCTAGAGTGAGATAAAAGCTCATGCTCTCTTAACAGTTTTTGTAGATGAAAATTTCTTTAGTTTTTGATCCTTAGAACCAAAAACAATTCATTGAGTGTAATTCTGCGGAAATGAATTCCTTCTGACTTGAGCACATTTTGCCTCCTTGTCTGTCCATTTGTCGACTCCTTGCTGCTTCCATGACTCAGCATGCCATGTGCTGTCCTCTTCAAAGCCTTCCCTGCTCATGCTGACCCTTCCTTCTTTAAGGGCTCTGTGCTGTGTAAACACATAGCCGCTGTGGCTATTATTGCATTATATTTTGTTTTTCTTTTTTCAAGATTGAGTTCCTCTGGGCAAGAATCTTTATTTTGTCTAAAAAGAATAGCCTTAATGTTTTTTTCTCTGATTTTAAATTGAACACATTATTGTGGAACATCTATGTAAGCAAAAAGAAATGAAAATAAGCAACAAATGACCCATACTGATACATTTTCAGTGATTATACCATCTAAGTATTTCACTACCTGTACATTTAAATAGCTCTATGTGTGTGTAAAGTTGTTTCAGAGTCTTTGTATACAAGCCAAGCATTATATAACCCACAAAACGACAAAAGTAAAAATCACCAGAGTTCTCATCATCTCACTTTGTTCTGAGTGTCACCATGTTTACCTACACATCTGCACAACCAATTTTACATATTTTAGACAATTCTATGCATGTTGTTTTGTATCCTTTCAGTTATTTTGGGTTGCTATAATAAACTATCTTAGATTGGGTAATTTTTTTAAAATTTTTATTTATTTATTTATTTATTTTTTATTTATTTTTTATTTATTTTTTTTTTTTGTGGGTACCGGGGGGTTGACCTCAGGACCTCGCGCGCCAGCAGGCACCCGTGCCACTGAGCGATATCACCGGCCCCTTTTTCGTATGTGGGTTCCGGGAGTCGAACTCGGGCCCTCGCGCTTGCAAGGCAGGCGCTTAAGCCGCTGAGCCATCTCACCGGCCCTAAAATTTTTATTTTATTAGTATGTTTGCAGCACATAATTATTATATTCACCACAGGGAGTTGGTGCATGTACATGAGACATCTTAATTCTTTTATTTATTTATTTTAATTAATTTATTATTATTTTTTAAAGACAACAAGTAAACATTTTCCTGTATTTTTTTTTTCCTGTGGGTACCAGGGGTCAACCTCAGGACCTCGCGCGCCAGGAGGTGCCCGTGCCACTGAGCGATATCACCGGCCCCTTTTTTCCTATGTGGGTTCCAGGAGTCGAACTCAGGCCCTTGCACTTGCCAGGCAGGCGCTTACTCCGCTGAGCCATCTCACCGGCCCTACATTCTCCAGTATTAACAAACTCAAGCATTAGAGAATGTACAAATAAGATTGGGTAATTTTTTTTTTTTTTTTTTTTTTTTTTTGTGGGTACCGGGGAGACGACCTCAGGACCTAACGCGCCAACAGGCACCCGTGCCGCTGAGCGATATCACCGGCCCCTTTTTCGTATGTGGGTTCCGGGAGTCGAACTCGGGCCTTCGCGCTTGCAAGGCAGGCGCTTAAGCCGCTGAGCCATCTCACCGGCCCCAAGATTGGGTAATTTTTAAGCAACAAAAATTTATTGTGAGGCTGGAGATTCCAAGATGAAGTCACCAGCAGACCCTGTAAGGGTTCATTCTGTACCTAGAGACGCGGGCTCATTGTTGTTGCGTTCTCTCACAAGCATGGGGAAAAGGAGCTTGCTGAAGCCTCTTGTCTAAGTGGAATAATCTCAGGAACCCACATAATATAACTTCCCAACCTTACTGTGTAAGACTAGCACACTGGGTCTTGGGATCCAACATATAAATTTTGCAGGAACGTCAACATTCAGACTTCAACCCTAGCTCTGTTTGGTGACTCCGTGACAGAGGATTCTTATAACTAAGGATTGCCCAGAGAACTGTTTGCCTTTGTGGTAGAAGCTTTGCCTTGAGGCAGCTGTGGATATGGAGGGAGAGGAAGATCATGTGGTGCTCTGATCTCAAGGCTGTGAATACCTTCTGTAATTTGAAGGTGGGGCGACAAGAAGTGCCGCTGATTCAGGAGCAGATGGCAGAAGGGACACATAGAAGGTTGTTCAGGCCATTTCTGTGGAACCTGGGGAACCACAAAGGCTGACATCTCCACCACCATTGGTCACTCCGAATCAGTGGTACGCTGGGGCTAGCTAGTGAGAGCCAATTGTTAAATTTTCAGGAATCTTTGCAAGTTGGTTGTTACATATTATTAAAACTTAAACTCTACCAACTTGCAATTTAATTAATTATATTAGAAACAAAGATTTTAAATACTCAAACCCATCACTTTCTACTAATTTTGCTACTTTTCTTGTTGCTGGGATGAAATACCCAATACCCAAATTTAAAAGGGGAAAGTTTATGTAGCTCACATTTTTAGGGGTTTCAGTCCATAATCAGCTGGCTCCAAGGCAGGGTGGCACATGGCAGAGGGGCAACAGTTCATGGTGGCAGAAGACAGCAAAAGCAACAAGAGCAAAAAGGGAGGAGCAAGGAGAGAAGACTCTCTGTCCCTTATGTTGTATTCAGGCTACCTGCCCCAGGGTGGGTGTAGCACTCACGCCCTAATCTGCCATGTTGGCTACAATCAATCACAGACTCTAGAAGCCCGCCCCCATGACCCATGAGGCTTTGGCGGGACATCCAGACCCAAACCATAACACCCTCACTCGCTAGTGTCTGTGCTATTGAGGTTCTTTGCATCTATCATTTTGGTAAGGTATTTAATGGTGTGCTACTACATATCTCTTCCTAATTCCACATTCAATGTTGTCACATTGATGTCTGACATTGGCAGAGTGACTATTTAAAACACGGAAATAGGCAAATGCTACAAATTAGGGAATGACGATAGCTTGTACACTGAGTAACTAATTTAAAGATAACAATATGCAATGTATTAACCATTGTTACCCTCCTATTATGTTGTTTTGAAATTTTGTTCTATTTTTTTTCTCTTTAAAAAAAAATTAGGGCATGAATCACTCACTGTTTTGATGATTTTCTAGATGAGGGGTTGACAACCTTTTTCTGCGACAGGCCAGAGAGTAAATGTTTTAGGCTTTACAGGCCAGTCTTCTGTCACAACAACTAATTCTGCTGTTACAGAGCAAAAGCAACAATAGATAATATTTAAATGGATGAACAAGGCTGTGTTCTAGTATAACTAATGTATAATTTATTTGCAGATATTAAAATTTGAATTTCACGTAATTTTCATGTGTCATGAAATACTATTCTTCCTTTTTCAACCATTCAAAACTGTAAACACCATTTTCTTTATTGCGAGTTCTCCAAAAACAAGGAAGAACTGGGTTTCATGAATATTATATATTATTTGTAAATCACGTCTTACATGTCCCTGATATCACTAAAATTTATATTTTCCCCTTGGAGAACTGGTTGTTAAACACTTATCAGCATACCACTGCTTCAAGTGTTTTTGAAATTGGAGTGAGAAGACAGGCCTCCTGCAACACACTGGGAAAGCAAGCATTCTTCCTCCCACTGTCCCCTCCCTGTACACAACTGGCCCTGGACTGGGGTGAGTTGGCCAGGGGAGAATTCGCCAACAGCTGACTTGGATTGCTGCAGAAGGGGAGCAGAGCATTCCTGCTTGCATGTGATGTGAAATATTCTGGAGATCATCAGTTAACTCCAGGGAACTTTGATGTAGGGGTGAGGCCCTAAAATCAATGAGGAAGAGCCTGTGAGCTGGCAAAATGTCTGTATCTACAGACTAAGAGTTCATAAGATAGTAATATTTTTCTTATTTAGGAATATTATTGTACATCTTTTCATTTAGCCAAGTCTTTAAATCCTTCAGTAATTGGACACATACAGCTCTTGTATGTTTTTGTGTTTTTGTTCAGTGAATGTTTAGGTAGTTCTATTAATTTTTTATAATATTTGTGTTATGTTATTTTATTATATGTAATTTTTCTACTTATAATTTTAGTTCCATTGAAGGGTGTCTTTTTTCTGGGTTTTTTTTTTTGTGTTTTTTTTTTAACTTTTTAAAATTTTTTTGTGGGTCTGGGGAATTGAACACAGGACCTTGTGCTTGCAAGGCAGGTGCTGCACCGCTGAGCTATATCCCTGGCCCCTTTTCTGTTTTTTTTTTTTTTTTTTTTTTAACCACTTACTGAGGTCTGTAGTGAAGTTACAGCTCATGTAAATTAATCTTTTAAGCTAGCAATTATACTGAATTACCCATATGTATTAGTTGACTCCCTTGTGGTTTTAGTAATACAATAATATCATCTACAATAAATGATCCTTTTACCTCCTTTTTCCCAATTTTTGTTTTTGCTATTGTTTTACTGTGTTGGCCAGAGTTTCTAGTGCCAGGCCTCCTTGCTTTAGTCTCTATATAAATGTGAACATTTCTGTTGCTTTATTATTTTGTAAGAAGCTGGTTGTTGACTTGAGATAATCTTTACTGTGTTAACCAAGTTCCTATTTTTTTATTTATCCCCCCAATTCCCCTCAAACATGGATAGGAAATTTTGTAGACTTTTTGTCAATTTATGAAATGATATGATAAATTAATATAACACACCTTATAATAGTATGCCATTCTTAAAGAGTAAGCCATTCTTTCACTCATATTATATTCTTTAACACCAGATGGGTTTGTTTAAATTATCTTTAGTAGTTCCAACCTATGCCCATAAATTATTTTGATTTGCAGATCTTTTTTGAGAAAAGATGCTCTTTTTGACAAATTTTAGTATTGGGATGAGCTGGCTTTGTAAAATTAACTGGTAGCCTTTTCAGTTTTTTCCATGCTTGAAAGAGTGTGAAATTATACTTTCACTTAAAGTGTCAAATAATTCAGTCATGAAACCATTAGGCCTTGATTTTTCCAGAGGAGGTTCTTATTTGTTTTCAAATATTTTTTTTTCCTTTGTGGCCCACCCTAGGCTTCTGCCATTTTAGGTCTTAAGTCTTGATTCCAGCTGTGTTTGTGAGTGTCTCTTGTTTTAATCTGTGTTTTTCTGATGTCATTTGCTATTGATAGGTCTTCTTTTGCGACGCCT